>CM053595.1:74199799-74222374 GCA_028646575.1 Pseudocheirus occidentalis | reverse complement strand
CTCCCATTACCACCCTCAGGCCAAAGCAGGCTAATCTCTTTTACATTTGAAAGGCCTTCAAATATTTGAAGGGGCTCTGCTTCTCTCCTCTCCCCTTCCCTTTCCCCATATATCTCAAGGTGTTAATATAATGGTAGAATATACCTTAAAATGTTAATACTGGGAGGGACTGTATAGAATATTAGAATAGGGATTGTAGAGAATATTAGAATTAGAATATAGAATTTTAAGGATCTTTAGAGAGCATCTACCCTGAGTGGGAAAGTGACTTGCCGAACTCCACCACACCTGATATTTCTCTTGTTTCTATAAGAAAGTCAGAGCCAGAGGGCCAAGGCTGACAGGGCTCCTTTGCTTAGCCTGAGCTTCTGCCTCAGTGGACACTCAGTCAGTGGGAACTTCTGCTGATGCTGCTGTTGCTGATGGCTTAAAGGGGAAGAATGTTCCACTGTCTCCCAAGGGAATTGGGAGGAAGCCGGAGAATAACATTTACCCTAGTCTAAGAAGACTAACTAACAATGTAACTGGTACTCTTTACAGAAATGCATTCCCCTTTCACTTTTTATTTGATGAGGAAAAGATAGACGTACATTAGGAAAGGGGATGAGGGTGCATGACCAAAATGAGTGTGGCAGGAGTGGAGAAACTGTTCTGTTTCTCTGGGGTCACTGGGATCCACAGGAAAAAAAAATCCATCAGTTTAAAGCCAATTTATAAGAAGTAATACAATTTCCTTCTCTATTTTCTGAGTTAAACATAAATCATTCTTTTTAATAATATAGTCTTTGGCATAGGAAAGATTGTGAGATGTTTGAAGCTAGAGCCTCTCCACAAAGGGGCAACAAGGACCAATTAAATGATCCCCTTCCTATGGCTTCAGCCCCAGCCCCTCCCCTGTCAGCAACTTTTGCTCAGGTCCAGGTCACTCTGAGGCCCCTCTCCCCTCAGGAATCCCTGCTCAGGTCCCAGTCACCTGTCCCACTGAGGCAGCTTCCCCAGCCCCTTCTGCTGCACCCCAACCCTTTTCCCCCTGGTTTCCCTTCCCTTTTCCTCTAACCCAACACCCCTCATTTCCTACCCCCTACACCATCCGTATCTAGTACCCTGCATCTCCCAGCATGGCCCCTCCCCCCTCAGGGACCCCTGCTCAGGTCCCAGCCACTGGTCTTGCTGAAGTGCATCCCTCCATAGCCCTTTCCCCTAAGGCAACATCTACTCAGGCCTAAGGTCCTACCCAACACGGCAACAATCTTCTCTTCTGACCCCTTCCCCTCTTCAGGTGCCAGTTGATATTCTCCCTTGCCAGCCAGATCCCCCAATCTTGCAGTCTGATCCAGTTCAGCCAGCACCCCCCAGTTGATGAGGTGTAGGTTCTGGGACCCCACCTTGAGCTCCTTGAATCTTTGAGGTACAGGCTCTGGGAAAGTAAATCCTCCCAAGGTATTTGCTTAAGCTCATGGGCCTTAAGTTGTGGCTCTGCCCAAGTCTTTAGCACTCCTTTGTTCCAATAGTTTCCCACCCTTAATGCTCCTGTTCCCACTCTTGAACAGGCCTGGCCCACCATTGTCTATGGTCTCCAGGTAGCCTCCAGCAACTTCCCACCCTTAATCACTTATTACTGGAGTCTGACCTCATCTTGACCCCTGAAGACCCTCCCTACTGGAGTCTGACTTCATCTGACTCCTCCTGAAGATCCTCCCCAAACTCCTCCTCTAGACCACCCCTAGATTCCTCCCACAAACTTTCTGTATATAGAATCCCATCTCCTCTCCACGTGGTGTGAGAGTGCCACAGAATGCCTTAGCACAGACTTATTCTGTGACAGACTTACTCTGTCCTGCTTGCCCAATACAAGCATCACAGTACCTAGGCTCCTTAAGAGTCCAATCAATATGATAAATTTTCAATGGACTTTACATTTCTTTGCTGAGAAGACTTGAGTTGAATTCTTTTGGCAGGACCCAGCATGTTGGTATTTTGGGGTCTCAGGCAACCCTGAGCCTCTTTGTGGGGTAACCTCTTCAGTACAAAGAGTAATAATAGAGAGTAGGATTTAATTCCACCTTCAGTCATTTGTTTACTGATTAACTTGGGAAAATCCATTTCTCTATCTAAACCTTACTGTCCTCATCTGTAAAATGATAGTAATAAACTCAATGTTGTTTAACTCAGTTGCTGTTAGCAGCAAATGAAAATGTCTGTACAGTTCTCTGCACATAGGTGAATGTCTGCCAATATAACTCTTCAAAATGAACCAGTCTATCTGATTCTAACAACAATGCCTGGGGGTAGATAGTAACAGTATCATTATCTATATTTTACATTTTCTCATAGAATATTGTCTTCATCACTTTATATTTCATTATCATAGCATAACAGCATAAAATTCAGAGCTGGAAAAGACCTCAGGACATAAAACTTTATAGCACAGAAAATAAAACTAAAAGGGACTTGTGAACATAAAATGTTCAATGTGGAAAAGACCAAGACTGTACAATGTTAGAATGTTTGAGCATTCTAAGAAAGAAACTTAGAACCTAGAACATTAGAGATGGAAGGACTCTTAGAACATACAATGTTGGAACATAGTATGTTCGCACTAAGAATATAGAACACTGATGCTGAATTAAAGATCATCCAATACAATTCTCAGGTAACTCAACATGTGGAACCAAACCTGTTAACTAGAAATGTCCTGGTCCCAGTTCACACCAGCTGTCTGATTGTTAAAATTTCAATGTGAGTATTTACACCTCAGAAAAGGATAAATACTACCAAACAAGGTTTATAGTTTTCTTGATTATTTAGCTTTAAAAAAAAAATGGTGGCAAAAACAATAAAGCAGATTAGATTTACATTTTCCTCTTTGAAAATCAGTTGTTAAATGTTTAACAGCGCACCCCTCCTCTTAACAGACCATGAGTCTTTCCAGTTCACCAAGATACCTCCTCTAGTCATGTCAGCTCGAATCAGCTGCTGCACCATATGCAGATGTGCGTGCAGATGCTGGGGGTGGGTTGCTGGCAGGCCTGTTGGAAATTTGGCCCCAAGTTTTCATTGTCTCATCATTTTACAATTTAGCTGGGGGAGGGGAGGGATTTTTCTGTGTGTGAGAAACCAGGCACTGAGTGTGAGGGAATCATTGTACTGGGCTTCCAGCCAGCCGGCACAGGAAAGAACTGCCTTCTGTACCAAAGCCCTGGACACTCCAGAATAGCCAGCTGAGGGAGGCTAAACAGTGAACAAGGCTAAGGGGATGGTGTGTCAGTGACTAGACCTCAATCAGGTCTGCAGTGGAAGGAAGTGGGAAACAAGGCTGGACTGGGAACAATGGGTGGAAGGTGCAAAGAGGCAGCTTCTTTAGTCTCAGTATAAGGAAGAACTTAATACTTTAAAATGTCTTGAGGTCCTGCTTTAAGAGGTAGTGAATTTCCCACTTCTGAATGTTTTTGACTAGATTATGGATAAACACTTCTCAAGGATACTATAGAGAAATTCTTGCTTGAAGTAGTGGCTTGCCTAGCAGCTAGGTGGGGCAATGAATAGTATACTGCGGCTGGAGTTAGGAGGACCCGAGTTCAAATCCAGATTCAGACACTTTCTAGCTGTGGGACTCTGGGCAAGTCACTTAACCCTGTTATACCTCAGTTTCTTCAACTATAAAATGAGTTGGAGAAGGAAAGAACAAACCAAATCAGTCTCCTTGCCAAGAAAACCCCAAGTGGAGTCACAAAGAGTTGGACACAGTCTGGCTTTCTGTCACTCCCCAGCTAACAGCAGAGTGTGTGGCCGCAGGAACAGAGCAATGCCCAAATCAAAGGAACTTGTTTCTTCAAGCTCATCTGGGAGTGACTCTGACAGTGAGACTGACAAAAAGGCAAAGAGCAAGCTCTTCCAGAAAAACCCATAAAGAAGCAAAAGACAGGAGAAAGTTCTAAAGCACCAGCTTCATCCAAGTAAAGCAGGAGCCCAGATGATCATATGTTTCAGATTGGAAAAATGAGATATATCAGTGTTCAGGACTTTAAATTGATATTAGAGAATACTAGATGGATCAGGAAGGTGAAATGAAACCTGGTAGAAAAGGCAATTCTTTAAATCCAGAACAATGGAGCCAGCTGAAGGAACAGATTTCTGATATTGATGATGCAGTAAGAAAACTGTAAAATCAGAGCCATATGAAACCTGTACTGCTTTAGTTGTTTTAATCAGTCTTTTTACATTGGCTTTTGTTTTCTAAACTATTCGTTTTCCAAGCTATTGTATATTTGGATTGCAAAACAATTTGTAAGATGAATCTTTTTTTTTAATGTGCATTAAAAGTGTATTCTGAGTGAAAAATAAAAGAGTTGGACACAGTTGAACACCAACACCAACAGGGGATCAATTAGATGATCTCTGGGGTCTCTTCCAGCTTTAAAATTCTTCTAATATAGTCCAAAGGAAACCAACAATAGTGGACTTTCCAATTTCACCTCTTCTGCTGGCCAGATGAGGGGAGGTTGAGGAGAATCACAAAATGACTCAGAGAAGGAAAGGGACTTGGTGGTGACCATATAGTTAAAGAGCTGGGAGCTAAAACTTGAAATGAGTATTTTTTTGGAAATATCATAATGCCTCTCCAGTTCACTTCCTGGTGGTATACCAATTCAAATAATAATAATAGAAAAATAAAGTTCTTATAAGCTTCCCATGATCAGGAAGATAGAAAGATGTATTGTATGGCTACCAGACAACATGAGTAATAAGAGTCCAGAATTACTTTGGCCAGTCGCTCCTATCCCAACAGCTCTCACTAAAGACTTCTTTCCCTCTTCTCTCCTTCTCCTCCCTCCCCCCCCCACCTCCCTCAGGCAGCCTGGTGGAGTGGATAGTCAGTTGTTCACTTTTGAAGGAGACCAATGACATCACAGGTGATGTTTTGACTTGCTCATGAATTAGATTTAAGTGAGGCAGAGTTGTACAAAGCTGTCAGCCTCTCTTCCAGAGTCATTGAAATACAATGGTAAGAGATAAGACAAGTGGCAATAAGCCTGGGATACAGTGAATGACTTTCTTTGATGCCTAACTATGCCCTGAGTGCTCCACAGCACCTGCTTTAGCCACCTTCCTGGCCACTGGAACACATTGTTCTGTCTGATCATTCTGCTGGTGGAAGTCTTCACACGCTCGGGGTAGACAACCCTCTAACTCACCAATGGGTTTAGACTTGCTGGTTATCCTCATCACGGTTTAGTTAGCCCATCTGTGGAGTGGTTTTTTTTTGCAATGTGGCCTCTTTGCATTCAATAGCTTCTTGGAACCACAGGTGAGAGAGAGTTTGGTGACAGGTCACACCAAAGGCGGATGAGCAGCCCTGGAAAAGGTTTGATAAGCATTTCCACCAGAGGTGCTAGTCCTCCCTGAGTGGCCCATACACTAGTATCAGACCAAGAAAGTCTGGCTTTGAGTCCTGTCTCTGACACATACTGTTTGACCCTGGACAAGTCACTTCATCTCTTTAGATTACAGAAGAGGTGATGACCTTTGTAAGAGTTTTCTTGAGAGCCCCTTTTACCAACAAAATCATAGAACTAATCCTTATTTCTCATGAATCCAAGTCCATCCATCTGCTCTCAAAAGGTGACCATCCCCCTCCTCTCTTAATGTTGCTTCTCTTGGATTTCTGCAAGGATTTGTTGAGCAACTACTAGGTGCCTAGCCCTGTGCTGACCCTAGAACTGTGGTCCATGAGCTCCTCTTAAAGAATCAATGAAGTAGCCTGACTTTGATGGACATACTACTTCTCAATATCTCAAGATCAACAATGATCTGAGACAACTCCAAAAGACTCATGATGGAAAATATGATCCACATCCGGAGAAATAACTACAGGGTCTGAATGCCGATTGAAGCACACTATTTTTTTTCTCTCTTTTTTCATTTTTTCTTTCTCAAGGTTTTTCTCTTTTGTTCTGATTCTTCTTTTACAACATGACTAATGTGGAAATATTCTCAATATGATTGAATGTGTATAGGCTATAGCAGATTGCATGCCATCTTGGGGAGGGGGGAAAATTTAGAACTCAAAGTCTTAGAAAAGTGTTGCAAAACTAAAAATATTTGTTGCAAATTAAATGTTGCAAACATTTATGTTGCAAACTAAAAATAAATAAATACATAAAATTTAGAAAGAAAATGAATCAATGAGGTAGAAGAGGAGCCCTGTACTGAGAAATAGGAAATGGCTAGTAATTCTTTTCATGAGCTTGGGTAAGCTACTTCCCCTCTTTGGGTCCCAGTTTCCTCATCCAAGAAATAAGGGGCTGATGCTAAATCATTTCTAGGCACTTATTCCGTGTGCTGGGGTCCTTTCTAGTGCTAACATTCTGCTCTACCAATTTAGGTAGCACTTTCAGTCACTTACCTAGCATGTATTAAGCATCTACTCTGTACCTGGCACTGTGCTAAGTGCTGAGGATACAAAGAAAGACAAAAACCAGTCCCTGCTCTCCAGGAGCTCACAGTAAAACATTCCTCACAACTTCATGAAGCAATGTAATGTAAATTTTATTATTCCCATTTATAAATGAAGAAACTAAGAAGGACTTGTCCATGGTCACAGAACTAGTAAATGGTCAAAAAAGGATTTGAACGCAGGTCTCTTGGATCTAAATCTAACACTCTTTCCATTATTCTATGTTGCTTCCCAAGATCCTTTGTTGCAATTCTAACAAAATGAATGAATAATTCATTTATTGAGTGCTGGGAATAAAAAAAATAGAACAGAAAAACAGTCCCTACTCTCAAGGAGCTGACATTCTAATGGGGGAAACAATACATATGGAAGATTTTGGTCATTAATATACTATGTATAGGGGTGGCTAGGTGGCGCAGTGAATAGAGCACCGGCCCTGGAGTCAGGAGGACCTGAGTTCAAATCCAGCCTCAGACACTTAACACAAAAAACTAGCCGTGTGACCTTGGGCAAGTCACTTAACCCCAACTGCCCTCCAAAAAGCAAAAAAAAAAAAATATATATATATATATATATACT
Organism: Pseudocheirus occidentalis; assembly: GCA_028646575.1. Classification (NCBI taxonomy): domain Eukaryota; kingdom Metazoa; phylum Chordata; class Mammalia; order Diprotodontia; family Pseudocheiridae; genus Pseudocheirus; species Pseudocheirus occidentalis. The sequence continues at coordinate 74,215,338 of CM053595.1, read as the reverse complement.
ATGTATATCCTACAACCTAATATTCTGTATTCTAAACCTTTTTCCATTTCTAACGATCTGTGAACTTCCTCTTATTCTAGCATATTCTCTGGTCACCAAGGGGTCTGCAGTATTCTAGACAGGAGCTGAAATAGTTAATTGCATTTATGAATTTGCAGAAAAGGCTTTTTACCCTGTCCCTTCCCTGGCATCAAGCATAATGTAATTTTGTGGAGACAGAAAGACTAAACAGTTTAGCAGAACTCCCACTCCCTATGGGAGTATGTGGAGATTTAGGAGTGGCCCCAGGGAGGCAAGAGTGGAGAATGTGCAGAAAACTCTTAATTCCAAACTGGAAAGTGACTCAAGACCAAAGAAGGCTGGTGGAGGCTCTTCCCTACCTCTGTTTTGCTCAGACAATTAGATCATCCATTTAGAACTACAAGTAGTGGTGTGCTAGAGCCCTCGCCAGTGGCTTGCAAGAGTTGATTATTAAATTTTCAGTGTAAGAATTTACACCTTGGAAATTAGCAAATGGTACAAATCATGGCTTGGTTTATTTTAGTATTGATTTTCTAGACTTACAAAAGCGATGGAAAAATGTTGCTAATGCAGATGAAATTTAAAAGTGAATTCTACCTACTTTTTTTTTTGGTAAAAGCTGGTTGTTAAATATTTATCCACCTACCTCAGATTGGATGAGATCTTAGAGCTCATCTAGACCAGACTCCTTTTATTTTATAGCATCCCAGAGAAACGACTTGACTAAGGTCACACAAGTTGTGAGAAGCAGAGTTCATAGTTGAACCTTCGGACAGCTTATTCTAGTTATTCCAGAGGTTTGAATTATTTTCATTGTTTATAGATCATATCTAACATGAGGACATAGCCAGAATGTTCTCTGAAGGTTGTATAACCAGAGGTGCCTAGAAGAAAGCAAACATAACCTTATGCAAAAGCTTGTCCTCGACTCAAAAATGTACAAGGGATGGATGGGGATTTTATATTTGATCATGGAAGTAATAGGGTCTTCCCTTTCCAATTTACTTTTTCTTTTCTGGACTGGGTTAAAGAGGCCATTCTTTGCCTCATTTTGTTTTTACCTAACCTTAGTCATTTAATGGGCATTGCCTCAGTCAAACTGAGACCTGCTAAAGACCTTAGATTTAAAAGGCTAAGGTCATACACCCCATCTGGGACCACCTCCAGTCATCCTGATGTGTATCTGGTCATTGGACCAAGAAGGCTCTGGAGGAGAAAGTGAGGCTGGTGACTTTGCACAATCCTCCTTCACTTAAATCCACTTCATTGTCATGTCATGGCATCATATCCATGATGTCATGGTCCTCTTCTAGAATGAAGGACATAACAACAACAACAATGGAAATAATAGGGAGCCCCTGGAGTTTATTGAGCCCTAGCAGAGTGATGTGACCTGTTCTTTAAGATCACTTTGGGAGCTTCTTGGAGGGTAGGCTGAAATGGGGAAAGACGAGGCAGGGAGTCCAAATAGGAGGCAATTGCAATACAGTAGGCATGAGCTAGGTAGGGAAGCTGTTATGTGAGTGGAGAGAAGGGAATGTGGTAAAGCGATGCTGTGAAAGTAAGTTACTCTATTGCTCATTATTTTCCCATTATATGATTTAACAGGTTTCTTTCAGAGCCTTCCCATTCTAGTGTGGATCTAGGGAGCTGTGTCTTGTCTTTGTGTTCCTGGGCAAAAGGAGCTGTCATGGAAATAGACTAATTGTTCTATCTCTAGGCTGTTAAGCAGGACCCAGAGAGCTTAGAGTTGGTTAGATCCTAAGGAGACCTGATCCCAGGCTAGGACTAGACAGATGAGGTCAGAGAGATCCAAGGCATTCTCTATCAAAATTGTTTGTGTGAGACATTGAGGGGAGAAGCAATAAGTCTCCATAGCAAAAGAGAGAATGAGGTGATGGTAGCATGTTTTCTGGTTGACATTATCAGAATCACCTGTCCCAACCACATGCGTGCCCCCGGGTATAGTCTGAATTCCAGGGGGTACTATGTATCTGTGCCTCTGCACTAGGCTAGCCAACTCCAATGAGCAGCTCACTTTGGCACTGGCTGATGTGTTCACAGAAAGCATGCCAAAGGTACATGTGCAAAGTAATTCTTTGACTCAGGATCTAAGTCCTGCTGGTTGACATTGTTTTAATACTTAGATGCCCTGTCTGGGTTCTGACCACCTGATGCCCAGACCATCTTCTGGTAGCACAGACCTCTTACCTGTCTTGACCTTTGATACTACCTGAACTGATAAGCCTAACAAGTCTACCTGAACCCATGGCCTTGTTCTGACCTTCAGCATCTCTATATTGCCTCCTACCCCCAAACATTTATGCATTCTAGATGGTTTATCTGGTTCTTGATTCATGGATCTATTTTGATCACTGGCTCATGCTTCCACCTTATAGTCCATTCTTAGTCTTGTCTCAACTCTTTCAGCCTTCAGTGTCATATTCCAACAGTAAGTGGTCTGTTGTCACTTGTTAACAACCAGGAAGAACATCTAGTCTTAGAAATCTAAATGTGCATAGTTAGGGGAATTGAGCAGAATTGAGCAGAAGCGGAACAGAGACCAAAGCAATAAGCTTTGGTGAATTCACTGAATTCATTCAGTGAATAGGCCTGTTTAAGAAGTGAGTCAAAGGATGGCCCCTTTAATCAAAACACGGCCTTAGCAAAAGTATATGACATTATTCTTTTCCTTAAGATGCTTCTCCTGATCATATACCTAAAGTTACACAGAACCTCAGAGACCACCCAGTTCAACCCCCTCATTTCACAGATGAGGAAACAGGTCTATGAAGGTGAAGTGATTTTTGCAAGATCATATATGTCAGAGGCCATTTTTGAACTAAGGTCCTCTGCCTCCAGGATCTGTATGCTTTTCACTGTGTCACAATGAAGAGGGTGAAAAAGTCACAAAGGATAGCACCATTTCCTCTCTTTGTTTTTCCACTCTTATCACTTTCTGAAACATGTAGCATTTCTCTCTATGCACTTTTCAGCTTAATTGAATGGCTTATTGGTGGCTTATGCATTTTTAATAATGAACTGGCATCTGTGTTAGAGACTTTCAGTTAAATTGTAGTAAAGTGCTTTAGAGCCGTTAATTAGCACAAACAGGCTTTGGCTTCATCCCAGGTTGTGCCCTTGTATACTTGGGGACTCTTAGTGAGGGCATGAGATACTGACAGGTCCTCAGAATAAGTCATTTTTGTAGAGTTACATAATGGAAGAACACAAAACATGATTTTAGAAAAAGAGACCTTGGACCATAGAATGTTAACTCTGGGAGAGATGTCAGAACAGAATGCTCAGAGGGAGCTTGCACATTATCTAATCCAATTCCCTCATCTGACCTGAATGTTCCTCATGTATAAAAGTTCCTTGATTTGCATCCTGCCCTTTCATCTTTTTTGACTGTCGGCATTCACATATATCCCAACTCCCTCTGCACCCTCTTTCACTCTATATGTTTTCCATAAAATTCTGAAAATCTATTGAACTTGATCCCTAGAGATGTCCTGAAGTCAGTTGGCTCTATCCTTTGTGGCCACCATCCAAGGGCAATCTGTTTGGAATCTATTAGCTCTGGCTGCAGGAATCCAACTTCCCCCACACTCCTGTCCCCTTTTTAGGGTAAGTCATTTCACTAGAAACCCACACTCAGACTAGTCTTTCTGAGTGTATCAGAAAGTATTTGACTACAGTGAGGGCCATATAGTAGCAGGCTATTTCCAAGCTAGGTCATAACAGGTATACAATAGAAATTCAGGATTCAGTTTTGGACACAGTTTTTACAGCTTCTTTCTCCCCTTTCCAGCTCTACACTTTCTCTTTTTAGAAACTTTAGGTCATAATTTTCCTTATATCCTACCCCCAAACAATATCCTCTCTGAGCTCATTGAGAAATCTCATTGCTTTAACCCTAGTTTTCTTCCAACATTCACCTTGTTTCTTCTAACTAACTCTCTTCTGAGTTCTTTGTTACATTCTTCCAACCTTGAAAATTTGGCTTCCAATAAACATTTTTATTAAGGTGACAATGATTTCCTTCCTCCTCATTTTTAGTGCAGAGAACAAAACAAATTGAGCTAGAAGGGACCTTAGAACATAACATTTTAGACAACAGAGTATAAAAAGAGAGTTAGAAAGAACCTTAGAAAATTATAGTGTTAGAATAAGGTCATAGGATTTCAGTTACCAAGTCCTTTGAGATTATTAGGTCCAACTTCTTTCCTCTATTTTACAGATACAGAAAGTGAATTGCATGGGTCCAACAATCTCAGAGGAGCCTGAAAGAGACCTTGATGGCCATCTAGCACAATCTATGCCCCATTCCCCTCCTCAGTATCCTTAACAAGTAGTCAGTCATTCTTTCTGCAAATAAGGATCTTTGTTGAAGGAAGTCAGCTCCTTTCAAGGAAGCCCATCCCACTCTTGGACAGCTCTAATAGCTAGGAAGGATTCCTTGTATTTTGCTCATATCTGTATCTCTGCAACTTCTAGTCCCTAAGTGCCAAAAATAATACATTTGTCTTCTTATATATGACAGCCTTAAAATTATTGGACAATGACCATATCTCCTCAAAGTCTTTTCTTCTGGTTAAACATCTCCAGTTCTTTCAAGTAAGACTCTTACAACATAAACTCTAGTCATCTCCCCATTCTAGTTACCCATTCTGAATGTACTTCAACTTATAACTGTCCTCAAATATGGAATTCAGATATGAAATCAGTATTTCCTAAGTGAAAAGCTATTCTCAGTAATACAATGATACAAGACAATTCTAAAGGACTTATGATGAAAGGTACTGTCCATCTCCAGAGAAAAAACTGGTGGAGGCTGAATGCAGATTGAAGATACTTTTTCTTTACTTTCTCCATTTGTGTTGTTGGGTTTTTTTTGTTTCTTTTTTTTCACAGCATGACTTACATGGAAATGTGTTTTGCATTATAACATGTATAACCTATGGCAAATTGCTTGCCTTATCAATGGGAGGGGAGAGAATGTGGAACTCAAAATATAAAAAAACTGCTAAAATTGTTTTTTACATGTAATTGTAAAAAAGAAAATATTAAATTAAAAATATTTCCTAAGTGATCTGCCCTGGGTAGAGGACGGCAGAACTCTAACTTCCCTACTTCTAGATCTTGGTTGGTTGTAGTCCTTCCTTCCAGAAGAGGACCAAAATGAATCACAATGCCAGAGTTCAGTTGCAACGTGTCTGACTGTGTCTGATCAGACCAACATGAGCTTGGAATGGTTTCCACAGGTCGGGCACAAACAGTTCATGTGAATGGTTGAGGTGGATTCTCCAAATTTGCACATCCTGTGTTTCCTTTGAGCTGTTTTAATTCTGTTTTGCTCATAGAGCCGTGCACCCTCTCTGATGTGGGCATACCATGCTGAGCAATCCTGTGCTAGTGTTTCCCATGCCATACAGTCAATTCCAAAGTTCTTAAGAGAGACCTTGAGAGTGTCCTTGTATCGCTTCTTCTGACCACTGTCTAAGTGCTTGCCCTGTGTGAGTTCTCCATAAAGTAGCCTTTTTGGCAAGCATACATTTCACATTCAACATGGCCAGCCCATCAGAGTTGTGCACTCTAAAATAGAGTTTGAATGCTTGGCAGTTTAGTTCAGGAAAGGACCTCAGTGTCTGGTATTTTGTCCTGCCAGGTGATCTTCAGAACCTTCTTAGACAATTCAAGTGGAAGCGATTCAGTTTCCTGGCATGGCACTGGTATACTGTCCAGGCTTCATAGGCATACAACAGCGAGGTCAGCACAATGGCTCTGTAGACCTTCAGTTTGTTACACAGTCTAATACCTCCTCTCTCCCATACTTTTTGCTTCTAGATGTAAAGACTCTTTTGAAGATACTTTAAAAGTGTGTTACTTGTAGACCTTAACAAAGTTGGAAGTCACAAGGGACTAAGACAAGGATTAATTATTTTGATTAACTTAAGGCAGAGGCCCTTTCAGGAAATACTGCATTTCCTGACTCTGGGCATTTCTCTGGTAGTCCATCATGCTTGGAATTCTTTCCCTCCTCATCTCTGCCTCCTGACTTTTTTTTTTTTTGGAGGGGGAAAGGCAAAGCAATTGGGGTTAAGTGACTTGCCCAAGGTCACACAGCTAGTAAGTGTGTCAAGTGTCTGAGGCCAAATTTGAACTAAGGTCCTCCTGACTCCAGGGCTGGTGCTCCATTCACTGAGCCACCTAGTTGCTCCAAAGAATTGGAATAGATGATTTCCTTTTTGTTTTTTTAAAGGGGAAGGCAAAGTAATTGGGGTTAAGTGACTTGCCCAAGGTCACATAGCTGGTTAAATGTCAAGTGTGTGAGGTCACATTTGAACTCAGGTCCTCCTGACTTCAGGGACAGTACTCTATTCACTATGACACCTAGCTGCCCCTCTCCTGCCTTTCTTGACTTCTTTTAAGTCCTAGTTAAAATCCTCCCTTCTCCAGAAAGCCTTGCTGATCCCCCTTAACTCCAGAGCCTCCCCTCTGGTGATTATTTCCAGTTTATCTTGTATAGAGATTATACATAGTTTGGTTGTCTCCCCCACTAGACTGTGAGCTCCTTGAAAGCAGGAACTGCCTTTGCTTTCCTTTGTATCCCCAGCATTTAGAAGAGTTCCTAGCACATAGTAGGTGCTTAACACCCAGACACATACACAGACACACACACATTCATTGACTGACTGCTCCTTTGTCATTTAAAAAATTCTGATCCTTTTGAACAAAGCTTGCCTTTCCATAGTCATGTTCTGGTCCTGAGTTAAATCCTACTGAATATCTATGAGGTCAAATCATGTCTTTTTGTTTCAGATATCTTGTTTACCCTGTTTGTTTCACACACCATGTCACAGTATTTGTGTGGAGACATCTGTGCTCGTGGCTTTTATTGCCTGCTCTCTTTCTGGATGTCGTCCTCTGTGAATTACTGGTCCCCTTCCTTGCTGTTCCTTCCTGTGTGGAACACATTGTTTCTATCTTGGGACATCTCTCTGGTATGGCTAGCCTTTTTCCTCCTCCTCACTCTATTTTAAGCTCTCTTGATAAGATTCACAAGACTCCACATGAGTTTCTATCAGTCTTCATGAGATGCACTTCATTTGTTTTATCTCAGTTCAATTCAATTCAATATTTATCTGTTTATTATCCCTTAATAAATGCCAGACCCTATGTCCAGTGCCTGGGACACAATGACAAAAATTAGACAAGCCTCTACTGTCCATGATCTTACATCTTTCTGAGGGGAAGCTACAGGTATATACAGAAAAGTGAATGCAAAGTATGTACAAAGGAGTTTAAAGAGATAAGAAAGCACTGACCTTAAGGAGATTCAGGGAAGCTCTTGTGGTAGGAGGAGGCACCTGGTCCTTGCTCAGAGACTCTACAAGTCAGAAATAGGGAGCAAGTACATTCAAGCCATGGGACCACCTGAACAAAGGTACAGAGGATGAAGAGACCTTGCTGTATATGGGGAAATAACTGGTAGGACCAGTTTGACTGGAATGGACAGTGAGTGAATGGAAATAACAAGAAATATGGACTGGAAAGGTAAGTGAGAGCCAAGTCATAGAACACTTCAAATACCAGACGGAGAAGTATCCCTTTTATTTGAGAGGTAAAGGAGAGACACAGAATATTTTCAAAGTATGTCAGATCTATGTTTTTGGAATGCCAGTTTGGCAGCTGGGTGGAGGAATATTAGAGATGCCAAGAACCCATTCTTCCTAGAATTCAAACTGTGAGTTATAAACAATATCATATTGGTCACTTAACAAACTAACTTTTCATTACAGAACAGAACAACAACTAGAATGGTATTTAGGACACAAAATTCTAGAATGAGGAGCATCTAATTGAACTAATCCAAAAAGTATTTATCAAGTGCCTCCCATGTATAAGGCACTAAAGAAAAAATAGTAGATATGGAAGTTACCATAGACCATAGAATATTAGAACATAGGAAATTAGAGCTAGAAAGGACCTTAGGACATATCATCATCAGAACATAGTTTCTGTTTATTTCCCACTATATTACTAAACAACCTTTGATTCAAAGGAATTCTTAATTCCTTACCAGAAAAGGATTCAGTTAGCCTAAGAGGCCCCTGAAAGAGAGGTTCTGCTCATTGCTGAAGGAGGGAAGGAAGCAATTTTTCATGGCTGGGCATTTGGGCTGCGGATGATCAGTCAGGCAGCCAGGAGCCACTTGTTCTTGAATCTAGAGATGAAAATCCGAGTGTCCAGAGGGGAGGACTCAAAGGTGAAGCTCAGAGAAGAGCTTTTTCTGGCGATTCATGACAGCTCCTGCTTTCTTATCCAGCACTGGTAGCTTGAAATCTGGCCCTAGGTCCTAGTTCTCTGTGCTTGACTGCACCCAAGCACAGGGTGTACCTCCTAGAGTATAGTCTGGTGGAATACATGATGGGTCCCAAGGGAGGGAAGCAGATTAAGTGATATGGCTCAACAGATATAGCAGCCACAAACACAGGGCTTAACAATGGCTTGGGCTGCACCTGCCTAGTTCAATGGAGCAAATTGCTATGCAGTGAAACATAAAATGCTAAGAGTCTCTCTTGGCAATATCATAGTTGACAACTAATACCAAATTACCTTCTGGTACAATAGTTTTCAGGAAAGAGTGGCTACCAAGGGTTATAATCTAAAGGGGCAACTTTCTGCGTATCAAGGAGAAAGGAGCCCCCTGATTCTCTTAATCAGTAGATTACTGAGAAACAGAACTCCAAATGAAGTCTTAAGTTTGCTGGAGAGAAATATTTATAGGAAATTCTCAGAAGCATAGACTTACAGGGGAAATTCTAAGCTTAATAATGAACATTCAAATCTAGTATAAGCTAGTACCTATCAAATACTTGTTCTATAAGTGGAAATACCAAGATTAGTAAACACATACACTGGATCATAGATTTAGATTTGGAAGGACTTTAGAAGGTTATTTAATCCAGTTCCTTAATTTTTACAGATAAGAGGTCCAGAGGAGGCTAAAGTATTTTTCCAAGGTCACATAGGCATAAGCAGTAGGAGCTGAGAAGTGAACCTAGGTCCTCTGACTCCAAATCCATCACTCTTTCTCCCATGCCATGTTGTCTCTCAGAGACATATAAATCTATCAACAATGACTCCTACACAATGAAAACAAAACTCGTAACAATAATCCTAAAAATATGTCACACTCTTACTCCTGGAAAAAAAATGGCAAAGATTACCATTTCTTGAGCTTAATTGAACCTATCCCAATACAAAGTCCCATGACTTGGACTTTCTAACTCCTAACAGACAGAGAGAAAAAAAAAGAATAGGATTGTTGGTTGCTTCACTGCTTTTTGGAATAGTCTCCCATCCCCCTATGCAGACAAAGAAGTCTAATAGCTATGATCCTTATTGCTCTGGCTTCTAGGAGAGACGCAGGGAGAGAGACAGAGAGACAGAGAGACAGAGACAGAGAGAGAGAGGCAGACAGAGAGAGAGAGAGAGAGAGAGAGAGAGAGAGAGCTAGCTCTACTCTCCTTCTTAACCCAAGGGAAAAAAAGGACAAATTTGAGATAAAATCAGAAGGCCTGGATTTTGAAATCTACAGAACAGCTGCTGAACAGGTCAGTTCCTATTGTCCAAGTCACATTTCTTCTTACAGTTCTAAGGCTGTTCCTTAGCTCCTCCCCCACAAAGAAAGCAATATCTTATCCACTTCCAAATTCTTAACTCTGATGGTCAAATAAGATAAGCCTCTTTCCTTTTTTGCTTTTTGGAGGGGGGAGGGCAGGGCAATTGGGGTTAAGTAATGTCAACTACTAGAAAAGGTTGATTAAAGAGACAAACAGATAGCAATATAAAAATTACATTATTTATTCCTTATTATTCCCTTAAGGCTAAAATTACTTGCTCAATGAGTGCAGGATTAAAGTCCTGACTGATGAACAGAGACATGATAAGACTCTTTATACATTTCGGAACCATCCCAGTTCAGGATGACCATGTCACAAAACTTTATGACTTCCATTTATTATCATCTATACAGAGGTCCTTGGTTGTAAATGCAAATTGACAAGGACCAGAGCAGGGTCTATTTACATTTTATGGTCTCAGGATATCTGCTCTGCTCTCATGTGGAGTAAGTCCCAAGATAAGGGAAATCTCACCTCTGGTCTTTGAAGTTACAGACCCAGGAAAAAGCAGCTTGTTTGATTAAATCAGACTTTAGTTAAAATATGATATTAAAGATGATCATTTTCCCACTTTTAGTCAAGAACAAATCTGTTAAGATTTAGTTCTAAGACCAAAGAAGGTATGGGAAAAAAAAATCTCTTCTTAGCTTTTCCTATATCCTTGTCTAGGCAAATTCAGATTTTTCCCAATCACTTCCTGAAATAGGGGGCACTAAGGATGATACTGGAACAGTCGGATGTCACATATGTAAGTTAATTGCAACACAAGCAAAAGGAGCAGTTTTTGAGGGGGATCAAGGCAGCACAATGAGAATACAGAACAATAAGTTAAAGTTGTAGTAGTTCCTGTGCAGGCCTGGTCTGGACTCTTGGGAAAGCCGTCTGCATCTGATATTGTCTTTTTCAGGACCCTTGGCTCAGATGTTCACTCAGGAGCAGGTGTATTTGCAAGCTGGAGTAGTCAGGCAGACATGACAGGGGCTCCCAGAAACATGTGATTTGATACCAAAGGCACATAGAAACAGTTCAGTTTCCCAGTCATGCAAGGCTAGGCTTATACATTACATTAAAATCTTCTTCATAGTTTACAAAATTGCATAATTACATTGTCAGGTACAGATTAAACTTCTTAGGTGGCTCACAATATACTAGTTTTGGGATGGGAGATTACATGTCATCATGATAACCAAGAAAATTTACACATGAACCATACAATTAACAAAATCATTATTACCAGGGTTAATTAACATCAATTCCTTGTATCCCAGTGACCAATATCCATTTAAACAACATTTTTAAAATTCAAGATGCCTCATGTAGTTATACAATTCAAAAAGGGAGTTCTGTTTTTCTGGTTCAGATCTACAGGTTACCAGATAATTCTGACTTAATATAAATTAGTACAATCACTTAAAAAATTAGTTCCACATTTTGCAAAGATTTAAAAAAAATTATTTCATCTACCCTTTAAAAGTTACCAGACAGGGGGCACAGTGAATAGAGCACTGGCCCTGGAGTCAGGAGTACCTGAGTTCAAATCCGGCCTCAGACGCTTAACACAAAAAACTAGCCGTGTGACCTTGGGCAAGTCACTTAACCCCAACTGCCCTCCAAAAAAGCAAAAATTAAAAAAAAGTTACCAGACAGGGCTGGCTAGGTGGCACAATGCATAGAGCACTAGCCCTGGAGTCAGGAGGACCTGAGTTCAAATCTAGCCTCAGACACTTGACACACTTACTAGCTGTGTGACTCTGGGCAAGTCACTTAAGCCCAATTGCCCTCCAAAAAAAAAAGTTACCAGACAGATGCTTTACAAAATATTAATTTCACTCATCACTATCTTACAGAGTCCTTGTGCTAAAATCCAAACCTTAGATCTTATTCCCAAACATGCTCAAAGTTTGAGTTTCCATGATAGAAAAATTTTTGAAGGCTAATCTTATACACCTATATATAGTTCTTAGAAGAATCAATCTGATCCTGTTGCTTTCCTCAAAAATTTCTATCCTATTTAATTAGACATCTATCACATTATGTCTTTGTCATATTACTTGGTCTAATCATTTCCTCCTTTGGAAGATGTGATTTCCATATTTATTTATTTGGCCATGAATATAACTTCTTTATAAATTTTCTATAAAAGAAAAAGAGGGACCACATCATAAATCTTACCAGAAGGAAAACTTTGTTAGCTCCGTTGATTCCAGGCATGAGTCATCTCTGATAGGCAATCATGAAGCCACTAGGTACTAAAAACAGGGCTTAGGTATAAATAGGTGTCCCTTTTCAGAAAGAAAATGCACAGTTGGGAGATAGAGTCAGAGAGATCCCACCTGGGCAGTGTCCAAGGTTGTCCTCCAACTTTTCCCAGGCACAGACATTCACCTTTAGCAGTTTTCAGCCTGCAGCCCGTGCCATTCCTTTCTTGGCCTTTATGACAACTATTCCTGTAATCAGAACTTAAAATAATAGTAACTGTTGCAGTGCCCAAAATTCTTAAATAGCAAATTAATATAGACTGGTATCCTTAAGAAAGGGCCATCTGAATTTTGATTGAGCTATTATAAAATCAAGTTACAAATCTATCTGCTTTTCTAACATACTTCTTCACACTGTCAACATACTTAAACCCTTTTAAAACTGATTTCAATTACCTGGATACAGGAGGGACTTGGACAAACCCCATTTGTCCCCAAACCTTCTTATCTTCCTTTCATATTTCTAACCAAACCTTTATCTATCTTTCCAAATCTCTCAAACACATTATACAGATTATTCAACTTTTCTTTACATTTTTAACCATAAAACAAGATAGCTCTTAAGTTATCATTCTTTTACTAACAAAGTCTTGAATGATATCTCTTTTCACTTTAAGCAAAAATAAACTTTTAAAATTGGAATTCATTAAACTAAGTTAGTGCCCTTGAGTAACATAAATTCCCCAAGTATTATTACAAATTAAATTCAGAATTCCTAGATATTACAAAGTTTAGTCTTAAGCATTTTTTTTTTTGCTTTTTGGAGGGCAGTTGGGGTTAAGTGACTTGCCCAAGGTCACACGGCTAGTTTTTTGTGTTAAGTGTCTGAGGCTGGATTTGAACTCAGGTACTCCTGACTCCAGGGCCGGTGCTCTATTCACTACGCCACCTAGCCGCCCCTAGTCTTAAGCATTTTGCATAACTTTCTGACTAGTTTTAATTCTAGAGGATAATAAATTTCCCAGCAAGCTAATGCAAAAGAGCTCATATCTTTTACTGACTACTTGCTCTTGATCATAGAAAAATTCCTATAGAAGAAAAAAAATCAGGGACACATGGCATTCCAAATTATGTCAGAATAAACCATCCTTGACTGTTTAAATTCAGATAGAGTCACAATTCTCTAACCATGCAGTATCTGTTCCACCCCATAGCTAGATTCAGGACATTCAGGAGGGGAACATCCCTTTTCAAAGGAGTATCATGGGTAAACTGAGTCAGAAGGAGTCACATCCCAGACTGAGGCTGAGATTGCCTCTGTGGCTTTTCCCAAATGCAGACTTCCCCCTGTTAACAGTACAGGATCACATTCCCTCTGAGTAGCTAGTGGCGTTTCTCTCAGATACTGATTTAATGCAGACAACTATACCCAAATTCAAACTCAAAACAAAATTAATTGTGGTCCCAAATGCCTTTTACCTTAAACAGCAAATTTCACCAATCACAGCTTAGAGCCAGTTTTAATTCTCATGGAGCTGCAATAAGCAATAAGGATCTCATATGAAAGGGATTTCATGAGCACCTTTCTTTCCCAAATGTAAATTTAAACCAATTCTTAGCAATCCCTTCTACTTATTTCACATAGACTTGCAACTTCTCAGCAAGCCTGATTCATAGTTTAGGAAAAACAAATTCCTTTTCTGAGCCTGATACTGATGCCCCAACCTGCCATTCACATACATAGTATAATCCATTGTATTCTGAAAACCTTCGAATTAACTCAAATACATCCTTAGATGAAGAAACCTTGAAAACTACATCCCTCTACTTTTTTATTCTCATTTGCTCAATAAGAATTCTACAAAACACATTTCCAATTCACTTTGCACAGAGAATTATTCATTTCATCATTGATAATGTGAAAACTATAACTTTAAATCACTATATATTTCCCTAATAGCCAAAATTTTAAATGAACAATTATCTATCATAGTAAATATCAGCAGAATTATTATTACTTGTTTGTAACCCAAATATAACAGCTTTAAATGGTCAAATTTTATAACATAAGAACCCAATTCACACGTAACAAAATCTAGATTAAAAATTGCTGTAACACCATTCCTACTTCAAAATGTTGTTTTTATATTGCACTAGCTAAGCAGACTTTTAGAAACACAATACAATTTTAGAAAGATGGCAACAACATAACAATGAATTTCAAATGACATATAACATATAAAATAATTGATCTTATCACTCCTATTATTCAAAAACCCACTTCAAAGTTAGAGTTGTATCCAACACATGCCAGACATTATATTAAACAGTTTACAATCCTTATACCATTTTAAACAATTTCCAACTCCTTAATGATTAATTCTCAGACTTTACTAAGATGTTTTCAGATAGATCTCTAACTTTTCATTGAAATTCCAAGTTGGCCAGACCAGAAACCACAAGGAACAAGCAGCCTTTAGAAAAATAATTTTTTTTGACTGCCAGTTAGATCTAATAAGATAGCAAGCTCATTCACAGATCATACAACACAGACTCAGAGACATTGATAGACAACTGACAAAAATACAAATAACACACAATACAGAAACTGACAAAATACAAACACGAAGTCCACATTTAACTACCAAAAAGAATAGGCTGAATTGGCTACCATTATATAAGGATTCAAGATCTGACAGGATAGGAGGGGATGGGGTTAAATCCTGCAAATTTCTGCTTGGAGCACCTCTATGGATATTGGGGAGTGGTCTGGTGCCCCTTGTTTTTTCTGATATTCTAGAACCCTAAGTCCTGTCCTACGTTCTGCCTTACAATGTCCTGGTTTTTTTGCAGAAGTGGCATATCCTAGTCTTTTAGCCCTTAGCCATGTGAGGAGTGGGGTGTGGGCTTGGAATAGGAGTTGCTTGAAGCTCCCCTTTTTGCTTCAAGGTCCTCCTCAGCCTTTGTTGCTAGTGTTTTCGTGAGGTCAGCTATTGTCTGCAGGAAATTTTTTTTTTTGGTATTTTATTTTATTATTCATTTATTAATTTTCTTGCTTACAGCATTCATTTTCATGAGATTTTGAGTTACAAATTTTCTCCCCATCTTTCCCCCACCCACCACCCCAAAACAACCATCCCACTGTATAACCCCTCCTCCAATTTGCTCTCTCCTATGTCCTCTCCCATCGCCCCTCTGACTTTCCAGTAGGGCAAGATGGATCTCTTTTCTCCAGTACCAGTATATCTTAATTCCCAGTTGCATGTAGTTTAATAATAATAATAATAATAGTAAATATACGTTTTTCAAAAAAAAACATTTGATTATAGAACTTTAGATTCTAGATTCTTTCCCTTCTTCCCTCGTCACCCACCCCCACTGGAAAGACAAGCAATTCAATACAGGCTGTACATGTGTAATTACACAGAACATCTCCATAATGGACATGTTGTGAGAGACTGATTGTATGTCCCTCCTTCCTATCCTGCCCCCTCCTTGTTCTATTCTCTACCCTGTCCCTGTCCCTTTACAGAAGCATATGCTTCCAGCAGCCCTCCCCCGACCCTGCCCTCCCCTCCATCATCCCATCTCTCATCCCCATTCACCCTACTCTCCTGTGTGGCAAGAT
>CM053595.1:74145256-74175559 GCA_028646575.1 Pseudocheirus occidentalis | reverse complement strand
AAAAAAAAACAAAACTCCTAGATCTGAAGGGAGCCTTAAAAAGTCCATTCTAATTCAAAAGACTACCAATATTTTAAAGTTCAAGTGTGTTAACGCACTTTTGTTGCTGAGGTGGTTGCTTTTCAAGTCATCAGAATTTAGAGTGCTGTGGCTAGAAATCTTGTTAGAATATAGAACAGGAAGGGAATAAGTACCTACTATGGGCCAGGCACTGTGCTAAGCACTTTAAAATATCTCACTTGATAGTAACAAACCTGTGAGGTAGAGCATTGATATTACCACCATTTTAGAGTTGAGGAAATTGAGGCAAGCAGAGGTTAAGTGACTTGCCCAGGGTCACACAGTTAATACATATCTAAGGCCAAATTTTAACTTGGGTCTTCCTGACTCCAGGCCTAGCACATTATCCACTGTACAAACTAAAATGTCAAAACACGGAGGACCTTGAGAACTTGAAATGGTCTAATATTTTAGAGCTAAGGGGTGGCTAGGTGGCGTAATGAATAGAACACTGGCCCTGAAGTCAGGAAGACCTGAGTTCAAATCCAACCTCAGACACTTAACACTTCCTCTGTTAAATGTGTTAGCACTGCGACCTTGGGCAAGTCAGTTAACCCCAATTACCCTGCTTCCCTCCTCCAAAAAGCAGAGGGGGAAAAATCTAGAGCTATGACTATTAATATGTGGGAGGATCAAAAGAGCTAAAATGAATTAAAAAAAAAACAAAAACAAAACCATGACTTAGACATAAAGTAACATGAGCCCCATTTCTCTCCCTTAATGGGTTTGGGTCCTGCTTTCTCTTCCTGCTCTGTTTAGTTTAGAGCTTTGCTTCAGCTGATATGCAATGAATTTAACTGTTATCTTGGATTAGTGTCTGCCTGCAAAAGTCAACACCAAGATCCCTAATGAATAGCCCACTTCCCCTTCAGTGCAGTATAAACAAGCACGAAGAGTCCCATTGTTAGTCAGGGCCAGGATTTCTTTCATTTTCTACTATTCTTCTGAAGGAGAGAATTTTCTGGGGTTTGGCTACAATCTGCTTATGAAGGGAAAAGCCTTAGGGGTCATCTAGTCAATCCATCTTTAAACATTTATTATATGCCAAGCACATGTCTTTTTTTTTTCTTTTTTTGGAGGGCAATTGGGGTTAAGTGACTTGCCCAAAGTCACACGGCTAGTGTGTCAAGTGTCTGAGGCAGGATTTGAACTCAGGTCCTCCTGACTCCAGGGCCAGTGCCCTAGTCACTGCACCACCGAGCCACCCCCAAGCTCATTTCTTGGGATGAACAATAATTAGGATGGGTTCATTCTGTGAATGTCATAGTGGATAGAGCCAGCCTCAAAACCAGGAAGTGTTACCTCTGTCACATACTGGTAATGTCCCTCCTGCCCCCCCTTCCCCCAGTAATGTCACTTAACTTTTCAGCACTCTAGGAAACTCTTTAAATCCTAAGGTGCAGGGAAGACACCAGGGAGCTTTGGGAGAGGAAGTTCCCCCCATTCCAGTAAAATTGCTGGTCCAGCAATCATGCATTTGGGCTTCTAATGAGCCAGTCCGAGTTGACCAGATGAAACCAGATTAAGCAGATTTTCCCATTTTTTAGTTAGTTCTATATGAATTGCATGCTAAATTCCATTCTACATACATTTCATTGATCTCTTTTGTTGTGTTTTTAATTTTGTGGTTTTTAAGAATGGTTATTACTTTTAGGAAATATAGCTAGGTTTAGAATCAAGAAGACCTGAGTTCAAATCCAGCTTCAAACACTTACTAGCTATGTGACCCCACACTTAAATCACTTAACCCCATTGCCTCATAAACAAACTGAGCAGAGGTTAGAATGAAGCCAAATGGTATTATGTCTAACTTTAAACAAATCGCTTCCCCTCTTCTAGGACTCAGTTTCTTTTTCTCTAAAATAAAAGTGTTGGCCTGTGATCACTAAAGTATTCTCTATCTCTGAATCCTATGAAGCTTATTATACATTTAGTGAAATGCTAGACTAGAAGGATGATCCAAAGTCTCTTTTTCTCTCTAGTATCCTATATCCCCAGTGTTTAAGTCTTTTCTAACTCTCTCAGAACATTCTAGGTTGTGAGGTCCTTTCAAATACTAAAGCCTATGACCCTATGATCTTTGTCTCCAACCCAAGGCAAACCAGAGAACTGAACTTTCGCTCTCTTTCTGCTCTTTTTGGGCTTCATTTTATCATGGTTCCTAAGTGACATTTCTTTTTCAAAGTAGATATAGTCCCATGTATCAGAAGGAGCCTTGACTTCATCTCCAATCTTAGTTGGGTCACCCTGGACAAATCACTAAGCCATGGCTTCCTCTCTATAACATGGGAATAGTGTGATGATTACCAACTTTATAGGGGTATTGTGAGGAAAATAATTTCTTCAGAAATGCGAGTGATTATTGTTAAAGTCTTCAAACTGCTTATGGGTTTCACAAGACAGTGTTAAGAAGAAGACAGAAAACTGGGTTGAGTGAAGAAAACTAGGTGGTCCTTGAATGCCACACTGACAAATCCTGTCTGTCGACAACAGTCATTGAAGGTTTTGACCTGAGAGAAGACAGATGTAAAGACTAGCCTGTTATCTGTGAACTGTCAGGGGCAGGTCCTAGTAGAATGGTTTAGAGCACTTAATAAGTAAATGAGGGCACTATGGCATCAGGAAGAGATGAGTTCAAATCCTATCTTATAATCCTGGGCAAATTGTTGAACTTCTCAGCCTAGATTTCCTTTTCCATAAAAGGGTAGCAATGATTCTGATCTCACAGACTTCTATTAAGGATCAAACGAAAATCACTTGTGCACCCTTTGGGGCTTATATAAATGCTAGCAATCACTATTACCACTAGAATCAGGCATGTGTCACAGAGAAAGATAGTTATACAATATAGTTACAGGATGTAGTTTAGACTACTCTGAATTACCACTGGAGGAAGGCATGGGAAGGGAGGAAGAAAGGGAGGTGAAAGATAACTGAAGGAAACAAGAAGGGAGGAAGGATGAAAGAGGAAGAGGAAGGAAGAAACGAAGGAAAGAAAGAAGGAAGAAAGAAAGGAAAGGAAAGAAGGAATGGAGGGAAAGAAAGGAAGAAGGAAAGGAAGGAGAGAGAGGGGAAGGAAAGAAGAGAGGAAAAGAAGGCTTTTTAAAGCAGTTATTATGTGCCAGACACTGTGCTAAGGTGCTAAGGATACAAACATAAATACACACTTTATCTGTTTTTATGGGCATAGGCTATGTCCATGGACTCCCTTACCACCCAGCATGATGAGAAGAAAACTTAAAAATGGGTGAAATGGATGGCAGCAGGCAGAGTAGTGTAGTGGAATGATTATGATTATCTCAGGCTTTATATTTAATTTCAGTTCTTGCTCTGAGCTTTTAGAAAGAATAATGCCAAAAATCAATGAGAAAATTACTCTAAGTACTACTGTGTTGGTTTTTTGCTTTTGAATTTTTTCCTTTCTCATTGGTGATGAAGTCTACTGTAGGGCAAGAAATACTGGGCTGGGAGAAATGAGACCTGGATTCTAGATTTGGTTCTGCTGCTAACTAGTTGCATGCTCTTGGACATGTTATTACAGTACTTTCTGTCTTAATTCCCTTCTCTGTTATGACATAGTTGGACAGGTTGGATAATTTCTCATACCCCTTTCTGCTTTGACATTTTATGCTCCATACTGTAACAGTCTATGTCCTAATGGGTGTCCTACCTTTTATATTCAATGATTTGATTAATCCCATATCTGGAGTCCTAAAACTCCCCTAAACTCTCACTGAAAAAGATATTACAAGAACTATGATGCCAGAAGTGACCAGATTTTGGTTCCTTGGAGGTTTAGTTTGGTTTTAGCGATCTCCATTATGTTAAGAGAGGAAATCCTGTCATTCCAGTCAAGGAAACAAGATCTCGACATTTAAAGTTTGTTGTTAACAATGCCCTTCATCACCTGATTCACAGGAAAAAAATAATCAGGCTTCAGATTATCCAACCTAAAAATGGGAGGGCACTGTTTTGAATGCATCTTAGTGGAGCAAAAAAGGATCCTACTATACCATTTTGCCTTGAGTCCCTTGTAACATGGTTGACACTGATGATCTCTTCAATTCTAACACTTCATGTCTAATGTCCTTTCCAGCTCTGATATTCCATTAAATCCATTCCAAAAGAATTCAGATTCCACAGGGTTAGAGTCTATTTTTCTTCTTTACTTTACCCCCAGAATCTATCACAGTGTCTTACACAAAATTAAGAGTTTAACAAATCCTTGCGGAAAGAATAAATACATAAATGAATTCATTTTAACAGTGAAAATAAATGATTTCTCATATGAAGGTCACTTTGGCTGGAATGTGGAATGTGAGAAAGGGAAAATCAGTTAGGAAACATAGACTGGAGTCAGATTGAAGTATGCCAGGTGGAGGAATTTGTTGCAGAGCCTAGAGGCAATAGGGAGCCACTAGATATTTCTCAGTAGGGCAGTGACAAGACCAGACCTGTACCTTAGTAAGATTCTTTTGGCATGCACGTGGAGGATAAATTGGAGAAAGGGGAAGCATGAAGCAGAGAGATGAATTAGGAAGCAATTTCAAAAGTTCAGGCAGGAGGTAAAGAGGACCCACCTGGGTTAGTATTCTTTTCCATTAGCCAATACCTTACTTTAACTATTCTGTTGAACCCTCACAGTTTGAGGGACAACTTATGAATTTCTACGTGTACTAGAAAGGCTAAGTGAGGGAGCAAGCCTTTTTGATTATTAAGGTTATTTTTATTATTGCCTATTTTCTACTGTAACCATAATTGTACTTTCCCTTCCCTCCCATTTTGAGAGTCTCCTTTCCTAAGAAGAAATTTTTATATTAAGTATGCTTTGTTATGATCCTTTTTGTCTCCATGTTGAATTCATCATTGCCTTTGAGGCATAGCCACTTATTTGAGGCCTTGTAAATTTGCTTGTCCAAAGTTTAAGGAGTATTTCCTTTTTCCTTCTAAGTTATATTGGAAAGTTTGCTGCCCTTTTCTATCACCACCATCAAAATTAACAGTACCTCAGGTCAAAGTCATTCTCAGGAATGACTATTTGTTAATAACCAAGAAAAGTAGATTGCCCATCCTCAGCTAAAACCATCAGTTCCCAAAGTCATGAACACATATATCATCCTTGGGTTAATTACAGGAACTCCAGATTTCTCTATACTCAGTCACTGAGCAACAGTGACCAAAATCACAAGTATGGAAAATATTGTCCTTAGCTAGATTTGTGTATTCTGGAAAACTGGTATTCAGAAAATACTGGTCGGGCATGTACAACCTGGCCAGTTTGCATTCTTAAAGCTTCAAGAACCTGTGAAGAGCATGGGGCCTTCCTGTAAAGAACTCCTGTCAGAAGTAGAACTTTTCACTATAAAAGCAGGTGCAGTCTAACCTCAAATTGTATTGATCTCTTCCACCCTTACATATTTATAGGTACTATTACCATGAAGAAGACTGGCATAAGACCAGAAGAAACTCTATAAGCTGGAAAGATCTTGTCCTTCATTTGGAAGTACCCAAAGGAACCATGGCAGCATTCCCTCTAAACATTCACTTTTTACCCAACCTGAGATGGCTTTAATTTCTCTCTACAATCACCCATATTCTTCAATGAATTTCACAGAAATATGTCAGTTTTTTGCATACTTTTTGACCCAGCAATACCACTACCATGTCTGTATCCCAAAGAGATTAAAAAAGGGTGGGGGGAGATGACCAATGGTACAAAAATATTTATAGCAGCTCTTTTTGTGGTGGCAAAGAATTGGAAATTGAGGGGATATTCATCAATTGGGAAATGATAGAACAAATTCTTGTATATGATTGAATGGAATAATATTGTGGTATAATAAATGATGAGCTAGATATTTTCAGAAAAACCTGGGAAGACTTACATGAACTGATATAAAGTGAAATAAGTAGAACCAGGAGAACAGCGTACACAATAACAGCAATATTATATGATGAGCAACTGTGAATGACTTAGCTATTCTCAACAATGCAGTGATCCAAGACAATTCTAGAGGACTCATGACGAAAAATGCTATTTACATTCAGACAAAGAACTGGTGGAATCTGAGTGTAGATCAAAGCATACTATTTTTCACGTTATTTTTTCCATGGATTTTTTTTTTGGTCTGTCTTTTCTTTTACATGACTAATATGTAAATGTTTTGCATGATTGCACATGTATAGCCTATGTCAAATTGCTTACCAACTCAAGAAGGGGGGAGGGGAAAAAAGAAGTGAAAGAATTTGGAACTCAAAATTTTAAAAAGCAAATGTTAAAAACTTTTTATGTGCAATTTGGAAAAATATTATTAAAAATAAAATAATGTGTCAGTTTTGACTTAGATTTTACTTTTTACCTTTTAGTGGCATGGAGGCAATGTTTATCACACAACTATTTAATTGTAACCAATCTGGTATATCAATCAATAAACATTTATTAAACAACTACTACATTAATTATATGAAGGTAAAAGTGAAAATATCTCTGTATGCAAGGAGTTTATATTCTATCATATAATAATTATGATGATAATTATGGCAGCTTGAGGGACTAGTTGGCATAGAAAATTGGTCTCAGAGTCATGAAAACCTGGATTTGTGTCCCACCTCTGACACACTAGTTGAGTAAACCTGGGAAAGTTAGTTAACCTACTAATGTTCTAGGCAACTCTCTACATGGAAATATTTAACTTGGGTTCATTGTCTATGGATAGATTTCAGGGGTGTGTGTGTGTGTGTGTGTGTGCGCCCACGCGCGCGTGCATGAGCGCACATGCGCAACATGAACTTATATGGGAAAAATCCTATGTCTTCATTTCAACATAACTGATTTTCTTTGCAATCCTATATATTTTATTGTCTGCATTTAAAAACATTATTCTGAGAAGGGTTTCACCAGACTTCAAAAGAGGGTCCATGACACAAAAAGATAAAAAAACAAACAAACCCTAGTTTAAGCCTACAAGTTGGGAAAGAGTTGATTTGTAATGGCAGAAGTTCTTCACTGTGAGCTCCCTACAACAAAGAAATAACAGACCCAATCTCCATCCCTAATGATGGCAGCTAATTTTTTTTCTATTTTCTACATTATAATTACAAAAATTTACATATATTATCACTCAATCCTCACAAACATCTTGTGAAATAATTAAGGGAAATACTACCCCTATTTTACTAATTTAAGAAAATGAAGCTCCCAAAGGTCTGGTTACTTATCCTAGCTAAAAGAAATCTTGAGCCAGTAAAATAATGCTGAGCTCACACTCCCCAACCCCCTATTCTTCCCACAGGTATAGCTCTTCTTCCCCTTCTTCCTTTTTCCACCTGCTTCCTGTTCTGAAATAGAAGAGAAAAAGCCAGGAAGAAAATGCCTATGAGAAAAGGCAGTGTTCTCATGATTTTCCAGTCACTCTGGAGTTCCAGGCCAGATGTTTCTAGCGCTGAGAACTTCCTGAGCCTCTTATCTCTTAGTATTGGTCATCTTGTCTTAGGCACCTCCATTTTGGGTCCTTTCTAGGGGAAGTAAAGCTTCATTTTTGGCTTCTCAAGAGGAAAGTGGTTTATCCTTGGGGATACATGTGATTATAAAGTAGTTGTATAAAAATACATACACACATATATGTATGTGTATCTCTCTTATAGACACAGACATGTATATTTATACACATATATACATTTAATTTTTATCCTTTCAATTAATAGGGGGAGGGAAATAAGGTTAGTAATGGTGATACCAAAAAAAAGGCTATTCTAACACTGTTAAAAACACAGAGGAGAAGAGAAGGAAGCACAGATGAGCAGGACAGTTTTAAAAGAATTGTGTAGAATTCATTATGTGCTTAAAAAGTAACCAGTGTAAAATGAAGTTTCACAAAATCCTATGTTCCATTTTATATATGAAAATGCTCCTTTTTTTAGTATTTAAATTCAAAACTAAAATAAACATTTAACAACAACAACAACAACAGCAAAGTATGTTTATGAAAGGAACAAGATGTAATAGCTAGAACAGTGAGTGGAAAGATTTCCTTACTACCTGTGCAACTGCAGTTCCCACTTCTGGAATTCGAGGTTCCTAACCTAGAACATGAAGGGACTGAACTAACTGATTCTCAGGCCTCTTCTAACGCTAAATCCTATGATTTTGTCAGAGGGTGGTCTCTAGCCTCCTTTATGGGGAAGACAAAGGACCTTTTAGACCCAACTAAAATCTACTCTTCTACAGGAAGACTCTCCCAACCCCTCTTGATTCTAGTGACTTCCTTTGTAAAATTATTTCTTAGTTATTCAATTTATTTATCCAGTTAATTAACTTGCCTAGCGTCACACAGCTAGTAAGTGAGGCTTGATTTGAACTCAGGTCCTCCTGACTGCCTGACCAGGGCCAGTGCTCTATCCACTGTGCTACTTAGCTGCTCCTCCCCCATTAGATTGTGAGCTCATTGAGGGCGGGACTGTCTGGTGCCTCTTTTTCCATCCCACACCTCTTAGCAAAGTGTCTGCCACATAGCAGGAGCTTAAAAAAAATTGCTGACCTTTATGTTCAGGGCTTCTAACTGTGGCCTCTAGACAGTCTTCCTCAACCTTCCTGCAAAGCACATCTTCCATGTCCCACTAGGAAAAAGACCATAAGAAGGAGCCAAAAACAGTCTCTAAGCCCTAGCACTGAGAGATGGTTGGAGTTGCCCAAATCTGAAGGCTGTGACTCTCAGCACAGACCATTGTCCTCAGACTTTATCCAGAATGCCCACTACCTTTGTGGTGGAGGGAATTCTAAGCCCAGAGTCTGTTTGGCATCCATCCTACTACAGCTGATCAAACTTCACAGGAAAACCTTTAGAGCAGCGGTTCTCAACCTGTGGGTCACAACCCCTTTGGGGGTCAAACAATCCTTTCACAGTGGTCACAGGGGTTGCCTAAGACCATTGGAAAACATATTTCTGATGGTCTTAGGAACCGAGACACCATTCCTCTATCTGTCCCCAGGCAGGTCTGCCCACATGCAGATACACTCATATACGAATAGTAAAGGGTCATGATATTAGGGAAATTGAGAATCACTGCTTTAGAGACTTTCACATACGGTGACAGAAAGCTTCTAGCACCAGAGAATCACAGAATGTCAGAACTCAAAGCACCTTAGAACCAAAAATATTGGAACACAGACCACAACTTTAGAACTGGGAAGGAATGTTCATGTATAAACACGGAAATGGAGGCCCAGAGGGGAAGTCACTTCCCCAAAGTAAAGCAGAGACAGAGGTATAACTATCCTCGATCCCTCTGCCTCCTCTCTCCCCTTTCCCTGGATTCCTTCAGCACCAATATACAGCTATGAACCCATTCTGCTTCCAAATGTTTGTTCAGGCAGCTTCATGTATATTTTGTGTGTCCTGTCTCCTTTACTAAACTGTAAATTCCTGTTTATGGAATAAGATCGCATATCAGGGTGCTTAAAGGTTTAAAATATATCCAGTTCAGAGATAACAATTACTTAAAATCAAAACAAAGGCAAATGATACTAAGTGTAGTGTTGGGAAAAGATCAATTCAGTTCAGTTCAAAACGAAAAGTTTGAGTAGTGGCTCTGACACTTACTGATTGTGATCAGAGGCAAGCTATTTATTTGACCTTTCTGTTTCTCAGTTTCCTCATCTATAAAATGGGCATGATAATACTTGCATGACTTACTTTGCAGGGTAAAAATATGAGCTGTTTTATTGGAGGAAAAGAAGACTTGATACTTGATATAATTTAGTGGGCTCAAAGCCAGTACATCTAAAAAACCCTACTCAATAGTCTCCCATGGCTTCCTACCTCCCTATAGAACACAACTCTGGTTCCAACTCACTTTCCAGTTGATTTTGTATGACTCTCCATTCTGTTCCAGCTATATTTGGTGTTCTTGTAATTTTCTGAACATGCCATTCTCTTTTTCATTCATTATGTCTTTTCTCCTCTGTGCCTATGCAAATTCTTTCCATCTTTCAAGACCCAGGTAGGAATGAATCACCTCCTCTTTGAAGAATTCCCTAACTAACGCCAGTCCATAGTCGGCTGTCCCTCCTATAGACTATAACGTTTACCATCAGGTACTACTTTCTGAACCCTGAACCCTGAGGTCAGATTGTTTTTTTAACGAGAATGGCCAGATAATAATCACAAACATTTCTAACATGCTGTAAGGCTGACCAAGCACTTTCCTTACAACAATCCTGTAAGGTACCCGTTTTATGTCTGTGAGATCTTGAATAATCCAATTTAATGAGCCTTTATTAAGCACTAAGTGCCAGAATCTGAGAACACAAATATGAAAATGAAAGCAGTCCCCTAGCCCTCTGAGATCTTAAGTTCTACTAGAAAGTACTTCTTTTTGAACCAGTTCATCAGTCTCTCAATAAGCATTTAGGTTTTTTTCCCCTTCTATTAAAGTGAAAAGATTGAAAATAGATCAAATCTAAGATCTTTCCAGTTCTAAAGCTATAACACTTTGAAGCTACAATGATAGCAGAAAAGTCTGGCTTTTCCTTTTCCTTTGAGTTTTATTAACTTAGAGGTAGACCAGATATGAACCAATGCGGAGTCTGAGGGTCTTCTCTTCCCAGTTTGATTTTTTTTTCTTTAATTAAAGTGGTCATTCCTTGACTCACTTCTTAAAGAGGCCTATTCACTGAACAGGCATTACCTCACTCAAAGTGAGAACCTGAAAAGGCCTTAGTCTAAAGGACCAGGGTCTTCCATCACATCCTGGGCCATCTCCAGTCATCCTGATGAATATCTGGTCTTTGGGTCCAGATGATGCTGGAGGAGAAAGTGAGACTGGTGACCTCGAGCAGCTTTCTGTCAATCAAATCAAAGTCAACTGCAAGTTGTGTCATCATCTCCCTGATGTCATGGAAAAACAAAGGACAAACACAATACAAACAGAACCAGGAATTATTGTATCGACTACATCAGTTATAATGATTACAAACCACTTGAAGGGGAAGAATAACTAGAACAACAAAAACCGAAACACTTGGAAGAAGAGATAAGAAAATTCAGCCTCCCTCCCTTCTTTGCAGAGGTAATGAGAGACTCTGGACAAGGAATACTGCCATTGGTTTTGTTGACATGCTCCCTCCCCACTTCTTATTTTATTCTTTGTTGTAAGGAATGGTTGGATGAATAGGAGAGGGGGATGAGATATGTTCAGAAATAAAGGTGATATAAAAACAGAAGCCATCAATAAAAAAAATAATAAAATAAAGGCAACCCAGAATCCAAAGATTCCTGGCAGGGCTACAACTTGGAAATAAAGTAGCTGCACTAAACTGAGCTACTCATTCAGCACAAAAAAAGTAGATGCCAGCAGATTGTCAGCCAGTACAGCTGCACCATGAGCCTAAAAGAGAAACAAAGTCTGGTATCAGCTAAACTGCAAAAAGAGGAAATTTCTGAAATGAGGAAAAAATTTTCAATGTAGCCTCTCCCTTACAAATCAGAAGACCTGGGCTCTTCTAGCTGGCTTCTCCACCTACTAACTCTCTGTGACCTTGGGGCTCATAACTCTAGGTCTAAGTTTTTCCATTTGTATAATGACTAAGATTGGAGTAGATAAACTACTGCTTGGACATTCTTGGTCCTTTCTCCTAATATTCTATGTCTGAGTGTCTCATCAAGTTCTCATATTTCATTTTCTATGTGAGAGAGGCTGGGCAGTGTGAATTAAGTGGTGTGACACAAAGTTAGAATATTTGCATTTGAGCCCCTATTTTCTATTTGCTAGCCATATAACCAAGTGGAAATAGCTGTTCAAAGAAGCTTCAGGTTTTTTCACCTGTAAAATTGTTATAACAACACGGAAGCTATAAGGATCAAGTGAAATGAGAGATGTGAAATATTTTGTAAACTTTAAAGCACTACTCAGACGTAAATGATTATGTTCTAAGAACCCTTTGAGCTCTAATATTCCATGTTCTAAAGTCTCTGCCAGCCCTAAGTTCCTTCCAGCTATAACATTCAATGGAGTTTGCCAGGTCCAGTGAAAAGAAAGCTGGTTTTGATGTTAAAGGACCTTAGTTCAACACTGAGCCTGGCCACATACTACCTGTCACACAACCTCTGTGGGCCTCAGGTTCCTTACCTGTAAAATGAGGGAATTGGTCTAGATGGCCTTAATCTCTTCCACCTCAAAATCCATGAATCTATATTCTGCGTTCTATGTTCTAAGGCCCCTTGTGGCTCAGGGTTTCTACAAAATCTCTAGCTAAAGCATTCCACAGAGAGCACCTAGAGTGCTGTCCTGTCTCATTTCTCAGGTAGTGTCTATGGTAACTATGAAAACCAAACAGGGCTTTAGAGATTAGAGTTAATGTCCTGAATCACAAGAATAAGGCAGGAAAGCAAGTTGGAACAGGGTATGAAACAGAGACGGATTGTAGATACTACTCCCTCAGGGAGCTACTATTTGGCCTGAGGTCTATCCCAACCAGAGTTAAAACCTCATGGAGTCATTTGGCGATATGGCCCAATTTCAGGGCCCTCAGAACTCAGTTGGAAATCCCATACTATCCCATTATTTACATTTCTATGTACCTCCTAAATGTTTCTGGGGTTCCATTAATACAAAATTCCTGCATATATTCCAGCCCAGCTGTTCTCCCAAGAACCCCTGCTTAGAACTTTCCTGGGATGTAAATTAATCTCACTTCAAGCAAAGGTGGTATAGGAAACAGCTGGCCTGGGAGCCTGGAGATGTGAGTTACAGAGTCTTATGCTTCTTGCTATACAGGTTCGCTCTACAGGGCTTAGTTTGTCAGATGAGAGGATTGTACTAGGGATCACTAAGGTCTCTTTCAGCTCTGATAACTCTGTTCCAGTGTTTCACAAAATGTGGTCTGCGAATTCAAAACTATTTTCATAACAATATTGAGATGTTTTCATTTTAAATACAGCAAATATTGATAAATATAAATCACATAAACAAAAACTTTTAGGAAGAAGGGGAAGAATCTCAATAATTTTTCAGAGTAAAGGTTTCTGGAAGGAGGAAGACAGATCATTCTGGAGTTAAGGGAAAGCAAGGAGTGATCCCAAGGCGTCTTCCTGCTCAGAAGCAGTGCAAAGTATGGAAAAGAGGAACGAACAAGCCAGTAGGGTGAGGCTGTTTGATTTGCACCCGTGGGACCAACCGGCTTCAAGGAATGTAGCCCTGCTCTGGGGGGGTGGAGCTCAAGCCTCAGGGCCTCGATGGTGGTGGTGCTGGTGTGCAGATCTGGCATGAAATGGTCAGATGATGTATCACAACCTGAGAACAAGTGGCATTTCCAGTAAGGAACTGGAGGGGGGTAAACTGTATCATGTACTGGTTCACATGGAAAAAGCTGGTTTTCTGAACCCTGAGAGTCTGCATTGTAATAGAAACATGTTGTTTTGCTTCACAATAAATTCTTATGAAATAAAAAAAAAAAAAAAGAGTAAAGGTTTCTGGAGACCAAAAATTCTGAGAAACATTTCTCTATTGTAAGGTCCCTTTCAAGTCTGTCATTCTATCCTATCATTGTGACATTCCTTCTGGTTCTGTTTTACAGAATCACAGATTAATAAGGGAAGTGAAAGGAACTTTAAGTGTCATCTAATGAAACTCCATTCTTTCATTTTCTAGATCATTTGATATAGGAGCAAGAGATTTAGGGATGGCAGAGACCCTCCAGGTCATCTGGTCCACCTCCCTCACCTTACAACTGAAGAACCTGTGGTCCTAGGAAGGTAACACAACTTGTCCAAGGTCAAACAGCGAGCTACAAAGGTAGGCCTTGAACCCAGACTTACTCCTATGCCAGGACTCAATCCACTTGTACCTTGGTATATTCAGGCTGGATTGGATGTTCTCTCAGGTTTCTTCACGTTGTAAAACCCATGATCCTGTGATTCTTACTGCCCTAAAATGTTAGGACTTGATTGGCTACTATCCCCTATTTTGCTATTCTGAGGTTTACCCGTGAGAAAGAAAGGTAGAAACCTTTCAAGATGGAGTTTCTTCATATACGGCAGTGGTGATGAGGGAACCAGGGACCATCAACAGGAGACTAAAGGAGAGATCTGAGAAGATGAGTGGGCTGATTCCTAAGAACAATCAATCGTGGGGCTGTCCATGAAAAAAAGTTAAGATTTTTCAACCAAGATCAGGCAAAACAAAACAATCTTCTAAAATTTCTGGTAACTCTGAGACTTCTTTTATTATTTGTACTGCAGAAAGCATGTCAGACAGCCACTGTCACAGGTTAGTATGGCCTTAGGCAAGTCTTTTAACTATTCCGATATTGATTTTCCTTGTCTGTAGAATGAGGGACTTGGACTAGATGGTAAGGACCCTTCTAGTTATAAGATGAAAGAGTTGGACTAGTATGTCTGTATACATATGTATGTATGTATGTATAGATAACATCCCGTATACATATTCCTGCATATACTGTATATATGTATGACTATCTATTATATACACACGTATGTATATACTTTCTAAGGTTCTAAGAGGAATGTCTTATTTAAGTGAAAATATCCCCTAAAAGGGAGCCACACCTTAAGGAAAACACCTGGGAATTACGTAGACAGCCTAAAAGTGGTCCAGGCCCCCAGGGAATGGGACGGAAGCCAGGCAGCTGGGACGCCAGAAAGGAGGAAGGGCCAGAGCCAAGCTCTCCAGGCTTTTTCTAAAGCTGCTTTGGGGTATGGGAAATAAAGGGAATCAGTATGAGGGACTGGTTAAATCCAGGATGCTTCTCGCCCCCACCCCTCACCCTTTCACCCAAAAAGCTATTTCTAGCTTGGCACAAAAACAGGAAACTGTAAATGTTGGAAGAGAAAGTCTTTACCCTGAGTATTTTTCAGGCTGTTTGTGACACAAAAAATTCTTGAAACTACACACATTTATTGTTCCGTGTACCTATCCAGTTGCTTTAGAACAATGCGATATTTTGGAGGGAACTGAGGAAAGGACATTGTTCCCCTATCAGTTTGCCTAGGCATTCAACTGAATTCAACAAGCATTTAGCTAGTATAGTCGATAAAGCACTAAATTTGGGGCCAGGAGTCAGACCTAGGTTTAAAACCTGCCTTAGAAACCTACAACCTGTGTGGCTCTAAGCAAGCTCTGCAAGCCAGTAAAATGAAAGGTTAAACTCTATGACCTCTTAGGGTCCCTTCCAGCTAAATCCATGAACCTTTGTGGTATGTACTGAGAATGCCAAGATAAAAATCAAACTCCCTTCCCTTAAGTATCAGGGTGACCCTGTAGAAAGAATGCTGGAATACAAACCACAATTTCAAAAGCCAGCTTAATAGCTACGTGATTGTACATAAGTCACTTAACCTCTCTGGGGCTCAACTTATTTAACTGTAGAATGAAGGAATTGGAATCTATGGCCTCTGAGGTACTTTCCAGCTCTGTGATCCTCAGAAGCACTTCCTCACCTTCATCTTAGAAACTCTGGCCATTGTCAAGACTCTACCACCTCCCTTTATATGATGCTTTTCCTAATTCCTCTAGCTGTTATGCCTTCCCTACAAAACCACCTGCATTTATTGTGTGCGTATATGCAATCCTACATCCCAAGAGAAACATATGTGTATGTAGATGTGTATATGTTGCCTTCCCCTAGCTAGTCCATAAACTCCTCAATATGGATGTGAACTGGACCTTTGATTTCGTTGGCACAGGAAATTCCCAGGTAATGAAACTCCCCCTGCCAATGCAGGTCCATGTCTCTGCACCTTACAGTCAGTACTATAGAGTGACCTAGAAATATGACTAATAAGAAGAGGAATAGCATTTAGACGGCAGTTTAAGGTTTGCAAATATTATCTCACTTTACCTTCACAACAAATTCTGGTGAGGTAAATGCTATGATTCTCTCCAGTTTACAGATGAGGAAACTGAGGCAGACAGAGGTTCTGACTTGCCCAGAGTCCCACAGCTAGAATGTGTCAGAAATTAGACTTGGCATTGAGGCTGGTTCTCTTTCCCTTAGGCAACACTGCTTTCAAGAGTATAACAAAAATCATGTTGTATTGCCCTCAATAGCATGTAGATAAGATGATCTGAATCATGGAATCAATAATTCCTATGAAAGAAACCCAACAATAATGTCTGAATGGCCTTGGGGGGAAGAGGAGGAGAAGGAAATACATAAACACACATATATGTATGTGTATGCATATGTATATACATATAGTTATCTACTTATTCATTCATCTATTTATTCATTATTCATTACTCATTCATTCATTCATTCATTCATTCATTTATTCATCTTTCTGACTCTTCCTTAATACAGTTCCCACCTTATAGGCAGCTACCTGTTTTGCATTTGTAGGACACATGCACTATGCATATATATGTATAACATTGATACATACATACAATACATATACAAGTACATTATATATGCATATGTCCATATACACAGCATATATATATCTATATTATGCATATAACCACATCATGCATGCATACATACATCCTGCAAGTTCAAAGCAAGCAATGCCCTGTTTAGGAAAGACATTAGAGAAGTCAGGAAGACTAGGGCTTCAAAATATAAGAGCTAGAAAGGAATTATGTAGGAAAAGCATTGCAATTTCAAAATACTGATGGTAAAGCACACCTCTTGCCTCCCATCTTGGTACAGGATGGTGGACTGTAGTTGATGGATGAATGAGACATATTTTAAGACATGTTTGATGTCTTGATTTGATTTACTTGACTATATTTTGGGGAGTAAAAAGAAATCATTAAGAAGTGAAAGTGGCATTAAAAAGAAAAGAATCTCAACAAAACATTTTAGAAGTTTGAAAAAGCACTGGAGACTTGGGTTAGAAGCCCGGCTCTGCCACTTGCTGCCTGTTCATCCTTGGATGTGTCACTTTCCCTCCACTGGCCTCTCAGCTTCTTCATCTATAAAATGGGATCATTGGGTTAGATGACCTTGAAGGCCCCATCTAGTTCTAAGATCCTATGAATATAAGGATAAGTTGGGAGGGAGGATGGTCAGAGCTGCTTATCTGTTTGCTTATGAAGAGAAAATGACCATACTTTATTTATACTATGCCAAATTATTCCTCTGAAATATTAGGAGCAAGAATTGCAGAAGTGAAAAGAACCTTAGAGACCATGTAAATCCAACAGAGTCAGAAATGAAAGTTCAGAGGAGTTCAGTGACTCACCCACAGTCACACAGCTACTAAGTGGCAGAGGCTTGGCTCATCCCCAGGTCTCTCAAATCCAAGTCCAGGACTCTTTCCACTATATTTATGTGCTTCCTATCTGGGGAACAGTCATCAATTTACTATGGGAGCATGTGTAAGTCATTCAGTATCCCTGGATTTTAATTTCCCCACTTGAAGATGGAATGATCTTTCTTCAATAAATGGCTTAAGGATATAAACAAGTATTATTCAAAAGAAGAATTGCAAATTATTAACAATCATGTGCAAAATTGCAACAAAGCACAACAAAGCTGAAGATGGGCAGGCATAGGCTGTTGCCTGCCTCAATTGTGGTTTGTTTACCTAATGGTTTTGTTTTTTTTACAAGAGGTGGGTACTTTTTTGGGTTAGGTGGGAGACTATTCAGGAATGATTGTTCTATAAAAACCGAAGGCATCCATAAAACTTACTTTTAAAAGAAAGGAGGTGAGAAAGTAACAAAGCAAGTTATTATTATTATTAATTATTATTTTACCATTTTATAGGTGAATAAAAATGAGGTTCAGAGACAGGGGTTAAACCTAGGGAGCATAAGCTTTTTTCTCTCAATATTTTGATAAGTGTATTTAAATTTAATTAGTATCTTTTGTAATCCTACTCATTTTATCCTATGCATTAAATAATATTATTCTATGGAGTCTATATGTTTCACCAGACTGCCAAAAGGATACATGATGAGAAAAAGCCTAAGAACTCTCTCTGAGGAGAGAGAAACTGATTTGCTAAAGGTCACGTACCAAGAGAGTGAGCAAGCTTAGTGCAAAACGTCATGCAAAGGAAGTCTAAGCCACATGTATGGGACAGACACAGTAAATAAGTGAACAGATAGAACTCAGGTACTATTAGCTGTATGTAGGTTCTTCTCAGCAAATGTAAAATTGATCACTTGCTATACCATAGGGTTACCCTCCCTAACTTTTCCCCAGCTCTCCACCATCTCAGCACCATGTCTTAAAGGAAAGCCAACCCATTAAAGTATCAGCCTGAGATAATTATCTTTGGGAAAGTGACTGCCTATGCTGGGGCAATGGAAACAGAACTGAATTTGGAGTCAGGAAATCCATATTCAAAACCTGGTTACGTGATCTTGGGCAAGTCACATATTTTCTTGTTTTCTTCATCCATAAAAATGGGGATAATGATATTTGTACCACTGACTTTAAAGGCGGTATTGTGGAGATCAAAAGGGAGAATTATGTAAAGTATTCCATAACTCTTCAAATATGATATAAATGTGATTTATTGTTATTCTGGATCTTGGTATCAGAGACAAGCCAGCATTAGTCATAACTGGATGCTGTTAACATTTCAACCCTCCACCGTCTTGTTTTCATGTAGAGTGGCTTTTCTCTAAAGTATATTTTTTGGGAGAGAGAAGCAAGGGTGGGGTTGAAAGAAAGATCACTGGCATAGGAACCCAGAGACCCGGGTACAAAGCCAAGCCCTACAACTTGCTAATCATGTGGATAACACACTTCAGTTGTCTGATCCTCAGTTTCCTCATCTGTAAAATAGAGATAACAAGAACACTTACCTCACAGGCTTGTTGTGGGGATAGAATAAGATAATAATTGTAAAGTGCTTAGCACCCTGCCTGGCACACAGGAAACACCATAAGCATTTTAGTCATTATTATTATTAATTATTGCATATGGGCATTTTGAGGCTCAAATGAGAAAGCATGCATGCTTTGTAACACTGAAGCACTATGTAAATTAGAGTTGGATGAGTCTTCTAAGTCTTAACTTGTTTGTATAAGAGGGTTAACTAATAATTACTTACATTTCTATTGTCTTTTAAGGTTTACAAAGCCCTTTCCAATATCTCTAAAAGCCCCTCCAATTCTTAACTTTCATATTCTAACACTCTGTGGTCTATAAGGTCCCTTCTAGCACTGACATTCTGTATGTCTTATGGAAACTTACCTCTCTATAAAATGGGAATAATGCTATTTATGCTTTATTCTTTATAGTGGCATTGTGAGGAAAGGCCTTATAAACCTGAAAACACTATCTATCACATGTCCTGGTCACTGTCCTCCTTACCATTTTCTCCTAGGAGACAGCATGGGGCTAGGGAAATAATGCTGGACCTTGATCCAGAAGATGTGAGTTTGAAACCTGGCTGTGTGACATTGGACAAATCGCATCACCTCTCTGAGCTTCAGTTTGCCTATCTGCAAAATGGGGATAAAAACACTTGGCCAACTTCACAGGTTTGTCATGGGGACATCTCAATGTAAACCTTAAACTGCTATAAAAAGGGCTGCTATTTTTTGTAAGTTTATAAGGTCTAAGTCCCTTGGAACAATTCAGTGCATACATAAAGACACACGTATGTACATATGTGTATGTGTACGTGTATGCATATATGTACATAATCCTCTTGCAGATGTCTCATGCATGTCTCCCTCCAGTCACAGCAAGAGAGGAAAGAAAGACATGGTTTTGCACTTTCTGGGAGTAAAGAGCTCTAAACCCGCCCATCTTGGCAAGTCCCTTTGTTATCCTTATTCTACCCTTCCTGGGCTTTCTTGTTTTGCTCAGAGTGGGCTCTGGACCCAAGCTGTGGTTTCAGCAAAGCAGGACGTATTTTCAGCCCCATTTCAGGCAGCTCTGCTCTACGGCCTACTTTACGCCATACAGTGGCTAGAGGAAGGCCTTCTTCCTCACTGGCCTCATGCCACAGGGCACCAAATGTGGCAGACAATTTGCCTCCATTAAAGGCAGAGCTTCTTTAAGAGAGTAATAATAAATTATCTTAAGTTCTTCTCTTGAGCAATCTTGGCTGCCCCAGCTGTCTTCCCCCCTCCCTGCCAGGAGCTGAGGATAACTAAAGGGTTCTACTCCTGACACCTGGAGATAGCATGTCTCAACAGAAAGAGAAAGTGGATTCAAATCCCACCTTTACTATGTGTGAAACATTGGGCAAGTCACTTGACTTATTTGGGCCTCAGTTTCCCCATGTGTAGAATAAGGGTGTTATACTGAATGACCTCTGAGGTCCATTCTAGTTCCTGTGATCCCAGCTCTTCCTCACTTTTTGCTCTTGGAATAAATTATTCCAGATGCATTGGAGGAAGGATAAAAAAAGGGGAGGAGTAGAGATTGTTGTTGTTGCATCATACCTAACTCTTAATGACCCCATCTGGGGTTTTCTTGGCAAGGATACTAGAATGCTTTGCCTTTTCCAGATGAGGAAACTGAGGCAAACAGGGTTAAGTGGCTTGCCCAGGATCACATATCCAGTAAGTGTCTGGGGCCAGACTTGAACTTAGGAAATTGTCTTTCTGACTTTAGGCCAAGCACTCTATCCACCGCACCGCCTAGCCATCCAACAGAAATAAAGATTATAACACTTAAAACTACAAAGGAATTGGTGCTACTTGAGTTGAACCCTCTCACTTCTGAGGTAGCAAATAGCGCCAGCTTTCAAACTAAAGACAGACTGCTCTCCCACTGCCTAATCCCATGGTAGCCAGGGTGCCTGGGTTCCAACATGGGATACAGTTTCTCATAAAACTTTGTTACATACGGGTGGTTAGCTTTGCTATTACCATACAAGCATACACAGATCTTCATCGGGTGCTAATTTGTTCCGTAAAAGCACAATGTTACACAGTTTCTTCCCAAAGAACAATCTTATAAGAGAGAGATACATTTGTGGGCAGCCAAATTTCAGGGTTAGAGAAACCAGGGGGGTAGGCTGGGCTAAACTGGTTTCAGGCAACCTGTCAAACAGTACCTTGGTAATTCACTCTGTCATCTTGGGGTGTGATTATGGGATATGTGAATACAAAACAACATTTTGCTTGGCATGATTTTACAGTATCTACCTGCACGTCAAATGGTACATATAGTGGGTATTCAGTAATTGTTTTTAATTCAATTCAAGGACATTTTGGGGTCTATAGGCTTTTCATAAGTTGAACCTCACCACTGTGGACCATAGAGTATTGTTTCTCTGGAGACAATGAGTTTCCAGGTACCAAGCAACAAACTTAGGGAGTCTGAAAATGCTCTGGTACTTCTTAGCTTGAATAATCACCAGGAATACATGTTTCCCTATTATGTGCAAGTCAATCAATCAGCAAGCATTTATTAAGCACCTCTTGTATCCCAGGTAGGGCAACTGGGTGGGGGTGCAGTGGATAAAGCACCAGGCCTAAAGTTAGGAAGACTCATCTTCCTGAGTTCAAATCTTCCCTCAGAAACTTATTAGCTGTGTGACCGTGATCAAGTCACTTAACCCCTGTAAAATGAGGTGGAGAACAAAATGGCAAACTACTCCAGTCTTTGCCAAGAAAACCCCAAGTGGGGTCACAAAGAGCCAGACATGACTGAAACAACTGAATAACAACAACATATGCCAGGCCATTTTGCTAGGCAGCAGATACAAACACACACACACACACACACACACACACACACACGTGAGACAGACCCTACCCTCAGGATGTTTACTTTCTATATCAGGTAGATAAATGGAATATTATAGAAGCATGAATTTAGATCTGGAACTTCATCTAGTCCAGTCCCTTCACTTTATGGAGAAGGAACCAAAGATCAGAGTTGCTGAAGGTCACAAAGGTAACAGTAGTAGTTCAAGTTTGCAAAGCACTTTATAGCTCATATATTATTTGATTCTTATAATAATTCTGAAAGGTACACAGATTTTATTCTACCCTTATTCTACAGACAAGGAAACTGAGGCTAAGAAAGATTAAGTGACTTGCCCAGGGTCACACAGCTACAGTACCTATAGCAGTATTCTAACTTTAGTCTTCCAAGTCCAGTATGGGCTGTTGCTAAGTGTTCTGTGTTTGAAAAATTGAGGCCATCTCTGACTCTTCTTTACCTTTTCACACACAGATAGTTGCCAAATTCTGTCTCTATTTTTCTTTTTACCACCAGCAATCTAGTATAAAAAGGAACACATTTCTATTCACATTCAGCAATTAAAGCCTTCCCAACTGCCTCTACCTTCTCCCTGATCCCTGATCTTTCACACACTGAAAGAAAAAATCATTCCTAGAAGTAGAAACTGGAAAACTATGTAAACAATGAGAATAATGTAAGCAATCCTGAAAGACGACGGTGAAATAAATACAATGACCAATGCTGGTGCCAGAGGACAAATAATGAAACACATCTCACTACTTTAGGTTTACTCTATGGATGCTGAATGTTGTACATGCTAACAAATTTGTGGGCCTAAGCTTATGTTGGCTAGTTTTACTTAATTGTTTTTCTTTGTACAAGGAAGAGTTCTATAGGGAAGGGGATATATAGCTAAACACACACATACACTCATGTATGTATATATGTATGTATCTAGGGAAATGCCTGGTCATTAAAAAAAATGGAAAGAAAATATGTAACAGGACTTTCTCCAACTATGGCTAGAGGGAGAATTCTTAAACCAAGTGAGGGATGGAGATTACCAAAGTTAAAATAGATCATTTTAATTCTGTGAAATTGAAAAGCTTTTGTACGAACAAAATCAATGTGGTTGAGATAAGGGAAATAAGGGAAGAAAAGGTTTTTGCATCAATTTAAATTATAAGGATCTGATAAACAAGACGTACATGGAATTAATACAAATCCATAAAACCAAAAACTACTCCCCCAACAAACCAGTGATCAAAAAATAGGAGCAAATAGTATTCAAAAGAACAATTGCAAACTATTAACCACACGGCAGATTAATAATAAAAGGAATGCAAAAACAATAACATTATTGACAATAAGAAATAACATAGCTGACAATAAGACGCATACAAATCAAAACAACCCAGCAGTTTCACTTTACACCCAACAAACTGCCAAAGATAACAAAAGAAAGTCAGTATTAGAGAGGCTATGGGAAAACAGGCATAGTAAATACTTGGACCATGGAACCGTGAATTGGTTCAACTATTCTGGAAAACAATTTGGAACTATGCATTAAAAGAATTATAAAAACATCTAGATGTTTTATTACTACCTTATTAAACTTTACACATGTACACACACACACACACACACACACACACACACACACACAAGTTCCAAAAAGTCTTAGTGTAGTTTTTAAGCTATAACTACACTAAGCTTTTGGGGATGTCTTATACATTTTTTTTAACCCACAGTACACAAAGAAGTTCACAATTTCCTATATAATCCTCTTCCCTTTTATTTTTATCTTTGTTGATTAGGTTCAAAATAAAAATTCCTAAAAAGAACATATCGATTAATTAATTTTTTAAAAAGGCACAGACCCTTGGATACAGAGATCCCACTGATAGGTATAAACTACAAGAAGGTCAAAGACATAAAGAAAGGTCCCCAGTATAGGGAAAGTCCCATAGCAGCACTCTTTGTCATAACAAAGAATTGGACAAAGTGGGTGCTCATCAATGCAGTACATGAATGTAAAGGGAGTAACTGTGGAGTGAAAAAAGATTTTTTTGGGGGGTGGGAGCAAGGCAATTGGGGTTAAGTGACT
Organism: Pseudocheirus occidentalis; assembly: GCA_028646575.1. Taxonomy (NCBI): domain Eukaryota; kingdom Metazoa; phylum Chordata; class Mammalia; order Diprotodontia; family Pseudocheiridae; genus Pseudocheirus; species Pseudocheirus occidentalis. The sequence goes on along the minus strand of CM053595.1, from coordinate 74,151,767 downwards.
TGCCCAGGGTCACACAACTAGTAAGCATCAAGTATCTGAGGTCAGATTTGAACTCAGGTCCTCCTGACTGCAGGGTCAGTGGTCTATCCATTGTACCACCTCACTGACCCCCATCATCCAAACTTTTAAAAAATTTTCTTACGTATATGTCTGATCATGACAATCTTTTTCAAAACTCTTCAGTGGTTCCCTACTCCCTTTCAAATTAAAATCCCTTTGTCTAGCTTTTAAGAGTCTCCAAAATTTACATTCTAGACAAATGAAAGGACATTCAGCCCTCCAAACAAGATCTGTGTTTTCTGTTTCCATGTTTAGCTCCTGCTATTCTATTGCCTATTCCTGGGAGGTCCTCCTTTCCCTTCTTTGGCCCTTAAATTCCCACTGGTTCTTTACAGCCCAGCTCAAATGCCACCACCTCCAAGAAGCCTTCCCTTTCTGTTAGAAATGACTTTTCTCTCTACCTCTAGCTCAAGCCCAACCTCAGGTGGCATTTCACATCTCTTGAAAGCACTTACCATTTAATATTGTTTGTTTTAATATCTATTTGTCTTAGCACCCTACTAAACTAGAAGCACCATGAAAGAAGGCACTTATTTTATTTACACATAGTATCAATATAGTTTAGTGAATAGAGGGCCAACCTTGGCAGCAAAAAGATCTGGGGACATCCTGCTTCTGACATATAATGATTATGTGACCAAAGGCAACTTACTTAACCCCTCAACATCCAAAGCAACTCTCTAAACTATGTATTACAGATAGTTACCAGTCTGCTTTGGTGGGGTGAATTTTCCTCATCTCTCGCCCCCCCCCAAATCTTCTCTAGTGATGATAGTGCTGTTTTACACAAAATGGGCACTTTATTTGTTGAAGGAATTAATGTATATGTATGTATATTTTGTTCAGTTATTTCAGTCATGTCTAACTCTTCATAACCCCATTTGGGTTTTTGCAGGGTTTGGGGGCAAAGATACTGAGGTGGTTTGCCATTTCCTTCTCCGGCTCATTTTACAGATGAGGAAAATGAGGCAAACAGGGTTAAGTGACTTGCCCAGGGTCACACAGCTAATAAATATCTATGGTTATATTTGAACTCACACAATCCTGACTCCAGGCCCACCTCTCTATCCACTACCCAGCTGCCCCAAATTATTTGCTGTTGTTCAGCAATTTTCTGTTGTGTCTGACTTCGACCCCATTTAGGGTTTCTGGCAGAGATACTGGAGTGGTTTGTCATTTCCTTCTCTAGCTCTTTTAGAGTCAACAAGATAGGGGTTAAAGTCTCACCTATCACATGCCATATCTATAACCTTAGAAAGTCACTTAACCTCTCAAGTGACCCAGGTAATGCTCTAAGACTACATTATCTGAACTGGTAAAGGACATTTCTTACCTGAAGCTGCCTGTACTCATGAAATCACAGGTCCAGGCCAAAATGATAGAGATATAAGGCAGGAGTGGAGAACCTGGGACCTCAAGACCACATGTAGCCTGCTAGGTCCTCAAGTACAGTCCTTTAACTAAAACCAAACTTCTGTCAGGCTACAGGTTCCCCACTCCATTAGACACACACACACACACACACACACACACACACACACACACACACACACACACACACACGTGCGCCCGCGCGTGCCCATCAGGGAATGTGTTTTCATGTGTATGTATGTGCATGCATTTAAACGTGTGTATATATGTATATGTATATATCAGAGAATGCATATATATATATATATTTTTTTTTTCTTTTTGGAGGACAATTGGTGTTAAGTGACTTGCCTAAAGTCACACAGCTAGTAAGTGTGTCAAGCATCTGAGGCCGAATTTGAACTCAGGTTCTCCTGACTCGAGGGCTGATGCTCTATTCACTGCACCACCTAGCTGCCCCTGCCGATGTATTTTTAAGTCTATGTTAAACATACTTGGAAATTCTAAATTTCTGATAAAAGTCTTTTAACCCTAGGGATAGAAACATCTGTCCAATTATTCAGTATGAACGTATGGTGAAAGGGAGTTTGCTAGACAGAATTTTGCTTCCCTGATACCTCTGGAGGAAAACCTCTCCTATATAAAATGAGGAATGACATTTTAATCACACACTTGCTCCTCTCCTAAATGTTGCTCTTAAAAAAAAAATTCACCCAGGTTCAAATCTTTTCCTAAAAAATTCTTTCTATTTCCTCCCTCCCCCACATCTACCCTCCTCAGACCAAACAAGTCACCTGTATTTTTCCAAAATCTCTGCCAAATCTACCTTGCCTTCTTCATAGAGTTCCACACGATGTGGAATAATGATATATGTTATTTAGATTTGGGGTAAACACTCAGCACTTCAGCAAAACTTTCTTTTTTTTTCTTTTTGTTTAAATCAGGGTAGTTCTCTGAACAAGGAAAACAGAGGGACATATTGAGAAATTAAATTAAAATGAAAGCTATCAATTTTTTTTAAAAAGGAAGAAAACATTGGTTGTTGTCAAACCTCAGAAATCACAAAACAATGAAGAGCACTGAGATGCTCCCTCCTGACTCAATGAAGATTTCTCCTCTGAACAGATGGGCAAGCAGTTATGAGAAATGATTTGCATTTTGGGGGATGAGAAAGAGATTGAGAGAAGGGTGGTTATTTTTGCCAAGCCTCAACCTCAGTTGGGTGATGTGGCTTTCAACAGAGACATGGTCACCTAGCATCCTTAATTAAAGTTTTACATAAGCAAACAGACTTTCTCTACCCTAAGCACCTGCAGGGTAGACTCCCTTGTTATTACATCATAAAATATGGGCAATGAAAGTGACTTGAAAAAATCAAGCTTTAGGAGGTGAAAGGGAAATCGGAAGAAAGAGCATTAGAGCAGGGATTTTAGGATGCAGAATACTAAGAGCTAGTGGAAGACCCCAGGGACTCGCACTTGGCTCTATGCTGCTGAACATTTAGATCCATGACTTGGACAAAGGCATAGACAGCACGCTGCTCAAATGTGCAGATGATGCAAAGTTGAGAGGGGTAGATATGGATCGCCCGCCAGTGTGCCGCTTGACAGTCACGACTCAAAAACATTCTGGCAGCCTAGTGCACTGATCTGAATGGAACAAAATGAAATTCAACAGGAGAGTCTTACTTCTCTTTTCAAAACCAAACAAATAAACAAAGAACAGTGAGTGAATGAATGAATGCACAGAAAACTCCACATGTGCAAAATACAGGAGATGAAAACAAATATGAGGATTTTCAGAGATTGCAAGCTGAAGAGAAACTCACAGTGCAATAAGGCAACCTAAAAAGCTAGTGTATTCAGAAAAAGAAAGGTGCAGTGTGAAGAATCAGCGAGCAGATTAAAACTCTTTATAGCAAACTCCACGTTTCCATACACTTACACTGTACTATGTCCTGCCCAAACCATAGCTAGACCATGGTGTTCAGTTCTAGATTCCACATTTTAGGAAGGATACTGACAAACTGGAAAGTATCAAGAAGAAAGCAACCAGGAGGAAGAAGGGCCTCGAACTCATGATACAGGATTCTTTGAAGGAACTGAGAATATTTAGCCTGGAGAAAAGAAAGGGGATGTGATAACTGTCTTCAAGTATTCAAAGGTCTGCCACAGAGAAGAAGGATTAGATTTGTTCTAAGTAGAAGGAGAGAACAAAGGGAGGAAATCTAAAAAAAAATTTCCAAGTATTAAAGTTAACAAAAAGCTTAATAGTTTGCAACAAAAGGTAGTTGGCTATGGAAAAAAAAATAGATTATATAGCTTGAAAGAGTATATATGTGTATATGTGTATATACATATTAACATATGTATATACATATGCATACATATATATACATACACACATATCTATCGATCTATCTATTTATTTAATCTATCTATCTAAGATCTCATTTGATCTTCCCAACAATCCTATGGGATAAGCACTACTTATTAATCCAGATTTTGCATAAGAAACATATGAGGTACATAGAGGTTAAGTGACTTGCCCACAATTACAAAGTTACTGTCTAATATAGGACTCGAACTTGGGTCCTCCTGATTCCAGGTCTAGCACTCTATCCATTGTGCCACCCTAGCTGGTTCTTTTTCTCTGAAATCTTTAAGTGAAGGCTTGATAACTACTTCTCATGTATGTTGAAGAGTGGAATCTTACTCAGTTTCAAATTAGACTAGAGGGCATCTTCTTAGTCCCTTCGAGCTCCAAGTTTCTCATCATGTTAAAGCTGAAGGAAGCTTAGAGATCATCTGCTTTTACTACTTCATTTTTAAAAACTAGAAAAATGTGGCCCACACAGGGATCTCATGCACTGAACTGGTGACATTTATGTCACTGGCCTCACTAAAATTTCAATGTAACTGCTGTGTGGTGTTCATTTTCTTTTTTGTTGTTGTTGTTTTGTTTCGTTACATTTAATTTTTTATTTTTTTCAATTATGTGTAAGCAAAATTTTTAAACATTTGCTTTAAATTTTTTGAGTTCTAAATTCTCCCTCCTTCATCTCCTTGAAAAGGTAAGCAATTTAATTATACATGTGCAATCCTGCAAAACATTTCCATATTAGCCATGTTACAAAAGAAAATACAGACCCAAAAAAACCCAAGAATAATAAAGTTTAAAAAAATATCCTTCAATATACATTCAGACTCCATCATTTCTTTCTCTGGAAGTGGACAACATTTTTCATCATAATTCTTTTGGAATTGTCTCGGATCATCATATTGCTGAGAATATCTAAGTTCATCATCATACAATGTTCTCCCAGTTCTGCTTATTTCACTTTGCATCAGCTCGTTTAAGCCTTCTCAAGTTTTTTCTGGAATCATCGTGTTCATCATTTCTTATACCACAACAGTATTCCATTACATTCATATACCACAATTTATTCAGTCATTACCCAACTAATGGGTCCTTCTTCAATTTCCAATTCTTTACCACCACAAAAAGAGCTACTATAAATATTTTTGTATGCATAGGTTCTTTTCCTTCTTTATTTTCTCTGAGGTACAGACCTAATAGTGGTATTGCTAGACATTGTTTTACAGTCCTTTGGGCATGCTTCTAAATCATAATTGACTCAAACATCCTGGAGAGCGATTTGGAACTATTCCCAAAGGGTAGAAAACTATGCATACCCTTTGACCCAGTAATAGCACCTGTAGGTCTGTATCCCAATGAGAATAAAGAAAATGGTATTCATTTTCATCTTGAAATAATCATGAAACCTGACATTTCTCTCTTTCCAGCCTACTTAAAGGTGTCCCAACTTGGAAGTGAGGTCTGTTTTGTTTTTACATTATGTGCAGAGCAATGTTCTAAAACTAGGTACAATTTACTGTACAGCCACTTAAGAAAGCCTGGCTGGCCTTAAAACCGAGGCCATCAGCAAAATCGTGAGTGAAGAAGCTGAAGTTGATCTCCACTCTCCTCCCACTTCCCCTTTCAGACGTCTTTTCTCTCCTATTGATCCCCGGAGATTCTTTATCTACTTAATCTAGTCTTCTCAACCATTCCTTAGGCCCTTGGGTCTTGAATTTTTTTGAAAATCACATTTCACCTTCTGTCATTTTCTTCAATTTACTCGGCATATATCCTGTTTATACAGCATGTCAGAGACAGAAGACAGACGGTGAAGAGCTCGGTGGATAGTCAAGAAGATCTGAGTTTTATTTAGTCCTAGACTTTTTTAGCATTGACCCTAGGGAAGTCACTTAACCTTTGTCTGCCTCAGTCTTCTCATCTGTAAAGTGGAAATAGTGATAGCAGTTACTTCCCAAGGTTGCTGTGATGATCAATAGATAATATTTGTAAGCATTAGAATAATGCCCAGGACATACAAGGGACTTAATTAATGCTCATTTCCTTTCTTTCATTAGATTTCAAACCTCTTGAAGGCAGGGGTTATTTCTGCCTTTTCTTGTATTCCAAGTGCTTAGCACAGTGCATTTAATAGATGCTTGTTGATTTCATTAGAAGGGATCTAGTTTAGTTCATGTAGTTAAAGCCCCTTCAATTTACACAGGAGGTAGCCGTACCAGATTTTAATCTGTATAATAAAGCAGCAGTCATCAAAACTGCTTGGTATTGGCTAAGGAATAGAGTAGTGGATCAATGGAGTAGATTGGGTACAAAAGACTCAGTAGTCAATGATTATAGTAATATACTGTTTGACAAGCCCGAAGACCCCAGTTTCTGGGTTAAGAATTCACTATTTGACAAAAACTTCTGGGAAAACTGGAATATAGTATGGCAGAAACGGAGCATAGACCATTGTCTAATGCCATACACCAAAATAAAGTCTAAATGAATGCATCATCTAGGTATAAAGGCTGATACTGTAAATAATCTGGGAAAGCAAGGAATAGTTTACCTGTCAGATTTATAGAGTAGGGAAGACTTTATGACCAAAGAAGAGTTGGAGAGCATTATAAAATGCAAAATGGATAATCTCAATTACATTAAATTGAAAAGTTTCTGTACAAACAAAGCCAATGTAACCAAGATTAAGAGGGAAGTGGGA
>CM053595.1:74109541-74144756 GCA_028646575.1 Pseudocheirus occidentalis | reverse complement strand
TTTTGCTAAGGATATTAAGAGATCGTTTAGATCAACCCTTAACATTAACGATGAGCAAATTGAGATCACCAGAGAGGGGAAGTGATTTACCCAAAATGACAGCCAGTAAGATTCATATCTCAGTTTCCCTCACAAAAGAGTTTTTCTTCCATCACACATTACCCCTGAGAGTCTCACGCTTCACCACTATCAGGAAATGTTTAAGCAAGATAGGAGAGATAAAGAAAAGCCAGGCACCCAGCAAGGGGGAGGGAAGGAATTGGGATTATGTGAGAATATCTTTTTCTGACAAATGTTGGAAGAGAAGACGGATTTGATGCTGCTAGATGTATCCCTCATCTTGGTCAGAAGTCATCCCTTTATAATGTGGGATCCCGAAGTTTGGAAGAGGGGGGAGGAAGGAAACCAACATTTTCCCAGAACTTGACTTGCACCAGCTCTGATAACAGATAAAATTTCATGTGTTGCTTTATAAACCAGCACAAGATATCACAGACCTATTAGCTCCTGCCTCTTTGTCACCTTCTGCCCAGAATGCTTTTTCTCCTCCAGGACTTTGTAAGTCCTCCAAAGAGGAGTCCCGTTTGATTTAGCCTGCCTAGTCAACCTCAGTTATTCCAGTAAAGTTCATAGGATGTTAGAGCTGGGAGGTACCTTGGAGATCCTTTAGTTCAAACTCCTCCCCCCAGCCCCAGCCCCAATCCCCATTGTATAGATGTGGAAACAGGTCTAGAAAATGGAGAAGGTCAAATTTTGTAGTGAAAAAGGGGACTGGACTTCCTGAGTCTGGGTTTGAAGCCTGCTTCCATTTCATACGTAAAATAAAGGCATGGGACAAGATACTCTCTGAAGTCCCTTCAAGCTCTGAGTACCATAATCCTATGAGTTACCCAGGGTCCCACATGAAGTGGCAGAACCAGGACCCAAACTCAGTTTTGTTTTGTTTTTTCTGATTTCTTTTTCCAGATTTTTCCTCCCATATAAGGCTGCCCAATTGGAGGGGAGGGGTTTTTTTTGGACCATATGACTTAGGTTTGGAAGAGAATTTAAGCATCATCCATTCCAGCCTCCTCATTGTATAGAGGAAATGAAGGCCCAAGGGACCGGGCAGAACTAACAAAGGGATAACAGGGAAGATCCAGACCCAGGAAATCAAACGTGTTTCCTTCTGCTACCTAAGTTGCCTCTTCATACCCCTGGACGAAGTTCAAAAACTACTTTTATCTTAATCCTCAAGAGCATCTTTTTTTTTTTAAATCCATTTAAAATGTTCATTTCTCCTTTTGAAGGAGAACTGAAACCTTCAGAAAGGCAAAGAGTAAGAGCCCCAGCCCCTGTCGAGAGAGTTCCCTGCTTTTCTCCTCTGCCTGCATTGCTGCACAGTCGGTGCAGTAGAGGGGCCTGTAAATACTGAAATCAGTAGTTTGGAGATGCACGTTCAGGTGCCGGCTTGTGTGACCCTGGGCAAGTCACTTGATCTCTCTGAACCTCGGTATCTTCCTTGTTAAAATGGAAATGACAATAACCTGTTTTACAGGCTTTCTTGTCAGGGAAGGTGTTTTTATAAGCCTTAATGTGCCATAACATTAAGCCATAACATGGCTGTTACGGTTATGACTTCATTTTAGTCTGCTTGGTCATTTCTGAGGTTTTGTAGGCGGGTCCCCCCTCTCACTGTTAGAGGAGGCCCTGGGGCAGACAAAGCACGTGAGCCCCAGTGGGGGTGTAGGAGGAGGGGCTTTCCGCTGGAGCCTCGGCTTTGGCTTCCTTTTTGTTTCTGTACCTGAATTAGCACCCTCATTTCCTCTTAAAGCAAGAAAACCCCAGGTTCAGGCTCACATAGCTCGTCTGGGGAAGACTCAGGAAGGTTATTCTGCTGTGCTGGCTGGACCACACAGATGTGGCCCATCCTTGGCTTCCCTTGCTTGCACATGGAAAAGAAAACAAGCTTGCTTTGGGGCTGTACCTCTGACAGAGTTTCTCCAAAAGTCTGGACAAATTTTGGACTTGATGGGTATTCTGGACGAGGATAGTAAGGCAGCGTTGTCGTTCCCCTCTCTGCTGCTTGGACTTACTCCAGTGTGGAGGAAGACTTGAAGCAAGACTGGAGTAGGTGAGTTTGGGAGGTGTTGGCCTGGCACAGAGACTCTTGGCTGTCCCATTCACAGGGGTCCCACTGTTCAACTTATTTCAAGACCAAATGAGCTATTCCTTTTCTCTCCTTCTCTCCTCACCCCCATTTTCTGTCAAATTCATCTTTATTTAACCCTTTGACCCGACTGGGAGTTAGGAAGAGAGAGAAGTTCTGCTCTGCTTGAGCCCTGTTGGGTTTTGGCTGGGAAGAGGGAAGAGCAATTTCATCAAAAGGAAGTCATAAAATGGGTGGAGCTGAGAGAGGCCTTAGAACATAGAATGTTGGAGCTGGGAGGACACTTAGAACATAGAATGCCAGAGTGGGGAAGGGCCCTAGAACTTAGAATTCTGGAATGGGAAGGGACCCTAGAATCTAGAATGTTGGAGGTGGGAGGGCCTTATAATACTTAGAAAAACTTAGAATACTGGAGCGGGAAAAGGCCTTACAACATAGAATGTTAGTAGAGCTGGGAGGGCAGCTCTAGAACTGCCCTTAGAACACTTATAACGTAGAATGTTGGTGTGGGGAGGGGCCCTTAGAACATAGAATATTGGAGTTGGGAGTTCTGTTAGAACTTAGAATACTAGGGGTGGCTAGGTGGTCCAGTGAGTAGAGCACCGGCCCTGGAGTCAGGAGGACTTGAGTTCAAATCTGGCCTCAGATACTTAACATAAAACTAGCTGTGTGACCTTGAGCAAGTGACTTGCCCTGGTTCCCCTCCCCCCCAGTCCAAAAAATAAAGAACTTAGAATACTGGAGTGGGAAGTGGCCTTACAACAATGTTAGAGCTGGGAAGGCACATAGAACACAAAAGAGCCTTAGATCAGGAAGGGCCATGGAAATTGCCTAATCAAACTCTCATATACAGGGAACCTGTAACCTAAAGAGGAAAGGGATTTCCCATAGTTTTTTTTAACCTCCTCTCTTCTCTCTATCCTTTTAGTTGGTAGACCTGCTTAGTGATTTGAATATAGAGAAACTTCAGAAAACAAACAGGATGAAAGTTCAATGAGAACTGCAATGAAATTTCCTCAACCAGATTGTGAGCTCCCTGAAGAGGGGGAGCCTACCATCTACTGTTTGGGGGTCTGGGGAGAGAGTGGGCAGATCTGGCACCTGACAACAGGAAACAGTTGATCCTCAGTAAATTAGAAATTGGTTGATTGAAAGAGGAAGCTTAAGCTACACAAGAAGAAACCATATGGGTCAGGGCTCTTTTGATTGAGGCAGCCAGATAGGACCATTGCTAGAAAATCACCACGGGAGCAGAAACAAAACCAGGAAAGAAAGCTGTTGAAATTAGAAAGGTCGCTCCTTGGTGCACTTGATCTAATTGTTAGGTCACAGCTAGAATCCATTGTTTGGAGCTGGCTTCTACAGCTGAAGAAAGCCATGGAAAATTTAGAGGAGCATCAGAGAAGATGACTAAAGACAATAAAAGTCCTGAAAAAATTACATAGACTGAAGAAAACAAGTCTGAAGTCTTCTTCCAGTGAGGCATCTTACTCAAAGGATGATAATCAGCAACTAGCCTTGCTTGGCTTTCATTGACAAGCGAACCCAGGCAGTAGCAAGTATGGAGAGACAGCTGAGCTTGATGACAAGATCACTGGAACTGGAGTTGAGTTGGAGAGTTGGGATAGGAATATTTACCTTCCTTCCCTCCTGATACTAAGTGGGAAGGGAGCATTTGAAAGTGTTATACGGAAATGGCAAAGGTGGTTATTTGAGAAGGTATAGGGGTGGAGAACTTGCTGCCTTGAGGCCACATGTGGCCTTCTAGGTCCTTGGGTGCAGCCTTCTGAGTCCAAGTTTTACTGATCAAATCTTTTTATTAAGGGGATTTCTGTGAAGTTTAGATTCAGTCAAAGGGCTGAATTTGAGGACCTATAGAGCTTTACCCTTGGAGCTCTATGTAAATGGTTGCCCAAGGTGGGATGGTGAGACCATGGGAGTAAAGATCCATTTTTTGTTAGGTAGCACCTAGGCCTGCTGGGTGGGATCCCTTCTCACAAGGGACATCTGAGCAGGTTGGAGGAACCTATGTGGGTGAAGGTTCCTAAAGTTAGCATATAAGGCTGGGATCTTAACCTTTATTCATCTTGGACTCTGTGTGATGAAGCCTAGAGATGCCTTCTCAGAATGATTTTGAATGGATACTATTGATAAGATTCCAAAGGAACCAATTTTATTAAAATATAGTTATCCTCAAATATTTCTAAAATCAAGTTAATGGAGCCCTGTTTTAAAACTTTTGCTATAAAGGGCATGGTTACAGACCAGGGATGTAAGCATTCTAATAGTAAGTACTGTTTTCTCCTTTTTCATCTGGAAAACAAATCAGTGATTATACCTCAGTGAAGAGGAAGAGAGAGAGAGAAGAAATCTGAGCAAAGAAATAGGAAGTGGCAGGAAACCCCTGTATAAACAAATTCCCTTCATCTCAATCCTGGTAACTCCAGAGTCTCCTAGATGTGCTTTCCCTGTAAAAACTTTGAAGGCTGGAATCGCTCTTCTCATTTTAAAGGTAATAATGCAGATGGAGGCATTTTTTCTAAGGAACTGAGGGCAGATTGTACAGGTCTATGTACAGATAGAATGGTATGGTGGGAAAAATCACTGCATTTGACATCAGATGATCTGAGTTGGAAACCAGACTCTTCTACTTATTACCTGGAAAGCTTGGGGGAAAGTCACTGGATGTATTTGGTCCCAAATGAACTTCTAAGGTTCTTTCTAGCTTTAAATTCTATAATTAGGGAGCCAGGTGGAAGAGCAGGAAAGCCAGAAAGAGTAGGAGATTCAGACTTGCTGATCTTATTGTGGATGGGACAGGCTCAGCAAGAAAGAAGGCAACATGCAGGGTTAACTTTCTGGTGTGCTGGGCACCTTTAATAGAGGTTCAGCAGGTTTGGGGAGAGGGAGGGGAAAAGCCTTCAACTCCACAGATTGGCTTCCAGCAAAGACCTCTGGAGGATGAGGGAAGATGCATGACATTTTGTTGGGGAGACTTTGGAAATCCTAGTCCCATTGGAAAGCTTTAAAAGTCCTTTTGTATGTTCTGATTTAGCAGGGGCAGAGGCAGCAGGTACAAAATGGGATGGCTTAGTACCTCTGGGATTCTATGACTGAGCCTAGAAAACAAATAAGAAAATATTTACTGTTAAGTAGAGATATATGGAAATCCTTAATATTTTAATATGTACATATAATATCATTCATATTCTGTTGCCTCATCTTGATGTTTGCGGAAACTACTCTAGGTTCTTAAAGGTTATTTGAACAGGGTATCAAGTCTAGCAAGTTCTAACCAGCTGGAAAGGCCAAGCAATCCTAATGAGCTGCTTTTATTAAGGCCGTGCTAGGCCAAGTGAATGCAAGGACAAAATTTAAACTGACTGTCCTCTGGGTGCTTGGGTTCTATCTTTAGAGACAACATTTACATACTACACATCAGTGTATATAGAACAGAAATTAAGTCGGTGGAGAGGGGGTGGCACTAACCTTAAGTGTGGAGACCTTCATTGATAGAGGACTGTCTGTCAAGTGGCAGATTTCTTTTGCCCCAGTGGCTCATGAAGAATCTCTACTAAGGGCTATTGTCTTACCTTGATGGAACCAGCCCCCACATCCATGATAGTACCCTAGATTTAGAATTGCAGGGGAATTTAGAGCATTTTACAGATCAGCAACTGAAGCCCGGAAAGGTTAATTAAGTCACTTGCTCAGGATCATGCTAGTAGTGAGTGGCAGAGCTGAGTTTCAAACCCAGGTTCTCGGATTCCAAATCTAACCCTGTGTCTACTGTATCGTGCTGTGCCTTCCCTTAAAGTACAGTCAGTAAACATGTATCCAGTGTATGCTGTGTGCTAGGGATGTATATAAACATGAAGAAGAAATTTAGGGCCTACCCTTATGGAGCCTATACTCTTAATGGGGGAACACAAAAGAAAGATGAAAAAGGGTGGGAGGGGTACCAAACAAGTCCTGCCAGAGAAATTTAATTTTAAAAAAAGTCCAAAACGAGTACGTGAGTGGAATGGTTGAAAATTTAAGAGATATCTGAGGATATATACAGTCCCTTCCACATCAAGGGGGTTAGGGGTGTAGCACCCATGCCATCTGGAAAATCCATGTAAATTTTTTTGGCCCTCCCTGTGTACTAGAGAAGAAGTCTGAATTTTTTTTTCTTTTATGGGGCATATCAAAAGAGAAAATACGTTGACATTATACAATGCATATATTTTATGCATTTCTAAGTTTCTAAACTTTTTCTGTGTCATCTGCTGGTCTTTATGGGCTGTCTGCAGCTTCTGCAAAGCATCCCCCCATGTTCCCATTTAATTTCTTATGCCAGTCCCTGATATATTGAAACCAAAATGGGGAAAGTCCAGATGTGAAAGGGATAAGTGTAGTTGAATAAGACAGAGATAGAGAATATTTTCATTTCCTTTCTTTTTCTCTCTCTGTATTCATATGTTTGATATTTAATATTATTTAGAAATTGATACAACTAATATATGCATGTGTATATGCATACATATATACATATACACAGATATATATATACACATATATATTTGTGTGTATATGTATGCATATATATATGCTTTTTATGAAATGCTCAATCCAAATGCTTCAGGTATCCTTCTTATCTCAGACAGAGCTTTCCCAAATGAGTTGCATCATATGTGAGGAAAGAGAGCACTGAACTGGGCCTGGTTTTGAGGCTCATTTTCTCGTTTTTGCTCTTCAGCTAACCTGGTTCAAATTTATATATGGCTTTAAGCCTTATACACACACATACTCACACACTCATACACTCACACAGGGGGAGAAAGAGAGATCGAGTATTCTTAAAGCATATTTTTAAAATACCTAGAATGTTAGAACTGCAAGGAACCTTGGAACACAGGATGCCAGAGCTAGAAGATATCTCAGAACATAAGACGCTACTTCTGGAAGGAACCTTAAAACATAGTGTTTAGAAAGAGTTAAACTCCTTTGTTAAATTGACAAAACGAAAACCCAGGAAGATGAAGTCACTTAATTAAGGTTATACCAGGAGCAAGTGACAGCTGAGACTTGAGCTTGAGGCTGGTGCCCCAGGCCAGCCACTAATCTCTATGGCATCTCTCTTCGACCACATTTCTTTGGGAATTGCATTGGAATGCCTCCTGAATTCATGGGAGGTTTTTTCATTTTGACCCCTGAAGTATAAAAGCGTTTCTTGGAAGTGGAATGTAACTTTTGCTGTTCAACCAGATGGTAGGAGCACGTATTGCTTTGCAAAGGAATGGAAAAAGTAAAAGACACAGGCTTCCCTTCTTCTGACTGGATGCATTAAGCACAATGTGGCCTAAGCCCCTAGAAAAGAGATCAGTCAGTGGCTGGCCCTGCCTGGCGTGTTTCTGAGCATTGCACAAATGTTTGATCCAAATGTTTCAATCACCCTCCTCATCTCAGACAGAACTATCCTAAGAAGCTGCAGCGTGGGTGAGGAGAGGAGCGCTGAAGCAGGCCTGGATGGGAGACTCATTTGTGCTCCTCAGCTAACACAGTGGTCTTAGGCCAGTAACTTAATGGTGACTATAATGATTCAAATTCACATAAGTCTTTAAGACTTGCTTTAAAACAATTTATATATACTGTTTCCTTGATCCTCCCAAAAAGTGATGCTCATTTCTGATTAATACCTTCGATGAGTTATGTTATTGCTCATTTTACATTTATTAGTGCTAATTATTCTCTAATTATTTACATTTATGTGTACTAATTATTTATTAGTACTAATAATTTACATTTATATACTGCTTGATGTACATTTAATTTATCCCTCACACTAACTCTATAGCTCATATAATCCCCATTTTACAGAGGAGAAAACTGAGCCTCAGGAAAGTTAGGTGATTTGTTCAGGGTCACACTGTTAATAACCATCAGGACTGGGATTTGTGCCTGGACCTGTCTCTCCTCTTATCCAGCTTTTTGGCACTATACCATATTGCCCTCCAGAGGTCTCAAGTTCCTTGTTTGTAAACCGAGATGTGTGGTTAGGGATGGAATAGAGTAGATGATTTTGAAAGTTCGTTGTTAACTCTTAACATCCTAAATTCTGTTCTAAAGCACCTTCTAGCTGTAAGTCTGTAGTCTGTATTCTAAAGGCCCTTCCAGTTCCAACATTCTTTTATCTGGCTTATCTGTTTCTGTCTTACTGAAAAAGTAGTCAGAAGAATTGGTAGAGAGAAGCAAATACTTGTCATATGGTACCAGAGAATGAGCCCACAAGAAAGCATTTATTTCCCAAGCATTTCCCATTTCTTTTTCTAGTAGGGACCTTTTTGCTCCAATACTAGTAAATTAGATGTCACATAGTAGGCACCTTACCACCCCAATACTAATAAATTAGATGTCACATAGTGGGCACCTTATTTATAGTAGGGCCTTATTGTTCCAACACTAGTAAATTAGATGTCACTTAGTAGGTACCTTATTTGTTGTAAGGACCTTATTGCTCCAAACCTAGTAAATCAGATGTCACAAAGTAGGCATCGTATTTGTCGAATGAATTGAATGAAATGGTTTTATCCCCTGAGAGGTCATGTAATCTTCTTCAGAAAAGTAAAGCTTTTCTCACTGGAAATAATTTAGGCACCATCCTGTCTGAAGATAGGCAAATGTATTAAATAGTCTTTTGCAGTCCTTTCAAGCTTAGGTTTATGAAGGTAGAAGATCATAGGAGCCTATGATATTAAATCATACAATTTAAAGCTTGGCAGGCTCTTAGAGATCATCTGACAGTTACTTATACAATCCCTTCATTTTACAAATGAGGAAACTGAGGTTTAAGATGTGAAGATCTGGTCCCTGCTTTAAAAAAAAAAATCCCTTGTGTATGAAGGTTTTGGAGAAAACCATTTAAATAAACAAATATTGCAGTGGACTGACCAAGGAGAGAGTTCCTTGGTTTCTCTCAAGTTTTTAAAAATTTTTTTTTCACATTTTCCGTTCAGTGGCAGCAGCAGCAGCAGCAGCTAGCAGAAGTATTTGTCCGTTTCAGCTAAGAGGTGGCTGGCTGTTTTTGAGTTTGCAGAGCTCTGTATGTGAGGGTGTGGGAGGAGGGAGGCAGACTTGTTTTGTGGTGCCTGCTGGGCGGGAGGTTTTTGTCCCTGGTGCAGGGCACTGCCACAGACAGGGCCTTTGGGCCTGGGGTGGAGTTTTGGTCACCAGAGCCAGCATGGTCACAGTCCAAGAGTGAGATATTATGGGCTTTTGCCTTTGGCTCTGAATCAGTGATCCCAGTAAACAACCTATTTCCTGATGTTCTAAGGAAAAACATACTCTGCAGCCTGGAGATCAGTCTTCTGTCTCACCCCTTGCTACCGGTGATGATGTTTAGTCTCCAACAGGAGGCCTGAAGCCTGACAACTTCCTTTAATTCCAGTGCTGCCTGATTCAGCAGAGCTGGGCCCAGTATAACTTTTATTTTCTCCCCATTTATACTTGAGGAAGGGAGGAGATGTAAGGCATGTGAAATACTGACATGGAACTAGGCCAGTCACCGAATAACAGTAATATCTGGTACTTAGATTGGCCCTTAAGGCCTACCTTATTTCATTTGAGTCACACAAAAACCCCAGTGAATTATAATTCCCATTTTATAGATGAAGAAACTGAATTTGAGAGAGGTTAAGTGACTTCCCCAGGGTCACAAGACTAGATAATGTGTGTATCTCTCTCGGCCTCAGTACCTACTTTTGTAACATGAGAGGGTGAGCTTTCTAAACTCCCTTCCAACTCTAAATCTCTGATCCTATGAGCCGATGACATAATTTCCTTCTGCATTTATAGAGACATTCCTGAGACATTTTTTGGTAAATTAAGAGGAATTTCCTGTATGAACCTATGGGGAAGGGGGTGGAGAGGAGGAGAAACAATCCCCCCCCCCAAAAAAAAAAATCCCAAACAAACCAACTTTGGTCCTTCCTATCCTAAGATCTGTTCATCATGAGATGAGACAAAGTTCTCTTTCTTTGTATTTTGGACCAAAATTATGAAAGTTGGACATTGACCCCTGAACGTTCCAAGTAGGTTTGTGTTCCACTCTAGTCCATCCATACCATTCCTCCTTTCTATGCCCTCCCTGACTAAGGAGTAGAGGCTGACATCATTCTCCCCTTCCAGAGAAGGCTCAGTGATGATGGGGTGTAGACTCCGGCAGACACAACCTAAGAAAGGCAGTGCCGTGCAATGCAAAGAGATGGATTTCGGAGCCCAGAGACCCAGGCTCAAAGTTCAGGTCTGCCACTTTTTCCCTTTGTGACCTCCAGCAAGACCCTTTGGTCTCCATTTTCTCTTCTAAAGTGTAGGGATTGGTCTAGATGGTCTTTAATATTCTTCCCATCTCTAAATCTGATGTTTTCTAATGTTCAGTCTTAGCTCTGCCACTTACTATGTAAGTGTAGGTCACCCTTGAGTTTCAGTTTTTCCTGTAAAATAAGAGGGTTGAACTAGAGTAGCTCTGTAAAGTTCATACTGGCTCTAAAAATCTGTGATTTACTGGAAGAAGGAGAGTCAGCAATGTTGTTACCCATCATAGAACATCATAGCCCCCCATCCCCACACGTACTCTACAGTTGCGGTTCTCAACCTGAGTCACCACCCCTTTGGGGGTCAAATGACAGGGTCGCCTAAGACCATCAGAAAACACATATTTCTGATAGTATTAGGAACCTAGACACTGCCCCTCTATCTGTTTCCAGGCAGGTCTGCCCACATGCTGATACATCCACATATGAGTATTGAAGGGTCGCAGCATCAGGAAGGTTGAGAACCACTGCTTTGCAGCATCTCAGTGCAGACTACTGAAGTAGCCATACTTGTATGCTGGAAATCATAACTATGATCTCTCAGCTCTATGCAGTAAGGACAACTGGTGTGTGTGTGTGTGTGTGTGTGTGTGTGTGTGTGTGTGTGTGTGTGTGTGTGTGTGTTTTTAAAAATCACTGTTAAATATATCATGGGAAGTTATTAAATACATGATAATATAAAATAGATAATAATCAGGTTAATTAGTATATCATGGTATATGATTATGTATTAAATATATGATACTGAGCTGGTAATTTATAATAAATTAAGGTACTGCTTTGGCCTTTAGTTGTCTTTAAATCTGATTACTGTAATTCTCTATGATGAAAACAGACTCCTTTCCCCATAGCAACCCTGTGAAGTAGGTGGGGACAGGAATGAATCTCTCTATTTGACAAATCAGGAAACTGAGGGGCCCAAGTGGTTAAATTGCTGTCTACCAAGTGATGAAGCCAGGCCTGAAACCCAAAGCTTTCACCTATTTTGCAATATGCATTGTACCTTACCCTGTGGCTTCTGCTAGTTTCTTTAAAACAAACTGAACTGAACTGTATCTTTGTCATGGGTCTTCCTTCCACGGATATATATAATAACCTCTCCATGCTCTCTTGTCTTGACACAATCATTGTTCATGTTTTTCTTAATAATAGAAACAAAAACAAGCCCATGGAGGATGTTTTCAAGGTGCTGGAGACCTACCTAGAATTTTTGGAACCTTTGAAGCATATCCATTCTTGGATTATTACCCCTTTCTCTAGGTGACTGATCCATCTCCTGCTTCTGCCATTTCCTACCTGAGTGATCTTGAACAAGGCACCTCAACTCTTTGACCTTAATTTCCTCATATGTAAAATGAAGAGATTGGACTAGATAGCCTCTGAAGTCACTTTCAACTCTAAAACTATGATCCTATGAGGCTCTTCTAGGCTTTCATGCTTTTAATAATTTATCTGCCTAAATTCTCCATTCATGCCTCAGAATCACTGAATTTGAGAGCTAGGAGAAAACACAGGAACCATCTGGTCCAACTGTGAATGAAAAATATACAATAACCTAACTGATTCCTGTCATAGAAGGGATGCTATTATACCAGCAGAGGGTAAACTTGATTTGTCATGTCCCATCAACTTGGTAAGACCTGAGAACCAAGACGTATCTAGGGCCCAAGGACCAGTAGAGCCAAGTATGAAGAGGTATGTCTCTGGAAGCTTGGTCATAGCTCAACCTTGAAAACAGGTACAGTGTGATTGGGATGATTAAGGGATCATTTTTGTTTATTTATATTATCCATAGGAAATGAGACCTAAGCTTAGATCTTATGCATTATTTGAATGACCCTTATACAGGTTCCCCTAGGACTTGTGGATAGAGTACTAACCCAGGAATCAGGAAGACCTAAATTCAAATATAGCCTCAGACACTTGTTAGTTATGTAACCCTGGATGAGACACTTAAGCTCTGTTGCCTTCCTTTTTTCATCTATAAAATAGGTTTAATAATAACACATACTTCCCAGGGTTTTTGTGATGACATTTGTAAAGTGCTTTTATGAACTTTAATGCACTACATATGACCTGTAATACATAATTTATTATTAATGCTCGTGTGAAGAATATACTAAAGTTTGAAAAGTCTGTGATTTGCTTAAATCTTTTCGTATTTTGAATCAATTTTTGTTTCTTTAAAGTAAAATATCAAGATGAAATTAATTTGTCTGACCAATAACTTAAGTATGAACAGTATGAGATTAGGAGAGTCTTCTTTTCTTTTTTCTTTTTTTTTTTTTGAGGGGGAAAGGAGGTACAATTGGGGCTAAGCGGGTTACCCAGGGTCATATGACTAGTACATGTCAAGTGTCTGAGGCAGGATTTGAACTCAGGTCCTCCTGACTCCAGGATGGTGCTCTATTCACAGTGCTACCTACTTGCCCCTTGGAGAGTCTTCTTAAAGAAGACTGCATAGTACCATGAATTTCTTTTAAGCATCTTGAATCATACTTAAATGGATTCATAATTTCATTTATGACAATACATATTCCATTGGCATCCTGCATGATTCTTGTTCATGTTGTTCTACATCTTCAGCATTGGATTGATCCAGTCTTGGAAGTCTTCCCTTTACCCCCTTTCTCTTGCTTATTCATATTCTCTTGCTCTCTCTCCTTCCCTCCCTTCCTGTCCTCCCTTCTTTCTCCCTCCCTCTCTTCCTTCACTTCCTGGATAACAGTATTGGCCATCCACTATCCATTGTTCATAATTACATGGCCAGTCCAACTCTTTTTCAGATTATTTCTTTCCACAGTGATTTTTCTCACATTACTTGTACATAATAGGTCATGGTGTGAAATGTCTTGCCTAGTTTTGCTCGTCATGCACATTTTCAGTGTTTCTTGCTACTTTGGTTTTTTGAAGATTGTGGTATTCCAAGATTTTTAACTGTATAGCACTGAAGGATGAATACATGTTTAAAAAGATATGGATTTTTGCATTTGTGAATGACTTGGGATATTTAAAAGTGCTATATATTAGCCCTATGCAAGCCATCTTTTTCTTCTGATTCAGTTCTGAGCCCAGTTCATTGAACCTCTGCTGGGTCTATTCCAGATATGTGTACTGCTGTAGTAAATGAATCTACTTGCCATCCAAATGCATATCAAAGTCTGGACAATAAGTATTTTCAATCCATTGAATTCTCCCTCTTGTGAAACCTCTCTTTTAAGTAAGTAGGTATCTTGCTAAGGAGTCTCTGAAAGGTTCTGGGGCTCAATGTATGAACCTCTTACAGGACCTTATTACCTGTAGCAGTAGTTCTCAAACTTTTTTGTGTGTCATGGACCACTCTTTTCAAAATAATTTAAAATGCACAAAATAAAATACATAGGATTATTTCTTTTTTGTTTTCAGAATTTATTACATAGGATTATTTCAAAGAAAACCAAAAAATTTTTGAAAATAAAGATGTAATTTCTGCACAACCCCTTTCCCCTACTCCAACCCCCTACCCCACCTATCCAAGTTGATGGACACCATGAAATATATTCAGAGACTCCTTCTGGATCCATGGGCCTAGGTTAAGAAACTTGCTCTATAGAGAATAATACCTCTTCCATTTAGGTTCTGAGTAAGCCATCCCTCATGGTTACCTCATTTATGGTAAGCATTGCATTTCCATGATTTATGCTTTGCTTGACAGTAATCAGAGGGTTATTGAATGGAAGATTTTCTCTAGGGCTGCATTTACCAAGGAATATTATGTGGTGTTCATTTATGCATGAGAATCTTCTTGTCACAGAGAAACTTTAAGGTATTGGTTTTGTTCTACACACTCAAGTTTATTTTGATAATCAGCTAAGTGAATGGCACTGGGGTCTTGCCTTGTCTTTGATCATTCAGTCAGATGTGTCTGCTATAGAAAAAATGTCTTCTGAAAACCTGCAAGGTAGGATGGATTGAGTGAAGAACTTGAAGTAAGAAAGATCTAAGCTCAAATCTTGCCCCTGTTATTTACCAGCTGTGTCACTCCAGGGAAGTCCCTCAACCTCTCTGGGCCTCAGTTTCCTCATCTGAAAAATTATGATCATAATAGCGTCTACTTTGGAATGTTGTTTTGAGTACCAGAGGAGATAATGTGGTCAAAGTGCTTTGCAAATAAGCATGATATGGATTTCAGCTATCATTATTATTTCATGAATTTTTTAAAAGAAGAATATTGAGTATTTAGATTATTCTCTTGAAGATTTTATAAAGATGAGAATATTGATCAGTAGTTATTTTTGTTCTCATGATTGCTTTTGTGTGTGTGTTGTATTTTTTCAAGCAAAATACTTTACTATATCCCTCTACCCTGCTGTAGGGCCTGTAAGACTATTTTTTTAAAATATCTTTGTTTCTTTACTCATCATGTGATATGAAAGGACTGGATCTCAATCTGCATATTTAGTCCTAGAGAGAGGGTCTGTTGTTTAACTGGTTTTTTAATTTAATATTTTCTTTTTCCCCTATTACATGTAAAAAACCAATTTTTTAACATTCATTTTTGAAACTTTGAGTTCCAAATTTTCTCCCTTCCTCCTTCCCCTCATTGAGAGAGAAGGCAAACAATTCTATATAGGTTTTACATGTGTAGTCATGCAAAACATTTCTGTATTAGTCATGTTGTGAAAGAAAACATACTTAAAAAAACTTCAAAAAAATAAAGTAAAAAAAAGTAGTATGCTTCTGTCTGTATTCAGACACCATTAATTCTTTCTCTGGGGATGGATAGCATTTTTCATCCTAAGTCCTTCAGAGTTGTCTTGGATCACTATATATATTGCTGAGAAGAGCTAAGTCATTCACAGCTGTTCATTTTATAAGATTGCTATGACTTTTTGCACAATACATTTCATTTTGCACCAGCTCATAAGTCCTGCCAGGTTTTTCTGAGAGCATCCTGCTCATCATTTCTTATAGCCCAATAGTATTCCATCATAATCACAGCACAATTGTTCAGTCATTCCACAACCGATGGTCATTCCTTCAATTTCCAATTCTTTGTCACCAGAAAAGAGTGGCTATAAATATTTTTGTACATATAGGTCCTTTTCCTTTTTGCTTTTAATCTTTTTTTAGACCCAGACCTATAGTTCCAAATTGCTTTGGTTGAACCAGTTGACAACTCCACCAACAGTGCATTAATATCTCATTTTTTTCCAACATCCCCTCTAACATTGTTCTTTTTCTTTTTCTGTCCTATTAGCCAATCTAATAGGTATGGGGTAGTACCTCAGAACTGTTTTAATTTGCATTTCTCCACTCAATAGTTATTTAGAGCATTTTTTCATATGACTATAGATAGGTTACTTCATCTGAAAACTGTTCATATCTTTTGATAACTTATCAATTGAGGAATGGCTCTTATTTTCATAAATTTGACTCAGTTTTCTGTATGTTTGAAAAATGAGGCCTTTATCAGAGAAACTTGCTTCAAAATTTTTTTCAGTTACTACTGTTAACTACATTTACCTCAATCCCATTCCACCCACTCAGTTTATTATGTGCTCTCTCCTTTTACCCTGTCCTTCCTCAAAAGTATTTTTGCTTCTGACTACCTCCTACCCCAATATGTCCTCCCTTCTATCACCCATTCCCATGCTCTTATCCACTTCCCCTCCTGCTTTCCTGAAGTGTAAGAAAGACTTATACCCAATTGAGTGTGCATATTATTCCCTCCTTGAGCCAATTCTAATGAGAGTAAGGTTCACTCACTCTCTACCACCACCTCTTCCATCTTCTCCACTGTAAAAGCTTTTTCTTGCCTCTTTTATGTGAGATAATTTACTCCATTCTATCTCTCCTTTTCCCTTTCTCCCAGGTGGTGATTGGTGGATTCTTTCCATTTCAATTTTATCCTCTGGTTATTGGGTGTCAGGGCAGTTTTCCTTCATAATTTCTTTCTTTCTTTTTTTTTTTTTTGGAGGGCAGTTGGGATTAAGTGACTTGCCCAAGGTCACAAGGCTAGTTTTTGGGTAGTCTGAGGCCAGATTTGAACTCAGGTCTTTCTGACTCCAAGGCTGGTGCTCTATTGACTGCGCCACCTAGCTGCCCCCCATAATTTCTTAAAAGCTATTTCCCTGCCTTTTTTTAAAAATTGCTTTCAGGTAGTCCAATAATTTTAAAATAATCTCTCCCAGATCCATTTTCCAGATCAGTTATTCCAATGAGAAATTTCACATTTTTTTCCCTTCATTTCATTTTATTATATCTTGGTGTCTAATGGAATCATTAGCTTCCACTTGTTTTTATTTTTGAGGACTTTTTTTTTCAGTGAGCTTTTGTATCTCCTTTTCTATTTGGCCAATTGTATTTTTGTTGTTGTTCTTTTTTGCTTTTTCTGGAGGGGGGAAGGTAGAGCAATTGGGATTAAGTGACTTCCCCAAGGTCACATGACTAGTTTTTGTGTTAAGTGTCTGTGGTCAGATTTGAACACAGATCTTCCTGACTCCAGGGCCGGTGCTCTATTCACTGCACCACCTAGCCTTCCCTCGTTATATTTTTTAAAGAAATTATTGTTTTCAGTGAATTTTTGTATATCTTTTTCTGTTTTCTGCAGTTTTTAAAATAATTTTTTCATAATTCTCTTGCATTACTCTGATTTGTTTTCTCAATTTTTCCTCTACTTCTCTTATTTGTTTTTTTTAAATCTTTTTAAAATTCTTCTAGGAGTTCTTTTTGGCCTAAAACCAAATTACATTTTTCTTTGAGGCTTCACATACAGCTGTTTTGACAATGTTATCCTCATCTAAGTTTGAGCCTTGATCTTCCCTAGCACCACAGTAACTTTTTATAGTCAAATTCCTTTTTTGTTTCTTTGCTCATTTTTTTCTGCCTATTTTGTGATGATATTTTTATGTGAGAGGTGGGCTCTGCTCCTGCACTGACCCACACTTCTTGTGCTGGGGAGACACTTCTTGTGCTGGGGCTTAGGGGCTTGCTGCTGGCTTTCACTAGAAGGGATACTTCCCTGCTGGCCTCCTTTGGATATAGGGTTTTGCTGCTGGCCTGCCTCAGTGATACTCTTGCTGCTAGGCTGTTATGAAGGCAGGGCCTTTCTATTACCTGACCCTGGGGAAGGAATCTCACTGTTACTTGGCTCCAGGGGTGTAGTCTCACTTCTGGCCAGCACTGGGGGGCCTATGTTAGAGGTGGGGCTGCTGTGGTGGGGCATTGATGTGCTGCATAGATAACTTTCTTGTCTCCAGGGCTGTTGACTTGCAGGAGGGTAGGGCCTTGCTGATGGATTGCCCTGAGGCTTGGAGCCTAGTTGCAAACCCCCTGGTTGCTGCTGCTCTAGAGCCTAGCTACCCTCCTACCCCAGTGAAAGACCTTTCCTCCTGAGCTCCTAAGCTACTTCCCCTACTTCTAAATCAGTTTTGAAAAGGCTTTCAAATTACTTGGAGGGGAATTTGGGAGGGAATCAGAGAGATCCTGCCTCATTCTGCCATCTTGGTGCCAGAATTGTCTACTCCCCTTCTTGGGGGCATTGACAATTCATTTGACTGTATCAGTTTAAGATGGTGACATTGTAATGGTCTCTGTCTTTTTATCCTTGCGCTGTGGTTGGCGTGTAAACTATTGTTAGAATGTAAGCTTCTTTAGGGCAGGAACTTTTTTCTCTTTTTGCTATCTCCCCAGTGCTTAGCTCATGAGCACTGTAAGACAAGATGACAAAGAGTCTCGTAAAATGATGTTTCTTGCTGCCTTTGGTTGGGCCCACAAGAAAACTATTTCTACTTACAACTCTAGTGCCTGGGAAAGAAGTTAATTTGTGTGGTTATGTTGAGCAAGGCTAGTGAATGGTAGAATTGAGACTAGAACCTGGGTCTCCTGCATCCTAGCTCTTTCTAATATACCATTATGGGATTATCCTGAGTAGATTTTCAGTTTGTAGAATCACCAGTTGGTTGTTTAGAGAATAGGCCAAGGAGATTGAAAGCTAGAGTTTTGAATTCTGTGGTGTAGTTCCTCTAATCCATTGCTGGTGTCCTTAGTCCTTTCCCAGGGGGAAAATCAAGAATTGGTTGCATTGTTTCTGCTTTTGTTGTAATGTTTTGTTGTAATGTTCATTCACTGTGTGAATGAACTATGGTTTATGTGAGTATCTTAGTTTTTCCTCCGTTTCACTTAGCTGTGAACTCCAGCAGGTGTTTTCAACTCAATAAGTATTTATAAGGTACTTATTCCATATGGAAGGTCCTCTTAGATCCTAGGAGAGCCAGAGTGAGTACTCTGGTGGATAGATTGTTGGATTTGGGGTCAGGATGACTAATTCTGATGCTTAGTGAATGACTATGGGCAAATCAATCATTTAATCTCTGAGTCTAATGATTCTTATATACAAAATGAGGATAATGATACCTTGGGAATTTGCTGCAAGGCTCATCTGAAGTACTCAGCATACTTTTCATGCTATATTAATGCCATTTGTTATGATTAATCTTATGATTTGCAGTAGAATAGAGTATGTAGACAATTTATATCATAAAAAAGAGGCAGGTAGGTGGCACAATTGGTCAAGCGTGAGCCTGGAGACAGGAAGACCTGAGTTCAAATCCAGCCTCAGATACTAGCTATGTGATCCTAGGTAAGTCATGGAATCTCTGTCTTGCTCTCCTCATCTGTAAAATGAAGATGCCATCACCTACTTCCCCGGGGTTTTTTGTGAGGATAAAATTAAATGATATTTGTCAGTTATTTGTAAAGCACTGTGCAAAGTTTAAAATGCTACAGAAATGGTATTTCAATAACAATTTGAAGCGCATAAAAAGATGCAAATAAAATGCTATGAGAAATTTTCATAGGAACAAGTGCTCTCTTCAGAGAGTTGGCTAAAGCTTCCTAAGAGGAATTAGTCTCAGAGTCTTGAAGGATGAATAGTATTTTTAACAAGTTTTAAGGTGAAATGTTTTAGTGAAAGAGAAAGAAGAGGGGGATCCTTTGAGAAACTGTGAAACAGCCAGGTTTAGTTGAAAGAGCACTCAGTACAGGGTTAAAGGACCTGGGTTCATACATGCCTCAGCTCTGTTACTTACTTGTGATGTGAGATGATTTTCTTACCCTCTATGGGCTTATCCACTTGTAAAATCGGGCTACAAGACTTCTAAATTTCCTTCCTTGATCTAGATCTTATGATCCTCTGGCTTGAGCAGAATGACACATTTCCCAGTGTTTTTCTGCCAACTAGACAAGATGATCAGCAGGCCATCAGCTGTCAGAACTGAGGCAATCTTGAGAATTGTGAAAGGTCTCCACTCCAAGTTGGCTGCCAAGTACCTAATTGTCTTCCAGGAAAAAATGGGAATGTGTTTCTCAACATAGATTCTATGCCAAGAAGTCTCTGAAGAGCCAGTGATATATCTTGTCTCCGAGGCTTGGAATACAAAAGTGGAGAACTCATAGACTCAACCAACACCATTCTGAAGTGCTTTGCTATGGGAAACAGAATTGACTATTTCAGGAAATATTCTCAGTTTTAAAGCCTCAAACAAAAACGGCCTTTAGGTTCCACAAAAACTGATATAGCAAAGCTTTTTGTCTTGACAATCAGAAAAAAGGTTTGTTTTAAATGTTGCCTTTCAAACATCAGTTTTTCAAAACGGTTTTTTAAACAAATGTTCCGTTTGGCTGAGAAGTATCACTTCAATCTGATTCTGTCTCTCCTTGATGAAAATTTCAAGTGTCTCCAATGTGTGGGGCCTTGGCTTAGTTTTCTTTTTCCTACTGCTCATTTCTAAGAATAAATGTTCTCATGCAACTTGAAAGAGATACAATTTCAATTCAACCGCTTAGAATTCACTACTGTGTATAAACTCCTATGCCAATATAGTGGTCAAATGGCAAATAACTGATAAAGGGAGAAAGAGGCATTTTGGTATAATCAACAGAAGGCTGTTGGCAAAGGCAGGGAGATCTTTGTTCATACCCAGCTCTGGGCAACTTTGAAGATTGTAAGCTGCAGAGAAGGGGCCAATCTGCTTTTGTAAAGGGAATTCCTCTCTAGCTATTCCCTACACTGAAGAAATCAAAATTCAGATAAAAAAAAAAAAAGCAACAACAAAGTTAAGTGCAAAGAGGTGAGAAAGTGGAGAGAGAAGAGATGACTCTCACCAGGCATGGTTAGCTTCATGGAGGAGGCGGCTACAGATAAAGGTTAGGTCTTGATGAAAGAGAGAGCCTCCAATAGATGAAGTTGGGATGAAAGTTCATTCCAGGCAGGCGGAAAGGTGTGAGCAAATAGTCCTGGAGAGAGGACAAAGAAAGCCTAGATGGAAACCAGATTTCCAGTAGAAGACAATGAGGTTACCAAGGTCTTGGTGGAAACTGCCTAGCACAGTGCCTGGCATATAATAGGTATTTAATAAATGATCATGAATTTTTATCGATTGGCTATAAATGCCACATTTTTCAGACCCCAGCAGTGCTGGATTATAGGATCATATTTTCAGAGATAAGGCATCTTTGAGAATGGCATTGATTAGCAACTTCATTTTATAGATTAAGGAGTTGAGAAAGAAAGGTTAAGAGATTTTCCCTGGTTTACACAGCTAAGAAGAGTCAGAGGTGGGATTGGAATCCCAGTCTTCCTGACTTTCCCTCCCCCTCCCCACTGTTCTTGATTTTTACTTGTCTTGCATTGTGCTGTATTTATCACAGTTTCCTCTGCACTCACCCATTGTAGAACAGATCATTCTGTGTCTTGTGAGAGAGAGAAAAAGAGACAGAGACAGAAAAAGGGAAAGAGAGAGAGAGAGAGAGAGAGAGAGAGAGAGAGAGAGAGAGAGAGAGAGAGAGAGAGAGAGAGAGAGAGAGAGATTGTGAGGAAGGCTGTTTTGTTTTGTTTTTCCTTAACAGCAGGCCTTGGTATTTTAAACTTTGAAAACAGTAAAAGATGAATAAAATACGGTTTTTTGTAGGTTCACTTCCTTTGACAGTTCTTTTGAACAGTTCCCAAAGTGACCTAAAAAAGGTCTTAAGCAAATCTCAAGTCTGCTTTCTCCCCTGATGAAGTGCCAAGACCTTGCCCTGCAGGCTCTGCATTTGAATAGACAGTAAAAGTCATTATAAAGTTGGTCCCAGGCAAAGGTAACTAGGAACCTGAGCTTTCTCCAAGATACTCAGAGAGACACTAGATATCACTAAGGGGATAGGGGTAAATAAATCTAGGACCATATCTACCATAGTCAGATAGTCAACAAGCATTTATTTAGACAACCTCAGACAACAATGCATTAGGAATGCAAAAAAAAGGCAAAAGCCAGTCTCTGCCCCCAGGACAAGCTTACAACTTACTTGCATTAAGGAGAATCTGGAAAGGCTTCTTGTAGAAGACTGGATTTTAGCTGGAACATGAAGGAATGGGGCCCCGTCAGTGAAAATGCCCTGATGGAGTGTCAAGCAGCAGCAAGACCAGTGTCACTGGATAGCAGAATACATAGGAGTGAGTAAGGTGCAAAAACTGGAAAGTCGGAGGGGACCAAGTTAGGAAAGGCTCTGAATACCACGGGGTTTTCTATTTGATTTGGGAAGTGATAGAAAGCCACTGGAGTTTATTGAAGGGCACAGCCCATAGGAAGCATCATCATACCACCCTTCATTGATATAATACTTTCTAGTTTGTAAAGTCTTATGTAGCCATTGTCTCATTTCTTCCCCTCTATGGTCATACGATGCATTGATATCATCATCTCCATTTTACAGAAGAGAAGCAAAGGATCTTGCTTCAAATTCCTATAACTAGGAGGTGACCAGGTTGGGATTTGAATCCAGAATTTCCAAAGTCCAGAGTTCTTTCAACAATTATATGCCTATGAGTGATTTTGGATCTGATGGGAAAACAGCTCTTCTTTCCACAACCCCAATTCCCCAGTAAGAGCAGGGCCCTACTATTCTATATAAAAATTGTATCTCATGTATTTCTTCCTTTTGACATACACACTTATGTTTGTACACTTCATTAATATCAACTCCATTAACATAGCACAAATTACAGTAAACATTTCAGTGTGTCATCCGTCCAAAAAGCACTTAAGAATGAAAAATGTAAGAATATTCATTTCCACATCATTTTATCCTCCCAAAGTTCCCATAATGTTGATGCATTATCAGTAGAACTTAGTGCTTTAATTTTCTGTTTAGAAGTGATAAATTTCACTGAGTCGTCCTTTTTTTTTTTCCCCTTCAGTCTTGTAGGGCAGAGCTATCTTTTTCTGTGGTGGGGGAAGGAGGAGACTAAGTGTCCCTATCTTATCCAAGGTGGAAGTATAGTAGGCCTGTTCATGGACCGGTCCCAATAGTGATTGGCACAGAAGTTTATCTGTTCCATTTTTCTGACTTAGGCTGATTTACCCCACCAGAAATCATCTGACAGCCCTTCACACTCGGGGCCCTTCTGTGTTTGTGCTCAATTTTGTGCTTGAGTCCTGTTGTAGCTCAGAACTCCTGAACTCAAGCAATCCACAGCCTCAGCCTCCCCCAGAAGCAGAATTACAGGTGTGGTCCACCATACCCGGCAGGAAAGCCTTTGAATAGAGATCCACATCCAGTTATCCTTGTAATTCTGTTCTCCACAGGGCTCAGTCTCATACTTTTGACCTCATTATCACAACACTTTAGGCACTGAGAAGTTGGCCCAGACACGGCAGACGCTGAATTAGCAGTCTCTAAAATCCTTTCCAACTCTTTAATATTTTATTATATACAACCTGTGATTAATGTTAACATCATAAATATTAGACTAATATAATAAAATTTCTTCAATTGTGTCCAACTCTTTGTGACCCCATTTGGGGTTTTCTTGGCAGAGATACTAGAGTGGTTTACCATTTCCTTTTCCAGCTCATTTTACAGATGAGGAAACTGAGGCAAACAGGGTTAAGTGATTTGCCCAGGGTCACACCAGTAAGGGAATGCCAGATTTTAACTTTGCTTGTGGGGTCTTACTGACTCCAAGTCTGGCACTCTATCTACTAGCCCACCTAACTGTCCCATATAGTAAACTTATAAGAGCTTAATAAGTGAGTTCAGTCTGTCAGTATATTAACAGGAGTTCTCAATGGTCTTGTGCTCATGCATGTCATTTGTCTAGTGCCTTTAGCTCCTCAGCATTACCATTTAGATTTCCCCCGGTCATCTCCGAGTCTCATCCCTCACCAGCTTCACCTCTTGTTTCCCCATTTCTATGCTATCATATCGTTTCTTATTCAGAAAGACTGAGTAGAGACCTTTTTACAGTTATTCCTTTCTCCCTTCCACACAATCTATAATGTGGTAGAAAGAACACAGGATTTAGGATTGTAGAACTTCCCTTTAAATCCTGGCCCTTTACTTCCTACCTGCCTGGCCTTGGGCAGTCATTTAACCCTAGCTGGATCAGGTGATCTTTGAGATGCCTCCCAGCTCTAAATCTATGCTCCTGTAATCCCACTCTTTCCAAATACAGGGCCAGCGTGAGTTTGAGACCTTTTATAAACTAGCCTCATTCTACTTTTGGGTTAATTTCCTGTGACTCTCTTACATGTACACTGTTCATTTTCTAACCTAGTCATCTTGCCCCTCCCCAACATATTTTATGCTTTCCTTTCCCTGTGTCATTCTTAATTGATTCCTGTGTATAGAATGGCTTTTCTTAGTCTACTCCCCCTTCCCAGGGTGATAGTCAAAAAATCCTAGGGCAACAACAGATGGTGGTTCTATCCTGGTCAGACCATTTTAAGAAAGAAATCAACAAACACCTAGGTGGTGCAGTGCTTAAAGCTTTGGGCTTAGAGTCATGAAGACTTTAGGCATTTAATGGCTATGTGACCCTGGGCAAGTCACTTAACCTCAATTTCTTTTACTGCAAATGGGGATGCTAACATCAGTACCTCACAGGATCTTTACAAGGATCAAATGAAATAATATTTGTAAAAAATGTTGAGGACAATATTTGGCACATGATAGGTACTCTGTAAATGCGTATTCTTTTCTCTCCCTCATCCCCAAACTGCCATATGATGAGGGTACTAGAGAGCATAACATAGGACCTCTTAAGGAAACTGATGACGTTCAGCCTGGACATTACGCTTAGGTGTCCATGACAGTTTTCTTCAAGTATTCAAAAGGCTATATGATGTGGAAGAGGAATCCAGCTAGTTGTACTTGGCTCTAAAGAGTGGAAGAAAGAACAATGGGAAGGAAGTTAAAAGCAAAATCCTTGATCTTCATGGTGGAAAAAAAGATTTGTAATGATTAAAATTGTGCCAAAATAAATAGGTTCCCTGAGATAATGGAAATTTCATCCTTGGAAGTCTTCAAGCAGAGACTGAACTCAAATTTGTGGAAATTGTAGACAGTTGGCATGTGTTGGGCTAATTACCTTTAGAAGTTCCTTCTAACTCTAAAACTGGGTGATTGAAGTTCAGCTCAAATGCTATCTCCATAATGATGCCTTCTTTTATTCCCTCTACCTGGGTATGATTTCTCCTTTGGAGAGAACTGGATTCACACAGTTAGTTAAAATATAGACATGATGAACTCATGATCAGGGATGAAATGCACTCCATAAGGGCAGGTAAAATATAAATCTAAAGTCTTATTCGTAGGATCAAGAGTTTTTCAAATAGAAAAGAGAGAGGAAGGGAAAAAATTTCTCAAGGATATTTTCCAAGCTAGATACATATACCATAGAATATAGTGGGTATAATACAGAAAAAGAGAATATGGTAGAGAGGGTCAGTAATTAACAAAAAGAGAGCCAGCAGTTCAGCCCATGATATCAGATACATATCCTCAACTGCACATATGAGCAATAAGCAGGATGAACTAGAACTCCTAATGCAAGGAGGCAGATTTCATTAAGGCTTGGTGAGATAGAGTTCATGACTGGAGTAGGACTCTAAAGGATAAATCTGATTCAGAAAAGAACTGAGATTCGACAATATGTTGTTTACAAGAAACACACTTGAACCAGAGAGATGCGCACAGAAAAGACATGGGTAGCAAGTCACTTAACCCCAATTGCCCTGCAAAACCCCTCCCCCCCGCCAAAAAAGGAAAAAAAAAACATGGATGGTGATCATAATTTCAAACAAAGCAAAAGCAAAAATAGATCTAATTAAAAGAGATAAGCAGGGAAATTACATTTTGCTAAAAGCCATAGAAAAGGAAGTAATATTAATACTAAATATATGCATCAAATCTTATAGAATCAAAATTTTAAAGGAAAATATGAAAGAAACACAATAAAATTGTGCTAGTGGGGGACCTCAGCTTGCCCCTCAGAATGATATAAATTTTTTTTTCAAAAAAGAAGTTAAGGAGATATATAAAATTTTGGAAAAGTGATATATGATTGACCTCTGAAGAAAAGTAAATGGCAAAAGAAGAAAGCATATCTTTTACTCAGCTATACATGGCACTTCCACAAAAATTGACCATGTATTAAAGTATAAAATGAAATTTGATAAAGGGCCAGGGCAACATAGATTAAAAATTAATTGGAAACTAAATAATCTAATTCTAAAGAATGAGTAGGTAAAAAACAAGTAGAAACAATACTCTCCTTAAAGAGAATGACAAGAGTGAGACAACATAACAAAGTTTATGGGGTGCAGTGAAGTCAGTACTTGGGGGGAAAATCTATATTCCTAACACTTATATCTGTAAAACAGAGAAATGACAGATCTATAAATTGAGCATGCAACTAAAAAAACTAGAAAACGAGTATATTTAAAATGCTGAATTAAACACCAAATTAGAAATCCTGAAAATTAAAGGAGATTAAAGTTTTGAACTAATAAATAAAAGGAGCTGGTTTTATGGGAGAGGAGATAAACCAATAAAATAGATAAACCATTGATTAATTTGGTTTCAAAAAAGAAAGAACACCAAATTACCAATATCAAAAATAAAAAGGGTAAATTCACCACCTATGAAGAGGAAATTAGAGCAAGTATTAGGAACTATTTTGCCCAATTACATGCCAATAAATCAAACAACCTAAGTGAAATGGATGAATGTTTACAAAAATATAAATTGCTCAGTTAACAGAAAAGGAAATAGAATATTTAAATAACCCAACCTTAGAAAAAGAAATTGAACAAGTCATTGATGAGCTCTGTAAGAAAAAATCTCCAGAATCAAGTGGATTTGAAAATGAATTCAACCAAACACTTAAAAAAACAGTCATTTCCAATATTAAATAAAGTATTTGGGAAAATAAGTAAAGAAGGATTCCTACCAAATTCCTTTTACATAATAATTATGATGCTGATACCTAAACTAGGAAAAGCAAAAACAGAGAAAGAAAACTATAGACCAATTCCGCTAATGAATGTTGATGCAAACATTTTAAATAAAATATTAGCAAGGAGATTAGAGAAATATGTCCCCCAGGTGGGATTTATACTAAGAATGCAGGACTGGTTCCATTAGGAAAACTATCAGCATAATTTACCATATCAATAACAAAACCAAAAGAAATCATATGATTATCTCAATAGATACAGAAAAAGCTTTTAACAAAATACAACATTCATTCCTTTTTTTAATTGAAAGCATAGGGATAAATGGAATTTCCCTTAAAATGATAGGTAGTATCAATCTAAAACCATCCGCAAGTATTATTTGTAATAGGAATAAGCTAGAAGCCTTCCCATTAAGATCAATGGTGAAGTAAGGATATCTAATATCACCACTTTTATTCAGTATTGAATAAAAAGTTTAGAGTTGTTTTAATTTGCTATTTCAATGAGAAGCTATATCAATGAGAAGAAAAAGAAATTGAAGAAATTTGAATAGGCAGTGAGGAAACACAACTATCACTCTTTGCAGTTGATATGATGGTATACTTAAGAGAATCCTAGAAAATCAACTAAAACACTTGTAGAAATAATGAACAACTTCAGCAAAGTTTCAGGATATAAAATAAACCCACACAGATCATCACCATTTCTAGATATTACCAACAAGTCCAGCAAGAAGAGATAGAGATATTTAAAATAACTGTGGACAGTACAAATATTTGTGAGTTCATCTGCTGAGCCCAGAAACTGTTTGAACACAATTACAAAATACTTTTCACCCAAATAAAGTCAGATATAAACAATTGTAGAAATAATAATTCCTTATGGTTAAACCGAGCCAATATAATAGAATGGCAAGTCTATCTAAATTAATCTACTTATTTGGTGCCATACCAATGAAATTACCAAAGAATTATTCTATACTACTAGAAAAAACAGTAACAAAATTCATCTGGAAGAGCAAAAGTTCAAAAATATGAAGAGAATCAATGAAAAATTTGAAGGAAGGTGGTCTAGCAGTACCAATCTCAAACTTTATTACAAATCAGTAACCATGGTAAAGAAATAGAATGGTGGATCGGTGGAATAGATTAGAAACACAATACACAATAGGAAATGACCATAGTTTTGATAAATACAAAGATCCAAGTTTGGGGAAAAGAATTCACTATTTGACAAAAATTTCTCAAAAAATTATAAAGTAGTTTGTCAGAAATTAGGCATAGACCAATATCTCACACCATATACCAAGATAACATCAAAATGGGTACATTATTTAAAATACTAATATAAACAGTTTAGAGGAGTATGGAATACTTTACCGATCAGATCAGTAAATAAGGGAGGAATTTATGACCAAACAAGAGATAGAAAACATTACAGCATACAAAATGGATTATTTTAATAAATTAAGGGGTGTTTACACAAACAAATCCAATGCAACCAAGATGAGAAGGAAAACAGGAAATGGGGGAAAATTGTATAGCAAGTTTCTCTAATAAAGGCCTCAAATATATAGAGAACTCATTCAAATTTTTAAGAATATGATTTATTATCCAGTTGATAAATGGTCAAAGAATATGAACAGATAATATTCAGGAGAAATTAAATCTGTAGTCGTATTAAAAAATGCTCTAACCTATCACTGATTAGAGAGATGCAAATTAAAACAACTCTAAAGTATTACCTCACATTTCTCAGATTGGCTAATATGACAAAAAAGGAAATGATAAATGTTGGAGTGGATATGGGAAAAATTGGGACACTAATGCACTCTTGGAGTTGTGAAGTGATCCAGCTATTCTGGAGAGCAATTTAGAACTATGCCAAAAGGACTATAAAGCTACCCCTACTGTTTCCCAGCAACACCACTACTAGGTCTATATGCCAAACAAATCAAAATATCCTATATGTGCAAAAATATTTATAGCAGCTCTTTTTGTGATGGCAATAAATTGGAAATTAAAAGGATGCCCATCAATTGGGAAATGACTGAACAAGTAGTGACATATTACTGTGATGGAATATTATTGTGCTATAAGAAATGAAGAACAAAATGGTTTCAGAAAAACCTGGGAAGAATTACATGAACTGATGCAAGGTGAAGTGAGCAGGTCCACTGTACACAGTAACAGCAATATTGTGTGGTAAGAAGGAGAGGAAAGCCTGGAAATAGTCTAACTGATGCTATAGATTATAGGAGAGCAGATTTAAAGGAATCTTCAAGGAAAAAATGGATAGGAGCCCATGATCTCAAGTTTTACAAGAAAATTTGAAAAGATGTCAGTAATGAATTTAAATAATATTTTAAACAATTTATTTAGTTTTAGTTTACAACATTCAATTCCAAAATCCCTTGAGTTCCAAATTTTCTCCTCCTTCCTCTCCTCCCTCCTCACCCCCCATGGTGGCATGGTATCCAATATAGGTTTTACAAATACCTTTGCATTAAACGTTAGTCAAGCTGTAAAGAAGAGTTATAACCAATGGAGTGAACAAAGAGAAAGAAGGAACAAAAGAAAACACAAAAGAGCAAGAGCAAGTAGTTTGCTTCAATCTGCATTCAAACCCTGTAGTCTTTTTCTCTGAACGTGGATATCCCTTTCCATCATGAGTCTTTTGGAGTTGTCCTTATAACCTTGCATTACTGAGAGGAGTCCAGTCTGTCAAAGTTAGTCATTACAGATAGGATGTGCTTGTAATTGTATACAAAGTTCTCCTGGTTCTGCTTAAGAATGAATTTGTAGCAACATAAGTAAGAATTATTCTGATGAGGATGAAAAAGGGAAGCTGCCTAAACTGATTGATGTGGACTCACAGAGATAAAGTCTTCTAGGTTTTTACATCTTGTAGAAAATGGGAGCAAGAAAAAAAAAAACAAGTCCAAGATTATTATGGACACATACAGAAAAATAGTCTAGCTCTGTAAAAATAGAATTAAGTTCCCTAAAACTCAGGATGAACTGAGACTGGGAAAGAATGTCAATGATAACAAACCAAAAGAAGTCTTCTTTATAGCTTGGCTGCAGTAAGAGGTAAGAGTTAATTAAGAAACATTTATTAACTACCTTCTATGTGCTAGGCACTGTGCTAAGAGCTAGGGATACAAATAAGACAAAAGATGGTGCTCTCTAGGAACTCACCGTTTAATTTAGGAGCTCACAGATTGAATTTAAGATTAAAGATGGAATAAAACCACTGCTCAGGAAGGAGGGCTGATGGAAGAAAAACAATTGTATTTCCATTGGGGTTTTTCCTCCTGCCAAAGATTCTGATCTTTGGATTGATTAAAAAAAAAGTTTACAGAGAATTGAAGCTTAAAGTGAGAGAGCAGATGGTGGGAAAGCATGGCTCTTCTCAGTACATTCAAGCAACCAAGTGTGAGAAATGCTGGCAGTATGGTTTCCACGGATTCTATAGGAACAATGGGTGTTTACATGCAGGAAGGCATAAACCTGTAAAGAGTGGCCTGAGCTAGGCTGGCTGGGACCAGTTGGGGGATGATCACTTGACTTTTCATTAACAGGAATGCTTAATGGGCAGGTTGGGAGAATTGTAACCCAGAAGAGCTGGAGCCAGTCCCAGATCTGAAGGGAGAAATGGTGCTAAGGTTAAATGAAACAGCATAAAAAG
Source organism: Pseudocheirus occidentalis (assembly GCA_028646575.1). Classification (NCBI taxonomy): domain Eukaryota; kingdom Metazoa; phylum Chordata; class Mammalia; order Diprotodontia; family Pseudocheiridae; genus Pseudocheirus; species Pseudocheirus occidentalis. The sequence continues at coordinate 74,114,301 of CM053595.1, read as the reverse complement.
GGCTTGCCTTTGTCTGATCCTTTGTAGTCTTTTCTGGAAGGTTACCCATTTATTCATTACAGAATAAATGTAAAATAAGGATCATGAAAAACTTCCTGGATCCTCAACAAGTGCTCTCAAGACAGAACACATAGATTTTCATTTATAACAACTTGGAGTCTTGCCTGTGATTTAAATAGCATCAGAAGGAGGCTTTTCCCTTTGAGATTGCTAAAATTCCCAGGGAATCATTGGGGATCCAGGAACATAGGTGGAGAGGAAGTGAGACTGAGTAATGGGGACTGGCCTGGGGATCCCACCTCGATAGCCCATCCAGTCTGCGTTTGGGTCATTGGAACAAGTTTTGGGGGATATCTGGAGAGTTGATATGGGAAGTTGGTGGTTGGAGAGATGCTAGTTGAGTTCCCTTGCCTTGTCTGCTCCAGAGCTTTGGTCTTGGGAGCAAGGGAGGCTGACCTCTGCAGACTGCTGATAGGCTTTTGGCATGACCCAGATGACAGCCTTTGCTGTACTGAGTACATAAACAGATTCAGGGAAGAACCAGCTGGTGACCATTGATTCAATGTTGATTAAGGTAGGGGGACTTTACTGGGTTGAGGTAAAGAGATCAGGGATTCAGGGGTGTGTGAGACCCCAGAATACCAACAAGCCATGTCCTGCCTGATAAATTCAACTCAAGTCTTCTCATAGCCAAAGAAAAACAAAGTTTATTAAAAGTTTGTCATAATGGGTAGACTCTTAAGGAGCCTTGGTACCTATGACAGTTGTATTGGACAAGTGAGGCAGAATCATCTAACACAGAGTAAGTCTGCCCTAGATAATTCTATGGCAATCTCACACCTCATGAAGGCAAGATGGAGTCTTATATACAGAAAAGTTGTGGGAGAAATCTAGGGGTGGTCTAGGGGAGGAGTTTGGGGAGGGTCTTCAGGAGGAGTTAATGAGGTCAAACTCCAGAGATTAATGGTGGGAGGTAGCTGGACAAAGTAAGGCTAGGCTAGTAACAGAGATTTGAATCTAGCTATAATGGAAGGCTTATGGCCTCGGGCAAATGCCTCATCAAATGGGAAGATTCAATCAGAATTCAAGGGGGTTCCCAGGGTCTGTTCCTCATCAGGGGGAGCAAAGGAGGCTGGGGAGGGTCCTCACCCCTATAGACTGTTGGGGAGCTTACCCAGAGGCTTCTGGGCAGTGGTCTAGGAAATGGGGAAAGGGACATCAAAGAAAAAGGCACCTAGGGAAGGAAGAAAAATCTGGGAAGGATCCTGAGTTTTTGACCAGTCTAAAGATTTTTTGAGTGCACTCATGAGTGTCGTATATCTGTGTGTGTGTGTGTGTGTGTCTGAAATGTCTTGAGTTTGTGGGGGGAGAAAAAAAGTTTTTTTTCTCTGCGCATTTTAAACTCTGGCCAGGTTTCCAGGGTGGAAGGAAAGAAAGATAAGACAAAGGCGGGCTGACCAGCATTTGACTATTTCCTGCTTCCTCCAAAGTGGAAAGTTTTTGCCTATGGCAACCTAACAGGAAAGGTAACTAAATCAATTCTGGTTGTATTTTAGGTGAACCTTATGTAGATGTTACTTAAGACACTTACCTGAGTTTAGTTTTAATGAATTCAGATTGTGGAAGTTCTGCAGGATGGGGTAAGGAAAAATCTCTCATTAAAATATCTGGGGCAGTTAAAGTGGAGATTTCTAAAATGAAGAGTTTGGATGGGGTAGGTGAGAGCAAGTCATGTGCTCTCAGTTCCATTAGGTCTTTAGCTGCTACCTTCCCCTCATTCCACTTCAAAGCATTTGGGGATGTTAATGGTTTCAGTGAAAATGTTTACATGCCTCTCAGAGAAGGAGTGACCGTGGGAGGAAGGGAAGACAATGCAAGAGAATTGTGTTCCAGTGACAAAATGTATTTTATCTCTGAAGTAGTTTGATTGGGGACTAGGAAAGGGAAAAGATAAGGGATATAGGGGGAAAAAAGAAAACAAGCAAAGATCCCAGGGTATCCATTTGGTAGAGAAGTTGACCACGCCCTGTTCAAATTCTTATGGTCTTTTTATCTGGGTCAAACTCTTTAGCTAATCTGATGAAAACTCTCAGAAGAATGGGATTGGGAAGCCTCTAGCCAATTTATTTGACTCCTCTGAAAGGACACCAGACTTTAGCTTTTTTTAAAGGAAGAGGAGAGGTTATAGAGTTGGGAACTTTCAGCCACATGTCTTTTAAAAGGCCAGGAGTATTGGATTGTTATTTGGCATTATGATTGTAAAGTGTTTTTTTTTTAAAAGGACAGGCGTATTCTAATTTAAGATAATTGTTTCATGCCTGATAACTTTGCTTAGATTGTAAAATGAAGAAATAGTGTTAAAGAAATTTTTTTAAGTTGAATTTTGTTACATATAAGTTGGCTTGTGGAAGGAATGTGATTTTTAAAAAATGTTAAACTATTATATGAAATTCCGTAATGTAATCATTTCTAGTGTGTTTAGAGAAAAAAGAAGAAAAGAGGGAACTTCATTTAAGGATTCTGTAATAACTAGGAATATTTTGGGAATTTATGTTACCTAAGGACATTTTATACCAAATTAGTTTTAATGAATTCCAGTGTTCGAAGGTTTATTTTTGCTTTAAGAAAGAAGTTTTAGTTAAAATTGCTTTTGTTAAAAGAGAATTGGTAATTATATTGCCCATCAATGTTGATTGGCACTTCTTGGGAATGCCTACCTTCTAAAAGGCATATGGGTTAAAACTATCTTTTGGGAAGATTAACTAAGAGGTTAGTAATTGTGGATTTTCTGAGGTTTCTAGGTGGGACCCTGAGATCTGGGAAATTCAGGCAGATAAGATGGCTTAGATTGGGAAAGAGTCCCAGGGTCATTCTATTTATCATAGATCAGATTAAGAAGAGGGCTTCACTACTCCCCATCTGGAAGAAGAGAAAGAGGGGGGAGGGGCCCTTTCCCTAAGGAAGTCTCACTGAGGGGCAGTGAAGTTGGAAACCTGCAAGCCTTCAAACCAGCTTTTCAAGTCAATACAATTGACGCTTAGTAATTGGTTTTTAGTACAAACTTTGAATTTAAGATGGAGATCCTGGTAAAGTTTTTGATTAATGAAGAGAAAGATGTTAAATGGAATCCCTTGTATATGAGTCCTGATAAATCTTTATGGCTTAATTGCAATTCAATGAGAGTAAAATAACTGTATCTAACTCTTAGGTTGTAATTAGTGAAACTTGATATTTAAGGTAAAAGGGTTTGTGGGACCATAACTAATTTTATTTTGAATTTGAATTTGGGTATGGTTGTCTGCATCAAATCAGCACCTGAGAGAAATGCCACACATTACTATATTGTTAACACGTGTGTGTGGGGGGGGGTGTCTGCATTTGGCCTTTGGAAGAGAATATTTCCCATATGACTATTCCTGAGTAAGGTTATAAGGTGAATGTGATACTGTATGTGGATGCTTTATCCAATCTGGTTCCCACTTTTCATCTTTATGGCAGATTTTTGTAATCAATAAAAAGTTAGGCATAATGCAAATATGAAATTTCACTGTTATTAATCAAAGATAAGGATATTCTTTCTGAATGTCATGGGAATGATATATAATTCATCAATTTGTGAGGTTAGCCATTAACCTCTGTGTTTTGTTTAAGCTGACATGCCACTACAGAATGGCTATGTTAGTAATGGGATGAGGGATTTGGGAAGATAAATAAAGACTTGGTTAGAAATATGGAAGGCAGATAAGAAGGTTTGGGGGACAAATGAGGGTTATCCAAGCCCCTTCTGTCTCCAGATAGTTGCTTTGGACACCTTTGTGTATCAGTTTCAGATGGTTAAGTATGTGGGGAGAGTGTGAGGGAGTTTTTTAAGAATACAGGTGTTAATTAATAGCTTAACAAAAATTGGGAAGGAAAGGAGATAAGGATACAAATGCAATGTTGAATCATTATCCCATAGAATAAAGTTGGGATTTTAAAGTTACTGTAGTAAAAGTATATCTGTGTATATGTGTGGAATGGGATCCTTGTGTATTTCAAAGTGATATAAGAGAAACTGAGTATTTACAATGGACTGAATTAATTACTGAAACTAAATTAGAGGCATCTTCAGTCTGGGCAAAAAAATGTAAAGTTTCTTAGAGAAAGGTAATTTGTGGAATATTTTTGCATTGATGGAAATATTAAATGGTTCTATTTCTATATGAATTCATTCCATGATGTAAACATAGGTCAAGGTTAATTCTTGAACTTAACATATATCTCATGGAGTATGGTTAAAGGAGGATAGAGAAGCTTGGGAAACAGGTGCAGATCTGTTGGAGCAATAACTTACAGTCTCAAGGGGAAATTTGATTATTAGGAACAAAAATGAGTGTAGAAATGAATGAAGGTTATTTGAGGCTCACTTTAAAGATGTTCCCTAACCAATGTGAGATTATAGTCATATCTGAAGCTGATTAGTGGAGTTTGCTATTTAAGATTTGATAGGGCTGTGTAATAGTAATCAAGTTTAGCAGATACTTAGCACTTAGTAACTTAGGGCTAAGTATGGAAGGTGTGAGCTCTGTCCACTGTTGAGAAGGCATGAACTCCCCTGTTGAAATGGAAGAAGGCTATTGGCTGAGACAGGAGGCCAGTGCTGTATATAAAGAAGAATTCTAGAGACACAGAGACAGAATTGGAATTTTGGAGGAAGCAGGATTGTCTCAGCATCTGGGAGCTGAGTTGGAGTTTTCTTGAGAGAGAGAGTTTCTCTCCCA
>CM053595.1:74064117-74109041 GCA_028646575.1 Pseudocheirus occidentalis | reverse complement strand
GAGGACTGGACAAGGACCTGGGAGCTGTCTACCTCTGAAGACTGGACAAGAACCTGGCAACTGTCTGCTTCTGAATCCAGATGACTGTGGATTCAGGAGGGAGCTGGGACCATGGAAGGGGATCCAGGGAATCAGAGAGATCACCCAGAGTCAAGATGAAGAAAAGGCCTCCCCTTGGACAAAACTGAGGTTTGTTGGACACCAAGGGGTAGAGAGTTCGTGTGGTTTTCTAATGACTGCGTTAGTGACTAATGATATTTAGTAATTGAGAATTTAGCTTAGTGACTGACTGCTAGATGAGTGACTGATTAAATTAATGGTTGCCCCATGAGTGGAAAATTGATATATTGTGAATTGATTGATTGAATGATTAAGTGAGAAGGGTTTCCCCCTTAGGGAAACCAGGTGATTATTCTTTTGTTCCTTGTTCTAAATATTGTGGCCACTGTAGTGAAAACTGAGTGGCCATTCTAATGTTAGGCTGTTATGAACACTATATTGTGACTTCTGGCAGTCCTTGGGTCTAGCTCAATAATTCACTTTGTAGTCTGAAATACCTTATGCCTGGAATGGACATGGAGCTGGGGAGATGTTATTCCCTTGCTTTAGTTATGTCCCTGCTCTCTTAATGGCAAATTTCTGTAATCAAAGATTTTATAAGCAAAGTACCAAGTTTTTAAATCATTGATTCTGGAACATCTTAGGTGACAATATTTGAACCCAAATAAGGACTGGTCTGACTTAATCAGTCAGGCTGCTTTGCTTTGGTAAGTGATATAAATGTATCATATAAATGCATATACTCCTTTAACCAAACTTTCAGGTTGACACAGGTGACAAGATTAAGAATATCATACTTGTCTCACTGTTGTTATAATTAGATAACGTTAAAAGAAGAATGGTTTGTGGTCTATTTTGTAAGTGCTTGAGAGAAGCATAACATGAGCAGAAATTAGAATTGTTTTATGGCTTGATATGTACTGTGTTAAAATTGGTTACTTAATGTATTGTTGTATGTATTGGAGTCTGTTACTAATTCCTTAAGTAATCCCCTGGTGGAGGAATTAATAATGGACTAATTTAAAATATAAGAACCTAGGTTCTAATGTGAGTTTCTTGACAATTGTTTCATGACAATTGGCCAAGGTTCCAGTTTTGATTTTGTAAGAATGATGGGGGGGGGGGGTAGAGAGAAGATAAGGCTTAGGGATGGTGATTTAAAATTGCTCCAAGGTCACTTTTGTAGGAGGAAGGACATAAGAAAGCAGATTCCTACAGGAGGATGAAGAGGTACTGAGATGTGTTGCTGAAGATGGCCACAGATAACAAGAACCAGAGGAGTGCCAGAAGTCATTTCATTCCTGGGATCTCATGGGGTGCCTGGCTGAGGCAACTGGAAACACCGATTCCTAGAAAGAGAGAAGGGGGTAACTTCATCCCTTGGGGCTGTTCAAATGGCAATGTCCCTCACATGGCGTGCCTCCCAGGCAATTGTGTGAGAAGAGACTTCTAGACTTTGAAGGAACAATTGATTGTTATTATTTTCTTTTGGGTCTCTGTATCTGTAGTGGTACCTTGACTTACTAGTTTAATTTATCCTGTTACTGAGCTCGTAACACAATTTGCTCATATATCAAATTAGTTTTTGCCATTTAAATTAATTGAAAAGCCATTGATCCATTCCAGCCCCCCCCAAATGCCATCCCAGTATTTTTTGTTATGTGTTTTAAATAAGTAAAAGTATTTATAAATAACAAATATTGTATAAAAATATAATAAAAAGAGAATATAAAGAAATAAATTGTTTTATAAAGTGCTTATTTACCTTGGATATCAGACGACTTGAGTTAACAGAAGATATTGGTGGAGGTGGAGGGTGGAGGAGGTAGATGGAGGAGGTAGGTGAGTTTTGTTTCATGCTCTTTTGGCCACTTTTGTTCACTTACTTGATACACTCTTAATGCTACACTTTATCCCTGAACTTAATTCCTACAATATCTTTTTTTACTTTCACTTACTTAATTTCTTCACTGGTGAGGTAAACATATGGACTAAAGTGAGTGAGGTGTGGGATGCTGGGTGGGTGTTGTGGCATTTCCTGTGCCAACTAGCAGCTGCTCATACCTCAAATTTTGGCTTGCAATTCAAAGCGAAAAATCGACCCAAGTGACAACTCATATCTCAGAAATCTTGTAAGTTGGTGCACTCATATTTCAAGGTACCACTGTACTCATAAAGGAGACTTTCCCCTTTAATTTGTCAATGCATAGATCTTACCTAAAAGAGAGGTGGGATTCAGTGTTACAGACGTACCGTTTACATAGTGAACAGGTTCATAAAGTGTGTGGCAAGCTGAACCTGTCAAACTGTTCTGTAGAGATAAGAGCTGATGTTGAAACAGTATGAAGAAGAGGTAGCTTAAAAGGTATGGAAACCAAATTTCTGTTAAAGAGAAAATGGGGGAAATTGTGAGAAATGATGGCAGTATGGTTTCCGCAGATTCTATAGGTACAGTGGGTGTCTACATGCATGCAAGAAGGCATAAACCTGCAAAGAATGGCCTGAGCTAGGCTAGCTGGGACCAGTTGGGAGATGGTCACTGACTTTTCATTAATAGGAATGCTTAATGGACAGGTTGGGAGAGTTGTAACCCAGAAGAGCTGGAGTCAATCCCAGGTCTAAAGGGAGGAATGGTGCTAAGGTTCAATGAAACAGCATAAAAGGGGCTTGCCTTTGTCTGATCCTGGAAGGTTACCCATTTATTCATTACAGAATAAAATGTAAAATACAGATCATGAAACTTCCTTGAACCTCCACAAGTGTGGTTTATTCCCTAGACAAAGCACATCGATTTTCATTTATAACACATGCCTAGAGGAACTATTTGGCAGTGTTCGATGTTCAGCTCCAGTCATCAGATTTTAGGTAGGATGTTGGAAACTTGGTTATCATCTAAAGAAAGGGATCAGGATGGAGAAAGGCCTGGAGGCTAAGCTAGAGATAGATCTGTTGAATAAACTAGCCTGAAGAGAAGACTTGGGGAGGGTAACATACGGGATAGCTCTCTTTGATACTTAAAAGGACCTTGTGGAAGAGGGATTTATATTGTTCTGCTTGGCCCCTAGAGGCAAAATCAGAAATGAAGAAGACGGGTGGGGAGAGAAGGTATTGGGAGTGTTGTGTATGGGGAATATTAAGATGAATTTAAGATTGATGGAGGATGCTTCCTAATTAAAAAGGGGCATCAAGAAGGGGGACATATTGCCTCTGTGGCACCTCTCATACCACTCTGGGAAGTCTACGTCATAAAAATATTGCAGAAGAGCTATTTATGGAGGTCTAGTTTGGACTAGATGGTCCCTGAAGGCCTTTTTCTACTCTGAAATTCTGTGAACTTCCTTTAGGATCGTTGGAATTTCCTAGTTGATGACTCTACTCTCTTCTGAATTGTGTGTGACCAACAATAACAGCAAACATTTAGAGTGCTTTACATTTTGCAAAGCACTTAACCAGCATTACTTCATTTTATCCTTACTCTAAGAGGTACAAGCTGAGGTGGTTAAAGGACTAGCCTGGGTTCCACAGCTATTGTGTCCGAGTCTAGACTGGAACTCAGGCTTTCCTGACTCCAGGTCTAGTGGGTGAACCACTATCTGTATTCAATTCAACAAATCTTTATTCTGCCCCTACTTTCAGCAAGTTTATAGGCGAGATTCTTATGGGATACAAAGAAGGCACAACCTTAGCTTCTTTTCCCACATGATGTGCACCTTTGAACTCTCTGAATTATCAGGCAGTCTTTGAATTGTAGGTTAACGCATTAATGCTTTATTTGTACAGAGATAGACAATACCAGGTTTTAGTCTGGGCCATTAAATGATCTGTAATTTCTTCTTTTTTTCCTTCCCTCCCAGGAGAGAATAATGATCTCCAAAGGAAAAATCATTCTATTTCTGCTGATTTTATTAACTGCGCTGGTGGTGCTCTGGGGATATAATAACAGGTAACTCTGAATCATCAGTGGATGCAACTGTTGCTTTTGCCTTTCTGTGGTTTCTCTGCTGAAAAAGAAAACAAGAATTGGCCGCAACATGTGATCAATAAGAAATTCTATTTTTCCCTTTCCCCAGTCCCTCCTTTGTCTCTGCACTTGGCTTGAGCTCGGTGCCTTTTCTATCTCAGACACAGTGTGGCATAGTGGCTGAAGTACAATATTGCATAGTAGAAGATAAGGTCAGTTCTAGATTCTACCACTTACTAGCTTGGTGACCTTGGATAAGTCACTTATCCTCTCTGAGCATAATTTCTGTCATCTGTAAAATGATGGCAATGTCATGTGATCTTTAGATCATAAGATTTCATATTGGAAAGGGAGCTTAGAGTTACTCTAATTTATGCCTCTGATTATACACAGAAAGAAGCTGAAACCCAGATAGGTTAGGTCATTTGCCCAAGGTTTCATTTAGTCCACTCCAACAAGCATTTATTCAGTGCCTGCTATATGGAAGGAATAAAAAAAGCAATATAACAGCAACAACAACAAAAATAGTATGCCCTTCCCCAAAAAACCTTAAATTCTATTACTATTATTAGTATTACCGCCGAAGAGGTACCCAAAGAGGGTTAGGGCTGCCTGAGACCCCAAAATACCGGGTCCTGCCGAAAAAATTCCACTCACGTCTTCTCAGCCAAGGAAAAAGTAAAGTTTATTGAAAGATATGGGGTAGACTCTTACAGAGCAAGTCTCTGCTGAGCTAGTCTAGGGTGCTCTCACACCACATGGTGGGGAGATGGGATTCTATATACAGAAAGGTTGTGGGAGGAATCTAGGGGTGGTCCAGAGGAGAAGATTGGGGAGGGTCTTCAGGAGGAGTCAGATGAGGTCAGACTCCTGTAATGAATGGTTAAGGATGGGAAGTTGCTAGAGGCTACCTGGAGACCACAGACAATGGTGGGCCAGGGGAGTTCAAGGGTGGGAACAGGAACATTAAGGGTGGGAAACTATTGGAACAAAGGAGGGCTAAAGACTTGGGCAGAGCCACAACTTAAGGCCCATGACCTCAGGCAAATGTCTTTCCTGGGAAGGTTTACTTTCCCAGAGCCTGTACCTCAAAGATTTAAGGAGCTCAAGGAGGGGTCCCAGAGCCTACACCTCATCACCACCACTACCACACTAGTATCACTATTCTACTACCATGACTACCAAGGCTGCTGCTGCTACTACCATCACTACCAATCAACAGCAACTAACATTTCCATAGCTCTTTAGAATTTATTGAATATTCTTCAAACAGCCCTGTGGAGCATAAGAATTATAGGAAGGCATTTGATAAAACATAGTACTATAGCTAACATAACTCTTATTTAACTGATTGCTATAGACCTGCTATCTTGTTTTTGCAACTGAGCAATTCTGGTTGGGTCTAGAAACAAGGAGATCTAATGAAACATCACCCTTTCTTATGTAAAGTCAGTAACTGAAAAGAAACAAGAAAATTAATCCACCCTGATGTTTACAAGCCTAAGATGTTTGTAAAGAAGAGTAGCCAGACCTGCTGACTCTCACTACAAACTAACCTGGACTGTGAATCTTTTATCACTCATCTATCTGTCTCTGCATGAAACCTGGGATTCTTTCTGGGAAGGATCTGTCATTATTGATACTTGGAAAATGGTAGTCATTTTGATGTTCTGTGTTTGTCAGTAAAATGACTTCCTCCTGGAGGTTTTAGCAGAAGAGATTCCAGTCCAGTAAAAGGGAGTGTTTGTATGTGCCACTAAAAATTATATGTATTGGAGTGGGTAGAGAGCGCCAGCCCTGGAGTCAGGAGGACCTGGGTTCAAATCCAGCCTCAGACACTTAACACAACTAGCCATGTGACCTTGAGTGAGTCATTTAACCCCAATTACCCAGCTTTCCCCCACAAAAAAACTAAAATCATACGTACCAAGGCAAGATTATATTGCAACATACAGAGGTTGGCAGATGTAGTTGTATAACTACTGTTAGCTACTTTTGCAGGATTCCAAAGAACTAAGGGGAATTGGGGAAATGTTATGGGATAGGAGAGAGCAAATGTTGTCTTGTTCTACAAAAAAGGAAGGAAGGAAGTGAATTTTACAAGTAAGTTTGATAGCAGACTTGGGAAAAAGTCTAGGACAAATTATATAGATGGTTTGTGAATGCTTAGAATGGAAAACTGATGGTCACAGCTAGCCAGCATAAACTCATTTAGAATAGCTCATGCTAGAATAACCTCATTTCCTTTTTTTCTTAAAGGATTAATTGATTAGTATATCAAGGGAGTGCTTGTAGATAAAAATGCATATGGATTTCAGGCAGGCATTTGACAACAATATCCTTATGGACAGTGTGCAGAGGTGTGGACTAGATCATGGAGTGGTCGGACACAGTCAAAACTAGGTGAGTAATTGTAGTGGAGGGATAATAATGAATGTATTGGAGTAAGCCTGGAGGGAGACCTCTAACAGCATGCCAGAGCCCTGGGGCCTGAGACATGTAAAACCTTTTAATCTATGACTTAATCAAATGAGATTGTGGAGGTAACTATAAAATGCTATATAAATGTAAAGCATTTTTGTTAGTAATGCTAGACTATTATTATGTAGTACCATAGATATCAAATTTGGTTAACAATGAGAGGGAGCTTGGGAATGAAAGCTAACTTCCTCTCAGCGGAGGACTTCATCTTAGACATCAGTGAAAAAACTGAACCCATTCATGGACAGTTCTTCCTCTTTCCTCCTCCTATCATTCAAACACCACTATTTTCTACTCTCATATGAAGAGGTGGCACTTATTTCTGTGGCAAAAATCCCTTCGCATTACAACTTTAAGCCCCTCCCTTCCTGTTTTCACCAGTGAACTTTCCCTCCAACATTCTCTCTGTCCCTCTCTTACTCCACCCCCCAGGATCTGCCCATGCGTTCCTTTTTCTGTCCTATACATGTGACCCCCATATCTATACATGCAGCCTTAGTCTCTGTCCTGAGCTCTGCTCTCTCATCACCAATTGCCTTTTAGATATATCAAACTATGTACCATAGGCATTTAAAAATCAACATAGCCTAGGTGGCACAGTGAATAGAGCACCGGCCCTGGAGTCAGGAGTACCTGAGTTCAAATCCGGCCTCAGACACTTAACACAAAAAACTAGCCGTGTGACCTTGGGCAAGTTACTTAACCCCAAATGCCCTCCAAAAAGCAAAAAAAAAAAAAAAAATCAACATAGCAAGTCCAAAGACAACTCATCTTTCCCTCCAAATCCTCCTCTTTTCCCAACATTCCTTTCATTGGCAAGGCCACCACTATCATCCTAGTCATACAAGTCCCCAGAATCAATGTCAGTCTTGAGTCGTCACTCGCACTCAGCCCACATTTCCTCTCTATTGTCAGTTCTTGTCATCTCCATCTTCACTTCTCTCATATGTGCCCCCTTCCTTCCACTCAAACAGCTGCCACTCTGGGGCAGGCTGTCATCACCTAATGCCTGGATTTTCATAGTAGACTGCTAATTGGTCTCCCTGCCTCAAATCCCTCTTATATTTAACCACCAAAGTGATTTTCCTAAAGTGCTGCTCTGTCCGAATCAGCCTACTTCTCTTTACTAAGTAAACTCCATTAGTTTCTTATTAATTACCTTCAGAATCACACATAAGGTTTAATATGAGACTAGCTTGGAAGCTATTGTAATATTTTTAGGCAAAAGATGATGGAGGCTTGGCCAAAATTGTAGGAATGAGTGTATAGGTTTGCATCCCTAATAGCTTGCTGCTCTTACTTCCCCAAGAATTTCTGACATGTATTATAAACACACTCAGTCTAGGAATAAACAATACTTGTTGGAGAGCCAGGAAGGTTTTCATTATCTTTGTTTTACATTTATTCTCTCCTGAATAAATAGGTAGCCTTCTTAAAAGACCATAGAGAATCAGACAAATGCAAGCCCTTTTATGCTGCTTCCATTCAAATTTCCTGCCTTGTTCCTCCCTTCAGAATTGGGATTAGTCTTAGCTCTTCTGGGTTATAATCTTTCTGATCTGCCCATTACATATATGTTCCCCCCTCCCAATATGAGCTTCATATGTCCCATGATCAAATAATGAAACTTCAGTTCTATATGGAGTGTGTCAGCTCATATGTATGAGGCTAGTTAAACATGCATATTAATGAAAAGTTGGTGACCATCCCTTGACTCCTAGCCAGTTTGAGCCAGCTTAGCTCAGGTCCCTTCCAGGAGGAAACAAGAGATTTCTTCCAGCTATTTGATTGGATAGGGTACCCTACCCTTCCTCCCTTATCATGACTTATACCTTCCTGCATGTCTAATGCAGCGTCTGTTTTTGGAATACCCATTGTTCCCATAGAATCTGTGGAAATCAAACTACTAGCATTTCTCATAATTTCTTCATTTTCTTTTTAATAAAGATTTGGTCTCCAAACCCTTTTAGCTACCCCTTCCTCGAATTGTTTCATTAGTTTGCATTCCTCATCATTAGTGAAAACATGCATCTTTTCTATTAGAATCTTTACCTCTCCACTGTTGAATACATGTATCTACCCTATCTTATTGACAGATTCGAGTTATAAGCTGAATATTACAAGGGAGACACATGAGTAGCAAGATTGCTCTGCCCAAGTCTAGCAACATGATTCCTAACAATTGTTTCTACCAAGATCGGTGAACCAGTCCACCTAGGATGTGTCAAAGGGACTTGGAAAGGGACTTGTCCAAGTTTGGACAGGAACATGGGCTAGTTTTCTAGTGTTCTTAGTTATTTCTTCTACCACTTTTCCATTATCATTGATTCTTATAATAGGTTCAGCTTGCCACATACCCCACCTTCTGCCAACAGATAGTCTAACACTAACAGGTGCTGAATGACTGCCTCTCTTGTTTGAGCGGCCTGATCAGCTAATAGGTCTAAAACTCTAGCAGTTTGCTGGATAATACTCCTTATTACTGTCTAAAGCCTTATGAACCTGTTTACTATGTAAATGGGAATCCTGTAACCCTAACTTTCATGTCCCCTTTACGTAAGATTGACACATTGACAAATTACAAAGGGGCAGTACCCTTTATGAGTACATATCCAGGGACCCAAGAGAAAATAAAAACAATCAGTTGTCCCTTCAAGGTCCAAAAGTCTCTTCTCACACAAGTGTCTTGGCAGCAGGTGCGGGGGGGGAGGCTGAGGGGATGGGGAGTGGCAGCTGGACATCATCTGGCAGAAGTCCTCTGGTCCTTACTGTGCTTGTTCCAGCCATCTTCAGCACCATATCTCAGCCTCTTTGTCTTCCGTCTTCTTTTTTTTGGAGGGCAGTTGGGGTTTTTGACTTGCCCAAGGACACACAGCTAGTTTTTGTGTTAAGTGTCTGAGGCCGGATTTGAACTCAGGTACTCCTGACTCCAGGGCCGGTGCTCTATTCACAGCACCACCTAGCCACCCCCTTCCATCTTCTTTTGTCCACTCTCCTACAAAACTGACCTTGGAGCAATTTTAAATTACCATTCCTAAACCTTGTATCCTTATCATTCTCACAAAATCAAAACTGGAATCTTGGTCAATTGTCATATTCAAGAAACACATTAGAATCCAGTTTCTTATACTTTACATTAATCCATTATTAATTCCTCCACCAGGGGATCACTGAGGAATTTACAATAGTTAATCACTTTTTCAAACAATAAAACAATCCCAACTTCTGGTCATGTTATGCTTTCCTAAAGTATTTACAAAATAGACCACAAACTGTTCTTCTTTTAACATTAATTATACCAAAACTGAGACAAGCATGATATTAACTAGGTAACAGGATAGTATCCTCACAAGCCCTTTATCCCCAGACTAGTACAAAGAACTAAAGAACCCTGACTTATACAGTAATACTTATCCTAACAGCAGATACCAAGTCTAAATAACCAGATGTTGCTGTTTGGGCTAAAATCCCAAGCCTAATAGCTCAATCTTATAGTAATTTAAGCTGTTTCAAAATCAATTATTTAATAGATTCAGTACTATGCTTAGAAAACTTTTGATTATATTAATTTGCCATTAAGAGAGTAGGCACATAACTAAAAGAAGGGAATAACATCTCCCCAACTTCATGTCAATTCCAGGCAGAGGTATGTCAAACTACAAGCTGCATCATTGAGTCAGGCCTCTGCCAGATGTCAACGAGGAAATTAAACCAAGAGACTCTCAACTCAGCACATGAGGAAAAGCCATTTTCTCAGCCTCCCCATGAGATCACCCTTTCCAATTCATAGATGTATCTTCCCTGGCATCCTGAATCAGTGGGTCAGATGTCCTTTAAGCCTTTCTTAATATCCACACCTGGAGTTAGAATCGGGAAAACATTCAGTTAACAGTCCCATTGAATCTTAAATAGCAAGCTCTAATAATCAGCCTCAGATATGACTAAATCTCACATTGGTTAAGAAACATCTTTAAAGTGAGCCTCAAATAATTTGCATTCAATTCCACACTCATTCTTGTTCATAAAAATCAAATCTCCCATTGAGATCATGAGTTTTTGCTCTAACAGATTTGCAACTGCTTCCCAAGCTTCTCTATCTTCATCTGACTATGCTTGATCTGAACTTACACCAAAATTCTCTTCTCCAAACTGATGATGTCTCTGATTTAGTCCCAGTAATTAATTCAGTCAGTTGTATTAATACTCAGTTGTTCTTACATCACTTTGAAATATACAAGGACCCCATTTCACACAGATAAACTTTTATTATAGTAACTTTAAATCCCAACCTCAGTCCATGGGATAATGATTCAGCATTCAATTTGTATCCTTATTTCTTTTCCTTCTCAAATTTGATTGAGCTATTAACATCTGTCTTCTTAAAAATACTTCCTCTTACTCTCCCCACCTGCATACTTAAGCCATCTGGAACTGACACAAAGGTATCCAGAGTGACTCTCTAGAGACCGGAGGGGCTTGGATAACCCTCTTTTGTCCCCAAACCTTATCTGCCTTCCATATTTCTAACCAAATCTTTATTTATCTTCCCACACATTTAATTCCATTACTAGCATAACTGTTCTATACTGGAATCCCAGTTTAAACAAAACACAGAAGGCAATGGCTAAACTCACAGGTTGGTGAATTTAGGTATCTAATCATTCCCATAACACTCAAAATGAATGTTTTTATCTTAATCATCAAGTTTCCCTAATTACAACTTAGATATAGTTATTTTACTCTCATTGAATTGCAATGAGCAATAAAGATTTACCAGGACTTAAATACCTAAGAGATTCCATTTAACATCTTTCTCTTCTCAATTTTAAACTTGTCCTGATGTAAAAGCCAATTGATAGAAATTCTTTCTATTTATTGTACATGAACTTACAACTCCTCAGCAAACCAAGTTCATTGTTTAGAAACTTCATAACTAAAACAAGTTATGGGCCTTCCCAGGGCTGATGACCCTGCCAATACAGATGGCTTCCAGGGGCCTTAGTGAGTTTATAGAACAAGGAGAATCAACATGGACCCCAGGGAGGGTCTGATGCTAATGTCCCTTCCTACGACCCCCAAACATACAGGAGGACTGTTCTGAATGAGTAGAGCTAGTCAGGATAATATTTTTCACCTAACTCCTCCTTTCCATACACATTAACAATCTTGGGTTTTAGCCTTAAAACAGGAACCCACAGTTTCATCAAATGACTCTAATTGTAACACAATTAACTTCACTGTTTCGTTATCATATAAAAATCAGTCTAAGGGGCAGGCTACTCCACCTGCAGTCCCTCCCCCTGCTTCCTTTTCCCCCAGGACTGAGGAGGATGGAGTAGATAGAGGAAGGGAATGATGAGATTTCTTTCCCTATCCTGAAACATAACACTTTCCTTGTCTCTCCTAGCCTGTGCTTGTCATTCTGTTCTCAGTCTTCCCCTGTAAAACTTCTAAAACTACTCCACTATTCTGAAACCTCTGTATAAGCATCACTTCCCAAATACCAGGGTTCCATTTAGCCTTCTCACCTGCTGATCTGTTCCCCTTTCTCATGCCAAATTTTCCAAACATATAAACTACCCCATAAACATATTTGGAACATTTACATTAAATTTTGACCTGTCACTAATATCAATCTCTGTAACCAATTAGTTTGCAAATAGAAATTGAGTAGGCCCTCTGAAAATCACACCAAAGATCTTATAAAACATTTCTCCATAAGAGTATTTTCCCCTCTCAGAAACAGTTTATAGTTTATCTTGAGATTATCAGCCACCACACAGTTAAATTACAGTATTTTAAAAATATCATAACACATGGTTGGAATACCCCATTCATCATTTTTCTGTTCCTCTGCCAATATAATTCTTAATTTAACAACATTTAGAGTATAAGAGAAATTGCTTCTCTTATAACATAGATAATACGGTTACCAGTAACAGTATCATAAGCAATTATCATGTAAACCAAAACCAATTAATTACCAGTCTGGTGACCTTAATTTAGTTGGATGTGTTTCCAAGTTGTTTTACTCAGAAAATCATTCATCTCATAACCTTTGGCATAAACTTCACATCTAACTAAAACTCCACATAAAGTTAACAAACATGAAGCAATCATTTTTAACTTAAACATTTAACATTCAGATAGCATTTGCATTACGCCAAGCATTGTACCAGACATCTTTACAATCATGTGATTCCCATAAAATCCCCTAGGAAGTTAGATTCCACCATTATTCTCCTGCTGAACAGCAAACTAAGGTAGCTAAAACTTTCTTGGTGCTACCCAGCTAATCAGCCTCTTAATGCCAAATAACAACATGTACTTTTAAATTATGTAACTATACATTTCTAAGTTCCAGTGCCCTTGGTCTTTAAAAGGAAATATCATCCGCAAATTTATACATTCCCCCAAAAGACACTCAATTGTATATTCCTGGCTCTGAGCAGCCCCTCTGGAGAACAAAGACAAACTGCACTAGGCATTTCAACTCCCCACTGACACTCATTTGAGAGGTTTGTAAAAAGTTCCAATCTGATCAGCTCAGACGAAAGACCTAAGGAATCAAAATTCACAGTAAACAATATCTTTACCATAGCCACTATTTGTATAGTGTTAGATTTCCTAATTTCTTATCTCTTTATTTAAAAAAAATTTTTTTTGCTTTTTTTGGAGGGGGGAAGGCAGGGCAGTTGGAATTAAGTGACTTGACCAAGTCACACAGCTCCTAAGTGTTAAGTGTCTGAGGTCAAATTTGAACTCAGGTCCTCCTGACTCCAGGGCCAGTGCTCTATTCACTGTGCCACCTAGCCACCCCAAAATTTCCTAATTTCCCATAACTTTTCCTGTTAGTTAACTAATCAGGCTACAAATTTTACTTTCCAGCCCCCAATCCTAATGCTTTCTTTAACATCCCCAAATCCTATGAAGTGGGATGGGGAAAGGGAATGGCTAAGGAGCAAATGGGCTGGAAGGTACATTTTACTCCATTCCAAACACCTCTTATCTTCCAGATCTTCACTTTTACTTCTACCTCTCCTCTGTACCAATCTCCTCTCAAACTGCCCCAGGTGTTTAAAAAAAAAAAAAGGATTTTCACTTACCCCCAGCCTACTCACTCTTCCAGCACCAAAGGAACTTGGGGTTAAGTCAAATATGTGACAATTAACATACTAAAAGCATTGAATTCTTCTCTGTCAGCCTTCTGCGGAGAGCTTCTTATAATGCACTTTAAACAGAATACTGAAACCCCCAAATAATTCCATTATCAGACAGAAGACTCCTTTAATTTTGTACTTCCAAACACATTTCCTGAGATCAGATACATTGATTTAAAAACAAACCCAAAATACAGATTTTTCTAACTTTGAGGGTCTAATCAACCTTAATTCAAAGACTCAGGTCTCCTTTCTTAACTGCCAGTCAGAAATCCTTTGTTCTGCTAATTAATCCCACCTCAGACCTGTGGAGGAGCTTTCCAAAGAGCCAGTCATAAAAACCTCCTAAAGGTTTTTTCCTTAGCTGCATTTCCCACCACAAACATGAAACACTCCACCGACACACACAGACACAGAGCAGACACCTGATGCTTACCAGCATTACAGAGTCCAAGAAACCAGTTTAGAATTTGAATTCAGACTGGTCAAGAACTCAGAATTGTAATTTACTTACTTCTAGCCAGTTTCAAAAAGATCCTTCCCAGATTTTTCTTCCTTCCCTCCTCTCTCCACTGGGGAAAAGGGGGGAGGGAAGGGCAATTTAACCAGGGAGACAGTGTCCTGGGGGATCCATCCCCCATTAGGTACCTCTCTCTTACTTTCCATCTCAGTTCTCTTGAGATCCCCAAACCTCACTCTAATGGCCCAAACATGGGGTGTTCTGGTTATAGCAGTGGGATTTCTGGGCTGGTCCTTGCCATTCAGTTTCACTTCCTTTCCACCTATGTTCCTGGATCAACAGCAATGAAACAATAGTCCCAGGAATTCAGCAATCCAAAGAAGAAAAGCTTGTAGACAGTGGGACCTGCTGGAAAACAGTGGGGGGCCCCCCTTTTGTCTACATCTTTCTGATGCCATATAAATTCCAGATGACCATCCCTCTCCCCCCAAACTGTTATAAACATGTTCAGTCTAGGAATAAACAATTGGAGAGTCAGGAAGGTTTTCATTATCTTAATTTTACATTCTCTTCTGAATAAATGGGTACCCTCCTTAAAAGACTACAGAGAATCAGACAAATGCAAGCCCTTTTATGCTGCTCCCATTTGAATTTCCTACTTTGTTCCTCCCTTCAGAACTGGGATTGGTCCCAGCTCTTTTGGGTTACAATCTTTCTGACCTGCCCATTACTATATGTTCCACTAGTATGTTCTCCCCTCCCAATATGAATTTCATGCATCCCATGATTGAATAATGAGGCTCCAATTCTATGTGGAATGTGTCAGCTAATACATATGAGGCTAGTTAAGCATGCATGTTAATGAAAAGTTGGTGACCATCCCTTGACCCCCAGCCTCTTTGAGTCAGCCTAGCTCAGGTACCTTCCAGGAGGAAACTTAGAGATTTCTTCTAGCTATATGATTGGATAGGATGTTCTGCCTTTCCTCTCTTATCCTGATTTATGCCTTCCTGCACATCTTGTGCAGTGTCTGTTTTTGGAACACCCATTGTTCCTATAGAATCTGTGGAAACCAAATTGCTAGCATTTCTCACACATGGCTTCCTTCTCTTACTCTATCACTCAGTCAAAAGTTGCAAGAAAGTAACTTAGTCTGTGACTAGATTAGTAAAATATGACAGATATAAAGGCCTATACTTGGGTTCATATCATTAATTGAACAAGTTATTGGGATGGGATGACTGGACAGCAGTTTATGTGAAGAGGATCTAAGAATTTTAGTGAGCCTTGAGCCTAATATGAATCCTTTAGTGTAAAATGGCAGCCCCAAAGGCAAATATAATCTCCAACGCCAATAAAAAGTAGAATGACCAGGAAGAGGGATGCAAGAACCTCAGTTTGTTGCTCTTGAGTTATATCTATAACAGGGCTTCTTAAACTTTTTCTACTAGTGACCCCTTTTTGACCCCTTTTTCACAGTCTAGCAGTATTGGTTGCTATTGCGTGACCTTCAGGAATGCTTAGTGCAAACTACCCATGCTTTGTTCTCAGAACCAAGGCTGCTGTGAAGTTTGGCAATACAACCTAGGCAAACACTGCCAGAAACACCTTGGATTCATTACATGTTTGATTTTGAATTAACCCTTGGTTGTCGTGTATTCAGAAACCTTTTACTGTTGCCAAATTTTTCACGATCACATATGGAGTAGCAACCCACAGTTTAAGAAGGGCTGATCTATAGAATGGTGTCAGTTCTAAGCACTACATTTTATGAAAGACATTGACAACCTACACTCCCTCCAGGGGAGAGCGTATGGATTGCCATGTCATGCAGTAGTTGAGAAGGAATTGGAAAGATGTACCTTAGAGGAGAAAAGACTTATAAAAGATATTTTCATGTATTTGAAGAGCTATACTCAGGAAGAGGGATTAGACGCATTCTTCTTGTTCTCAGAGAGCAGAATTTGGAGCGGAACAATGATAGAAGTTGGAGAGAGAAAGATTTAGTCTTGATTTAAGGAAAAGCTTTCTCAGTGGAGATCGTTGAGTTGAGGTAGAATGATGACTTGTTGGGGGTATTATGTAGAGGATTCCTTTTCCTAGTATCAACTGGACAAGGTTATCTCTGATATACCTTTCAAGTTTTAACTTGGGGTATTCTGGGATTTCCTTGGGATTCTGGGATTCTGTACTGTACCACTGGGATTTACATTTATTGTTCTTTCCTCTTCCCAGAAACATAGAACTGATAAAATGGGGAAGATGTCCCCACACATATTATTTTCTTTTATTACTGCTACTCATCTAATAAGATATAACCAATGATTTGTGTATGGTTTTAAGATAACAAACACTGGCACCTTTGAATACAATGATAATGGAATTTATTTAGCAGTGAAATGATATAGGCAGGCCTATGCTTTAAACAAATCATTTTGGCAGCTGACTTGTGGGTGAATTGAAAAGAGAAGAGACTCAAAGTAAGGAGGTAAATTAGGTAACTTAAATTTAATTTAATTAGATAAATTAAATTTAATTAGGTAAATTAAAATTACCTTCAGTAAAATGATGAGGACTTGAAGGATGGTAGCAGTTGGAGTGAAGAGAAAGGGTTAGATGCCAGGATTTAGCAACTGATAGGACATGGGGGGTGGGGAGCAGAAGTAGTCAACCATGATTATAAGATGCTATGCTGGATACCTTTAGTAGTAATAGGGAAGTTTATAAGAAGGCGTCAGTTTTTTTGGGGTGGGGGGCAGGCATAGATAATGTAAAGAGAGATAAAAATCTGTGAAAATCCATCCATGTCTGCTTATCATGTGGATCTTTACTTAACAACTGTCTTTCATTTGAGTAAAGAACTTTCTGGTAAATTGAGGGATGACACTGGAAGCATTAGGTGTTCTGGGAGATATAGAGCTGGGTATGCTGGGAGTGCAGAGGCAGGGAGAAATTTGATACCTGCACAGCTGCTCTTGAAAATATTGAATTGCAGCTAGATTATAACCCATCCTCACCCTGAAGGTGGCCAGTTCAGTTCAGAGGGGAAAATCAGAAACTTCCACTGTAGAGGGTGAGGACTGGGTGGGGAAGTATTAGGGAAGGCATGATAGGTATGGTTGTGTGGCTGATAAGCTCCATAATTGGTTACTGCAGAGAGGGGAGGATGTGACCGATCATTTCACCCTCTGGTTGAACCCCCAGTCCTTGAGGTCAGGTCACGTCTCTTTTTTCAAAGATCTCTAGTTTAAAGTCACACGTGGTTTAGTGGCTCACCTGAGTCTAAAAACTGTCCTGAGTGGCATATTCAGAGTTCTTTACTGAGAGAACCTGTTCTCACTTTATTTTCTCTTCAAAGTTTTCAAAACAAGCCACTGTGTAATGAAGCAGATTGGGGCAAAGGAGATTGGATACTCTTTAGAACCCTTTTCTCCTGATATTTCCTTTAATTATGTTCTCTACTAAGATATGACTGGTGTCCAAGGTCAGCTAGAGGTTGGTTTGAACAGAAACTATTTGGCTTCAGTTGGAACTACATAATTGGAGAGTCATGATATTGGGCATGTGTCTCCTTGGCTTTATCTCAGAGGATGGTGGGATCTTTGGAAGACAACTAAGTAATAGCACCCAGGCAGTCCAGACCAGGATCTTAATTGTAATCATTACAAGGGAATATTTTCCAAGATTAATACGTTGTTTTCTGTTTGTTTACAGCACAGAAGGATCTCTCTTGTTTATATACCCTTATCGGTAAGTTACTTTTGTTTTATAGGTGTCTTCTATGGAAGCCGACTTTGGTACAAGGACAGTGGGGTGATGGCAATGAATCCATCATGTTGACACCATCACATTGGGTGAACTGGAGAAAGAGAGAAAAAAAATGGGTATATTGGGAAGAACACTGGATAGGGAGGTAAAAAAAACAAGGTTAGAGTCTTGCCTTTGGTCCTTATTCCCTGTGTCACCAAGAGCAAATTAATTAAACTCTGGGTTTTAGTTTTTTCAGTTGTACAATGAACTTGTTTGCCACATGATCCTATGATTCATGATAGAGGGTAACATGAGTAGAGACAGCCAGAGAGCATCTAAATATGTAACTCTGCCAGGTAGATGGGTGAAGACTTGTTAGGAACCAGGGCATCCTTTGTGTGATGAGAGGAGTGGCAGGAATTCAGAGAGCAATGTGTCCCTAGAAGAATGGCTTAGTATCTGCTATGAAAGACCCGCAGCTTAGTCACCTCCAGATTTTGCATTCATCCCTACATGGGAATTACAAAAAGAGTATGAGGTACATCTTTCTGTGTCTGCGTCATAAAGACTTTTAATATTCCCGGTCCTGCTGCCTTTTCTTTAAATAACCTCACAGAATGGTTGTGAGGCTCAAATGAAATCATCTCTTTAAGATCATCATAAACAGTCAAGTGCTACATAAAAATATGCTCTGATGTCTCACTCTGATACATGCCATGGTTTCCAATTTTCAGGGAAGTGATGTTTCTATACATGGTTGTTCACTGTCTTGTCAATCTTCTTTCTTTCACTCCTGTTATTAAGTCCTCAAAATTTCATTGGGACACAGAGAAAGTACAGCCTGACTTGGAATCAGAAGGCCTTCATTTAATACCTCAGCCCTCTAATGGGTAATCTTTGTGGGGCAGTTATATTCACTTTCTGAGCTGCAGTTTCCTATAAAATTAGTTCCAAAAGATTTCAAATGCTTTCCTCCCTAGTGTTGAAGAGATTACACTCATTAAAGTGTAAAATACTCCATAGACGTGAACCCATTCTTTACCCTCATTAAGGAAAGAACTCCCAAATTTTTTATCATAACTACCAATAAAATATTGTTATCTATTGAGAAATTCTAGACATTTACTATATTAATTTTACTCTAAAGTATGAGGGGAGAGAAAAAGACAATCCAGACATGGTTCTTGCTGTTGGGCAAATTATATCTGGTAAATATAACCTGTACTGGTTCCTGTGGTCAGTGTCAAATCTGAGATTTCAAGGAACCTATAGACAAAGCTTCATCCTCAGTTGATCTAACTGTGAAGTTTACTGATAGCTTATGAACAACTGGAAGACATATTTAAGACTGCTCCAAGATCCCAATCTTTGTCTGGCTCTGGAAATTTAATTCTGTAGCAAACTACTTCTAGGAAATCAATTCTCCCCAGATCTAAGCTGTCCTTAGATGTCCTGTGGCTAAAAGCCTAAAAGACACTAGGTATTATACCAGGTACTAGGTATAATGCTAGGTATTGTTTTAAAATAGGGGCAGCTAGGTGATGCAGTGGATATGATGCTGGGCTTGGAGTCAGGAAGATCCTGAGTTCAAATCCAGCCTCACACACTAGCTCTGTGACCCTGGGCAAGTCACTTCACCCTCTGCCTCAGTTTTCTCATCTGTAAAATGAGCTGGAAAAGGGAAACCACTCCAGTATCTTTGCCAAGAAAACCCCAAATGGGGCCATAAAGAATCAGACACAACTGAAAAATGACTGGACAACAACATAGTGAATAAATTAAAGGATTAGAGAATTTTTAAAATTAATCAGACCATAGTAGGCATATTTCAAGCACCTTTAGACACACCAGACATAGGTAAATCAGGTAAAAATAAATGTGAGTTGGTAACAATTCCTTTGAAGTCATGGATGTTCATCATTGACTCTAGTTGTCTATGATTATGTGAGTAGTCTTCAAAGTGGGTGCGCGCAGCCCAGTAGGCTCTCAAGTTGATCTATGAGTATGCAAGAAAAAAATAAAGACCTTCCTGCTCCCAGAATGGCTGGTTTCTGTCAAGGCCTGCTCTAACAGGGTTGTGGTGGCAGAAATGAAACAGATCCCCTTTCCTCATCTTCCAAGGCCTAGGTAGCATTGTCAGTGGCAGAAGAGACAGAAACAGTCTTATGTGAGAAGTGGAAGGTATGAGTGGTGGAGGCAGGTGTTGTGGTCAAGGATGCTGGTGAGGGTGCGTGTCTGGGGGGCAGCCCCAAAGTCAAGGAGGGTTAGCAGGTAATGTACTCATAAGGTGATGAGGGAAGCAGAAATTCCTGGGTGCTGGGCCCAGCATACAGGTAGAAGCTGACACAGTGATCCAGAAACCTATGAAAACAATGAAATTGTCTCTAACTGGCATTGCTATTAAGATTGGGAAAGAAGCAGAAAACAAAGGTGGAAAATCATAGAGCAGGGGACAGATATCAGTCTCTTGCTTAACTCTGCAGGCAACTCTTTCTTAAGGTTTCATTTTGCCGAGGACAAAAATTGTAGTCAAGCAAAGCTTCAGCTCCTAAACAGATCTCAGCCCTCTATGGGACTGTGAGTCCCTGGCCTAGACCCTTCAACAGTGGTCTGTAACATGCCAGCTAAATATGGCTTCTGCATTAGTCCAAGTGACATAGCTCCTGAGGGCTCCTGCAGATGAAATCTAAGCAGAGGAATCTGGGTATGCAGAGGAGCTGCTCCTTGGAGACTAGTCTCCATTGCGAGTTTTGATGCTCCCGCTCATCCAGCACCCAGAGGAAAAGATGGACTCAGGCCATGTTCTTCTGAGGCTCTTCAGAAAATTACTCCACCATGGCAGCCAGCTGTAGACCATTTGGATGAGGAACTAGCTCTGTGGCTAAATTTAGATGCTGCTATAAAAGAGGAAGATAAACATCTCTCTAAAGGCTCAGACATTTCAAGACCCTGAATCCAAGAAAGACAGAAGATGTAGCCCAAGAAGAAAATATTCCTTTAAAAAAATCTCTTTGTAACTGAAGAAAAGGACTTAGAATTGGGATAATCACCAAATATATCCAGGGTGTCCTTAAGGAAAGTTTGGAGGCTGATTGGATATCATGATTTCCTAAAGGAAACATAGTGGCCTGAAGAATTGTGATTGCCTTGCTGCTTCTGAGTGGGTTAAATGGGGAAGACATAGACTAAGGCAACACTTTAGGAGAAGCTATTTCTAAATGTCACAGGAACACTGAAATTAGTGTCCTGGCAGAGTAAAGGAAGCATGTCAACTTCTACTTCAGACAAAGTTGATAAAATAAATTAAAGAGATCTATTCTAATCAAGTATTCCTTCCAGTCTAGGATTCTAATAATCCAATTTCCTTCATCAAATGGAAGTTGACCCACACATTCTGTATTCCCCACTTGTCGTTAGTAAGATCCAGGTGACACTTGAGTCCCATTGTCCAATTACTACAAATCAGTCCCCACTGTTAAAGAATCATGATAAGAGCAGGGTATGAATGTGCTTGTACCTGGGGAAAATTTTATATGCTAAGAAAAATGAAAAAGTTTAAAAATCCAGCTTTGCTTATATCTAACAACCTGATATACTTAACTTATGATCTGTAGTCAGATGGTCACATTTCCCTTATGTATCTTGAGTGAGCAGTGAGGATTCCATAAACTGGAGGGATTGTAACCATAGTGCACTCATTGTCAGCACATCAGGTTATATTCCTGCATTTTTAACAAGTATTAAACTGAGATTTTAAAAAACAATGAAACGTATTTAATTGGATTGTTCTCACCAAAGATCCTTTTAATCATAATGTTTTTAAGGAGAGTGAATGGTTCCCCTGACATTAGTAAATGAAATATCATTAAAAATACGGTTTATGACATCTTTATTCCATATTAAAAAATTATACTTTTGTATATGTATATATGTTGTAAAATAACATAAAATAGCACAGTAGTACATGTATATAATTTATATAGAAATACATCTATATTGAGGTATGATGAAAATATGTATTTTTTTTTTTTACTGATAGGAGTTCAAAAAAATGTAGAACATGCTGATATTATTCTCTTTCTCCTAGGTAAGGGACATAGTCTAAACCAGTCTATAAAGATGCAGAATAGGAAAAGGGGGTGGGTTGGCAGTGGGGAAGAGAAGGTTGTGTGTAAATAGCGGCATTAGTCATCTTGAAGCTGAAGGAGTTTTAGAGTTGCCATCACAGAAACTCTGTTGATCTTGGCTGTCCTGCTTATGATCTCTGTGACCTTGTAAAAGTTCCCTCCCTGTCCTAGAGCCACAGTTTCTTCATGTGTACAAAGAGGAGCTTGAATTAGACAGTCTCTGAGGACCACTTATAGTTCTAAAGTTCTATAAGCCCATTTAAAATGGAAACCCAGAAACCTTTCATCTCTCTTCTCCCCATTTAAGCACCTGTTATCTCAGGCTGTATTATAGGAAGAGTAAAAATAAAATTTCATTGTTGTTATCTTGCTGTTTTTCCTAAAGAAAAAAAAAATCAAGTTTTAAAAAATGCTTTTTATGCTGTTTCTATGTCCTAGTCATTTCTAGCTACAATCACCTCCATCCCTATGATAAAAACTTGCTTGTAACAAAACAGTTAAAGCAAAACTGAGACAGTGACACCATGTCCGATAATGCAGACAACCTTCTGCTTTCCTACTCTGCATGTAATGCAAAAAGACAGGTCCCTGTTTTTTATTCTTATTGGGCACATGGGTAAAGAGCCTTCTCCAAGACTGGGAGGTCTAGGATTCCAGCAAAGTGAACATAATCATTATAACCCCCTTGTTGTTCAGTTACTTCATTTGTGTCAACTCTTTGTGATCCTGTTTGGGGTTTTCTTGGTAAAGATACTGGAGTGATTTGCTGTTTCCTTCTCCAACTCATTTTACAGATGAGGAAACTGAGGCAAACAAGGTGAAATGACTTGCCTAGGGTCATACAGCTAGTGCGTTTCTGAGGCCAGATTTGAACTCAGTTCTTCCCTACTCCAGACCCAGTCCTCTATCCACTACTTTCTTCTTTATTTTCAAAACATCTTTTTAGTTCAGTATGCTGGCAGTTTGAACATGAGGATGCTCCCATTCATTCTCTGCCTTAGATACATGCTGAGAGCAAAACACTTTGTGAACCTGGAAAGACTATAGAAAAATGGGTTTGATATCATCATTTTTCAGTATAATCAAGTCTCTTTGAGGCAGGTAGGGTGAGCATTTATTTCTGTTTTATGGATAAGGAAATTTATCAGAGACAAAGATCTGATCTGATTGCTTCTTCTTATGATTTGGGCCAGAACTGGGTCTAAAATCCAGCTTTCCTGTCTCCCTCACACAAAACTAGTGTCTTTCAAAGTCACCCACACCCAGTGTAAGTCGTGTGGGAGGCATGGGTCGGGCACAATGGCACCAGCTTTTGTTCTGGGGACAGCTTTATATCCTCTTTCCTTGCAGCTGCTCTCTCAAAGGGCCCGGCCTCCCGGGTCAGTGAGAGCTACTGTGCTAGAAGCTTCTCAGTGTGGTTTCCTCACTGTAGCTGACAGGCCAACCAGTTCCCCTACATCCTTATTTAACAAACTGATGTGCAAACCATGTTATGTCCACACCCTTGCTCCCTGCTTCGTGCAGGACCTCATTCTCTTGGTATATAGACCAAACAGCACTGTACACTCAACAGAAGCAGACCCACGATAACTGACAAGTGTGAGGAACTTTTTTTTTTACCTGTTAACTCTGCTGAGTTCAATTCTGGTTAACTTGATGGCATTGTGGGAAAGAGGACCTGGGTTCAAATTCTAGTTGTGCCACATTGTGACCTTTTGAGTTCCTTTTACTGAAGCTTCATTTTTTTGTACCTCAGTCATTTCCTCGTATCTCCACCGCTGAACTCTTCTTGTAACAAATTAAAAGAGTTAACTCAAGTTAACTTTTGCTTAGTTTTACTTCATCTGACAATGTGGTTTGCATGGTACTCCACCCTTTGCCAAGAGGATGAAAATGTGTTTCACAATCTATTCTCTGAGCCTTTGGGCAAACCATTTTACCTCCATCAGCCTCAGTTTACTTATCTTTAAATGAAAGGGTTGGACTAGAAAAAACTGCCATAGAATTTGTGCTTGATGTACTCTGTCTTATTCAATATATAGAAAAATCCTGAAGGAAGCAGGCTTTAAGTGGTACTCTTCACATTTTGCTCATGAGAAAATTGAAGGCTTAGAAAGGTTCAGTTTACTCATGATAACAGTTAATTCCAAGGCTGGATTTGGTATAAAAGGCTCCTCACACTTGTAAATGCAAAGTGCTTGTGTATTAAGATCTGGCTTTGTCAAACGGATACCATTTTACTTAATTGG
This sequence comes from Pseudocheirus occidentalis, assembly GCA_028646575.1. NCBI lineage: Eukaryota > Metazoa > Chordata > Mammalia > Diprotodontia > Pseudocheiridae > Pseudocheirus > Pseudocheirus occidentalis. The sequence goes on along the minus strand of CM053595.1, from coordinate 74,084,793 downwards.
GTACAATTCTGAACCTTCCTCTCTTGTGACTAAGGCACTTAGGATCTTGACATTTAGAGCTGGCAAGGAATGTAGAGATCCTTCCAAATCTAACCTCATATTACAGTTGAGGAAACTGAGACCCAGAAAAATGAAGGGACCTGCCTAAAGTCACACAGCTAGTAAGTAACAGAGCTAGGAATCAAATCCAGTGTTCTTTTCCAGTGTTCAACTCCAGTCCTTACTTTACTGCCCCTTTGTGGCATGCACTTCTTTGAATAATCTCTGTCTTGGCCAGTTTTTGTTTTTCCATTTATTGGAAACAACTATGGTCAGCCTTGCTTCCCTTCCCACAAGGCCTTCCACCCGCCCCGCCCCCCAAAGAAAAAGCAGAAAGAAAGGGAGCAACTAGGTGGTGTAGTGAATAGATCATTGACCCTGGAGTCAGGAGGACCTGAGTTCAAATCCAGCCTCAGACACTTGACACACTAGCTGTGTGACCTTGGGCAAGTCACTTAACCCCAATTACTCTGCCTTCCCCCCTCCAAAAAAAAGGGCCTTTCTCCACCCTCACTACAACTTGTTAGTCCTTTCCCTCTCCTGATCTACCTTGTATATAGTTTATTTACTGTGTTTACTTATTTATAATCTGCTGCTTTTCCCTCAGTAGAATGAAATATCCTTGTGGGCAAGGAAGGTTTTGTTTTTGATCTTTGTGTCCTCAGGACCTAGAAGTTAGCACTGTACTTGGTCCATAATAGATGCTTGTTGATGCTGAGTGACTTTCCAAGTTAATAATCTCTTCTCTTCCTGTAGATCCAAGGAGAACATTGATAGCAATGCCAATGTTCAGAAGAGATGGTGGCTGTCTAACTGGTTTAACAATAGGTGAGGACATCTGTGATAGGTGAGGTGTTTTGTTCCATGAGCTTATGATTCCCAGATCCCACACACATAAATGGTCATCAGTTGAGTTTTTGAATAGTCCCCTTTTTCTTGCCTGTCAAGACATGGCTGGGAATCTTGTTTTGGTGATAGGAAATTATGACACATCAGCTTTCATCAGTCCACTTCTGTTTCAGAATGTATCATCAATGTCTTGTAGAAACAGCCAACATTGTGCCTTCAGCTCACTCCAGTATGTGGAAGTAACAAGGAAAAAGATTTCCTCTCATTCAGAGAAAAAACTTGCTATTACTCAAAGCTGGCCAATAACCCAATTAAGGGAGTGAGCTCCCTGTCACTGGATATGCTCAGAGAGAAGATAAATGGCTATCTGTCATGCATGTTCTGTATAAGATTCCTTCATTGATTGAAGTCTGGATTGATCAGTGTCTGAGATCAATTTCCAACTCTGATTCTCTGGGTTTCATCTTACCAAGGACTATGCAGTTCAGAGAGCTTACTGTAGTGCTCAGATGGAGAACACGACAGCACCAGTCAATAAGCATTTTAACCATATTGATTGCCTCATTTAATGGGTGCTCTGAAACAGAGGCAGCCTGATAACAATGTGGTTTTCAAAGTCAGGATCACCTGGGTTTTAGTGATTGCCTCAGGTTGGGTGACTCATGACTTCATACTCTCAGTGGTCTAGTCAACTCTAAGATGTTAAGGTGTAAAATGATAGCTGACTTATCATAGGGACTTCCCTCACCTACAATGAGGAAATCAATGACAACTTTTGGCCAGAAGAAGAGAGGAAGGATAGAAAGGATGGAGGGACACAGTAAGTGTATCCCAAGTCTTTTATTCAAAGATGTCTCCAGAATGGAGTGCAGGGGAAGAACACCTACATAAGCTGCTTTTCTTCTCCTCTATCTAACAAGTCTTTGATCTAACATGTACTTAATCATTTTGAATTATATCCAGTGTCTCCTGACTCATTGTCTTTTTCTCTCTGTTTGCACCCAGGAGCCAGAATTATCATATTGAAGAACCTCAGCTCTCAGACTGGTTTAATCCCAAGTAAGAAACAAAGCCTCTACTCCCTAGAAAGTTAATAGTCAACATGGTTTAGTGTAAAGTCAAAGGTATTCTGTGGCCAGCTGTCAGGAGCCTGGGGAAGATTCCAGATGGAGAGGAAGGGAACAACTCTTTAAACATAAACATTGGGTTAGAAACTCAAACTGTGGAGATTTTGAGCTCAGTGCTTGAAAGACAGGTGACACTTCCTAAGTTGACTGGGCAGTCATGGAATGTCAAAACTGGATGGGACTTGAGTGTTTAACTAGTTCATCTAACTTACATTATAAGTACCGAAGCAGGGAATGAGCTTATTCCAGGTCTTATAACAGCCCTTCACAGAAGCCTTCAAGTGGAGTTTGAATGACCACTTGTCAAGAAACACTGTAGAAGTGACTCTTGCTCATGTTCTGTTAGGATTCTGTCTTCTGAGTTCTTGCCCAACCCTTAGATTTAGTGTCTTTGTGTATCAGTAACAGTATTAAAGACTAGACTTCCAGGTCTCCTGAATTCTGTTCCAGGGCTCTTTCTACGGCCTTATCCTCAGTGACCTTCAGATTCCCTTCTAAGACTTTATGATTCTATAATCTGGTGAAGATTAGGCACAGGGTGTCATGAAGCAGTAGAAAGAATAGTGTATTTGGGTTCAGAAAACCTGGCTTCAGTTCCTACTGATTCTATTTACTCCTTTTTGGCCTTGGACAGGTCACTTTCTGAGCCTCACTGTCCTCTCCTTTAAAATGAATGGGTGTGAACTAGACATCCTCTGATCCATTCCAGCTCTGAATCAATGATCTTATGATCCCAGAAGTTGGCACACTCAGCCCTACCTCTTATATTCCTGTTAAACTGAAGAATTTATGGGAATCATTGTCTGGGTAAAATGTAGGTATCAATGCCTTTCTTTACCCACCGTATAGCTTGGAGGGTGCCAAAAGCAAAGCATAGCTGATGTTTGCTAGTGGCAGACCTGACCTGAGTCGTGGGTAAGGGAGAAGGGGAGTGGGTGGAGAGGAAAGAAGGAGTAATATATGGTAGGTGCAGTGCCATTAGTAACTTCCTCTGTCACTCAAACCTCTGCCCTATAAATTATTCCTCCAATAATGGCAAGATCCCAATCTAAAAGATTTCTTTGCAGTTGGACCTCATGGAGTAGAACCCCAAATCAAATATAGTGATCTTTTAGCTAGAAGGAGACTCAAAAGTCTAATATCCTCATTTTCTAAATAAGGAAACATTCAAAGAGCTAGAGTGACACAGCCAGGATCAACAAACAATCTGGGTTTTGGACCCAGATCTTCTGGACTCCAAATCCAACATGCTACTTCATGTGGGTCCACATGAGCACAGTAACTGACTTTGCTAATATTGGCTACTGTTTTAATAAAAAGAAGTTTTATCTATTTACTTCTTCTCTCCAAACAGACAACGCCCTGATGTTCTGACAGTGACAAATTGGTTTGCTCCAGTCATATGGGAGGGGACTTACCATAGAAAAATCCTAGAAGACTATTATACCAAACAAAAGATCACAGTGGGCTTAACAGTATTTGCTGTTGGAAGGTAGGTACCATTGGTGACCCTTCTTCATGTCCACCTTTTCATATGAAAAATTGTGGTGGGTTTTCAAAGGAGAAGTGATGGATTCAGGGTGCAAAATGAGGTGTAGGTTTTTAGTTGTTGCTTTTTTGTTCATGGCAAACATGACATTCGTGTTTCTTGTAGGTTTTCATTTTCGTTTTCTTTTTCGTTTGTAATTTCCAGCCATCAGCTTGTAATTTCCATCATGCCATCTAGAAAAATGAGTAACAAAACAGAAAGATCATTAGACAGGGTTTAGGGATTTGAGTCAGCTCTACCACTAATTCTATATAACCTGGCTGGATCGCTTCCCCATCTTTGAGGGAGGAGGTTGGACCATATCCTTTTAAAAGTCCCTTCCAGGTCTACTGTCCTATTATTTCCAAAGACCTTCCTTGTAGGCTACTTGGAAAAATGTCATCCAAAGAAAATTGCTGCTCATAGGCCATCAGCACATTCTTATCCTCTGTTTCTCCTCCCAGAAATCTTCCCAAGAGGCCTTCCTCTAGCTCCCTTAACCTTCCATAGGTGGCACGGCAGTACTCAGACCTTGTGTGTCATCTTTCATCTTCACAACATTGGACCTTCCTCCTTTTCTGGTCCTGCATCTCATTGATGATTTCTATTGCTCTGCGTTCTGAGGAGCTTCTGTCACTGTTAACATGCTGCAACCTTTTTCCATTTACCATGCAGCTCTCCATTGCTTTTTTTTTGATTACTTGGAGATTGTGACACTCCCATGATTTTCAGTGATGCAGCATCACTGGAAGAAAAAAGATAGATCTTAAAAAAGATGGATTTAGGCAGCAGGGAAGGAACTTGAGATGGTTTAAAAAAATACACATTTTCTCACAGGCAATTTTGTGTTCCCTTCTCCTCTTGTTCAGTCCTGGGCCCAACTTACATTTCATCTGCCGTGTCTGTCTAAGATATGACTACTGATAGACCAGCTCCATGGGCTAGCAATCAAATTGTCAAATGCTGGACAACAGGAATTCGTTATCCACTTAGCTTTCCCCATATAGAATATTAGGGCAAACTCTTATATGATTATGGTTCTAATTTAGGAGTCTCTGCATTGTCTTGGGGCTTGATGCAATCAGCTCTTTGTTATCCACAAATAGAAGTATCTGGAAAACCTCACCATATAAAGAGTCTACTTTTCATTTTGATGATGTACTGGACATCATCCATGATAGTGACTAACAGCTTCTATTTCCCTTTTTTATGTCTTGCCTTATAACATATCACAGGAACATCAATGTCATATCAAGGTCATCCTCATGACAGTGGCTAACAGCTCTAAGCATATATTTTCCTGCTTTATCCCATGTATAGTATTAAAAAAATCACAAACCAATCAAATTTATTTCTTCTATTTCATACATCAAGGATATTATACAATCTGAACATAAGAATGGGAGATATTTCATTAGAGGAAAACACTTGAGGCTGCATTTTAACTTATAGAGTAAGGGTAGCCCAGTAGAGAGCAAGAAAAATACCAAGTTTTAGAGTCAGAGGACCTGAATTTGAATTCCACTTCTGCTGTTTCCTAGCAGTATGTCCTTGGGCATTTCACTGAAGATCTTGGCTTTCATTTTCTTTACTGTAAATGAATTAAATTGGACTAGACAATATCTAATATCCCTTCCACCTCTGTCCTTTATCCTCATCTATTATCAAATATTTTCTTATGGTTAACAGACATGATTATAACTTCCATTAGTGCCAGTTCAAATATATGTGACCACTATATGGGACTCATTATTTTGCACTGGCTATCTAGCATAATTTGTGAAAATCTGCCTTTTTCTTTTTCATATTCAAATCAAGTATATTCTCAATATGTGTGTAGATTAATTTCCCAAAGATCTTATAGAAATAAGAAAGAAGGCATGTGGGGTAATAGTTATTGATATTCTCACCATTGCCTTTTTTGTAGTAATAACATCTGTGATTTTAAAAATAACTTGGCTATCTTCTCGTCTTTCTAAAATCCTAAGAATTGACCATTTAAGTGACCTCAGAAATCATGTTGCCATCAACAATGGATTTCCTCTATTTATAGTCAGTCTGGTTTTGATTTTCTTCCAATTTTTGTTTTCTTTGGTACCATTTTTACTTTCTTATTCCACACATTAGGGACTGTGAAGTTAATAAGAGTCCAAATTATGTGGTTCAGACTCAGTCAGTCACTAGGACTGTACACTCACATTCTTGCATGGTAGAACCTGCCAGAGCCTGTGTTCTTTTGGCATAGCCTTTGGAAACTCAGCATCATCTCCCCACACCACAATGAGGCAGTGGAATAGAACGTTTTGTGTTCATCTGAGGACAGAATCCAAAGATCTTAGGGAGAATCGATTAGTGAACATTTACTAAGTCTGAGTGCCAGACACTATGCTAAGCACTAAGGATCCAAAGAAAAAAGGAAAAATGGTTCCTTCCTTAAAGGAGCTTAGAGTCTAATTGGAGCAACAACATGTGCATAATAAATAGGTGCATGCAAGATACATGTAGAGGAAATGAAAAGTAACCTTAGAGTTGGAGGCATCAGCAACTGGGATAGTAGGGGAAAGGCAGTGACCAGGGAAGGCCTCCCACAGTAGGTTGCATTAGAACGAATCTTGGACAAAATTAGAATCTTTTTTTCTTTAATTGATTTGTTTATTTGCTTTTAGTTTACAAAATTCAGTTCTACAATCCCTTGAGTTTCAAATTTTCTCCCTTCCCTCCCACCCCTCCTTCCCCCATGGCAGCATGCAATCAAATATAGGATCTTCAGATACTTTCACATTGGACATTAGTCTGGTTGTATAGAAGGGTTGTAACTAATGGAGTGAACAACAGGAAAAAAGAAAGAAAACCAAACATGGAAAGGAATGATAGCATGTAGATTGCTTCAGACCAAAATCAGAATTTCTAAGAGGTAGAATTGAGAAGGGGAGAACTTTCCAGGCATAGACAGTACAAGGGATTAAAAATGAATGAAGAGGGGTGGCTAGGTGGCGCAGTGAATAGAGCACCAGCCCTGGAGTCAGGAGTACCTAAGTTCAAATCCGGCCTCAGACACTTAACACAAAAAACCAGCCGTGTGACCTTGGGCAAGTCACTTAACCCCAACTGCCCTCCAAAAAAAAAAAAAATGAATGCAGTATAGTGTAAGAGGAACAGTAAATAGACCAGAATGGATAGACCATAGAGCAGTGGTTCTCAATCTGTGGGTCACGAGCCCTTTGGGGGTCAAACCACCCTTTAATAGGGGTCACAGGGGTCCTGTCTGTCTTCAGGCGGGTCTACCCACATGCAGATATGCCCACATAGGAGTATTAAAGGGTCACAGCATTAGGAAGGTTGAGAACCACTGCCATGGAGTGTATAAAATACAGTAATGGCAAAATACTAGGAAGGGTTCAGGTTGTGAAGAGCTTTAAATGCCAAAAAAGCAATTAAAAAATATATTTTATTCCACCCCCCAATTATATATAAATTTTAACATTCATTGGGCATTTTTTTAAGTTTTGGACTCCAGATTCTCTTCCTCCATTCCTCTTCTTCATCCCTAAGGTGGTAAGCAATCAGATGTAAGTTATACATGTATAATCATGTAAAGCATTTCAAAAATCATGTTCTGCAAGAAAACTCAAGAAAGAAAGAGAAAGAAAGAAAGATGACATCAGTTTTTTTCTTCATAGGTAGATAGCATTTTTCATCTTGAGTCTTTTGGAATTGTCTTGGATCATCGTATTGCTGAGAAGAGCTAAGTCACCCACAGCAGTTCATTGTACAATATTGCTTTTACTGTGTACAATGTTCCCCTGGTTCTGCTCATTTCACTTTGTATCAATTTGTGTAAGTCTTACCAGGTTTTTCTGAAATCATTCTACTTGTCATTTCTTAGAGCAAAATAATATTGCATTATATTAATATACTACAACTTGTTCAGCCATTCCCCAATTGATGAACATCCCTTCAATTTCCAATTCTTAGTCATCACAAAAAGAGCTATTATAAATATTCTTGGAAAAATATATTCTTTTTTTTTTTAAACTCTTTGAGATACAAACCTAGTAGCAGTATTGCTGGATCAAAGAGCATCCACAGTTTTCTAGCTCTTTAGGCATAGTCAAAGAAGTAATTTTAAAACTATTTTCAGGTCCAAATTCTCTCTCTTTCATCTCCCTCTCTATTTCCTGCCTTGAGAAAGCAAAAAAGACAAAACTTAGTACAAACACGTAGAGTCAAGCAAAACAAATGACCACATTAACCATTTCAAAAAACAGCAACAACTCATAAGCCTCAATATGTACTCTGAATCCATCACCTCTTTATTACTGGGTAGTGTGTTTCATGAATCCTCTGGAGCTGTGTCGATCATAATATTAAGTCTTTGAAAGTTGTTTGTCTTTACTATTGTTATTTTACAAATTGTTTTCCTAGTTCTACTTAGTCCTGGTTTCTGAGGACTCACTTTACTTTGCATCAGTTCATACCAGCTTTCCCAAGTTTTTCTGAAACCATCCCTTTCATCATTTCTTACAGCACAACAGATTTATGTTTAGGAAAGGAGATTGAGAAGAAAAAGTTAGATGGGACAATCAAGAGAGATTATCCAGAAAGTGGTAGTCTATCATGTCAGTGCTGCCAAGAGGTCAATGAGAATTAAGAAAAGGCCATTAGATTTAGCAATAAAGAGATCACTGATAACTTTGGAGAATGAATAGTATTCCATCATATTCATATGCCATAATTTGTTCAACCATTCTCCAATTGATCAGCACTCCCCTCAGTTTCCTATTCTTTGCTAACACAGAAACTTAAATCCAATTCACTTGCATGTCATGGCATCACCTCCTTTACATCATGGTCCTCTTAAAGAATGAAGGACAAACAATAACACAAAAATAACTATAAATTTGTATTTATGAGTCCTTTCCCTTTTTGTTTCTTTGTACAAATAGAGTTTATATGTGATCCAGGAGGTAATAGGAGAGCATTGGAGTTTATTGAGTAGGAGAATGCTATGATCAGATTTGTGCTTTAAGAAAACACTTGGACAGCAATGTGAAGGATGGATGGGAATAAGACCTGAAGCAGCAAGATCGAGAGGCTATTATTGTAAATGTCCAGATGACAGGTGATAAAGGCCTGAATGTATAGTGTGTGTATATACATACATATAGATATAGTGTGTATAGTAGATGTATAAATTTAGAGGAAGATGTATGAGAGATGCTGTAAAGAAGGAAATGATAAAGTTTAATAACTGATTGAGTATGTAGTATGTGAGGATTTGAGGATGACTCTGAGTTTGCCACCCTAGGTGACTGGGGGGATGATAGTTCCCTTAACCATTGTAATTGTAGGAAAGTTTGGAAGAGGGGAAGGTTTGAGTAGAAAGATAATGAACCCGGAGTTGGACCTATGGGGATATCAGTTTGAAATATCTAATAGCTGGTGATATAGGACTGGAGTCAGGAGAAAGACTAGGGCTGGATATAGGGATCTGGGAATCATTTCTATAGAGATTCTAATTGAACCTATGGGAAATGATGAGATCATGCAGGAACTTCATACAGAGAAAGAAGAGAAGACTTGGGACCTAACTTTGGGAGACACTCAAGTTTAATGGGCATGAACTCGATTTTCTAGGAAAGAGACTGGGAAGGAAGAGTGAAACAGTAGACAATTAAGAGAGACCGTGCAGAAAGAGAATGTTGACTAAGTGTTGCTAGGGTTGAGAAAGATGAAAAGACCAATAGATTCAGCAATTAAGAGATCACAAGTGACTTTGGACAATGAAGCTTTAGTTCAGTGATGAGGTTCAAAGCCATATTGCAGAGAGGTTAGGGGAGAGTTAGTGCTGAAAGAGAAGCACCCAATGTCTGTGGGTTTTTAAAGGAATTTTATCTGAGAGAAGGGGCAGAGAGGTATATGAAGCTATTGTTGGGGTCTAGTGAGCATTTTTATTTGTTTGTTTTTAGGAAATGGAGGTTTTGGTGTTTTTATAGGCAGCCAGAAAGGAGCTAGTAGATAAGCAGAGAATTAGATTAGAGAGGGTAGGGATAATGGGGGAAAGATGGATGCCCCTCTAGCTGATGAGACCAGAGGGCACGGAATCATGGGTATGTGTAGGACACCTTCCTCAGTAGAGACCAGAATGAGGGAGAATGATGATGTCTGCAGGATATGAGATATGTGGGAGATAAGGAGGGAGGGAATTCTTAGTAAATGGTCTCCAGTTTTGTTTTTGTTTGTTTTTGGTGAAGGTTCTGGCTAGGTCCTCTGCTGTAAGACTGGGGGAAGGGCATGCCTAGGGTGGCTTTCAGAGAGAGGAGAATCAGTTAAGGACAAGTAGATACAAGGATCTCCTTGCTTCAAGGAGGGTCCAGTTGAAATTAGATTAAAATAATTTTTGTGAACTCAGTCATCAGTTTTTGTAATTTCTTCAAGCTCAGGACTCAGCTACGCAGAAGCAGGAGCCTAAGAAAATGGTAGAAATCATCCAAAGTGGAACTATAATTTTGACCCCATTTTAGGCTACAGATTAGTCATTTAGTTTAAAGCCTCATTTTGCATCAGCACATGAGTAGGAGCTGAGACAGATGAAGGAAATAATCTAGGGAGGAGTTGTAATTTTGACCCTATTGTAGACCACAGATAAGTCACTTAGCCTTATGAGACTTAAGTGTCCTTTGCATAACTAGGGTAAACCACACTGTTCTAATAATAGAGATGAAAAATTTCTGGAAAATATGAAGCCAAAACTTAAAAAACAAAACAAAACACATTTTTTTCCCTACCATAGGGAATTTTGTCCTATGTATCTTTTTTTTTTAATTATCTCTATCAGAAGTTTTTCAGCAGTCTTTTATTTTAAAGCTTCTTTGTGCATTTCTCAGGTACCAGGTTTATTCATATTGAGACAAATTTCTCCATTCTTTTATGTATGTATTTTAAAATGTTTTAGTAGAAAGAATCTTGGATTTAGAGTCACAAGATCTGAGTTCAAGTTTCAACTTTGATGTTTACCAACAGTGTGACCATGATCAGTCAAGTCATTTAATTAAGTCTCAGTTTCTTCATCTGTGAAATGAAGGGGATTGGATCAAATCTGAGGTCTCTTTAAGCTCTAAATCCTGTGTTCTTTGACATGGATGACCCTTTAGAAGTGGTCTATTCTGACATCTACCATTTGGTAGATTTTTTGGAGGGGGGAGGGCAGGGCAATTGGGATTAAGTGACTTGCCCAAGGTCACACAGATAGTAAGTGTTAAGTGTCTGAGGCTGGATCTGAACTCAGGTCCTCCTGACTCCAGGGCCCGTGTCTATTCAATGTGCCACCTACCTGCCCCATTAAAAAAAAAAATCAATATAGCTCACATATTGTGGAATATGTAGGAATTTGAATTAACTAGACAAAAAGGAAGAAAAGTTGAAAAACATGTTATAAAAAGGCCTGAGGGGCACCATTCCAGGGTAAGGAGCTGCCTCAGGCCCCAGGTAGGTATTCAGAATAAAGAGCAAGTTCAAAAGTAAGTAGTGTTGCTGTGGCTTATATCCCAGGAGCAAAGCAGAATTTCAGTTCCCATTTCTAGCACAATCTGAAGATTTCACAAGAATAATCCAGGCAGACATCTCAGACCAAGGGTGATCCTGCAGTTCTTAGTCTGAACCAGAGGGCATTGCAGTTGTCTGATAGGGGCTGAGCCTGGCAGCAGCCTGTTATTACTCAGACCCAAACCCAGGGCAGGAACTTGCAGAGCTCAGATCATGGGGCAATAATCAGACTTTATCTTGGATACCAATGAACACTTGCAGATCCTAACCATAGGATGGGAAACTAGAATAATACAAAACTTGGTACCCCAAGAAAGCAGCACCAGTGATCAATCTAGACCTTCCCTCCAGAAATGGGCAAGCCTTAACATCAAGTCCAAAGTCAGGAAGTAGACTAGAAAAACGACCATAGAATGAGCAATGAAAAAGCTATTGTGATGACAGTGATTAAGATACAAACTCAGAAGAAGAAAATGACTCCACACCCTATATAAGCAAATTCTCAAAGTAAAGCACAGCTAGGGCACAGATTCAGCTAGAATTCTTTTTTTTCCTTTTTAAAATTTTTAACATTGATTTGTTTATTTACTTTTAGTTTATAAGATTCAGTTCCACAATCTCTTGAGTTTCAAATTTTCTCCCCTCCCTCTTTTCCTGCCCCCTCCATGGCAGCATGCAGTCAAGTATAGAATCTGCAAATAATTTCACATTGGACATTAGTCTGGTTGTATAGAAGAAGGGTTGTAACCAAGGAAGAACAATGGGAAAAAAAATAAAACCAAACATGGAAAAAAAAAAGATAGCATGTAGATTGCTTCAGTCTCCATTTAAACTCTGTTCTTTCTAGATCTTTCTCTGAATGTAGATATTTCCTTCCATCCTGAGACTTGTAGAGTTGTCTTATAACTGTGCATTGCTGAGAAGAGTCCAGTTTATCTATCTTTATTTATTTATTTACTTTTGCTTTTTGGAGGGCAGTTGGGGTTAAGTGACTTGCCCAAGGTCACATAGCTAGTGTGTCAAGTGTCTGAGGCCAGATTTGAACTCAGGTCCTCCTGACTCCAGGGCCGGTGCTCTACTTGTGCCACTTAGGTGCCCCAACAGTCTAGTTTATCAAAGTTGGTCATCACACACATGATGTGTCTGTGATTGTGTACAAGTTTTTCCTGGTTCTGCTCTTCTCACTTAGCATCAGTTTGTATAAGGCTCTCCAGGTGAATATGAAGACCATCTCCTCCCCATTTCTTATAGCACAATAGTATTCCATTACATTCATGTACCACAACTTGTTTATCCATTCCTCAGTTAATGGGCATCCCCTTAAATTCCAGTTTTTTGCCACTACAATGAGTCAGCTAGAATTCTTGGAAGAGATGAAACAAGAGGTTGTTTTTCTTTAAGAGTTAAAATGTTTTTTTTATCAATGTAAGAGAACTAAAGGAAAAAATTGGAAAAGAAATATGAGCTACAGAAGAAAGAATTGGAAAGGGAATCAACATCTTGGCACAAGGAATACAAAACTTGTCCAAGCAACAACATCCTTAGAAATTAGCATGAAAGAAATGAAAGAAAAAGCTAATGACTCCATGAGATAACAAGAAATATGAAAACAAAGGTTGAGAAATGGCGAAAGAATAGAAGATAATATGAAGTGTTTCATAGCAAAAATTACTGATCTGGAAAATAGATTGAAAAGAAAAATCTTAAGAATGATTTGATTATTTGAATGTTGTAACCAAAAAAAAAAGACCTTAATCATCATATTTCAAAAAATCTTAAAAGAGAACTCCCCAGATCTCTTAGAACCAGGTAGAGTGGCAACCACACTAGCATACCTAGGATGGCTGCTAGCACAGGTTCTTAGATCTGCTTTACTAGGAAAGATAGCTGTTTGAGGGATCAACAATCTTTTTAAATTGCATTCACTAGTTCAGGGGAAAAGTCAGCACCCTGAACTTCACAGAAAATTTAAACAGAGAAAATACAAGCAGAGAAATAAAGACTAACAGACAAGGCTCTGGCTGCCTGAATCAAAGCAATATTGCTATACACTTTACATCCATCCCCAGATTGAGAGAGTCTTTACATCTGGACAGTCAGGGAGCTCTGAACATATAGCTTCTCAGAATCTCGACCAGGGAATCACAAGATTCTTCTCATAAGTGAGCCCCCAAACCAAAATAACAGCTGAGAGAGAGAGAGAGAGAGAGAGAGAGAAAGTGTGTGTGTGTGTGTGTGTGTATGTATACACCTGTTAATGAGTAGGGAAGATCTTATATCCCATTAATACACCAAAGGACAAAGTAGAAATAGAAAGAATCCACTGGTTACCTCCTGAAAGAAACAACAAAAATAAAACCTCCCAGAAAAATCATTCTCAAAATCCAGAACTAACAGGTCAAAGAAGAAACAGTGCAAGCAGCTGTAAAGAAAGAATTCAAGTGCTGAGGAGCCATAGTCAGGATCACACGATTCAATAGCCATCTCTATAGAAGGATTGGAGATATTAGAATGTTTCCAGAAGGCAAAGGATGTATGCTTACAGTCAAGAATAACTTATCCTGTAAAACTGAGCATAATGCTGCTAAGGGGCTGAGGTTGAGAGCGGTCGAGGAGAAAATGGACCTTTAATGAAATAAAGGACTTTCAAGCATTCCCGATTAAATGGCCAGAGCCATACAGAAACTTGGAATTGCAAACCCAGAAGTTAAGAGAAAGATAAAAAGGTAAGCAGAAATAAACAACCATAAGAACAAACTGCTTACATTCATAGATGATACATGTGTCACCATTAAACCGGTCATTATCTGGGGTCATATAGGAACACAAGATTTAGGAGTATTATCTTGATTACTTGTTATATCTTGATGATCTTAAGAAGGAATGCAAAGAGAGGAGATTAAGAAAGCACTGAGGGAGGGGGCAGCTGGTGGTGCAGTGAATAGAGCACCGGCACTAAAGATCATTAAAGTTGGGGTTTTTTTTAATGTACAGAAAAATATAGAAGTTCAGGAGGACCTGAGTTCAAATCTGACCTTAGACACTTAACACTTAGTAGCCATGTGACCTTGGGCAAGCCACTTAACTCCAATTGCCCTGCCTTCCCCCCTCCAAAAAAAAAAAGCGCTGAGTAGGAAAGGTTCTAGAAAGAAAGGCTAAGGAAAATTATCCCTCGTGATCAGAGTGCACAATTAGACATCTATACAAAGAAAGAGGAGAAGGTGGGGGAGCAGCTTACACTTGAACCTCACTCTCATTTCAGCAGGTTAAAAGTAAGAAAAACACATAGAAACATATACACAGTTGGATACAGAAATATATTTCATTCAACAGGGAAATAAGAGGGAAAGTTGAGAAGGTGGATTAAAGGAAAGATTAGTCCTAATAAAACAAACTCTAAGGATGTGCAAAAATATTTATAACTCTTTTTAAGGTGTCACAGAATGGGAATCTCAGTTGGTGCTTACATATTAAGGAATGGCTGAACAAATTCTGGTATATAAATGTGATGGGATACTGTTATTTTTGTAAGATCAGCACAATGAAGGGGATGGTTTCAGAAAATCTTGGAAAGACTTCTGTAAATTGATGCAGGGTGAAGTAAACAGAAACAGGAGAACATTTTAAGCAATGACAACAATATGATAAAGACAAACAACTTTGAAAGAATTAGGTATTCTGATCATTATAATAACCAACCAAGATTCCAAAGAACTAGTGATAAAACAAAACATCCTGCCCTACATCCTGACAGAGAACTGAAGGTGTTGGAGCATAGAATGATGTGCATACATATATACATACATGTGTGTATGTAAATATGTATATGTTTTGAGATATGGCCAGTGAAGACATTTGTTTTGTTTGGATGTCTATACAGTTTTATAACAGAATCTTATTTTCTTTGTTATCAGCTAGAAGTAGGGAGGGTGGGGTGGAAAAGAGAGGAAAATGCAATTTTTGTGATTGAAAAAATAGGATAATTTTTCAAAAAGTAACCTCCAAACATTATGTCCTAATTATACCATGTCTTTTAAAATCCAGTGGCAGTGGGATCATAAGTTGCCCTTTACTTTTGGTCATATGAACTGAATGACAATGCATTCCTTCCTGTTCATTTGTAAAACCTTTCATTTTGCTTTGTTTTGTGCTTATAGATTAGAAACACAGATTCTTTAAAGCAGTGGACTTTACTGGGTCCTTTAGCACATAAGTCATGCCTGACAAGTACAGAATCTGAATCAGATCTAAGAAATCTTCAGAAAGTAAACACAGTTGAACTCAAAAGAAATGATCAAAACCAGGCAGCTGTGGTCTGGTGGTGTTGAAACTGAGGTCTGGCTTTGAATTTTGGCTGTGGGACCGTGAACCAAAGCCATGACTCTTCTAAGCCTTAGCTTCTACCTCTGCAAAAAAACAAATAAAAGGAAATAATAATAATGTTTGTTCTTGCTACTTCAGACAGCTATGGTAAAGACTCTCCTTGGTAAGACTTTCCATAAATGTGAGCTGTTGTTATTCCTTTAAGATCATCAACGATATTTCTGGAAGTGCTTGATTTTTATTAAGCCCCCGGAGAACATTATCTCTCTGAATACAGAGTCCATTCTTTGAATTCTTTTCTCCTCCTTGCTCCTTTCTTGAGGACATGAGGAATGAACACTTTTCACATTTTATAACCTAGGATCTTAGAATTTGAAGATGGATGGATCTTAGAGAGCACCTAGTCTAATTTCTTTCTTTATGAGGAAACTGAGATCCAGAGATGGAACATTAGTTGCCTAAGATCACACAGGTAATAAGTAAGCAGAGCGAATATTTGAACTCAGATTCTTTGACTCAAAATTTGGTGTTCTCATGTCACACCTCACTTCCTCTTCTTTTGGCTTTCCTATACATCTTTTGGAGGATACTTAGCTCTATTCATTAACGGAGTGTTAAACTTCTGAAACTAAGAAAAAGCCCTAAGATTTGTTGGCACCCCATCTCTCAAACATTCTGTCTCAATTTTTTCTGTCCCCAGGACTAAACATCTCTACGCACGCACAAACACAAGGCAAACCAAACTCTGTGTGTGTGTGTGTTTGTGTGTGTGTGTTTTTTAATATAGGCATACCTCATGCAATAGTCTCCAAAAATTACACCATCAGTCAGAGTCATTATTACAGAATCCTAACATCACCTGATGAAATCCTTCCGTTATGTCATTTTGCTAAGTGACTGCTAAAGATTCAAGTTGGGTGATTGATGTTAAGTGTCAGTCAGTTTTAATAATAATTTATTTCCTCATCTGTAAAATGATCTGGAGAAGGAAATGGCTAGTCACTAGTATTTTTGCCAAGACAACCCCAAATGGGGTCCCAGAGAGTTGGACATGATTGAAAGGACTCAGCAACAGCAAAAGTAGGTTATAAGTTTAAACATCCTGTGAAGGATGAAAATGAAGGAGGAAATATGTGTCTCATCACCTTCATTTTACTGATGAGGAACCTGAAGCTCCCAGATTTCAGAATGACTTTAGGAAGGTTGTATAGACTGTCAGTAGATGTTTGGGATTCAAAGCCCATTCTGAGGCCTGCGTTCTTTCCACAATGTATTGTGGCCATTGTTCCTGTGAACTCATTGTTCGCTGTCACATTTTCCACATTTTTGGGGGGGGCCTAGTAACAATGTTGGGAGGGTTCCTTGGAAACACTTCACAACCCTAATTATTATGCTGAGGTTCTTCATTTGCAAAGGCCAGATGCCACACTGATGTGGGACATTGAGCCATGTCATTGTCTCTTGAAATCTTAGGTCCCCTAGGACTTAAACAATGGTACAGCTGAAAGTAGATTTGGAGTCAGAGGTCCTAGATTTAGATTCCAGCTTTATTCATCCATCCAACCAGCATTATTTAATGTTTTCTATGTGCCAGGGACTTCCAGATGCTGGACATATGAAGATAAAAATGAAGTCATTCCTATCTTTAAAGACCTTACATTCAGTAGAGGGGAGCAGAATCATATGAGCATAGAAAAGCAAATGCAAAACTTAAATACAAAGTAATTTGGGGGTGGGTGAGGTGCAGAGGCTATCATGATGGAAGCCCACATAGTTGCTCAAGTTAAGCCAAGTCAAGCCTTGAAGAAAAAAAGGGGTTTTACAAAAAAGACATGAGGATTTTTATGGGGTGATTTGCCAACTACATCACATTCCCCTTTGGCATGAATGAGGTTAAGTCTGTGCTACTGCAATTTGAGGAAACAGTATGTTGCAGGACGTGGTGCCAAGACAACAGTGAGAGATTTAGTGGGTCTTTCTTCAGTGAATCCACTGCTTCTGTGGATATTCACATTATCAAGGTGGGGCACATTTTTTAGATCACTTTCAAATAGTCATAGATCTTAATAGATGGAAGGGCAATTAGATATAGAGATTTTCCTATATTTGCTGAACATAGCTCTGGCTCTTTCTGTGCATACTCATTCATGTTTTAATTTGAAGTTCATGTTGTCTGATTACTGGAAGGAATCCTAAGGTTCCCACATGGCCTTTTTTATACAGTCCTGGCTCTTCAGATGGGTAAGTTAAGGCCCATAGGGATGAAGTAACTTGCCCCTGTTCAATGTAGCAAGTAAATATAGTAGCTCAGAATAGACCTTAGCATCAATAATAGAATTTAGAACTATAAAAGGACCTTTTGTCATTAGGTCATAGGAATTAAAGCTGGGTGCAACTTCAGAGAGCCTATAGTCCAGTCTTCTTTTATAGATGAGGACATCGAGATCCAGAGAAAGCAAGTGAGTCTCCTGAGGTCTCACAGGCATTAAGTAGCAGACTTGTGCTAGACCTCTAAGAAATACTCTTCCTGGCATTGAAATTGTATAAATTTGTATTTCTACTTTTGAAGGGGATGTGACTTTTACCAATAATAATGGTTACTGATTAATGCATGGCTAGCTCTGTTTGGTAGCCTATGTGTATCAGCTTGGTATAGTGGAATGAGCCCTAGCTTGGGAATCAAGAAGCCATCGTTTTAATCAAGGTTCTGCCACTGGCTTGCTGTGTGTCCTTCCACAAGACTCCTTTTTTTTCTTTGGGTCTCAACTTCCATTTGTAAAAATAAGGACATGGCACAACTTCAGAGCTTGATTTGTCAGCTAGCAATGAAACATGCTACCCCTACCTCCTGATGAGGGGTGATGGACTTGAGGTACTGAATGAGACATTCTTTCTTGGACATGAGAAATGTCTGTTTTGGGGGTTTGGGGTTTTTTGTTTTTATTTTTGGGTTTCACTATGCTTATTTATTGTTAGGTTTGAGTTTTCTCTTTCTTTTTTTAAGTGGGGGAGGTGGGATTTGAGGGGAAGAGAGGAGCTAGTCATAATGTTGCCAGAAGAAAAGGTCATTAAAGTTGGGGGTTTTTTTTAATGTACAGAAAAATATAGAAGTTCAGAGAAAAACAGATGAGCAAGATAGCTTTAATGAATGCAAGTTGCCTGACACGTTGAATTTATTATTGTTAGCTAAGAAAAAAAATCATTAACTGAAATGATTAAGGAAGAAATTATTAAAGAATCCATCAGAGGGGAGACCTAAAATAGGTGGATTGTCCCACCTAAACCTCTAAAAGTTTCATATTATACAGGATTCAAACAAAGAAGCAAAGAAACAGTACCTGATTAGTCAGTACATTGTAAGTTTTCCAAATAAGGCTCATAGATTAATTAAGCTTCACATAGATTAATTAAATGTTCTGCTCAGTAAACCAGAAATTAATTGGCACTTCCAAACATCAATCTTTGGGGCCTCTGAAGTTTTCTGGAGTTGGCATGACCTGGAATCCTAAGTTAAGCATTAAACTGCTCAGGTCTCTAAGTAATATATATCTGGCTTCTTGTCATACAGAGATAGGTTTAAACAATGCCCTATGATTTTCCCACAGTTCCTCCTCTTTGGGGCTGGCTTTAAGCCCAATAACATTCCTATACTAGAGAAAGCACAATTACAAAAGCAAATAACTAAGTGAAGGTTTAAAATAACCCAAGTCAGTAGAGACAGCTCTTTCACTGCTCACCCTATCAAAAGCTTGATAAAATTCCTTTAAGGAGGGGGTGACTAGGCAACGCAGTGAATAGAGCACCAGCCCTGGAGTCGGGAGGACTTGAGTTCAAATCCAGCGTCAGACATATAACACTAGCCATGTGACCTTGGGCCAGTCACTTAATCCCAATTGCCCTGCCTTCCCCCCTCCAAAAAGGAAAAATTCCTTTATGGAGTGATAGAGACCAGACTGGTAGGACCTCATAGGGAAATCAAACTGGGTAAGCATCAGGGACTCTTAAGTCAGCAGACTTAGATTTGCACCAGGAAACAAGTGCACTACATAATACAAGGAATTTTCCCAGACATTGAAAGAAAACACAGTCACAGGGGGCAGAGCCAAGATGGTGGTGTAGAAGCAGCAAAACTCCTCAGCTCCCCCCATAATCACCTCAAATACCCATAAAATATGACTCTAAACAAATCTTAGAGCTCTAGAACACACAAAAGGCCAGAGAAACAAAGTTCCTGCTGATGGCAGCCTAGCAGGCAGGTGGAAAGGGGTTCATCACAGTGTGCTGGGAGCCCAGACCAGCACTACATGAACCTGCGGCTGTAGCCCCAGGGTAGCCAAGGACAAACCTGGCTGGAGCTTTCAGGAGAGTGGATCACTAGCAGCTGCAGCGGTTTCCAGAATTATCAACCCATAAGAGCCAAGGACAAAGGGAAAAGGTAGTGGAACTCTGCTAAATTTGGGGGAGAGAATCCAGCAGTCTGCCCCTAGACCTGCAAGCGGCTAAAGTGGTAGCCCTGCCACCATCTCCACGTGGCTGCTTCAGAGTTCCCGGCCTACAGACTGCAGGGGGGCCAAGTGATTATTCAGAGGCTAATTGCTCTTACCTTGACCTGCCTGGATCTGGATCACAGTCTTGAGTGGTGGTCCTGAGGTGTGTGATCAGTACGCCAAAGCTGGTGGGAGCTGCAGAGACAGCAGCCTCCTAATAGCTTTGGCAGCTCTGCAAAAACAGAGTTCTCTCCTCTGAAAGCAGAGTTCTACAGAGCTCAAAAGCCAAGTAATTGACTGGCAACATGAGCAGGCATAGGAAGCAAAGCAAGCCCACCAATCCAACTTTGGATTCCTTTTGGGGACAAAAAGGATCAAAGCATGGAACAGGAGGAAGACAACACAGTCAGAACTCCTGAACCAAAAGCTTCCAAAAAAAATGGAAACTGGCTACAGGCCATAGAGCAGCTGAAGAAGGATTTTGAAAACCAAATAAGAGAAGTGGAGGAAAAATTGGGAATAGAAATGAGATTGATGCAAGAAAATCATGAAAAGAGAGTCAACAACCTGACTGAAGAAAATAACACCTTAAAAAATAGATTAACTCAAATGGCAAAAGAGGCCCAAAAAGCCAATGAGGAGAATGCCTTAAAAAGTTGACTTTGCCAGATGGAAAAAAAATCTCAAAAGCTCACTGAAGAGAATAATTCCTTAAGAATTAGAGTGGAGCAAATGGAAGCAAATGACTTTATGAGAAATCAAGATACTATTAAATAGA
>CM053595.1:74036665-74063617 GCA_028646575.1 Pseudocheirus occidentalis | reverse complement strand
TAGAAGAGGCAAGGGAGGGGAAGAACAGGAAGGCAAAAGGAAAAGGGTCAACCTTACTCTCATTGAATTTGGCTTAGGGAAGGAATGACATGCACTTTATACTGGTTATCTTGCCCTGCAGGAGAGTAGGGGGGAAGGGGATGAGAGGGGAGATGATGGAGGGGAGGGCAGGTGGGGGGGGGGAAGGTTGTTAGAGTCACACATTTCTCTAAAGGGACAGGGACAAAGAGAACGGAACAAGTAGAGGGAAGGATAGGATGGAGGGTAATATAGTCAGTCTTTCACAATATGTCCATTGTGGAGATGTTCTATGTAACTACATATGTGCACCCTATACTGAATTGCTTGTCTTTCCAGTGTCTGTTCTCAGTGGGTGACAATGGAGGAGGGGATAGAATCTGGAGTTTAAAGTTCTAAAATCAAATGTTTAAAATATAGATATATGTTATATAATATATATTATATATACATATATGTTATATATGTATATATAATTACATGCAATTGGGAAATGGGTTATGCAGGCACTGGGGTAGGGAGATCCATCCTGCCCTACTGGAAAGTCAGAGGGGTGATGGGGGAGCATATAGAAGAGAGCAGATTGGGGGATGAGGTATACAGTGGGATCACTATTTTGGGGTGATGGGTAGGAGAAGGATGGGGAGAAAATTTGTAACTCAAAATTTTGTGGAAATGAATGATGTAAACTAAAAATAAACAAAAGTTAATTAAAAAAAAAGAAATCACAGTCACAAGTACCACAGAAAGTTTTTTTAAGATAAATTCATAATCCCATGCTTCCTTCAATATCATAAACTTTGAGCAAACTTAGTTAAACATACTTTGTAGGTAAATTAAGTCAGATTAAAGATTAAACTACATTTAATCAGCATGTATCATCTTGGGTCTTAGCTGTCTCATGTATTTCTCTGATACTTGGAAACATTTTCTCTTAGAAATCTTCAAATGGCCCTCATTCCCAAGGCATTTATGGAAAGATGTTCTTCTTAAATTTGATTTTCATGTAGTGACACCCAGTTCAAACGTTATGGAGATAACCTTATACTTGTCCTTTTGTTATTGTTCTTTGAAAGCCAATACTGTGTATGTATTTATTTTAATTCATAAAGAAAACATTCTAATCTTGTTGTATTTTCTGAGTGGCTTACTCCATTAAAATATAAAACTTGCATTTTTGTCACATCACATCTTTTTTCCTAATTATCTTATCCTCCCTTTGAAGATATATTTTCTTTAAATCATCCAGAAAGAATGAGAAACTTTATGGACCAAATTCTACACATGAATATATAATTATTAGTGACCAAAACTTCAGAATAGAAAAAATAAACATTAAGTTTTTTCATACTTGCATCCTATTATAGAAATTCTGAAATATTTAGTATTACTTCAAGATTCATCATATATGTAAACTTTTACAATTTGCCTGCCCTTCTTAGAGAACTTTGCTGTGAAAGGACGCAGGGATAGCAGGATTATCCCTTCAACACAGACTAATCTCATATAAGCTTCCTTAACTTTGATTCCAGGTAAGAGTCACAGCTAGTCTTTTTTTAGAATAGCCAACCATAAAGCAATGTTCCACATTATTCACTGGATATCATAGCCAATTTCAGAATTAACCAGGTAGGAATTCTTCCTTTTAAGAAAGAAATAGTTCGGGGCAGCCAGGTGATGCAGTTAATAGAGCACTGGCCCTAGAGTCAGGAGGACCTAGGTTCAAATCTGGCCTCAGACACTTAACACAAAAACTAGCCATGTGACCTTGGGCAAATCACTTAACCCCAGTTGCCCCCCAAAAAGCAAAAGAAAGAAAGAGCTCAGTGGAGAAAATGAGTCAAGAAGATCCTGCCATTGCATTTGCAAAGCTAAACTCAGCCTTCACAGGCACATCTGTAGCAGTTTTCAGACCTCACTACCTTTGAGTAGCACTTGGTATTTCCCTTAAGTGGGAAATTATTGGCTTAATGAAAAAAAGTTATACAAAATAGATATTTATGCATTTGCCTACAGTCCTCTTTTTCTGTATACCTTTGTATATGGAAAATGTTCTTTTTTCTTGGTCGTCATTAAATTCAGAATAAAAAAAATGAAGGGGCTTAACTAGATTGTTTTTTTAGCCTCTTTTAGCTTTATTCTATATTCTAAAGATACTTATAGTGGTATTTTTTTCTATGACCTGTGGTTTAAAATAGGGATCGGATTCATAGATAATTGCAGAATCTTAAGTTGGAAGGGACATTTCAGGACCAGTTATCCAACTTGTACTTGAACCAGAATCTTTTCTGTAACATGTCCAGCAAATGGTCATCCAGCCTTGATGTACATATCTCCATGGGAAAGGAAGCACCAACTTCTCAATCAATTCTTACATTAGAACAGGCCTGCACAGCTTGCAACCCATGATGTCCTCTTATTGCTTTCAGTTTTGCCCTCTGCAAAGCAAATTTCAATTCCTCTTCCTTGGGACAGTCCTCAAATATAGCTGTCATGTCTCTTCCTTTCAAGTCTTCCTCGATAAGTTAAAAATCCCTAGTTCCTTCATTTTACTCTAATGAACTGAATTTGGGACCCTTTACCATCCTGACCACCATCCACTAAGAACCCTTAAGATTTTTCAGTGTCTTCCCTAAAATGTGGTGTCCAGAATGGAACACAGCATTCTAGATGTGGTCTGATCCAGGCAGAACGTAATAGGATAACAGCTTGCTTGTTTCTGGGCAATGTGCGTGTCTTCATATAGTCCAAGATTGTGTTAGCTTTCCTCTATTACCATATCACAATGTTGACTCAGTCCACTGAGACTCCCAGATTTTATTTTTTAATTACAAAGTTTTATTTTTGTTGAATTTTTTATTTTTTAAAAAATCAAGTGAACATATGAAACAAGGGGGAACATTTTTTTTTTACCTTAAGCCCCTAGACTTAAGAACAATAAACTAATAGGATATACCTTTCTAGATGTGACTAAAAAAATTCTCCCATCTTCGGTCATTTTCTCTCTTTTTCATTAAAAACTTACATGATTATAGTTGATGTATATTCAGTTCTGATGCTAATTTCTTCTGCGTCACTTTATAAAAATCTTGACATATTTCCCCATGTAGTTCATGTTTTTTTTTCATTTTCAAGCAGCATACTATTCTATTACATTAATATAACATAATTCATTTAGCTCAGAAGTTACACAGTTGTAGGAAGAGAACTAGCCTCAGAGTCAGGAAGACCTGCATACAAGTCTTTCCTTTGAACCCTACTATGTAACATGGTCAAGTTCTCTTAACCTCTCAATGCTTCTAGACAACTTTCTAAATCTATAAATTGTTGAGCAGTATTGATCATTGTCCCAATAAATCATAGGTTTAGTTCCCCATGCCCAGCCCCGCCAAAAAAAAAATATCTAGCCATTTTCCAGTTGTTAAATATGTGTGTTGTTTCCAATTTTTTGATAATACAAATAAAACAGATGGGGATATTTTCATATAGATAGATACTTTTTTTCCTTATGAATTTTTGAGATATCAAGTCTTAACAATGGATTTCCTAAGTTAAAAGTATGATTAATTTTCAGACTCATTACATATTACAATGTTGCTTTCTGAAGTGCTTACTTCAATCTACAGAGCAACCTATAATGAATGATGACCTGTTTCCCCACAGCTCCGCCAACGTTGAATTTTTGTTGTTGTTGTTGTTATTGTTGCTATTGTAGTTCTAATGGTCACAAGTGGCATCCTAAGGTTATGTCTTCTGATTATTCAGAAAATTTGAGCATCTTTTCATGCAGTGATGAAGAGCTTGTTTTTCTGTTTAGTATATTTTCAATTTGTGTCCTTTGGTTTTATTTGGCAATATTTCTGTCAGTTTCTATTGGCAGTGGTATACAGAAATGCAAATGATTTTGTGGGCTTATCTTGTATCTTTATACTTTGCTAAAGTTATGTTAATTTTTTTGTTGACTATCTTGGACTTTTTTGTCTTCTACAAATAGAGATAGTTTAAATTTTATGCCTTTGGCTTCTTTGTCATGAATCATTATTATGGTTAAGGAAAATAATACCAGTATTATCAACCATATAGGTCTGTTTCAAAAGTCAAACAAAATCATGTAGGGTAATATGTTTTGCAAATTTTAAAGTGTTATATATCTGTTTTCACTATTAATAAGTAAGAATGGTAAGGGCGGATCTTCCTTTTTTAACATCTATCTTTAATTGGTATTCTTTTGATATTTCTTGTATATAATATGAGCTTGTGATTTCAAATACAGGGTGTCCCAAGTCTTAGTTTGGCTTTAAGTTTTAACAGCCTTAAAGCTTTTAATGGCTTAACACTGCATTAAGACTTTTGGGACACCCCATATCTATACTTTGTATTATAATATGGAAAGGTCCTTCTAATCTTATATTTTCAGATGTTTACAAGATAAATGACTGCTATATTTTATCAAGGGTTTTATCTGAATATAAAGACATGATCAGATAGTGATCAGTCTGTAATGATGTGGAGGGTGTTACCATACTGTGAGCTCCATCTTCTGAGAAACCAGAAATCATAACTCTGTCCTTTAGATTCTCCATTTAATTGCCAGAGCTGCATGTAGTAATCTCTGATAATTCTCTTGACATCTTTTTAACCTCATATCTTTTTTTATTTCTAGTTTTGCTGATTTGGATTTTCTCTCTTTATTAGACTCAACAATTGTTTACCAATTTTTTAAGTATTTCCAAATGCATAGCTCTTAGATTTATTTGTCATTTCTATATTGAATTATAGTTCTGATCTTGGTTATTTCTTTTCTGTGTTCTTTTGGCTTATTCCTTTTCTAAGTTGTGTTTTTTTTTAATGTGCTGATACCTTTTGTTTTTTTGATAATCATACATTTATTAACACATTGCTGAAAAATACCAGAGAATGTATATTCCCCCCCCAAAATAATTTGATTATTGATTATTAGCAAAGAGGAGGGTTACTACCTTTTAACTCTGGCAGTACGATACTAACAGTAACTTCTAGTATTAGGCCAGGAGTTTGTTGCTTATCTTTTTTTATTTTCTAAGGCTTTTAGTTGTGGAAAGACTCAATTTGCTCATTTTCTTTCTCTCTTACTGACAAAAACATTTGGGGCCATTGATTCATCCCTATGAAGTGCTTCGGCCTCATCTCATAGATTGTTTATATGAATTATCTGTACTGTAATTTTCTTTTATTTAATCTATCATTTTGTATGATAATTTATTTTACCCAGTCATTATATAGTAGGCAATTTTTAAAAATCTATGGGGCATACAATTTTTATTCATTGCATCATTCTTTATTACAAGGCAGAGTTTTGGGGGTTTTTTTGCATGATGGTCTGTAAATGAAGTGCACAAGACTGTTTTTTCTATATTTGCCTGTCTTTGTAGTCCAGCACACGATAACTTTTTTTGTAAGTTGGGCGAACAATAGAAAGTAATATATATTCTTTAATTGTCTCATTAAGTTCCCTCCATACATCTGTGAAGTCTAATTTGCTTAATATTCTGTTCAGTTCTGTGATCTCACCACACCTCACATTTATCTTTTTGTTAAATTTACCATGGATTATTAGCTGGTACTGAAATCTTTATCTTTTTTAAAAATTACATTTCTTGCAAAACTGAGTTCTTCTGTTATTTGTTTTGCTATAGAATTCTTAGGTGTATGTGTATTTAATATTGATAGACTTTAATTTTTCATTGATCCTTGCATAACAGATATGTCCTTTAGGTCTTCTAATGCTTTCTGGTTTTAGTTCACCTGTCTTTTTCATGATCTGGTGATAGAGTGGTAAAATTTAAACTGCCTCTTAATTCTGAAATCTGTTTAGAAGCTTTCTGAATGAAATGTGTTTTCTGTAAGTAACCTTGTTTTTATTAGGTTAGCTTAGCACATTTGCATTTTATAATTGTTAAGTTTATCATCAGTCATTCTGTCAGAATAGAACAAACACCTTCTTATTCTGATTATTTCTGGTATTAATTTAAATTTAGTAGAATCACTCCTAACACCCTGGGTATTCTACCTCTACAATCCATATAACTCGGAAAGTCTTCTTTTCCTTCTGTTTTTCTAGCCTTCCTCTTGCTTTACCCCTAGGAGTTGCATTCTCTGACCCACCAAAACCTATACTCATTCTACCCTTCCCTGCTTTTCTGGGCCACCAACTGCTCTGGCCTCACTTTCTTCCTTTCAAAATCTCAATCCTTTAGTTAACCAGTTAACCATTTACATTGCCCTCTGACTCTTTAATCCCTTTCCCTTTAGTCCTGTTTTCCATTATCTCAGCCTGTCCTGTGTTTCATACACTATCTGCCTTCCCCACCCCTGCTGGGGCAATACTGCTGAATGCCCATCCACAGTAATGCTGACTAGTTCCACTACAGATATATGTTATCCAGTCTTTTAGGGTCATTATTGCTACATGTCAATCATTTTACTCTTTCCCCATAAAAATATCACATTTCTTACCCCCATAAAACTACACCATTTCCATCTTGATCGCTTCTTCTCAGGCAAGAGAACTCTTCTCCTTCTTAGGTGGAACAATTGAGACCATCCCTCTTCAGCCCCCTCCTCACCATTTCCAGACATTAAATCACTTCAGCATCATCTCTTATCATCCATTCCTTAATCCTGATGCATAGATGTACCCCAGGGTTCTATCCCTGTCTCACTCCTCTCAGTGTGTTCTCCCTTGCCCCCATGGATTCAATGATCACTGTGTCACTGCCTCTTCTCTGTCTCCTCTCCTGGATGCCTCTAACCATAGATATCTCACAGGGCTGAGTCCTGGGTCCTTCTCTCTATATATACTACTTCTCTTGGTGATCCCATCAATTCCCATGGATTTAATTACCATCTATATGATCATTCCCAAGTCTGTCGGTCCTGCTCCAGTCTCTCTGCTGACCTCCAATCTCACTTTTCCAACTGCCTTTCAGACATCTTGAACTGCTTTTCCAACAGACATCTTAAACACAACATATCCAAAACTGAACTCCTTATCTTTCCCTCTAGATCATCCCCCTTCTACCTTCCCTATTTATTTTAAAAGGCAACATGAGATCCTCCTAGTCCTTCATGCTGACAACAGAGGAGTCATCCTAGTCCTACCTCGTGCCCCACATCTATGTTGTTGCCAAGGCTTGTCAATTTCATCTTTGCAACCTTTCTGCACACAATTAATATTAATTTCTGAATATGCCTTCCCTCCTCACTTACTAGTGAGTTTTTTAAATAACAAACATTTTTAAAAGCAACATTTCAGCAAAGCAAACCAGACACTGTGTCTGATAGCATATTCAACCTTTGACACATATATAGTTTCCTTATATTTTTTAAAACATGTGTGTGGGGGGGAGGGTATACAGCTTGGTGGTGCAGTGAGTAGAGCACCAGCCCTGGAGTTAGGAGTTGAAATCCAGCCTTAGACATGTGACACATTTACTAGCCATGTGACCTCGGGCAAGTCATTTAATCCCAATTGCCCTCCAAAAAGCAAAAAAAAAAAAAAAATGGGGGGGGAGAGACAAAGGTGCATTTTTTATCTCTCCTCCAAGGCCACACATGGTCATTATGACACAGCATTTGGTTACACTGTACTGATCTTTCCATTTACTTGATTGTAGCTGTTCTGTATCTTACTTTCCATGTTTGCTTATTTCTCTCCGCACCAAATCACAAGATCCTACCATTGTTTGCTGAATTTCTCAGATGTATTGTTTGTTTACCTTCATTTGGACTTCTTTCTCAAAGGAGCATATCCCACTTCCCCCCTGACCCTCCTCCTTTTTCTTTTTTCCCATTTTTCTGAACTACTCTCCTGAAACCTTTAGTGATTTAGCTAATACCATATTTACAGTCCTCATGCTTGTTTAAATACTCATTTTTTTCCCTTAGGGAATTGTTTATTATTTCAAGTACTTTACCTGAGTTGCTATATCTCTTTGTAAATTTCTCAACATCATCAAATATCCAAATTCTCTTGAGTTTTGCAGAGAAAATAATTCTGCATTCATGCTCATTTTTCTTTGTCAGCTTCTGTGTCCTTAATTTTTTTTTCCTTGAAAAATCAACTCTGTGTGTGTGTGTGTGTGTGTGTGTGTGTGTGTGTTCGTGGGTTGATTGGGAAATCAACAATAAATGGTGGCATGTGAGTATAATGGAATACTATTATACCCTTATTATCTTAGTAGGTTTTTAGTATGTGTGTATTTTTTTTAAGCTGCCCTGTTTGGGGACTAGGATATGAGGGATCCAATTCCCTTGGTCCTTTCATTCTAACATCTTGGATCCATTTCCCAGTCCCTCATATCATCTTCAGGTGAGCAGCTCTGGCTACTCTTCTTTCTCATCTAGTACTGGTGATGTTGGTGTTTTCTTTTTTATTTGAGGATAAAAGTTTACATTTACCCCTATTAAATTTCATTACTGCCCAACTTTGGGGAGTCCAACTTTGGTCCCTGGTGTGTTAACTCTTTAACTTTGATAAGGATGCCATCTAGGCTTTTGTTTAAGTTATAAGAGCTGTGCCAGGTAGACAGAGATGGGCATTCATGTTCCTTAAGCACTTACCTCTCATGCAGAACTGAACAAGAATGATAGATAGTTGAGGTGGGAGACTCAGGTAGGGGATCTGTACAGAAAGGGAACCAGGTAATTGAATAGACTAACAATCTGGTAGCCTATTGCCCCCTGGTGGACAGTAGTTAGTGAATGAGTGGGTAAGTGAAAGCATTTATTAAATGCTTGCTAAGTACCAAGCCCAAGTCTAACACACTGGGGTTGTAAGTACAAAAGCAAAGACTGTCACTTCCTTCCCCACCCCCGGAAGAAGAATAATGAAAAAAAAAAAAAAACGTACTCTCAAGGAGTTGTGGTTAGAGAAGGGGGACTTGGTCCAGAAAGTTAAGAAATGGTGAATGGGACCCTAAGGAAAAAAGAGTGACACACCCCATTTGGGAACAATGGCAGGGTTGATTTACTCATTGTTCATGGTTGCAGAAATAACTGTAACTCTGTCTTTAAAATAAGAGTTTCACAGAGTTATTTCTAGATCATAGATCCCAATTCTATAGTCCCTTATAATTTTTTTAAAGTTACTTATTATAGCCTGGCAAAGTAGAGCATACATATGTTCTTTCTATTTTAAAGATAAGGAAACTGAAACTTAGAGAAATGAAAGATCATTGAATAACAGATTTAAATCTGGAGCTCAGTGATCTTAGAAAAATATGGATAGACTTGCATGAAGAGTGAAATGAGCAGAACCAAGAGAATACTGTAACAGTAATATTGTTTTAAGAAGAACTTTGAGGAGCTAAGTAATTTTTATTATTACAAATAACCAAATTAGCTATAAAGGACTCTACAAAGGAAGACACTATCTGGAACTAAAAGAAGAATATATATGTTTGTGTTTAATGGTAGCCATGTGGGTGACAGGAAGGTGAATGGGGGGGAGGTAAGAGGAGGTCCATAATAACTTTATCATATATTTAAAAGGAATAGCAAATTGTACAAAATAGATTTGCCGTTTTGTGTGCAATCATCCTTTTCTTCCTATTCTACTGTGTTTTGGAAATGCTTTTCTTATTTCTTGAGTTCAAAATAAAATAAATAAATTTTTTTTTAATCTGTAAGGATCCTTCAGTTGATCAATAAAAATTTAAGTACCTACTATGTGTTAGGCACTGTGTTAATGTAAAGACTGTAGAGGCCATTGCTTTCTACTCTCATTTTATAAATAAGAAAATTTGGGCACAGTCCGGACTTGAGGCAAAGTAGCTTTCCTTAAAAGACTGCTTTCTTTCTGTTGGTTAGAATTCCTCACAAATTCTGTGACCTTGAACAATCCACTTTCTTCTTTCTAGACCTCAGTTTCTTTTGTAAAGTGAGAAGAGGTTACCCAATCCTAGTTGGCCTCCAAGGTCCCGCTCCCCCTCCCCCCAGCTCTTAAATCCTATGCCTATGACTTGCTTACAGTCACGTGGCTAACAAGGAGTGGGACTGGTATAAGCAAATGCAAATTAAACATAACATTAAAAATTAGAACTTATGATGAACATGTTGAACTCAGAATAACTTCTGTATATTCAGACCAAATACTAAAGACTGTATTCCAGAATGACTATGAGAAGAATTATAGAGGCTCTGAGTTGGTGTTTATATTAAACCATTGGTCTACTGTGTTGTACTGGTGTAGTTTCTACTGAGGCTCACACTTGAACATGTGACATTTCTACGTACAGCTTCTAGTAGGATGAGAAAGACTGTGCAAAAATTCAGAAGTAGATGAGTAAAATGATTTGAAATCTAAAATGGACTTTTTAAAAGCTATTTAGAATGTGGCACTGATGAGGTCAAGATAATACGTCAAAATTTCATATTAGAAAGTACCTCAAAGTCTTCGAGTTCAATCTCCCAGCGATTATAAGGATCACTTCTGCAGCATCCCCTAGAAGTGGTCATTCCACCAAACCTTGGAAACCTTCACTGATACCAAAGAACACATTACTGTCTGAGATATAACCTCTTCCCCTTTAAGAGAGGTCTAATTATTCAAAAGTTTCTTCTTATTGAGTTTCAATTTGATAGTTGAAACCTGTCTCTTTTTAAGTTTTCTCTTTTCCAGGCTGTGTTGTGATGAAAATCTGGGAGAAGTAAAAGAGAAACTGAAGCATAAAGTTTCCAAGCATAACCAATTTATTAATATGGCTAGAAAATACCAGTAAATTGGGTCCAAGACTCCTTAGTGGTCAAGGATGTGTCTGACAGTTGGAATGACTCTTTAATAGCATTTACACAATGACTATACAGATGTATCTCACTCCTCATTGGTTGGGGCTACTAACATCAGTTCCTTACCAGGTAGAGCAACATTCCATAACTAACATCTGTTGGAAATTCTTGTGGTGGGCAAACATCTTATCACCAGATATCTTCTCCCTATGGTCAGTAAAAGCTCACAGATGAGAATTTTTGTGGTTGATCTTAACCCATAGGAATAGGGAAGTTAAACTCTTGTAGATTTTACTAATAGTACCTATTACCTTACAGCCAAGTCTGAATATTGATTCTTAGTAGATACATTGATTAGATACAACTCTCAATAATTAAATCATGGAATTTCAATTATATAAATTTACAATAGGCAAATGAAGTTAAAAGTTTAAGGGGAGCTCAAACTTACATAATGAGGGGGCCAACTAATACATAGTAGATTGATTATTGTTACATAATAAGTTGAAAATAATACAAAAATTAAGTGGCATATCAATTTTCAATTTTATACTTCCCCCTTTCATTCTTTGAGATGTCTCCAATGAGTCACCATCTCTAAACCAAATTAATATGATTGGGAATGAACAGCATCGGTTGGAATGAAATTAGCAATGGGGTAATAAAGAGCAACAATTACAAGGGTCAACATTTTATGCAAGGCCAACCATAAGAGGTTTGTTTATTAGTGGGGCTGGTTGAGGTGAGAAATGACTCAGCAAAAACATGATAAGTCTCTCGTGCCTTCTCCATCTGCAGGTTTGGGCAACTAAACAGGAATAGGCTCTCTTGACTGCTTGACAAAGAAAGAGTGCTTTGGTGAGCAGCCTGTTCTACAGACTAAAACCTTGTTACCTAAGGCCAGTGCATTGACAAATAGACTAGATTTACAGAGACAGTGGTACAGGGGTAGGGAACCTGAAGCCTCAAGGCCACATGTGGCCCTTTGGCTGAATCCCAGTTTGTTCTGTGAAGTTTGGATGCAGTCAAAGGGCTGCACTTGAGGACCTAGAGGGTCACATCGGAAAGGAAGAATTTACATGTGTTCCAGGAAATACAATACAATGCATTGTGCCCTTAGAGCCCACTTCCAATGTGCATTTAATCTGCAGTTGAGTTTCAGATGTCTTAGGTATTCACATGGTTCCTGGAAACAACTTCTCATGCTTTCATTCTGGAGTATGTCTCAATGGAAGGCAGCTCTGAAAGTGGGTTTTGTTAGAAGAGGTACTTGTCTGGTTCATAGGCACTTGCAGAGGTTCCTAGGTGTTTTACAAAACAGATCTTAATACTAGTTAATAATAGTTATTATTAACTCTTAACTTAATAACTAGTTGAGGTGGTGAACTATAGAACATCAACTTCGGAACCCACACTAGAAACTTCAAAGAATTTAGGTCCTATGTGGCTCTGACTGTTTTATTCAAGCTTTGTACCGTATATGAACATTGATGTCCATCCTAAAAAAGAAATGCATGAGGGCCTGACTTGTAAAATGAGCACGTTGTGCATTAAATCATTTTTATTTTAGGGCTAATGGTTAGCACACACATAATTTGTCACTACTAAAAATTGTATGTTCCATTTAATTTCAAAAAAATTTTACATTCGTCTTTTATTTATCTTGATCTAAATCTAATTCTAATTCATTCTCCCTTTAGGAAAATATTATAATCCTATTAACATACTGAAAGGATGCTGTAGTATCAATCTCCTATAAACTAAAACTCTATCACTTATAAGACATATGATTCGTATGGTAGGTGAAAAAAACTTCCAGAGATCAGGCAAAATATCTTCTTTATTGTTAAGCACTGAATGGTCTCTATTATTTATAATTCAAATGACAATTTAAAATGATTCTTTACTGTAGTAGCAGTACTATACTAATATATATTATTCACTCAAAATTCACCAATAAGTAGGTTATCACTATTAACCATTTTTTCTAATTTAACTTTTGTTTATTTTTAGTTTACATCATTCATTTCCACAAGATTTTGAGTTACAAATTTTCTCCCCATCTTTCCCCTACCCACCACCTCAAAACAGCGATCCCACTGTATATCCCCTCCCCCGATCTGTTCTCTCCTATGTCATCCCCCATCACCTCTCTGACTTTCTGGTAGGGCAAGATGGATCTCCCTGCCCCAGTGCCTGTCTATCTTAATTCCCAATTGCATGTAATTAATAATAGTAATAATATATACATATATATATATACATATATATATTTAACATTGATTATAGAACTTTAAATTCTAGGTTTTTTTTCCCTTCCTCCCTCATCACCCACCCCCACTGGAAAGACAAGTAATTCAATACAGGCTGTGCATGTGTAGTTACACAGAACATCTCCACAATGGACATAAAAGACTGACGATATTTCCCTCCTTTCTATTCCGCCCCCCACCCTACCTTGTTCTATTCTCTACTTTTTCCCTGTACCTTTACAGAAGTGTGTGCTTCTAACAATTCTCCCCCCACCCCAAGCTACCCTCCCCTCCATCATTCCCCTCTCATCCCCATCTGCCCTACTCTCCTGAGGGCAAGATACCCAATTTAGAGTGTATGTCATTCCTTCCCTAAGCCAAATTCAATGAGAGTAAGGTTGACCCATTCCCTTTTGCCTTCCTGTTCTTCCCCTCCATTGCAACAGTTATCTCTTACCTCTTCCATATGAGATGATTAACCCCATTCTGTCTTTCCCTGTCTCCTTTCATTCTATTCCTCTCCCACCTCTCAATTTTACCTTTTAAAATACCATCCCTTCCTAGTCAATTGATCCTATGCCTTCTATGTACACACACACACACACATACATACACACACTCACAAATGTATTTATATGCATATGTACACCCTCCTATATAGATATATGTGTATGTATATATGTATATGCATTTATATTCCCGTCACCTATCCTCATACTGAGAAAAGTTTCATAAGTTACAATTATCATTTTTCCATGTTGGCATGTCAATAGTTCAACTTTGATAAGTTCCTTATGATTTCTTTCCCATGTTTACCTTCTCATGCTTCTTGTATTTGAATGTCAAATTTTCTATTCGATATTAACCATTTAAAAAAAAATAAACACCTCATTTAATAATTAACACAGCTGATTGGAAAATCGGACAGGCCAATTCATTATGTGACAGAATATACACAATCTTATGTATTGTAAAACTTACAATTTGGGTGACATTAATTTGATTGAACAAATTTCCACATTGATTTACATAAAAAGGCCATTCATTTTAGAACTTCAAAGTAACTCAGTAGCAATAGGCCACAGTTATATAAAGCTCACCACATGACAGACATTGGGGCAAGCACTTTACAGTTATAGGAAGAGGAAAGCAGCGTCTGTCTTAATCCCTCTTTTAAGATTCCAGCAGAACTTTCTACATTCTAACTTACTTTATTTTTAAATAAGGCTTACAACAAGAACCTGGACAATCATTTCCATGAAGTATAATAGTGAAAATTGTAGGTGTCAAAGCTAAAGATCAAGTAAAAGTATGTTTCCTCATCCTTTGGGAGGAGCTATTTGTTGGAAATACTTTCATAGGCTTAGTATGTTTGGAAGTTTAACTGTTCTCAGACCTTTTGCTTATAATCACATCATTTTTTCAAGTGCTAGTCAAATCCAAATAAAAATCGCTCAGTACAACTGCAAAATTCAAGGTTCCTTCCTTTGGCTAAGAGATAGTTCCTCATTGTAGTGACACAACATAAAAGTTAGAAGATAGAAGTCATCTATCTCCTTTTCAAAGTTAAGTTCTTTTATGCTAGAGAAGTATTCATTCACTTATTTCACAAAGTTTACTTGGCAGTAAGCCAGGGATATCCACTAGAACCCAATGATGGCATGTGAGCATCAGAGATGTTGTACCTTAAAGCATCTCTGCTACTCCTCTTACATCAGTAACTTACTATTATTATGTAGAGCAGCAGGTCTCAACCTGTGGGTTATGTTCAATTTGTAACAATGAAAATACATCCTACATATCAAATATCTACATTACAATTCATAACAGTAGCAAAATTACAGTTATGAAGTAGCAACAAAAGTAATTTTGTGGTTGGGGGTCACCTCAACATGAGGAACTAGATTAAAGAGTTGCAGCATTAGGAAGGTTGAGAACCACTGATCTAGAGTTTTCTTCATATTTTAGCTCTTTTCCTTCCCCAATTTAAAACCAAATAGCATTATATGAAGGCAAGTTTTTAGTGCTGGAACTTGAATGCACAACATACATAATGTTGTAGAAAATTCATCTTTTTTAAACTGGTCTAAAGTCCAAAAATATTAGTCTTTGTAAAGAAATTTGTAAGCACTTTTTATCTGTGAAAAATCTTAGTTCCTAATTCCTTTTACAAAACTTGTGATATTTTCTGATACTATACATCATTAAATTATTGTATCTAATATAATAATTTCTTGATTTAAAGATTTTGCTTTTATTAAAGCACAATTTTGATTTTGTATAGAGTTAGCAAGAATTGCACTACTGAAAAAAAAACTGCTGGAGACTATAATTTTCTGAAGGGCTCAGGGTTTAACTTTTTCTCTATTTCCTTTAAAATCACTCAAAATCTAAGTCCATTTCTTCTGTTTTCCTTAACCTAACTTATAATGTACCATGTAGTGTATATTCCAGAGCACTGTGGGTTTTTTCACAGTTTTATAAACTTGAATTGATAAATTTTGTTTTATATGTTTCCTTATTTCATACTATAAAGTATTTATTTGTCCTAAAATAATTTGCCAGTTCTGCTTTGCCCTCTCAAAACTTTAGTATTTTACTTTTGGGAGGGCAATTGGGGGTTAAATGACTTGCCCAAAGTCCCATAGCTAGTAAGTGTGTCAAGTGTCTGAGGTCAGATTTGAACTAAGATTCTTCTGACTCCAGAGCCGGTGCTCTATTCACTGCAGCACTTAGCCACGCCAAAAAACTTTAGTATTTTAGGCCAGCCTTTATAAGGTATATGCTCATTTTAATCTGATCTTTTGTAATTTGAGCACACACACATGTATACATACACACACATTAGGTGTACACATTAGGTGAGTACATACTCATTTAAGTCCTACAATGTTGTGATCTTGTTAAAGTCTGTTCTCAGTAACTCTTACCCTAACTGCCTTCACAGAACATTAAATTTTACTTAGATCCCAGTTGCTTCTTGATTTTAAAGCAAGTTTTTTTCTCTCTCTGAGGTCAAATCAGAAACTAGGAACACTTTGAATACTTCTGTAAAACTTGCCAGAAGTATGTAATCTGGGAGTCCGAATGGAGGGACCAATAAACAGTCCTTGCTTTGTGTTTAAAAGCAGTAAGCAACAGAAGGGTAAATAGACTCCAATTTTACTTTTATTCTTTTGGAAAGAGGAAACTGAATGTGGTCTAAAATTTTCCTGTTCTGCCTTTTAATCAGAAAAAAAAATCTCATTTCTATCCTGCAATAAATTTGTCATTTCCTTTAAGTACAGTTTTTAAGTACTCCTTTTATAGAATTCACAATAAAATTAAAATTAATTCCACCAAAAAAAATACCCTACAAACAGAAACTGCTTTGGGATTGTTCTGCTGATGCAGAAGTGAAAGCGACTGGTCTAGCTGTCCTGCAATTGGAGAAGCACTACACTCACTGTAAAAGTGAGACTTGAACAATTAGAAATATAAAAACAATCTTTACTATTCCAATATATTACTTTCCTATTACATAGCAAACATTTCAAGTTCTGAGTTGTGGAATTATTTAAACTCACAGGACTTTTACTCTGATTTCTCCCGTACTGTTTTCCTAATCTATTTAACACTTCTCTGAATCTCTTACACAGATTTTGTAGTTATTTAAATAATTCTTAAAATTCAAACTGCAACTTTAAAACCAGTTTTAGTTTAAACCTGAAGTCATCCTAAAGTTTCTCCTTTATTAAAAGTAATCTAATAGATTTGCCAATTTTTTTCATCAAACTTTACAAATTTCTGTTCCTAGTTAAACAATCTCTACACATTAGTATCTCCAAAACTCATCAAAAGACTTGTAAAAACATTCAAATAACAATTTAGAAATTTTCAGGATAAAAATTACATTTTGATTAGAAAATTAAGCTCTAATTGGTTTTTTTCCCCTTAAAGTCAAGGGAAAAACAAATCTTTTTAAATCTATCTTCCATCTCTGCCATCACCAACTTGGGCAGGGTTGGAAATAGAGACAGAAAAGAGAGGATTGTTTTTTTTTTTCTGAAGACTTTTGAAAATTTCACATTCTGTATTCATTTTTCCTTGACTGATCAGACTAAAGGAAAAATCTAGGTTGAGTTGTCAGGACATGGAACAAAACAAACACCTGGAAAACGCTTGGCCAGTATAGATTAACACAAAGCATAGATCACATACTTCCACCTCTACACTCTTATATTCTAAATTTCTATTTAGGTCTTCCCACTATTTTATTTTTATTATTCTGCAAGTCTTTTTTCTTGATGAAATCTCTAGCGAAATGTCCCCCTTTGGGGGCAACAAAAGCATTCTTGATCTTCAGGTTTCCTTGGCAATGCTCAGTAAGGGTAGCAGCCAAGACTACCTGAGGTTTCTGCTTAGATATCTTCATTTCTTTATCTCTACCTTCATATTGGGGGATTTCTGATATAACCAGATAGACTTTTAAGGGTATTGTGCTTCTGGACTGGAAGACATCAGGTATAAATCTCTGTTGGAAAGGAAAACCACTAGCCACAAGTCCCTCTTGTCCAAAAGAAGTTAGTTCTCTTACCATAGTGAAGACAAATGGGGTAGAAGAGCAAAAGAGGAGGAAACAGAACAGAATCATTAGAAGTGGGTCCTTTAAGGAACAGTAGGTATGTCTCATCCAATAGGACTGGTCCACACCAAATGTAAAAACATGGTTCATTCATTTTGGGTGAGATTGTTCTATCATTTCTCTAATGTGCCATAATCAAAAGTGCCAAATTTAGGCCAAAATTGTTCACCAATTGAATCTCTAGCAGTCTTAAACCAAAGGTCACTTAATTTAATGGCCACTTGGCATTCCCAGACGAACTGGCAGCTTGCTTTGACTCTAGGATTTAAGCAGTTTTCCCTGGGTGGTTCCCTTGGAAACACTATTATCTGCCCCCGTTGTCACTTGTAAAGGTATATCAAGTGGGCAACCAGCAGTAGCAGTTACAAGTGACTCTGAGAGG
The DNA here is from genome assembly GCA_028646575.1 of Pseudocheirus occidentalis. Lineage (NCBI taxonomy): Eukaryota > Metazoa > Chordata > Mammalia > Diprotodontia > Pseudocheiridae > Pseudocheirus > Pseudocheirus occidentalis. The sequence goes on along the minus strand of CM053595.1, from coordinate 74,045,574 downwards.
ACATTTATTAGGAAGTTGCCTCAAGTGACCCTATGGTGGTACCCCCATAGAAGAGGGCATCCCCCACCCATCCCAGTTAAGGCACAGAATATGATGATTCCTCCTTTCAGACAGCTGTAGGTATAGAAACATATAGGACTTCAGGATTGCCTTACTAGGATTTTATAGTACAAAGAAGGACTCAGAGACAGATTCTCAATTTTGAGCCAATTTTTTTTTCTTTTTGGAAGAAGGGAGGGCAATTGGGATTAAGTGACTCGCCCAAGGTCACACAGATAGTTTTGTGTTAAGTGTCTGATGTCGGATTTGAACTCTGGTCCTCCTGACTCCAGGGCCTGTGTTCACTGCCGCCTAGCTGCCTCTGAGCCAATTTTTTAAAAAGCTAATTAAACATAATGAATTTAAGTAGCCATTTTTTTTTTTTTACCATGAGAAAAGCTATTTTGCTTTGGCCTGCTGCCGCTTAAAAAGAAAGGAGAATTTACATCTTGGCTATAACTTAACTGTTTTGCTTTGGTTAGCTGCCAATGTAACAAACAAGTTCCTGGTATTATGCATTTTTCTTTAATCCTTACTCCTTTTCTTTAAGAATTTTGCTTTCTCTTTGAGATTTTTGCTAAAAGTCTAGTTCTTATAACCAGTTAAAAATTTTTTTTATCGATTTACATTCTACTTGTATAATAACTAAGTGTTCTAGAGACTTTCTTTCCTATTTTTGTTCTGCTGATAAGGATCTTCATTCAGGAGTTTACCTTGCTTCCAAGAAAATTTGGATCAAGGCCAAGATGGGGAGTTCAACCTCTAGAGCAGTCTTTTGAGAAGAGTTCTTCTAAGAGGCAGTCTAGGAGACTGGGGATCCTTACTTGACTCCTAGCTGGCTCACCAATTGTACTGATAAAAATCTGTATTAAACTGATACTAACACAAAGTTATAAGCATGATCAGTTTATTAGTATGGCCAGCAAATACCAATAAATTGGAGACAAGATATCTTAGTAGTTAAAGATGCATCTGATAGATTAACTCTTTTATAGTATTTACTATAGTATAGTATTGGGGCTGTTCACATCAGTTCTTCACCCAGTGGACCAAAATCCCATGACTAACATCCTTTGGAAAGTCTCATGGTGGGCAAACATCCTATCACAAGATTGATTCCTCTCCCTACCATGGTCAGCAAAAGCTCACGGATAAAATTTTTATGGTTGGATTTTATCCCAGAGGAATAGGGACATTAAACTCTTTTAGATGTTACTAATAGGACCTATACAATCAAGTCTAAATTTGATTCACAAATATTAATTCTGATTAGATATACTGATTAGGTTTAATTCTCAATCAGTAATTAAACCACAAAATTTCAATTATATAATTTCACAACAGGCAACTGAAGTTGCAGGCTTAAGGTAGTTCAGACTCACATAATGAGGGATCCAATCAATGCATAGTGGATCGACTGATCATTAATACATAATAAATTGAAAATAGCAGAAAATAAGGTGAGGCATCAATTTTCAGTTTTACATAGGCATACACAATTTCTTCAATTGATTCTCATATGGCATAGTTTTTGATGCACTCCCCATTATCATGGTCACCCTTCTGGTTGCATCCCAGTTTGCCCGTGACAGATTGTGACATGGAGCCAAAATATTATGGTAGCTAGATAGACTGTCCATCCAAAGTCCATTGATGCTATCAATTGTGAGAGAAAATGGGAAGGAGAGTGTGGATGACAGAGAAATGATAGTCAGAAAGATCTGAGTTCAAATTCTGTTCCAGAAACTTATTAGCTGTGTGACTGTGGATAAATCTTTGATCTGTCAGATGCATCCTTGACTACTAAGGAGTCTCGGATCCAATTTATTGGTATTTGCTAGCCATACTAGTAAACTGATCATGCTTATAATTTTATGCATCAGTTTCTCTTTAACAGAGATTTTTATCAGTACAATTGACGAGACAGCTAGAAGTCGAATGAGGGTCTCCAGTCCCTCAGACTGACTCTCAGAAGAACTCTTCTCCAATCTTTTTCTGCCTCAGTTTCTTAAAGTGCAAAATGGACTTAATAATAGCAGCTACTTCACAAGTTGTTGAGAGGACTAAATAAGACAGCATATGTATATGTGTATATAAACCTCTATAAACGCTGGCTATTATTTTTATATGGCTCAGCATATCACTAAAACTTATCATCATCATCTAGTCCAGTGGTTCTCAATCTGTGGGTTATGTTCCATTTGTAACAATGAAAATGCATCGTGCGTATCAGATATTTATGTAATGATTCATAACAGTAGCAAAATTACAGTTAAGAAGTAGCAACGAAAATAATTTTATGGTTGGGGGTCACCACAACATGAGGAACTGTATTAAAGGGTCGCAGCTTTAGGGACGTTGAGAACCACTGATCTAGGGGGATAACTTGACTTATTTCTGGTTTATTTCATAGGTATCTTGATCGATATTTAGAGGAGTTCATGACATCAGCTGAGAAGTACTTCATGGTTGGCCAAAGAGTCATATTTTACATCATGGTGGATGACTATTCTAAGATACCTTGGATACAGCTGGGTCCCCTTCGTACATTCAAAGTATTTGAAATCAACAGAGAGAAGAGGTGGCAGGATATTAGCATGATGCGCATGAAGATCATTGGGGAGCATATTATAAATCACATCCAGTATGAAGTTGACTTCCTCTTCTGCATGGATGTGGATCAGATCTTCAAGGATGACTTTGGGGTGGAGACTCTGGGTGAGTCAGTAGCTCAGCTCCAGGCATGGTGGTATAGGGCTGATCCCAGTGAGTTCACTTATGAGAGAAGGCCTGAGTCCGCAGCATACATCCCTTTTGGCCAGGGAGATTTCTATTACCATGCAGCCATTTTTGGTGGCACACCCCTTCGTGTTTTGAACCTCACCCAGGAATGCTTCAAGGGAATTCTTCAGGACAAAGAAAATGACATTGAAGCTAAGTGGCATGATGAAAGCCATCTCAACAAGTATTTCCTCCTCAATAAACCCACAAAAATTTTATCACCAGAATACTGCTGGGATTACCATATAGGCATGTCCCCAGACATTAGACTTGTCAAGATTGCTTGGCAGTCAAAAGAGTATAACGTGGTTAGAAATGACTCCTGATACTTTTGATGGGATACTATTAAGTTTCTGGATTAGAGTGTCTGTAATTCTGGCTAATTCCTTAAAACCGTTGCACTTAAAAAAAAAGTAAAGCCAAAAAAAATTACAAAAAGTCTTCACCTCACTCAAAAGCAAATTCACAAAACCTCTTCTTTCTTTATAATTTTCAGTCTTCTGCATGGGCAGTACTGGACAAAAAACATATTTATGGAAATTAGATGTAAATACATATTGATTTTTTTTAATCTACTGTGGGTAGTGGGGAAATATTTTGACCTTAATAAAATATGGCTAAATAGATTATGTCATAAATATGCAAAGCCAGAAGCACTCTTATTCTGTAAGTGAAATTCAACCATCTAAAGGTTGGTGAGGAAGATCTAAGTCATGGATTGGTTCCTTATGACTTTGTAATGTATCGCTCTCTTTATCTACCCTGAAGAAGGATGATGACACCTGCCTTGTGCCAATACTTTATAAAGACTATGGGTTATGACACAACCCAAGTTTACAATTCTTAGTTGACTATCAATGGCATGTTGCCTGAACCTGTTTGAGGGCTGTGGTCATTCCTAATCAGAAAGTGCCATGTTCATGTGCAAAGTTCATAGAAATATTAGGAGACATGACTTTCTCAACATGAGGAGTTTTCATAATGATGCCCAGGGGCTTTATCTCAACAACTCTTCCAGGACTAGGTATTAAATATCTATTTTTCAAGAGGCATATTATCTCCTAAGTGATTATTAAACCATCTGCGTGAGCTGAGAGGCCCAGAAAATATAAAATAAGGCTCTAGTGACTAATCTGTGGCACTACTACATTATATCCCATTCTTGCACTGAACATGGTAGAGATGTGAGATTGGTGTTTAATGACCTGTGTTACAGGAGTGAGGGAGGTATCCTGGCTCCTGACTTCCAGTGGACACAACAAATTCACAGAGCTACCTAACAACTCTTTCACTGGCCAGTGTTGCCCTCTGCATATCTTGTTTTGTACTTGCCCGGCTGTAGTTCCCACCTTGTGCTTTTCACACCCTCATTGAGGAGAAGGGGTTGGGAGAATGTAGAGACAGAGAGCGGACCAGTGGAAATTAGAAGGAAAGAGCGAGATGCTTTAAGTTCTTTACTCTGGGCTTCCTCTGAACAAGAAAAAGCTGATGTAAATGCCGTATTATTCAACTATTACCACCAGTGCCACTCAGACCACTTCAAAGGATTGGACAATGCCTGAGTGAGCATCAAGGGTGGAAGAAGCGAAAGACACCAAGTGAAAAACTGTAGGCCTTCAAAAATGGAATTCTGCATGAATTATTATGAAAGAAATTACAAATGCCAATGTTAGCCTTTTCAATAGCCATCATTCTTGCAAAAAACACCAGAATCCTCTGAGAGAGACTGTAAATGTCATAATTGAGCCACTAGCTCAGTGAGAAGGCAGGAGAAAGAATGTATGTTGATATTTATTTTCCTAGCTTTCTCGTGTTTCAGCTCAAGTTATTTCTGTACCCAAGTAAGTTTCTCAAGGGTCTATTTATCATTGCATATCTCATGATAACTACTGTGTAGGGGCTACTTTGACAGTGTAATAATAGTTAAAAGGAACATTCTCCTACTTCCTCTCCATATCTAACACTTTATTTGTAAAAAAAATAATAATAATAATAGTAATTTAAATACCTGCAGGGAAAAATAGATCACATGTCAGTAAAGTCCTCATGATCTCCATAAACAGTTAATCCATTTTAGACTAAATTCCATGAAAGAGGGCTAAGACATCCACTCTACACTCAACATGATGTATCCTGAGTGTTTTGGTATCAGGTTTAAGAGACAACTTTAAGGGGAGTTGTTAATTGACTTTGTTTTGCTTTTTTTTTTTTTTTGCTTTTTGGAGGGGGGAAGGTAGGGCAATTGAGGGTAAAGTGACTTGCCCAAGGCCACACAGCTAGTTTTTTGGGTGTGAGTTAAGTGTCTGAGGCCAGATTTGAACTCAGGTCCTCCTGACTCCAGGGCCGGTGCTCTATTCACTGCGACACCTAGGCTGCCCCATCGCTTTTTTTTTTTAAGGAGTCATTGGAATTTAGAACAAATTCAGTATATCTTTAATGATTGCTCATAAGAGTTTTTAATATCATTTAAGATGTAAAACAAAATAAATTATTTTCTCAGAATGTACTGGTGTATTCATTGATTATGCATGCCACAATCAGCTACTTTATCATTTTTCACACAACTGATCTCCTGGATTTCATTGCCTGCAGTAACTTATCTTCCCGCAAAATTGCATCAACTCTGGAAAATCAAATCTCTTTCGTGTATCCCCTTCCCTTGGGACCCCTCCCTTCATCTGATTGGAATAGATAGAGAGTAGACATCTGAGAGTTCCTCCCATTTCTTCCATTTAAGGAAGGGGCCTAGGGCAATTCTCTCATCATTTCTTACTTGCCTCCATGTCCTCATCATGTTCCAGTGCTGAATACCTATTCCTTTTCCCCTTTGTTGTCTTTCCTTATTTACACAGTGAACTTCTTGAGGGCAGAGGCTATCTTTTTTTTTTTTTTTTTTTGGTCTTTCTTTGTATCTCTGACACTTAGCACAGTACCTGGCACATAATAGATGGTTTTCATAAATGCCCATTGACTACATACATGTATCTCTTTCCTAAGGAACTGAGAATTGACAGTATTGGTGGTACTCTCAGGGGGTGAAAGTGGCCATATTGAATTTGGGGTTCAGTTCATTTCAGGACTCTGCAGCTTTGCATAATCATTGATAGGGAGAATATAAAAATTATAAAGATGAAAAATTAGAGCTTGAAGAATACCACTGAAGTAAGTGAATGAATAATGAATGAATTAATGAAAGATGCCCTTATTATGTACAAAGTACTATTGGGAGCTGGGGTAGAAATAGGAACGGCAGGGAGGTACAGTTATTTCTCAAGGAAAGCTATCTAATTCTTACATGCTAATGGAGAGACAACAAATAGGTTTAAGGTAAATTATCAAATGTAAAGGTCCTATGGTTCTTAGGGAACAACAGCAAAGCATTATCTTTAATATCATTTTTTTTTCTTTTTGGAGGGGGGGAAGGTAGAGCAATTGGGGTTAAGTGACTTGCCCAAGGTCACACACCTAGTTTTGTGCTAAGTATCTGAGGCTGCATTTGAACTCAGGTCTTCCTGACTCCAGAGCCAGTGCTCTATTCACTGTACCACCTAGGCACCCCTTTAATATCATTTCTATTGCTAATTATATCCATATGTAAAGATGATGTTGGGTAGCAACAGGTATTCCCTTTCCTAGAATGAGTAGAGTAAATATCTTACAAGATGGTGCTTTCAAAAATAAGGAAACAACTTTTATTGTCTTTTTTTGTCTATTTTATTTGAAAGCTCAAATTTCCATATCTACCACTTCCTTCTACTATACTTGGTACTTGACCAATAACTTGACCATTATTTTATTTATTTAAAAAATGTATTTGGTATATTTTAAAATTTTTTATTTCTTTTTAGGTTTCATCATTCAATTCCACAAGCTTTTGAGTTTTAGATTTTCTCCCCTGTTTTCTCCCCCCACCCCAAGACAGTGTGCAATTTGATATAGGCTCTATAATCTTTTGTTTTTACTCAGCACTTTCATTTCCCAATAGCTTTCCCTGTCTCCCTTCCAGCAACTTGTCCCTTATAATGAAGAATAAGAAGGGAGAAGGAGAAGGAAGCAGTTTGGCAAAACTCATCACATCAAATAAGTCTGTGAACAAATGTAGTGTTCCACACCCATACTCTACCATCTTTGCAAAAAGGTGAGGAAAGGGAATTCATATTTCTCTTCTTTAGGGCCAGGCTTGGTCATTATGCAGAAATTTCTTTTTATTTTTTGTCCTTTCCATTTAAACCCCTTGTATATGTTATTTTCTTGGTTCTGTTTATTTTACTTGATTATTTCATATAGGTTTTCCCATGACTTCATATTTATCATTTCCTATGATACAATAATATTTCATTTCATTCATATACCACCACTGTAGTCATTCCCACATTGATGGACATCTACTCTGATACAAGTGTTTTGCTACCAGAAAAAGGAGCAGCCTCATGTCATAATTGAGAGCCCCTGTGTACCTAGAACCAGTCCTCCCTTAAGAATATAAGGGTCAAAAAATAAAAAAAAATTTTTAAACATTTTTTAAAAAGAATATAAGGGTCAATTCTGGGAGCCATGATGGTGGAATAAAGGACTCAACTATCTCAAATTCTACTCCAAATAACTTTAAAATAACACCTTGAATTAAATTCTGGAATGGCAGAACCAACAAAAGATTGGAGTAAAACAATTTTCTAGCCAAAGGTAATGTAAGAGATAGGTAGAAAATATCACACTGAGGTGGAGTACAGTGCAGGCTACCCTCTCCTCACTACCTGCCAGTAGCAGGCCTTAGAGGCAGCTTCATTAGCAGCAGCAGCGTTTTCTGGTGCTCTGAGCCCATAGACAGTAAAGGAGTTAGATAAATAGATGTTAGAAATTACAGGGAACCCTTTGCTGGTGCTGGGTTCAAGAACCTTTGTATTGCTCATATGCAGTTTTGGGTCAGAGTCCCAGGGGAAGAGGAGCACTACTGCTTGTGGTGGAAGGGGAGCAGAGACCCTGGTCCACAGTTCCTGGGCAGAGAAGATTGCTTGTGGTTGTTTGCTAGGGAGTAGGGAACCTGGTCTCCGTTTCAAGGCAGAAAGAAACACTAGCACTTGTAACTGCAGGAGAGTAGGACACCAGGTCACAGTTGCAAGAACAACAGGAACACTTGTGGCAACAGGAGAACAAGGTCCTTTCCTGCTTAAAGACCAGAACACAGTCCAAGAGGACAGTAACTACACTTCTCCTGAGATCATACCACTCTGGAGTAGCCTAAAACTTACAGTCCCTCATAACAAGCTCTGAAAACAGGAGCATAGGAGCATGCCCTTCTCCCTAGAAGTATAGCCCAATGTTAACATAAAGTTATAAGTATGAAATTGACTGGAAAAAGTAGCAAAATATAAAATTTAAAACTGGAATATCAAAACACAAAGTCAGAAGAAAACAATGTCAAAACAACTACAAGCAAATCTCAATGGAAAAAAAAAATGTGAATTGGACACAAGCCCAACAAGAATTCCTGGGAGATCTCAAAAAGGATTTTAAAAATCAGGAAAGAGATAAAATAAAAACTGGAAAGAGAAATGAGAGTGATGCAAGAAAATTATGGAAAGCATCAACAGCTTGGCAAAGAAGGCACAAAAATCCACCAAAGAGAATTCTTAATGAGCAGAATTAATAAAACTGAAAAAGAGGCACAAAAAATCACTGAAGAAAATAATTCCTTCAAAATTAGAATTGGACAAGTGGAAGTTAATGATTCCATGTGACATCAAAAAGAATCTAACAAAATCAAACGAATAAAAAAAGAAAATAGGAAATTTTTCCTTGGAAAAATAACTGACCTAGAAAATAGATCCAGGGGAAATAGTTTAAGAATTATTGGACTACCTGAAAACCAAGATTAAAAAAAAATCTAGACATAATCTTTCAAGAAATTTTCAAGGGTGGCTAGGTGGCGCAGTGAGGGCAGCTAGGTGGCACAGTGAATAGAGCACCGGCCCTGAGTCAGGAGTACCTGAGTTCAAATCCGGCTTCAGACACTTAAGACAAAAAAATAGCTGTGTGATCTTGGGCAAGTCACTTAACCCCAACTGCCCTCCAAAAAAGAAAGAAAGAAA
>CM053595.1:73999156-74036165 GCA_028646575.1 Pseudocheirus occidentalis | reverse complement strand
TTTCAAGGAGATATTTCACATTGCCTTCTATTTTTTTCATTTGTTTGGATCTCTTTAATGGTATCTTGATTTCTCATAAAGTCGTTTGCTTCTATTTGCTCCACTCTAATTTTGAAGGAATTATTCTCTTCAGAGAGCTTTTGAGATTCTTTTTCCATCTGGCAAATTTAACTTTTTAAGGCATTCTTCTCCTCATTGGCTTTTGGGCCTCTTTTGCTACTTGAGTTAATCTACTTTTTAGGTGTTGTTTTCTTCAGTCAGGTTGTTAACTCTCTTTTCATGATTTTCTTGCATCATTCTCATTTCTCTTCCCAATTTTTCCTCCATTTCTCTTATTTGGTTTTCAAAATCCTTCTTAAGCTGCTCTGTGGCTTGTAGGCAGTCTTCATGTTTCTTGGAAGCTTTTGGTGTGGGAGTTCTAACTGTGTTGTCTTCCTCTCATTCCATGCTTTGATCCTTTTTGTCCCTAAAGAAGGAATCTAAAGCTTGGTTGCTGTTCTTACATTGCTTCCTTTGCCTGCTCATATTGCCAGTCAATTACTGGATTTTTCAGCTCTGTGGAACTGTGCTTCCAGAGGGGAAAACTCTGCCCCAAATTGCTGGGGGTTTTGCAGCTGCTGGAGCTATTGGGAGACTGCCATTTTTTTGCAGCCCCCACCAGTTTTGGCTCACTGAAAACACATCCCAGGACCACCACCCAAGACCACAATCCGAATCCAGGCTGCTGAATGCAAGAGCACTTAGCCTCTAAATGATCACTTGACCCCTCCCACCCCGCCCCCCACACAGTCTGCAGGCCAGGAGCTCTCAAGCAGCCAAGTAGAGGTGGCTTCAGGGCCACCACTTCTGCTCTTTCCTTGCCCTGGAGGCAGTTTGGCCAGATCTCTTTTCTCCCCCAAATTTAGCTGAGTTCCACTAACCTTTCACTTTGTCCTTGTTTCTTATGGCTTGATAATTCTGGAAACTGCCACAACTGCCGCTGATCCACTCTCCTGAAGGCTCCAACTGTGGCTCGTCCTGGCTGCCCCAGGGCAAAGCCACTGTTTTAGCTCCCAGCATGCTGTGATGAGCCCTTCCTGCTGAGCTGCCTTCAGCAAGAGATGTGTTTTTCTGTATTTTTGTGAGTTTGGGAGCCCTAAAATTTGTTTAGAGTCATATTTTATGGGTATTTGAGGTGGTTATATGGGAGCTATGGAAGCTTGTTGCTTCTATGTCGCCATCTTGCCTCCCCCCCCGCCCATCTTTCTAGTAGGGCAAGATGGATTTCTAAACCCCAGGGCCTGTATATCTTATTTCCCAGTTGCATGTAAGAAACAAGTTTTTTAACATTTGTTTTTAAAACTTTGAGTTTTGGATTTTTTCCCTTCTTCCCTCCTCACCTACTCCCACTGGGAAGATAAGCAATTTCATATAGGTTGTACATGTGTAGTTACCCAAATCATCTCCATAATAGTTATATTGTGAAAGACTAACTATATTTCCCTCTATCCTATCCTGCCCACCACTTATTCTGTTTTTTCCTTTGACCCTATCCCTTTTCAAAAATGTTTGCTTCTAACTACCCTCTCCTCAATCTGCCCTCCCTTCTATCATACCTCCTCTTATCCCATACCCCCCTATTTTCCTGTAGGGTAAGATATCCAATTGAGTATATATGTTATTCCCTCCTTAAGCCAAATTCAATGAAAATAAGACTGTTCCATTCCCTCTCACCTTCCTGCTCTTCCCTTCCATTTTAACAGTTTTGTCTTGTCTCTTTTATATGAGATAATCTGCTTTAATCTATCTCCCCCTTTTTCCTTCTTCCAATGAATTCCTCTCACCTCTTAATTTTATTTTTTAGATATCATCCCTTCAAATTCAACTCATCCTGTGCTCTCTGTCTATGTATACATAAACATACATATGCCCACACTCACATATATATTTATATCCGCATATAGCTTCCTATACATATATATATATGTATGTGTGTATACATATATATTCCCTTTCTCCTCATATTGAGAAAAGTCTTATGAGTTATAATTATCATTTTTCCACATAGGAATATAAATAGTTCAATTTTAATAAGTTCCTTATGATTGATTTTTCCTGTTTACCTTCTCACTCACCCTTCTTGTACTTGAAAGACACATTTTCTGTTCAGCTCTGTTTTTTTCATCAAGAATGCTTGAAAATCCTCTTTTTAATTTAATGACCATATTTCCCCCTGTAGCATTATACTCAGTTTTGCTGGGTAGGTGATTCTTGGTTTTAGTCCCAGCTCCTTTCACCTTGTGAATATCATATTTCAAGCCCTTTGATCCATTAATGTAGAAGCTGCTAGGTCTTGTGTTATCCTGATGGTATTTCCACAATACTCAAATTGTCTTTTCCTAACTGTTTGCAGTATTTTCTCCTTGACCTGGGAACTCTGGAATTTGGTTATTATATTCCTAGGAGTTTTCTTTTTGGGATCTTCTTCGAGAGGCAAATGGTGAATTCTTTCAAGTTCTATTTTGCCCTTTGGTTCTACAATATCAACACAATTTTCCTTGAGAATTTCTTGAAGGATGACTTCTAGGCTCTTTTTTTGATCATGGCTTTCAGATAGTCCAATAATCTTTAAATTATTTCTTTCTTCCAGGTCAGTGGTTTTTCCAATGACACATTTCACATTGCTTTCTATTTTTTCATTTGTTTGGATCTGTTTTATAGTGTCTTGATTTCTCACAAAGTCATTAACTTCCAATTCCTTCAATCAATCAAATTTTGAAGGAGTTATTCTTTTCAGTGAGTTTTTGAAATTCCTTTTCCATCTGGCAAATTGGCTTTTTAAGACATTCTTCTCCTTACTGGCCTTTTGAGCCTGTTTTGCTATTTGAGTTAGTATATTTTTTAAGGTGTTATTTTCTTCAGTGTATTTTGGGTCTCCTTTAGTAGGCTATTGACTCTCTTTTCATGATTTTCTTTCATTATTCTTGTTTTTCTTCCCAATTTTTCCTCCACTTACTTGATTTTCAAAATCCTTCCTGACCTCCTCCATAACCTGTAACCAATTCATATTTTTCTTGGAGGCTTTTGATGCAGGAGTTCTGATTTTGTTGTCTTCCTCCTGGTAAATGACTTGATCCTTTTTGTCCCCCAAAAAGGGTTCTATGGTCTGTTTGTGCTTCCTCTGCTTGCTCATATTGCCAACCAATTACTTGGCTTTTGAGCTCTTTGCCATAGTAGAATTCTGCTTCCATAATGGAGAGAACTGTGTCCAAAATTGCTAGAGTTTATGCAGCTGCTGGAGCTTTTAGAAGGGAGCCCTCTCTACAGCCCCCACAACCTCTGGCACACTGGCCACACACCCCAGGACCACCACCCATGACTGCAATCCAGATCCAAGCAGGTTAAAGCAAGAGAGATTACCCTCTGAATGGCCGCTTGGTCCCCCTATGATCTGTAGATCAGGAGCTCTGGAAGCTGCACAGCACAGTCACCATGCCTCAGTTGCTTCTCACCCTAGGGGCAGGGCCCAGACTGTCCTCTTCCATCCACCCCTGTTCCAACAGAGTTCCATGCTGACCTTTTACTTTGTTTTGGTGTTTAAGGGTTGAAAAGTCTGGAAACTGCCACAGTTCCTGGTGGTTAACTCTCCTGAAGTCTGCTATGGCTGCAGCTGGTTGGAGTTGCCCTGGGGCCAGAACCATGTGGGTCCTGAGGGTCTGCAATTGGCTTCTGATGTGCTGTGATAGACCTTTCCTGTCAGCATGCTGGGCTGCCTTCAGCGGGAGATTTGTTTCTCTCTGTCATTTTGTGGGTTCTGTAGCTCTCAAGTTTGTTTAGAGTCATTTTTTTACATGTATTGGAAATAATTGGAGTGAGAGCTCATGCCGAATTTGTGCTTCTACTCCTCCATCTTGGCTGAACCCCAAGAAAATTTTTTAATAGAGGTAGAACAAAAGAGATGAAGTAGGAAAATGTCTATTTATCAACATAATGGCTCACATTTCTACAATGTTTAGTGGCTTGCAAAGCACTTTCAATAAAACAAACCTATAAAATGGGTACAGTATTATTATCTGTACTTTACAGATAAATACACCTAAGGTATTAACTTTAAGTGGGTTTTGCCTGAGGTCATATGTCAAAGACAGGATTTGAACCCAGGTCTTACGGTGCAGGATCTAGTTTCCTCTTCATTGAAAAATATTTTTGCCCAGTATGGATTTACATAAATGTACATTTCCTTTCCTTTTCTCTCTTTGATGCAATTGTTCAACCACATACAGGGATTTCACAATTTTCTCCAGAGTGTCTAATGTAATTTAGCAAATATTTATTGAATGTCAGTTCAGTTCTGAACATGTTGAGTATAATGTGTCATTTGGAGAGCCATATCCAGGTGTTTCAGAAATCCAGCAGGCAGGTAAGATGCAGGACTAGAATTTGGAAGAAAGACTGAGGCTAGGTATATTGATTTAGAAGTCAACTGAATAACCCTGATGGCTGAATCAATGGGAATGAGAACCCCCAGAGTGTAGTGTACTGGCCTTGGAGTTAAGAAGACCAAGTGTGAGAAATGTACTTAGTCTAGGAATAAACAATACTCGTTGGAAAGCCAGGAAGGTTTTCATTACCTTTATTTTACATTTGTTCTTTCTGAATAAATGGGTAGCCTCTTTCAAAAGACTACAGAGAATCAGACAAATGCAAGTCTTTTTATGTTGTTAGTCCTGCCTGGTCCCTCCCTTCAGAACCAGGATTGGTTCCAGCTCTTCTGAGTTATAATTTTTTTGATCTGTCCACTGCACATTACTCCTTCATGTATCCCTTCCTCCCAAATATGGGCCAACATGGGTTGCATGTTTGGATGATGAGGCTCTAATTCTATGTGGAGTGTGTCAGTCAATATACATGAGACTTGATGACCCTGGCCAGTTTAATCCAGTTTAGCCTGGGCTTCCTTCAAGCATAACTTACAGATTTCTTCCAGCTATATGACTGGACAGGATTGCTCTGCCCTTCCTTCACTCATCCTGATTTATACCTTCTTGCATGTCCTCTGTAACATCTGTCTTTGCAACATCCATTGTTCCTATGAAATTTATGGAAATCAAAGTTTTATCATTTCTCACACAAAGTTCAAACCCTACCTGTGTCTGTGTAAGTAACTTAATTTCTCTTTATCTATAAAATGAGAGGATTTTACTTGATAACCTTTAAGATCTCCTCTTAGCTTGATACATATGATCCTGTGATCCTATGAATGAATGAGATTGACAAGGGAAAGAAAAGAGAGGGAAGAGAGCTCAGGAGAGAACCTTAGGATATCTGGAGAAGGAAATAGTAAACTACTTCAGTGTCCATGGCAAGAAAACCCCAAATGGGGTCAAGGAGAGTTGGACACAACTGAAAGACTCAACAAGATGGAGTGGTAATGGACTTATTCCAGCAAAGAGAAAGGAAAACCTGGAGAGATCAGCATCATGAAAGTCAGGGAAGAAGAAGATTCCACTGAAGGGTCTGATCGTCAATGACATAAAAATCTGTAGAGAGATCAAGGAAAATGAGAGATGAGAAAATACGATTGAATTTAAAAGTTAAGGGTATAAGAACTGAATAGAAGGTGACGTGAATGGAATAGAAGGCAATCGTGAAGTAGAGACAGTAGTAGGAGTAGCTAACATTTATATCGCCTTTACTATGCGCCAAGGACTTTACAATTATCATTTCATTCAATCCTCACTACAGCCCTGGGAGCTAAGGGCTATTATTATCATTCTCATTTTATAGGTGGAGGAACTGAGGCAAACAGAAGTTAAATGCCTTGTCCAGGGTCACATAGCTAATAAGTGTCTGGCACCACACATGAACTCAGATCTTTTTGAGGCTCTGGTCCCAGGACTGACTATAGAGCAGTGGTTCTCAACCTTCCTAATGCTGTGACCCTTTAATGCAGTTCCTTATGTTGTGGTGACCCCCAACCATAAAATTATTTTCATTGCTACTTCTAACTGTAATTTTGCTACTGTTATGAATCATAATGTAAATATCTGATATGCAGGATGTATTTTCATTGTTACAAATTGAACATAACTCACAGATTGAGAACCACTGCTATAGAGGTTTAGGGAGAAATGGAAGAGGGTACTAGAAGTAATGACAGAGTCATAGAAAAAGTTTTTGATTTGTTTTTTTAAAAATGAGATTAAAAAATCTTTAAAGAATGAGATTGAAAAACCCATTTTGTGAGCATGATCATGATTCAGAAGGTTAACATCATTATCTCCATTTGCTTTCATATCAAATTACATTAAATGTACATCTTTATTGAATGCATGCCCTTGTTAACCTGATTATCCTTCTTCCTCTAGCCCCTGATTTGCCATCATCATCCACTCTGGCTCGTCAACACTGCTCTGCAGTCCTTCCCATCCATCCCTTTGGCACTAATGGTAGCTGTCAGCTACAGAACAGTTGCAGTTACTGACCCTTTTTAGCAGGTGTTCTTCACCTGAGATTTGGATACTTGTTTCGTTTTTTTAATGAATCTTTTGACAACTCTACTTCAATATAAGTTGTTTCACCAGAGTGTCAGGAATTGGATGGACATACACACACACACATACACACACAAACACACACACACACGTGCGCACGCGCACACAGAATTCTGGCTGTAGAAAAAGTCCAAGGAGAGAGACATAAAGCTTCTTGTTCAACTCCTTCTAATCTGTGCCTCTTTTCTCCCCTATGCCTTTCTCATAGGATCATGGGACCATAGGCTTTAGAACTGGAAGAGACATTAGAGAATGCCTAATCCAACTCCTTTATATTACAGATAAAGAAACTCAGTCCTAGAGAGGTTTTGGAAATAAAGCAAATGCCAAAGGGAAGGATCCAGGTGTCCTTAAACAAGGGATCTCAATTGACAAATTATTCTATGCATTTTTTTTTTAGTACAAATGTCTTTAGAGAAAACAAGTGCCTTCTTTAAGCAGTCAATTATCCAACAAGCATTCAAAAAAAGTTCCTTCTATTTGCTGGCCATTTAAGTCCCTATCTTCCTCTGCCTTCCCTTTCCAGTGTAGCTTCTGGAATGTTCTAGTTTAACAAATTTCCCTTCATCCTGGATTTCTTCCTCTCATGTCTCTCCCATCTTCTGGTGCTCACAGAAACCTAACTTTCTCCTCAAAGACCCTATGTCTCTTGACATCCTCTCTGAGCTAACTCCTTGTCTCACATCATATGACAAATGGAACCCAGGAAGAAAAGCTGACAGACTCTTTTCTTCCTGTGGCCACTTTTAGACTTGTCCCCATCATTTAGTAAGCAACTCTCTTCCTTTAAAGTCCACTCCATTGTTTCTAGATGTTTGTTGTGTTTATCTATGGACCTCCAGGTTACTCTCCTCAACAAGTTCAATACCTGGTTCACAGTCTTCTTCTTTACCTGGAATCTAGAACCCTTTGAACATCCTGGCCTCCCATGAACAATTTATTTGTGGAAATTATTTCTGACTCAGTTTCCTTTAATCTCTTTTATTAATGGTTCCTCATTTATCCACAAAAGATAGGTTGCCAGGCTTTGAGCATGCCCAGATCCCTTAAGACAGAGGCATGCATATGGGAGAAGGCAGGATCTGCATTAGTTTCCCTACATGCTAATGGAGGCAGCTTCTTTCTAGTGGCTGTATAACTGGAAATGTCTATATCTTTAAATCTACCTGACTGAAGCATAATATCTGTCCGTACTGGCATGCAGGCAGTAAAAATCTATTCACACAGAGCACAGGAACCATGCACTAATCTGGGTGGATGAGTAAGGTCCATTCCCCCAACCCCTATAGGCCCCGAAGCCCTGAGGCCCCCAGAATTGGTTCTGAGATTTTGATCTATTTCATTTGTTCTTTTCAGTTCTAAGCACAGGCTGTAGAATCCTTGGACCCAGGATTCTGAGCCCTGGCAATCTTGTAGACAGGATCCTGGGAGAAATGCAGTTGGTGGGGGGTTGAGCTAATGACAGATACTAGATATCCTCAACCCACTTAAAGGTACTGGACAACCCTGAGGGAGGGGTGAAATGTAACATACCTGGCCACCAAACAGTGGTGGCTAAAGTGGTCACTGTTACAGTTATAAGTTTTTTAATACCATCACTGAAGCCAGAAGATTCAAAATTATATAAAGTTTAAAAAAAAACCAATAATACAAGTTAGCTATTATAAAAACAATTATATTTTGAGAAGCAAATTAAAGTTTAAATTCTTTTTTAAGAGCTACAAATTGAGGAAATATCTATCCCAATACATTCTACTATCCAGATTAAAAAAAAATATCAAGGAACTCTGTTGATACATTCATTGTATTCTTTGGACTGCCAAGAAAGCTTGACAAGTTCAATATTTGTAGACAGTCTTTCCTGTAATTCTAGCATTATTTAGAGGACAAGATTTTAGTGGGTTTGCTGAGAAGGAAATATTTTTTAGGTGGCTTTTATATTGCCTCACAGCTTTAATGTCAATAGCTTTGTCATGGCTAATTCCCTTGAAGCACTCCTAGGCAAAGTTCAAGCATTGACGGCTGTGTCACCAAAGATTCTTGATTGGTACTAGAAATCTCCTGTGTCAAAAGGAATAAGCACAGCTGATTCAAATTGCCTCTCATAATTGATTTATTCAGAACCTGCATTGTATAGCCATGAATAGAGCTGATCCACAGACTCATCTAGGGCAGTGGTTCTCAACCTTCCTAATGCCCCAACTCTTTAATACTAGTATGTGGGTGTATCTGCATGTGGGTGGACCCACCTGGAGACAGATAGAGGAGCAGTGTCTTGGTTCCTAAGACCATTGGAAATATGTGTTTTCTGATGGTCTTAGGCGACCCCTGTGGCCCCTGTGAAAGAGTTGTTTGACTCCCAAGGGGGTCGCAACCCACAGGTTGAGAACCGCTGACCTAGGGTCTTCACACCAATTCATTTTTTTTTTTTGCTTTTTGGAGGCGGTTGGGGTTAAGTGACTTGCCCAAGGTCACACGGCTAGTTTTTTGTGTTAAGTGTCTGAGGCCGGATTTGAACTCAAGTACTCCTGACTCCAGGGCCGGTGCTCTATTCACTGTGCCACCTAGCTGCCCCCACACCAATTCATTTTCAAAGGCTTGATCCACTTTCATACAGAAGAGAAAGTCAAATTCATACTAGATGTGGCCTTCAGTGTTTCTCCAAGGGTCTTCATGTACATCCCATTAACAATATTCCCATGGATTCACTCCAAAGACTTCAAACGCTTCCAATTTCCACTGAGGACTCAACTTGATACAAAGTATCCTAAAGTGGTCATCTACCTTCAGGGAAAATATAACTTCATGACCTACCATGAAGTATTTGTTATTAGATATTAAGAATTTTTCTAAACAATGATCAAGATAGATGGGAAAGGAATGCGAAGTATTTTCCTGGATTTTGTCAGAAGAAGTCAAGTATTAAAAACCAAGACAATATAGGCTGTAGAATAGAATATATGGTCGCCAATAGTATGGAACATCACTGAAAAGTTGGGGTGTAATCCTTACTCTCATTAGTGCCGTATTCAAAATAGCTAAATGAATCCCTGACCCCCCCCCCCAACTCAAAACTCCCTTTCCCCACTTCTGCTGATTTCATTCTCAAATGGGTCCATATTAAGCTGGATTTCCATACATAGCTAGGTGGCACAAAGGATGGAGTGTTCCACCTGAAGTAAAAAAAAGAAACAAAAAACCCCTTGAGTTAGAATCCAGTCTCAGACATTTATTAGCTATATGACCCTAGGGCTTAAACAAGTCTCTTATTTTCTCCTTAGCTAAAACTGAGATCAAAATAGTACTTATCTCAGAGGGTGGTCTAAAGGATCATATGAAATAATCTATGTAAAGTGTTCTGCAAAACTTAGGCTTCAACTAAGTGCATATTATTATTGTTGTTGTTGTTATTGTTGGTAGCAGCAGCAGCAAAAGTAGTAGCAGTAGCAACAGAAACAGTAGTAGTTGTTAAAAGGGATGTAAAAAAACTTCACCAGCTCTATCAGTCCCAAGAAGTCTGGCTATAGAAGTTAAATTTGCATAAGTTTGCATTGTAATTATGGAATCGAAAGAAGTTTTCTAAACTCAAACCAGATAGACTGGGACTAAAGAGTAACCTAAGAGCCAGAAGCAAAGGAGTTTACAAGACAGAGAAGCTCTGTCTGGCTTCTGTATATGTGTCTCAAAAAGAAAAAATAGCCAAGAATAAAAAGAGAGGAGGAGGCCATAAAGTAGCTGAGGGCTATTGTGATGCTTCTAGTCTGCCCAGTCTTATAGATGGCAGCTGAGGACCTACAGAGAGTAACAGGTAGTAGCAGTCAACATCACTTGACTAGTCTGCAGGAGAGTAGAAAGGAGCCTCAGTTTAGTAGTGAGATAGAGAGAGGCTTAGATGCAGACCTTGGAGTTTTGGTTACTTACATGTGCCTTACTGTAAAGCCACACACAAGCAGCTTTCCAGAAGAATGATGCTGTTAACAGCTTTCAAGGTTCTGATTACATAGTATAGTGAACACTATTTATTCAATAACAAATCAGCAAAACATTCATAGAAAATCAAGGTATGGCATTCAGAATATTACAATTTATCACAGAAAATCAAAATATAGCATTCACAACTTATCACTAAAATGGCCACACAGTTTTCACCACAGTGGTCACATAGTTTTGAACAAAATAAAATCATTTAGTCAATCAATCACTTAGTAACTCAATCATTCAATCATCTGTACAAAAAATCAAAGTCATCTACCCATGGGGCACACTAAGTTACAAATCAGTCACTACTCAGTACCCTCTTAAGGGGTAGTGAGAAATACACAGGCCATCCACTCCTTGGTCACAAGTAAATCACAATTTCATCACTACTCAGTACCCATGGAGAAGTCTTTTCATCTTGAATCGAGGCAGGCTTTCAGCTTCCGTGGCTCCTCTTCCATGGTCCCTGCTCCTGCCCAAATCTAACCAATTGCCACCTGAGTTCAAAGGCAGACAGTTCCCAGCTCCTTATGTAGCACTCCATGCAATTCCTGCTCCACGTTGTAGCTCACAGCATCCAGTTCACCTCAAGTCCTTCACAGTTTCTGTTCCTGGGAAGAGAAAACTTAACAGAGCAACAGAAAGACAAAGTACTGACACCATAGTTGTGCTTCCTCTGGCAGCTCTGGCTGGCCCTTGGAAAACCTTAGCACCATAAGCTCTGTTCTCAAAATCAAAATCACTTTCACCCCTTTTCAAAATCAAAATTACTTTCTCCATGGAAGTTCCAGTCCAGCAGCAGCAGCAGCCCAGCCTTCAGATGCTTATCTCAAGAAGTTCTGACTTTCCCAACTAGGGTTTTTCCTTATATACAATACTGCTCCTCCCTGTTCAGCCCCTTCCTGTCACATCAGCAACAGGGGCTCATACCTTCTGTTTCTTTAACAGAGACTTAATTTGAAACTAGGTGCTAAGTACCTGTCAGCTTAGCAATGCAAAGGGATCTTCAAATTTCCTTACTATTACATTTACACATGGGTCCTCTCCCACATGTATTCCCTTGCCATATGTAGATCCCTTTCCCTCATGTGTTTCCAGGTTATGAGTTTTTCCTTTACAGGTTTCTTCTCCCAGTGCTGTAGAAATCTGTGAAGTGCTGTACCCCTTGTGTGTATGGGTAGGTCTTTCTCATTTATTTTGTTGTGCTGTTCACTTGCATTCCTTTTTCCTTCTTGCTAGACATCTTCTGTCTGATCTGTTCAAAGAGACCCTGGGAAGGATTGTGGCCTGTGGTTTTGAGTAGATGCTGATGTAAAGTAGGTGTTGACCCTCAGGTCACTTTCAGGGAATTCACTCCACTACATGGTTATTGAACAAAAGTGTTAACTAAACTGGTTCTCTGTTTGAAGATTTGAAATCTTGCCAAACAAAACACTCCTAGTTTACTCATGTTGGAATTGTTTTCTGTGTCAAAGGGGCAAAATGGGGTCAATAGAGTTTATTAGCATTTTCCAGATACTCCTGTCCAATTCACATTTTAATTGGGAGGTTTGATAAAGCCAATAAGCCTTAGAATGAGGTCATCATGATCTGAATTCTCATGTATTTACCAATAGGCTCTAGTAGGCAACACTTTTGAAACTCAGACACAAGAAATTGACAATCGCACCAAGTCTTTCCATTTTTGAATGTCAATTTGATAAACAGCACTTCTCAGTGAAAGGCATAGGAAAGGAGAAAAGGTGTGAGAGTCCTCGTAGGAGTAACGTCTTTGACTTTACAGTTTCTCTCTTGGTACTTCGGGAACTTAGAAGCATATTCACAGACAAGACAACCTCAAATGGTCATACAGTCAATGTCTCTCTAGAGTAGTGGTTCTCAACCTTCCTAATGCTGCAACCCTTTAATACTTGTATGTGGGTATATCTGCATGTGGGTGAACCCGCCTGGAGATGGATAGAGGAGTGGTGGTCATTTCCTAAGACCATCAGACATATGTGTTTTCCAATGGTCTTAGGTGACCCTGTGAAAGGGTCGTTCGACCCCCAAAGAGGTCATGCCCCACAGGTTGAGGACTGCTGCTCTAGAGGCTGCACTGTGTGGTAGATAGTTTGCATCAGAATTCATGTCCTGGCTCTGGCAAATATAGGCTCTGACTCTAGGTAAGTCATTGAACCTCCCACTATCTCCAGGCAACTCTCCAAAACTATAATTGTGGAGAAGATGCACAGTGGATTGAATGCTGGATGACTTTGAGGCAGGATGACCTGAGTTCAAATCCAGCCTCAGACACTTAACTGGGTGACCCTGGGCAAGCCACTTAACCTCTTTTATCCTTAGTTTATTCATCTGTAAAATGAGGGATAACAATGGTGCCTTCTTCCCAAGGTTGTTGTGAGGACAAAAATTGGGAGATAGTAGTTGTAAAGCTCTTTGCAAATGTTAAAACATTTTACATTTTCATCATCATCATCATCATCATTACCACCATTATCATCATAATTATCATCTGGATCAGTAGAGGAAGTCCCTCTCTCAGACTTGCCCTGATGAAATCACTGTTCTGGTGAAAAAAAAATTATTTTTGATCAGTAACTCTGCCTTCCTTCCTTCCAACCTTAATGGCTCAGACCATTTCCCAACTTTCTTCTGGTTAATGACATGGAGATAGGCATGTTTCTCCCCTTTGCCCCAGAGATCCTCAACCTCTCATTACACAAGATAGGAGGAATCTGCTTTGTTCTATTCCTGGAAACTCTGCCTCAAAGGGAGATAACACCAACCAATGTTTACTAGTCTCCTACACCATGTAAACCATTATTCTGGTGACTAGGAAAACACAAAGTGTAGCTAGGATATTTTCCTTGTTATTATGGAACTTATAGCCTAGTAAGGAAATAAGCAACTCACATGGTTAGCTTTAGTGTACACTATCATATAATTGTTGCATTAGAAAGACCCAAAGTGCTAGATGAGGATTGAGGGGGAAGGTTGTTCAATTGGTTAGTTCAGAAGAAGCTTTGAAGAATCGCAGAATCTTAGAGTTGGGTGGTTCCTCCAAAGCCATTAAGGTTAACCTGTACCTGAGAGAAATGTCCTCTCCAACATAGGACTAAGTGGTCGTCTGGTCTCTGTCTACAAGATAGAGTAAAGGGGAGACAACTATCATCTGAGACAGCCAGTTGTACTTTGAAACAGTGACAGAGATTGTCTAAGGAACTACTGATTAAATACAGCTGCCAATCATTCAATGAATGATGCAGAGATAGGGAAAAAATACATGGTCTATTATAGTCAGAGCACAGATATCACTCATCAGATAATCAGCAGCAGCAACAACAAAAATCCGTGAGCCCCAAATGCCAGTTTTAAATGGCATCATTTAGGTTTTAATTACATAAACAATATGGGGTGTATGGGTGTTAGGGAAAATTAATGCTTCTGGTGTGAGGGGTGCTGAGCCCTTTTCAGGGCTGCTCATTCACTTTTGGGGTCCACTTGTCACCCAGCTCTCACCTGTGGCTCCAAGAAGTTAAGTGCGCAGTGGCCACATCCTGGTAAAACATTGGCTAAACAAGATTGAGGGTAACTGATGGATCTTAGACTCTTTGGTAAGTTGGGGGATGTCTACCCCAAGCATGTGAAAACCTCTCCTGGTGGAATGGGCAGACGGGAACAATTTGTTCCAGTGCCCACGAAGGCAGCAGAAGTAGGCATTATGGAGGGCTTAGAGCTTGGTTAGATATGGAAGATGCCAAAGTCATCTACTGCATTTTGAGCCAGCACCAGTCATCTTGACTTTTGTCTTGTCATTGGACTTCAATGATTCTGGAAAAGAGAGAGAGAGAGGTAGCTCTGCTGCACTTAAATCCAATTTATGTGTGGGTCAAAAGACATCATCCATACCATTTTACCATTTTTACCTATCTCAAAGTCCTGTGGTGACAGACAAGTGATGAAACAGCAGGTGTGGATACACTGGCAGCTGTAGCTGCAACCCTATACACAGGCAGCCCAGGGTATGGCTTCATCTTCTCAGTAGACTGAAGTAGCCGTGGAATTTAGCAGTTCCCTGGGTGTCTGAGCAGCCTTTTTTAAGGACCACACTGCTCACTTCTTAGTGTGAGGAATGGGCTAGAAAAGGTGCCTTAAAAATGGTCTGCTTCACCAAACCTAACCCTGGCCTACTCTTACTACAGGGATCCTATCCTGTGATCAAAACACACAAAAAAATATGCAAAAACTTTTACAAAGATGATTCCAATCACCATTGGTACATGGGATGTGTGTATGCTTATAGAAAACATAAAATTCAACAGACCCCTTGTCGTGAGAGAACTCGGCAAGTATCATATCCAGATAGCAGTCCGGAGTGAAATAAGGCCAGCAAATGAAGGTGAGCTTACTGAAGCTGGAGCTGAATACACGTTTTTCTGGAGTGGCCACAGTGATAGGGAGCACCATGAAGTTAGCATAGGTTTCACAGTCTCCTTCGTCTATCTCTAAGAAGGCAGTGTTTAACTCCATGAAAAGAAAATGCAAGCAATGCTTAGGGAGATACAGGATTCTTAGCTCAGTAAGAAGGCAGATGAAACTCTTTTACGCTGATAGTAATAATCCACACTGCTTTTATGATGCTCTGAAAACTACTTATGGGCCAAATACATATGGTGCCTTTCAACTACTCAGTGCTGATGGAGTTACATTGATTAGTGAGAAGGACATGATGCTGGAAAGATGAGCTGAACACTTCCATGATGTTCTCAACGGACCAACAAATAATGCTGAAGTCACTGACTGTATACCTCAGTTTGAAGTCAGCCCCTCTCAAGTCAAACTTCCAACTGAAGAAGAGATTAGACTGTTGTCATGTGGCTAACCATCTGGTACTGATTCTATTCCAGCTGAGATTTACAAGGAAAGGTGTCCAATTCTCAAACAAAAGCTGACTAAAATCTTCTGGCTTGTATGGCAAGAGGAGGTTATCTCCCTCCGAGTTCAAGGATGTCTCCATTGTCCATCTCTATAAAAGAAAGGGAAATAGGTCATCTTGTGACAATAACAGGGGTGGGGGTCTCTCTTTTAATCTTTGCTAGCAAGATTCTTGCCAGAGTCCCCCTTAGTAGACTAATCTTTCACTTGGAAGATGGTCATTAGAATTGAAGTATATTATGGAGAGTTAAGGAGAACTGACTTAGATATGAAACTTTATTAATTAACTTAATAGTGTTGATTTATCCCAAACCCTAGACTAGACTAGAAGAAAGAGGTTTCAGGTATGAGTTCCCTCTAAGGACTAGAAATCAATGACCTTCTTACCCACAATGCAGACAAGCATCATTAGAATAGGAGCCTGTGTGGTGATTCCGGAAACAAAAGAAGGTGGGATTTTCTGATTATCAAAGGCCTTAGACACATCTTGAGGGATCCAATTGTTGGCCAGTCTATTTTTCAATTCTAAGGAAGAATTTCTGATTCTCAAAACTGCCTTAAATTCTCAAAAGTTCTGCCCAAATGTACCAGTAATCATTTAGTAAAGGGACTTGTATTCTATGGTAATTATAAGCCCAAGCAGGATGTTGAAATCAAAGGATCATTCTTGAGACTAAAGATATCTCTCCCTTGAAATTAATCCTGTTCAAACATTTTCACCAAGATTTTTAAACTGGGTTTTAGATAATTTGGATTCCTTGAAAAGAGTCTTCCCCCAATTATCCAGGAGACAACTCACAAGGGCATCTTCAGAAGAAATGGACTGACTAGATCCTAAACTTTTGGAGTGAAAATGTGTATCAGGAACATTTGGACCAGAATATGAGACCAAAAAGAATGATGTTAGAATTAAATTTTTCTACCAAATCAGAATTGCTAAAGCCAATTCACTGAAACAAATGAACTGAAACTAAACCACAAGCTTACCTTAAATGAAGCCAATTCACTGAAGTCAATTTATTGGACCCCTCAAAATAAGTTTTCATATGTCAGTCTAAGCTTTGTTGTTGTTGGTGGCACCAATGCTGTAAAATAGATAATTGAGAAAGTAAAAAGAAAGAATGAGAGCCCCGTATAATTTCTGGCCTGTCTTCAATAGAACACTGAGATTTATGCCAGAGGTACATTCTTACTAGGGTCACTCAACCAATGATCACACCACAGGACTGGAGCCCACCTGGGTCAAATCAGAACCAGAACCAGACCGGAAAGGAGATTTCTGAGTAATCCACTGCAATGCTTTTTATATCAGACCAGAACCACTGAACCAGTACCAATGGTCAGAAACACCGGGTCAGACTCTAACCCAGGTTGAACTAGGACAATGGCCATGACAGCTAACTGGCAAATCTCTTGCTTATGTACCTGTATAAAAAATGAGATTAAAAAAAGGCACTAGGAATACAGGCAGATGGCACATGAGGTTTAGGGAGGAAGGGGGAGGAAATGCCTTGTCTTGCTTGTTAAAACCCAGAGTTCTTCAGTCCAACCCTTGCTTTAGAATTATGGAGGATTGCTTATCAGAATGTCTGGGTGGCTACCACACTTAGAGATGCAAAAGTTTAAACAGACATTATTCAAATGCAAGAAACAAAAACCAAAGATAATATGTAGAATCATACATAGAAACACACAGGACACACATAGAAGATGAATTGACCTCCTTTTCCATGAATATTTTTTTTCTTTTTGGAAAGTAGTCTTTGGCCTGGCTGAGTTTTTCTCCTTCAATATTTCTCCAGGGTAAACATACCTTTGTGTGCACTGGAGAACTTCTGTAGTGGAAACCCTGGTCTTTCCAACCTCACTGAAAAATACCTCCTCCCTGAGTTCATGTTGTGCATAACTACTGCCAAATAAATATTTACCATGATGTAGAAATTATGGAGTTAAAAACATAGGCTTCGCTATTATGCTCAAGCAGAGGTTCAGGCCTCAAAGAAAACCTGAATAATTATGAAGATTCTGACAAGGCTTCTTATAGACAAGGAAACCTCATCAAACAAACTCTATAGGTAAACTGAGTCATGTTACAGATTAAACTATGTTCAGCAGATTTACAAATAGACTAATTGAGGAAGAGGATTTATATGTCACTAAAGAGGAAAAAATGAGATTCTTCCTCTGGCTTCTTATTTTTGATGATTATTTATAATTTATTATCTTATTCAGAAAGCTTTTTAAATCCAATTTTATGAGCTTAGAGATTATTTGAACCCAGAATGTCACCCTGACCTCAGTAACTCTCCAGGAATGCTGAAGATGACTATGAGGAATTTTGGGTTCCCTGAAATCCTGGATCCACCCAATAATGTATTGGATACCCTTGGCCAAGTCTTGTTTTTTGGGTTCTAATCTTGCATTTTGGGTTCCCCTTGTATTTTGCTTTGCCCCAGTTTTGTTGAATGTTTATTTGCATTTACTCATATCCATTTCAATCTACCTTGCTTTCAAGTTATCCTCTTGATGTGACCTTAGACAAGTTGAGATCTGGTAAAGACCTTCATTTAAAAAGGTCAAGGTGACCTACTGCATCCTGAGTCATAGCCAGTCATCTTGTCCTTTGTCTTGCCATTGGACTTCTATGGGTCTGGAGGAGAAAGTAAGGCTGCCAACTTTGCCCAGTTCTGTCTCACTTATTTCTCATTTACATTACAAAGTCAAGAAATTGTCCTCATGATGTCATTGGTCCACTTTGAGAATGAAAGACAAACAAGAAAAACCCTTCTGCCCTCTGGACAAAATTGTTTGACTGTCTATGTGTGGTTAGTGAATAGGCAGCTTTGTCTATCAGTGGTTCTCAACCTTCCTAATGCCGCGATCCTTTAATACAGTTCCTCATGTTGTGGTGACCCCCAACCAAAAAATTATTTTTGTTGCTACTTCATAACTTTAATTTTGCTACTGTTGTGAATTATAATGTAAATATCTGATATGCAGGATATGTTATCATTGTTACAAACTGAATATAACCCATAGGTTGAGAATTGCTTGTCTAAATCCTGCAAAATGTAAACCTTCCAGATCCTGAGTGATAGGGAGCCTTACCTCCTTTTTTGGCTTGTTCTCCTCTACCAAATGACCTAATATATTTCTTCCTAAAACTATTTCAGATTTTAGAGTTTGTTCCTGTGAACAAAACATCTAATGAATGTTTAAGGCTCTAAGTAAATTTTCTTATCACATGGGACAGGTTTTGGTCAGGTAAGGTTAATAATAACCAAAACTTGCACAGGGAATGACCTTGAGTCCTGAGTTCCAAACAGCAAAAGGAAATTTTAAAATTCCCATGACAGAAGTTTGTCCTTACGTGATGCCTTCATGTTCCCCTCTGCAATGTCTACCCACTGCTCCTAGTTTTGCTTCCTGGGGCCAAGCCAAACAAGCTCAATTCCTCTTGCAGATGGCAATCCTTCAAATATTTTATATCTATCCATCCCCCTGTTATGGGAATCTGAAGATCTTCCCTGCCCCCTAGGCCCCTTGATAGGCTTAAGTGACTCTGAGAACCTTCCTTGACTTGAAAATATACTCTGCCCCCAAATAGGCTGAATGTGGTCACATGGAGCCTGTGGTAGGAAGCTTTTTCTTCAGGAATGTCCACCCCTTGTTACTTTGTGATTGGGCAGTGGGTCAAGAGGGCTGTGATATTCTCTGATCCAGGAGAAGGCTATATATACCCTGATGTGAGTTTTTCCTTTGGGGCTTACTTTGGAAAGAGTTGTGTGATTTGGCCAGACGAGACTCTGGGCAGCTGTTGACTCCCCCCCCCCCTTTGGAAAACCCAGATGTTGGTGCTTCCCTCTCTGGTAACTGACTAGGTATGGATGTAATGATCAGACAGCTGGAAGCCCATCTGCTGATCTGTTTCTTTGTCTGCTTGTAACCTGTTTGTATTCTCTAAAGTTCAGGGTGTCGACTTTTTCCCCTGAACTAAGTAAATGATACATGTTTGATTGATTAAAGTAAGATTGTTAACCCATTTTGAGTTGCTTTCCTTCAGAAAAGCAGATCATCCTGGGTATGCTAGGGTCCTTGCTGATGTACTTCCATAAGTTTTCTTTTAGAGAAGATCCGTTAGAAGCAATTAGGTGGCACAGTGACTTGAAGTCAAGAAGATCTGAGTTGAAATCTTGCCTCAGGCACTTACTAGCTTGGCAAATCATTTAACTTCTCTTGGCCTCAGTTTCCTCACCTGTAAAATGGAGAAAATAATACCACCCATTTCCCAGGTTTCTAGAAAGGATAATGTGAGATGAAATTTGCACAGCATTTTGCAAACCACAAAGTACTACATGAATGCCAAGCTATCGTAATTATTCTCTGCTCCAGACTAAAGACCACCATTTCCTTCAACTAACCTTCCTATAGCATAATTCTGGGACCCAAAACCATCCTGTTTGTCTTTCTCTGGATCCTCTCTAGCTTATTAATGTCCTTCTTAAAATGAGGCTCCCAGAATGCACCAGTTATCAGGAGGACAACAAGACAACCACCTTCCTATTCCTGGAAGCTCTGCCTCTCAGTGTAGCTTACCATTTATTGACTACAAAAATCATATCATGGACTCACACTGAGTTTACTATCCACTAAAATGCCCAGAATCCTTTTCAGACAAAGCATCATCTCTCCAAAGCATCCCCATTTGGGCTTTAAGAAGATGACTTTTGGAACCTTAACAGTTAACATTTATCCTCATTAAACTTCATCTTATTAGGGGTGGCTAGGTGGCACAATGAAATGAGCACCAGCCCTGGAGTCAGAAGGACCTGAATTCAAATCCAGCTGCAGACACTTAAGAGCTGTGTGACCCTGGGCAAGTTACTTAACCTGTGTCTGCTTTAATTTATTAGAGGAAGAAATGGCAAAGGATTTGCCAAGAAGACCACAACAGACAGTATGGGCCATGGGATCATGAAGAGTTGGAAACAACAGAACAATAATAAGTCTTATCTCTCTATCCTGTCCATAAGAATAGAATGGGAGATTTTGTCAGATGTTTTGCTAAAATCTATGCAAAGGGTATCTATAGCATTGTCCTCATTTACTAGTCTGTTAACCCTGCCACACAAGGAAATGAATTTAGCAGTGTGGTATGATGGGGAAAAAAATTGGATTTTTAATCAGGGAGCCCGGGCTTCAATCCCAGCTCAACCAGTTACCATTTCTATGTGTCACTTAACCTTTCTGGGCAAATGTTTCCTTGGCTGTAAAAGACAGAGTTGGACTAAAAGACCTCTAAAGCCCTTTCCAACTCCAAAAATATAACCCTATGACCTGTTCCTCATAAAGTTATTCAGGCTGTTTATAATAGGCTTTGTTTTTCTTGCTTTCCCATTGGGAGGAGGAGAAAGAAGGAGGGAAATAATTTGGATACCAAAATAATGAACTGAATTTCTAAAAATTACATTTCAAAAATAAAGTATATATTAAATTTGATTTTAATTTTAAAATTGATTTTAGATTTGATTTTAATTTTAAATTAAGGTTTAAAAAAAGCAGATTTGGTCATCTAATGTTCTAGTGATTCAATAACCACCCCTTTAATAAAATATTCCAAAATTTTGTCTCAAATTGAAATTAAGTTCATCCAGCCCAAATGTAGAGCCCACTGTCTGCCTGCTTTTGAAGACTGGGGCATTTGCCCTTCTCAAAGCCTACAGCACCTCTCGTGTTCTTCACAGTCTTTCAGAGATCTTTGACAGCAGCTCAACTTTCACACCTCCCAATTTGTTCAGTACCCTGGCTAATCTGGGCCAGGTAACTTCGAACTCATGGAAGATGGCTACCTGCTTTCTTTCTATTTTCCTCCTCATCTTGGCTTATTTTGATTTACCAGCTCCCACTGAGTCATTTTATTTTTACTTACCAGTTCCCACTCATCCATTTTCATTTTGTCCTTTCTAGTACATAAAAACAAACTAGTCCCAGAAGCAAACTGAGTTTTGTCATTCAGCATTATCTCTGTCCTCAGTCATCATCCCTTCTGTTCCAAGCAATGGTCCTCTACCTTCTTTGAGCTTATCCCTTTTCCCAGTATAGTTTAACAAACCAACCATACTCCTTGTTTTGGGACCTAAAAACACAAAATGTTTGCCTCTCATTTAGTGTCCTTTAAAACAGGTAGTTGGTGAAAAATAAATGTAACATGCAATTAATAATTCATAAAAACAACAGCTCGTGGGGGAAAGGTTTAAGTAGAACATTAATTTTGTGAAAGTCATTCCTCAGATCTAGATTTTACATGAGGTTAGTGGGGCAGGATTGGTTTCCTTATACTTGGTCTAAGAAATAGAGCTCAATGGACACTCTATCTCTGTGGGGACTATAACCTGAAGCATGTCTGGAAAACCACAAACAAGACTACAATGAATAAACAGGTTAGTCGAACTGTGTGCTCTAGCTAACATGCCCTGCTTTCTTTTCACCTAATGCATCCTGCATTCTCTTGCTTCTCTATACTCAAGCAGCTCCTCTCTAACCCTAGAATGGCCTCTCCCTTTTTATCAGCTGAATTTTTATCTAGTCTTTACTTTCAAAATCTTTATTGGTTTCTTTTATTGTTATATTACCTTCATTTCCCAATACATTCCTCTCTTCTCCCCCATCTAGAGTTACTGTTTAGTCATCTTTTTTTTCAGTCATTTCTGACTCATCAGGACCCCTTTGGGGGGCTTTCTTGGCAAAGATACTGGAGTGGTTGGCCATTTCCTTCTCCAGCTCATTTTATGAATGAGGAAACTGAGGCAAACAGGGTTAAGTGACTTTTCTAGCATCACAGAGCTAGTAAGTGTCTGAGGTTGGATTTGAACTCATGTCTTCTGACTCCAGGCCTGGTATTCTATTTACTGTGCCACCTAGCTGCCCTCCCACTTAGAGAGCCATCCCTCATAACAAAGAATAAAAAAGAAAGAGGAGGGGAAAAGGAAATTCAGCAAGGCTAACTAACATGCCAACCAAGTCAGATAATATATAAAAGTGTTCCACAACCATAGTTCTCCCCTTTTTCAAAGAAAAGGGATGCATTCTCATATTTCTTCTTTGAGGTCAGTCTTGGTCATTATATTTACACAGCAATAAGTTTTTATCTTTGTTATTGTTTCTTTTCACTTATTCTTTAAAATCTAAAATAAAGGGCATGTCCTTCATATAATTATAGAATCCTAGAATTTAAGAGTTTGAAGGAACCTTGTTGGCTATCTCATTCACCTCATATCAGGAAGGAATCCCCATTACAACATATTCAAAAAGTGGTCTTCTAACCTCTGCTCGAAGACCTCCAGGGAAGGGAAATCCACCACCTCTTAAAGCAGTCCATTTTACTTTGGGACAATTCTAAATCCTAGGAAGCTTTATCCTGACATTAATCTTGTTTGCCTTTTTGCAACCCCTATCAAGTTTATCTAGTTCTGTCATCTGGGGCCAAAAAGAACAAATCCAACAAATCCAACAATTGTTCCACATGACATTTCTCTAAAATGTTTGAACTCGACTCTCATGTCCAGTTTTCCAAATGATCTCTTTCTCAGGCTAAATGCTACCAGCTGTCAACAGATCTTCATATGATATAGACTCAGCTCTTCGCTGTCCTTTACTCATCCCCCCAAACCATAGATTCCTGAGATGAATTCCACTGGAAACTTCCTGCCATGTTGATGTTCAACCATTGATGATTAACTCTTGGAGTGAGGACAACCCACCAGTTCTGAATCCACGTGATGGTTTTATCAAGTCTACATTTTTCTACTTTTTCCTACATGAAGAGTAGGAGATATTTTATCAACAGCTTTGCTAAAATCTAGGCAAACTAGATCTATTGTTTTCCTCTCATGTAATCTCTCCTGATACTCCTGGTTAGTAATAACCTTATCATCCTTGAATCTTACTTAGCACTTTGTTTTGTGACTTTTTAAAGTATACCTCATGCATGATTATTTGATTTAGAGTTGTCTGTATATCATAAACACAAAATTATAAATTCCACAAAAGTAGGACTTAGGCTATGACAGTTGTGTTATCTTTCCAAATGCCCTGCAGGGTATTAAGGACTGTTCCAAAAATGCTTGTTAAGGGGTCTGGACACCATGTCACAGGAAGAATATGCTGAAGGCATTGGGAGTAGTTAGATTGAAGAAGATCCATAAAAGCTGTTCAAAAATATTAAAAATTGTCATTTCAAGGATGACACTAAAGGGCAGAAACAGGATTAAAGCATGGAAGTAATGAAGAAGAAAGATTTGGTTGCAAATAAGAACATTTTCTTGAATTTTTAAAGTATTTTATTTCCCCCTAGTAACATGTAAAAACAATTTTTAACATTTATTTTTGAAACTTTGAGCTCCAAATTCTCTTTCTTCTTTGCCTTCCCATCATGCTTCATTGAGAAGGCAAGCAGTTCGATATGGGTTATACATACATGTATAGTCATGCGAAATATACCCATAATAATCATGTTGCAAAAGAAAACAGAAAAAACTCAAGAAAAATAAAGTTTTTAAAAAAGTGTATTTCAATGTGTATTCAGACATCATGGGGCTGGATAGCATTTTTTCATCCTAAGTCCTTCAGACTTGCCTTGGATCATTGTATTGCTGAGAATAGCTAAGTCATTCATAGCTGATCATCTTACAATATTGCTGTTACATTGTATGCAGTACATTTCACTTTGCATCAGCCCATGCAAGTCTTTTCAGGTTTTTCTGAGAGCATCCTGCTCATCATTTCTTATAGTACAATAGTATTCCATCATAATCATGTACCCCAACTTGTTCAGTCATTCCCCAATTGATGGGCATTCCCTCAATTTCTAATTCCTTTCCCCCAGAACTGAGCTGCTATGAATATTTTTGTATGTATAGGTCCTTTTCCTTTTTAAAAAAATGAAATCCTTTTTGGGATACAGAACTAGTAGTGATATTGCCAGCTCAAAAGGTATCCATGGTTGTATAGTCCTTTTGGCATAGTTTCTAATTGCTTTACAGAATGGTTTAATCAGTAAGGAAGAACTTTCTAAGAAGGAGAGCTATCCCAAAATGGCAGGTATTGTGTTTGTAAGCTCCCAGTTACTAGAAACTTGTAAGCAGAGAGTGGATGGTCACTTCAAGTATATCATAGGGGCCTTTCCTAAATAGAGTGAACAACTGGATTAGAAAATTTCAAGTGTTCCTTCTAAATCTGAGGTTTTCATGTTCAAGTAGAAGTGAAGCAAACATTAGATGCCTACTCTGTGAAGAAAATTCCACATTTTAAGTCTTCTTCAGAGACAGTGTGAGCTGGAGAATTTTCTTCTACAGAAGCCCAGACTTTTCCAAGCTTCTTAGGATCAAATTACTTAGAGCTAGAAGAGACCTTAGAGCTCATGTAACCCAAGAGTTCTTACTTTTTTCTTTGGCATGGAATCTTTTAGCAACCCAGGGACCTCTTCTCAGAATAATGTTTGTAAATGCATAAAATAAAATGCATAACATTATAAAGGAAATTTATAATGCAATAGTAATCAACATTTAAAAAGTTCAAGTACCTCAGGTTAAAACCCCCTGATCTAGAATGCTACTTTGAGTTTAAGATGACTGGTTCTGGGAGAGGATGAAGTGAAACACCTCATTTAATATATCATGTATAACTAATTTTTTAAAATACCCACATGGTATATGATTGTGATGGAATATTACTGTGCTATGAGAAATGAAGAGTTCAATGAGCTTAGAAAAACATGGAAAGACTTGCATGAAATAACAAAGAGTGAAATGAGCAGAACCAAGAGAATGCTGCATACAGTGACAACAATATTGTTTTAATAATGACTGAGCAAATAAGTCATTTTGACTATTATAAACACCCAACTTAACTATAAAAGACTTATGAAAAAAGATGCTATCTATATACAGAGAAAGAACTGGTAAATAGAAATAGGTATAGAATAATTTTACATCTATATGCCAATTTGTGTCTAATGGTAGCTATCTCTAGTGGGGGGGAGGAAGAGAAAAAAAGAAAAAAGAAATTTACATAATTATATATTTAAAATGAATAAGTTCATAATGGATTTACAGTTTTGTGTACAATCATCTTTTTTATTATACTATGCTATGGAAATGCTTGTTTTATTCCATAAGTTGGAAATAAAACCAATTTTAAAATACCCACATAAAATATCACCTTGGCTAATTTAAGTTATTTAATTAAATTCAAAAAACATTTATTCAAGTTCAAGGGACTATACTAAGCTCTGGAGATACAAAGACAAAAGCCAACCAGTCTTTGTCCTCAAAGAATTTCCATTTTATTGGGAGGAGTATGGGATGAGCCACATTTATGCCAAAGCAATTATACCAAATAAAAGCAGATTACTTACGAAGGGGGGAGCAATAACTATTTGAGACATCAGGAAAGGCCTGATGGAATGTGGCCTTATGGAATGTGGCCCCTCAACTGAACCTGGAAGATAGCTAGGAGTTCCAAGAGGTGGAGGAAGAGAATTCCAGGTGTAGGGACAGCTTATGTGAAGGAGGGAGGAATGTTGTGCATCAGGAAATTAAAGTGTCATGCCAGGAACAGTAAACAGGGCAGTTTGGCTGGAACATAGAGTTACATAAAGGGCAATAATGTGAAATCAGTCTGGAAAGATAGATTTGAGCCAGATTGTGAAGTCACCAGAAGAAAAGCAACACTTTTACTCCTAAGTGTTACATAATTGTTACCTATTAGTAAATTCCCAAAGTAAGACCAAAGCACACACACACACAAAAAAAATCAGCAGGAATAGAATATTTTTTACTTTAGTAAAAAAAGCTTCAGTAAAAAATTTTAGTAAAATATTTTACTTTACATTTTTCTTTCCTGTGATGGGGGGAGGGGGGAAAGGAGGAGATGAAGAACAGATTAAAAAATATACAGCAAATGAAGAGCAAAATGTGGGCAAGTTATACTCCTGTCCTTTCTAAACCTCGGTTTCATGCTCTCTAAAGTGGGGTTGACAATAACTGAAATTGATAGAGGGGTTTAAGTTTGAAAACAATCTACATGTTACCTCATTTGATCATCACAGCAACACGACCTCTGAGGCAGGCTCTCCAGGTTTAGGAATGAATGGAATTAGCCCCATTTTAGGAATGAATTAGCCCCATTTTGCTAAGGATAGAACTGTGACTCAGAGAGGCTGTCACACAGCTATTAAATGTGGGAGTCGAGATTCCAGCCCAGATCTCTCCTAACTCTAAATTCAGTGCCTCTACTCAGCATAATTAGGCATTTAACATGTATAGAGAGATATGTAAGTATACATAGACATATATGAACATATACACATGGAAATCTGTATATTACACATATATGACTATGTATACATCCATACATATATTTGGGAAGCATCTGATTTTATATATATATATATATATATAAAATTCTTGGGCTACCTAACTCAAAGGGGTGCTCAGAAATTGAACTAAATTTTTGGTGATAACAAACTTCCTAATAGTTATGAACCACTTATGAGATATGAGCATTGTTCATATTGTTATGCGCTGTTTCCCCAACTCCCTAAAACAGAACTTCTCAGATTCTCAGTGGAGCTCCTATTGACATATCAGTAAGCTAAGGACCGTCCTCTTATAGAAACACTGAATGCCCAGGCAATCTGATATGGTGGAAAGAGACATGATTCTAGTCAGAGACCTGAGTTCATATCCCACCTTGATACTTCTTACCTGTGTGACTTTAGGCACTTAATCTCCATGGGCCTTGGTTTCCTCATTTGTAAAGTGAGGGGGTAAATTTTTGTGACCTCTGAGGTCCTTTTCAGCTTTAGAGCTATAATCCTATGAACCAAAGAGGGCATCAGTGATGCAGTCAAGGTTCTAGACCTCTGGCAGACCTTTGCCACTAGGTGTTCAGGTTTCATTGCCTGTTCTGGACTGTGTCAGGGTGAATATTGAAGTATGTACCTTAGCCTGCAGGTCACCAAACTAGACTGTTGCAACGTGGATTTGTTGTTTCAGATCTTGCAACGATATTTTTTCTGATAATATTATTACTAATTTATCTTTATCTAAGGCTTTAGAATGTCAGGATATATACTGAGCCAGTTATTTGTGCCGTCAACCTGGGTGACTCCATTTTAGAACCTTTTAATATGCTCCCTAGTCCCATCTTCTCACAATTATGTACTCCAATCAAAATGCTTAGGAGCCAAGGTGGCATTAATCCCATGTCCTTTTGATTATATGTTCTAATCAAAATAACCTTTGCCTTTACATGGAAGTTGCTTGCTCTTGTCTACAAAAAAGTCAGTGGCTGAGTTCAAATCTCCACTGACCCATCCAATGCTTGCTCACTTAGTGTGCTGAATAAATTTTTAACTTTCTTTTCTCAAGTTTGCTTTATTAATCAAGGTGAACCCACCCTATGCTTACTCCCTTGGCATGATGAATAATATCTTTTAACTTTCTCTTCCTGAGTTTGCTTTATTTATCAGGGTGAAGCCTGAACAAAGGTTTCTTCTAACAGGTTCTTTATATATATTTTTCATATTTGATCCTTAACATATCACTAGTGGTCAGTTAGTGCAAGAGCCTTATCCCTATTTCACAGATGAGGAAACTGAAGTTTAGAAAGGTTAGTGATTTACCCTTCCCACAAGCACTACCTCTTTCGCTCTTTGTGTTTCATTTCTTTTCTGGGCAATGCAGAGACCACCAAACCAAATTCATTTTCTTCAGAATTTGTAAATCCTCCATTAATGTGTGTTGTTGTTCAGTCATTTCAGTTGTGTCTGACTCTTTGTGACCCCATTTGGCATTTTCTTGACAAAGATATAGAAATTTGCTATTTCCTTCTCCAGCTTATTTTACAGATGGGGAAACTGAGGCACACAGGATTAAGTGACTTGCCTAGGGTCATACAGTAAGTGTCTGACACTGGATCTGAACTCATAAAGAAGTCACCCTTCCTTTTGGAAAAATGTTCCTGGTTAAATGGTGCTTCATCTCTTTTTGCTTATAAGCTAGGAATTGTAATAGAGACAACACATCCCTAGATGAAACAAATGTACATCCCACTGTCTCTCTTTCATACTGCAAATCAGAAAAATTAGCAGCAAGTCAGAGTCTCTTTGAGAAGCAGGGTAAACACTGGAGATCAAATAAGAGTTGTGAAGCTTCTTAAAACTCATCTTGTCTACTTTCTTCTTACCAATGAGACCTTGAAAAATCAAGTGATTTGCCTAAGGTCACACCAAGAAAAAGATTTGAACTCTGGTCCTCTGTACACTTTCCACCATGACACACTACCTGTCACTCTAACTGCTCAATTGAGGCATATTAATATAGGGTTGATGAGAAAAGAGTTCTTGTACTCAAGACTAAAAGTAATCAATTTTCATATATCTTTAGGGTAGGGTGGTCTCTCATTTGAGGAATTTTGTTTTGCTTTTTTATAGGAATATTTTACTTTGTTAAAGGGAAAATTCTTTGCTTAGGCTTTCACCTTGATTAATGAGGTAAAACTCAAAACAAAGAGAATTAAAAGGAGTTTGTTAAAATATATCAGCACATCCATAGGTTGTTCACTTGGAGATCAGCAAGAAATTCAAGATGGAGTCAGCTTATATTGATAACCCTCATAATGAGAAAAAGATAATTCAGATAGATCCATGTCAGCAAAGGCAGTAAGCCATTGCACAATAGCATCTTCTTAATGAGGGTTAGTAGGTAAGAAATTTGTGATAAATAGTAGGCAATGCAAAGTCTACAGACCAGGTGATGCCTGACCCAACGGAGCCTCCCCCAACAGGGGGGTTTACAGACAAGACTGAGAGCATTGCACCACCAAGTCAGTATAACTTTCAATAATCCCCACCATTTGGTGCTAACCATATAAACAGAAACAACCAAACAACAAAATATATGATTCAGCACCACATTTACTTTTCTATTGCTCCTTTATCTCAAATGCATTGTCCTGATCTCTGTTGCTTGTGCCAAATCAATCTGAGTGTGCATTAGTAGCTGCAAGTGAGGAGACTTAAATTTATAATAGAAAATAAGTATATTGTGGCCATGAGTATCACAAATTGTAATATCATGTTTCTATCAGTGTCATAAATTTGAATAAACTTAGATACACAGAGTCATAATCTCATGTGTCCCCCATGGAGACAAACCTTATTAAATAAACTCTATATATTTGTTACAGATCAAAACAAGTACTGATTTTAGAGGGCAGATTTACATATCAGCAACGTTGCCAAGAAAACTCAGTAAACGTGAATACCATCAAACAAAGGGTCAGAGTAATATGGCAATGGCCAGCAATATTAAATAACATCAATTATCCTTTTAACTTTGTTAACCCATTCCCAAAGTTCAGTTAATCAGCACATTTCATCTAGAATCCCAGTGGTCCCTAGAAAAACCTTCCTTCGGACATTCTAGACTAGACCTCATTCTCAGGGAAACTCTGAAGTGGTCTCCAGTGGATTTGTTTTTCTGATTCCAAGTTAAGTCACCTTCAGAGTCCTAGTCAATTCTACTAAAATCTGTCTGTAACAAGACTCAATGGAATTTAGTACAACCTCTCAAATTTGCTTTTTTCAATAACTAGGTCACATGGTGAAAACTATCTCAAATCTTATGACCCTAGTCTTATTAAAAATAAAACTATAAGAAGAATATTAAATTAGGAACCCACAATTTACCTGAAATTTGAGAAAATGTCAATTGTTACATCTCATTCTCTGTTTCTAGATTTCTTTTTTTTTGCAATTATCAATGAGATTTTATATATAAAATCCTGAACCCAATTTTTAGAGCTTGCTATCAGAACATCCATAAGTTGTATTTCTAAAGAGCTTGTTATTAGAACATATGCTCAAGGTCTGTATATACCCTTAGAATCACTTACTTTTGACATGCATAATCATTTGGTTTTGTTACTTTCTCAAAATTTTCCCCTCCTACTAATTCCTTCTTTAGGATGAAGAGAGACTTTAAGGATCTAATCCTGTATGTGAATCCCTAGCTATCAGCACTTGTGGTCAACAGATGATACCCATCACTAGGTTCAACATTATACAAATAAATTTGCTTTAAAAATACTTATTCAATTCCAAATCACAAAACACCTGTTATGGAATGTACAACTATACTGAGTAATTAATCCCAAACTGTGTACAGAGAACAGTTCATATGGAACAAGTTATCTATAGTAAAATATATTCAGTTATTAACCATATTCAAACAGAATAGGTATTACACAAACATAAGCTATGGCTCTCAGAAGTCCTTTAAACAGTAGCAACATCTTTTAGGTAACTGTTGGGTAGTTTGCGTTTCAGGATATGTGCTACTTAAAAGTTTTAATCCCAGATTAAATAACAAAACAAAGTAAAATTCATTTCCCATTGAGGTAACACAAGACAGCTTACAAAATATTCTCTACTAAGATACCCGATTGCACTGAAATTCTATTCCTCAGAACAAAAACAATAGAGATTTCTGACTTTAACTTCACAAATTAATAGATTTATATCTTTGTTTCACAAGTTTCTTCATTTTTGGAGAATTATTCCCATATCATTCTGGAAGAATGAGATACTTTAGAGACTTAATCTTATACATATCTTGACAACTCCAAACATTAATTTAACTCTTGCTTAGGATACAGAACAACTACAAATTCAGATAGAAAACAGTAAGATCTTTTCCACTTGCAACTTATAGTAAAACAGATGTCTCTGTATAAATCTGATCATGAATAGATTTAGTATTGCAATGATAATCGTCCATTGTTCATGTGCCCTGATAACAGAAATTTGGTATGAGAAGGAGAAGGAAAGACATGGTTATAACAGTATCAGAAATAGTCCTCTAAGTTAGAGCCCAAGGATAAAAAATAATTTAAAATAGATATACCAGTATAAAGCAACCTTATCTCTGTTTGATTTCAGGGAGGAGTTATAATTAAGTTTCTGGGATAGCCATTGTATAGAAAAATTCAACCTCATTCACAGGGTATCATAGCTAGTCTCAGGATTAACCAGGTAGGAAACATTCCTTTCCAAAAGGAAAGAACACAATAGGGAAACTGAGTCAAGAGGATCTTACCTTTGGCCATGACAAGGTTATCACCTCAACCTACACAGGGACAGACATTTACCTGTAGCAGTTTCTAGACTGTACTACTTTTGGGCAGCATATGGCATCCCCATTGGATGGTGGACCTCATGACAATGCAGACAATCATTCCTGAAATCAAAATGTAGAATAATATCTGATTACATACAGCCCCACAAGATATTACCTGAAATAGCAAGTTTTGCGAATCACCATGTAGCGCTCAGTTATTATTATTATTATTTTATTTTTGGAGGGGGAGGGAAGGGCAATTGGGATTAAGTGACTTGCCCAAAGTCACATGGCTAGTAAGTGTTAAGTGTTTGAGGCTGGATTTGAACTCAGGTCCTCCCGACCCCAGGGCTGGTGCTCAATTCACTGCACCACCTAGCCAACCCTCAGTTATTATTATTTCTCTCTTGGTCTCATAATATTAAAAGTTTACCAGGTCTTCAAAAAATTCATTCAATGTCCTTTCCTTCTCTTCCTTCTCTTCAAGTTTAAACTTAATCCTGGTGTAAAAATCTACCATTAGAAATTTTTAAAAATTACATTTTGGAATTCCACATAGTATATGATAGTTTACCCTAAACCCCAGAAAAACAATGGACTTTTTTAATAATCCTCCAGAATAACAGATACCCACCTCTTCAAGTGTTGTATTTTTACTCCTTAAAATGAAATGAAATTATAAACTAAATGACAGAGATAGGCTTCAAAGTCAGGTTGTGTATTCCATACTGTTGTACGTTGGACCACATCATGGTGTGTGTGTGTGTGTGTGTGTGCACGTGTGTGTGTGTATGTGTGTGTGTGTGTCCTACTCCTTTCATCTTCTGGCTCTTTTTGTTGTCTACTGACCTCCAAGACATCGTTCATCTTTCCTCAGTGAATTTGGCGCTTGACTCACAGTTTTTTCTCTGCTCTCCAACCCTTGCCCTCATACTAGGAGACTTCAACATATACACTGATACTCCTTCAAACACCCTTACCTCCTGTAAAGCCACCCACAAGCAGTTTTCCAGAGGATTGCTGCTGTGAACAGCTTTTCAAGGTTCTGATTACACAATATAGTGAGCTCTCTATTCAATAACAAATCAGAGCAAAATATTCACAGAAAATCAAGGCATAGCATTCAGCATGTTACAGCTTATCACAGTAAATAAAAATAAAGCATTCACCATGTCACAACTCAATAACTTATCACTAAAATGGCCACACAGTTTTCACCAAGGTGGTCACATAGTTTTGAACAAAGTACAATCATTTAGTCAATCACTTAGTAACTTGACCATTTGAAAATAAAGTACAAAACGTCAAAGTCCTCCACCTATGGGGTACACTAAGTTACAAATCAGTCACTAGTCAGTCATCAGTCACTATTCAATCATCAGTCACTACTTAGTCATCCATCACTACTCAGTACCCTCTTAATGAGTAGTAGAAAACACACAGGCCATCCACCCCCAGTCACAAGTCAATTACAATTTCATCACTACTTAGTACGCAAGTCTTTTCATCTTGACTTGAAGCAGGCTTTCAGCTTCCATGGCTCCTCTTCCATGGTCCCATCTCCTGCCCAAATCTAACCAACTGCCACCTGAATTCAAAGGCAGACAGTTCCCAGATTCTTGTCCAGCTCTCCATGCAGTTCCTGCTCCACATTGGAGCTCACAGTGTCCAGTTCATTTCATATCCTTCACAATTTCTGTTCCTGGGAAAACAAGGCTTAACAAAGCTACAAAAAACATTCATACATATCAACAAAGCCACAACAACATTTGTACAAAATACCAGCACCACAGTCATACTTCTTCAGTCTTCTGTAGCTCCAGCTGGCCCTTGGAAATCCTCAGCAGCTCCAGGTGGCCCTCAGAAGTCTTCAGCAGCTCCATTCTCAAAATCAAAATCACTTTCTCTCATTCTCAAAGTAAAAAACACTTTCTCCATGGAAGTTCCAGTCCAGCAGCAGCAGCCCAGCCTTCAGATGTTTATCCCAAGAAGTCCTTACTTTCCCAGCTAGGGTTTTTCCTTATATACAGTATTTATCCTCCCTATTCAGCCCCTTCCTGCTACATCAGCAACAGGGGTTCCCTCTTCAGTCCCTTCCTTTTACATAAGCAAGAGGGGTTCATACCTTTTGTTTCTTTAAAAGAGGCTTAATTTGAAACTAGGTGCTAAGTACCTATCAGCTTCCAATACAAAAGGGATCTTTAAATTTCATTACCATTACACCTCCAAATTCCTAAACTTATTTATTTCCCATAACCTATTCCTCCACCTTATCTTAGCCTTGCACAGCACTAGCTATACCTTCATCTGGAAATGCATCATACCTGAACACAATCTATTGTTATTCCACCTTTCCATCTGCATTACAATCCCAAACTTTATTTTAAATTCTCACCATGATGTCCAATC
Organism: Pseudocheirus occidentalis; assembly: GCA_028646575.1. NCBI lineage: Eukaryota > Metazoa > Chordata > Mammalia > Diprotodontia > Pseudocheiridae > Pseudocheirus > Pseudocheirus occidentalis. The sequence continues at coordinate 74,002,132 of CM053595.1, read as the reverse complement.
CCTCTATAATGCAGCTGTTTCACAGGCTACCACTTCTTCACTAGATATTTTCTTTTCTCTTCCCCATATTAATTGCTTAATGAACTAGTCTACTTTATACTGTCCTCTTGAATTCCTTATTCTATCACTGATCTTGGTTTGCCCAGCCTCAGCTTGAAATAACCACTTGTTGGTTTCACTTCTACTCACATGCCAGCACATAGCAGGGACTTAATAAATGTTTATTGACTATCAACTGTTAAGAGAATTTCTCTCCCATTGTCTTTACTGGTTTTCCCTCATGCATGGAATTCTTGCCTCATTTTCACCTCCCAGCTTCCCTGGTTTACTTAAAGTCTCAACTAAAATCCTACCTTCTGTAGGAAGCTTTCCCTAGTCTCCCTTATTGCTTGCACCCTCCTTTTCTGATTATCTCCAATTTATGCTGTATATATCTTGCTTCTACATAGTTATTTGTATGTTATTTCTTCCCCTAGACTATGAGCTCTTTGAGAGCAGGAAATGTCAAGCCTTTGTTTCCTTGTACAGTGCTGGAACATAGTTGGTGCTTAATAAATTTTTACTGTCTGGCATATATGTAATATATAATCAGAGATTATTAGGAGAAATATTTTCCCCAAGATTATTAATATAATTTTCAGGGTAGAACAGAATGGAAAGATTATTATCCTAGGAATCAGAAACCCAGAGTTCAAGTTCATGTTCCATTATTAATTTTGTCTTCAACCTTATACCAACATCCCTACCTCTTTGATTTCCTCATTTCACAAACAGAGAATGACTAGATCATGTCTAAGGTTTCCTTATAGCTCTAACATTCTGTTCTACAGTCTCAGGATCCTTCTAGCTCTCACAATCAGGTCCCTTCAATGACTCACAGTCTAAGTTCTTAGGTCCATTCTAGGACTCACTTTCTTTTTTCTGAAGGTCTTATTTTTTTTTTTTAGATCTAATATTCTATGTTCTAGTATACATTGAAATTCTAATGTTTTAGGATATGACAAGTCAGAATATTTAAATTTAAATTAAAGAATGAATGGTATCTAGTAATTGTCTATCAAAAGCCTTTCCTCACCATGTTGGAACATGGACCTTCCAACTTCATAATTCATCACACTTTCCCTTATACCATAATAATTATCAATTCAAGGCACACCCATTGTCCATGCAAAAGATTTCATTTAACAATTAAGTGTTGTGTTTGCTGCATGCTCAGTTCAGCAATTGGAGTGGGCATGTTGTTGGTGTTTAGTCATTTCAGTCGTATCTGAATCTTCATAACCCCTTTTGGAATTTTCTTGACAAAGTCTTCTTCAGCTCATTTTATAGACTAGTATAATTTTACTGTCTTGTTTCCTTCTGTACCTCATTTGTTGTTGCTGAGTCATTTTGGTTATGTCACCATTTTGGTGTTTTCTTAACAAATACACTAGAGTAGTTTGCCATTTTCTTCTTCAACTCATTTTACAGATGAGGAAACTGAGACAAACAGGAGTGAGGGACCTGCCTAAGGTCACACAGTGAGTTAGTATTTGAAGCCATATTTGAATTCACGTCTTCCTAACTCCAAGCCTGCTGCTCTATCCACTGTACCACCTAGCTGTAACTCATTTATTTATTTCTTGAATTTGGATTTTATGCCATTTGGGGTGTCTATGTTTAATATTATTTCATTGTCTATGGTACCTTTTAGCAAAATGTAGTTTCCTTGTTTCTCTCTTTTAATTAGATTTATTTTTGCTTTTCCTTTGTCTGAGTTTATGATTACTACCCCTGCCTTTTTTTTTTCTAATCTCTGCTGAAACTTAATAGATACTGCTCTAGCTCTTTATTTTTACACTGTGTTTATTTGCTTGAAGTGGGCATCTTACAAACAACATATTGTTGCACTCTGGTTTTTAATCCATTTTGTTTTCTGCTTCCATTTTATGGGTCAGTTGATTCCATTCATATTCATAGTTATTATTGTTGTGTATTTCTGTACCTCATTTGTTGTGCATCCTATTTTTTACCCTATTTAGCCTCTTCCTCCTCAAAAGTCTCTTTTCCTTCTGATCGCTGCCTCCTTTAATCTACTCTCCCATCTATCAGTCCCCTACCCCTTCTCTTATATCATTCCCTTCTTACTTCTATGTTGGGTAAGATAGAATTCAATATCCAACTGAATTTGTATGTCACTTCCTCTTTGAGTCAATTCTGATGACGGTAAGATTCAAGCATTGCCTGCCACCTCTCTCATCTTCACTTCTGCTATATAAGCTCTTTTTGTCCTTTATATGAGATAATTTACCCCCATTCTACCTCTCCCTTTCCCCTCCTCCTAGTGTATTCCTCTTTTCATCCCTTAATTTTATTTTTTGAAATCATCCCATTATAGGCAACTCATACCCATGCCCTCTGTCTATATATACTTCTTGTAACTGCCCTAATACTGATAAAGTTCTTAGAAGTTACAATTAACATCTTTCCATCTAGGAATATAAACACTTTAAACTTACTGAATATTTTATGTTTCCTCTTTCTTGTTTACCTTTTTATGGTTCTCTTGAATCTTGTATTTAAAAATTAAATTTTTTCTTCAGCTCTGGTCTTTTCATCATTTATGTTTGAAAGCCCTCTATTTCATTTCCATTTCCCCCCTGAAGATTATACTCAGTTTTGCTGGGTAGCTGATTCTTGGCTGTAATCCTACTCCCTTGTCCTCCAAAATTTCACATTCCAAGTCTTCGAACCCTTTGATGTGGAAGTTGCTAAATCTGTCCTGATCCTGACTGTGTGATCACAATATCTGAGCTGTTCTTTTCTGACTGCTTGCAATATTTTCTCCTTGGCCTGGGAGCTCTGGAATTTGGTGGTGTACAATCATGTATGGGATCTGCAAACACTTTCACATTGTACAATAGTTTGTATAGAAGCATTGTAACCAATGGAGTGAATAATGGGAAAAGAAAAAAAAAAGAAACAAAAGAAACAAAA
>CM053595.1:73979005-73998656 GCA_028646575.1 Pseudocheirus occidentalis | reverse complement strand
AAGTGTCTGAGTTCAGATTTGAACTCAGGTCCTCCTGACTCCAGGGCTGGTGTTCTATTCACTATGCCACCTAGCCACTCCGATAAATATTTCTTTAATTAAATTAAATTGAATTCGGATGAAAGCCTGTTACTAATGAAGAACCTGAAATTCAAAGTCCTTTGTGACAATCACATAATTTGCTATTTTCTTTTGTTAGGTTTTGATTGAGATAAAAAGAGAAAATATTTCCCCATCCCCGCATCCCTTGCCTCATCAAGTTTGTAGTCTAGCAGTAACTCTTTGTTAATATTCATCTGCATCTTCCCCATTATCTAACTATTTTAATATATAGAAAATTCCTATATAACTATTATAACAGATTAATATATAACTATTTTAATATATTAATAAATAGAGTCTAACTGTTTCTTTCCCCTGCAGCCCAGCAGGCTCACTATGCAAAGATCCTGGCCAGGAGAGGAATCAGGGAGACGGGGGTTCAGTCTTGGTTGTGTCACCTCTGTGACTTTGGTCAAATCACTTCCTTGCTCTTGGCCTCACTTTTTCATCTGTAAAATGAGCTCATTAGATTATTGTCACTAAGGTCCCTTCTAGCCCTGACATCCTATAGTGTAAGATGGTCCCCATTTCTATGTCATATGATACTGTGATGAAAGATGGCATTTTGAGCCCCTGATCATTCCGGAATATAAGATTTGAGCCTTTTCCAAGTAAAATAGTTCAGTGGCGCCTTCCTGTGTAACTTCTAGCTTGGGAGATTTCACAACTACTTGGCTCCATCATGTCATTAGACTGTAGACTGTACGGTGCAAAAGAGACAGTCTGCCCTCCAGCATGCATTTTCTTGCTGAGTCTGAGGTATTACTATGGGAAATCTAGTTTCCAAAGCTTTTCTGGTTGTCTACTCAGTTCTCATGATTTGTGGGCATCGTATTGATTACATCAAGCCTTCCCTGAGCCACACAGTTCTTTCTTTACCCCTTGTGGTTTCTTAGCTCTTTGGACTGTACTTATATACTAATTTGTATTATAATTATTTGTGTGTTTTATTATACTTCTTGGAAATGGCCAACATGGGAACTTGTTTTGCTTGATTATACATTCCAGTTACAAAGGTTTTATTTTTTTTTAAATATAAAAATAATAAAATAAACTAATTCAGTCCAAGACAGTAGAAAATCAACACATGAACTTGTAAAAAAAAAAAAACCCAAAACATAGTGACCCAAAACATAATGACTTTATGGAGCTAGAAGGGAGCTCAGATCATTTATTGTCATTTTCCAAGTGAGGACACTGAAACAGATAGTGATTTGTGCCAGAACTAGGACCTGACCCCTAGATCTCTTGACTCTCTCAGCACAATATGTTGACCTGTTTATTGAATGAATATTTGAATGTTTCTTTTATACTTATCAAATGTAAGAGCAAGAAAAGACCTTAATAAGTACATAATGGTTTCTATTTATTTATATGGCATTTTAATGTTTTCAATACACTTGCCTCAAAATCCACTGAAGAAGGTAGTACAGTTATTACTCCTATTTTAAAGATAAAACCAAGGCATAGAGAAGTAATGCCATCACATAATGGGAACTGGAAGGAGACTTGGAAGATACCAGAACTGAAAGAAATCTTGGAGATTATCCATTCAGTTTACCTGGGATCCATTAACTTTTACATAGCTTGATAACTACATTTCAACATAATTTACAATCCCATGTATTTTACTGTGTGCATTTAAAAGCATTATTGTGAGAAGGGGTCCACAGGCTTCACCAGACTGCCAAACAGGTCCAGTATCCAAACCCCACCCCCCCTTATTTTACAGAGAAGTAAGTGAGTGAGTGAGTGGCAGAGCCAAAACGAAAATCTAAGTTTCTTGGTAACAAATTCACTGTTCTCTCTAATATATCAGGCTAGCCTTTCTAAGCTCTTTGGTTTCCTGTAGAGTCTTCATCCTACAAGAGTGATCCTCAAGATTCTGTTTGGTCTTGATAACCTAAACTACATGTTCTCTCCTGCAGATAATCCCAGTAAGGGGCTTGGTTTTTGTGGATGGATTCTGGTGATTGTATCCTTCATCTTCACAGTTATTACCTTCCCATTTTCAATCTGGATGTGCATAAAGGTAATGGAATATTTATTTTAGGATACTTTAAAATGGGGGTTAAGTGGCTTCTTGTTGTTTTGGATAAGGAGACTGTTTAACTTGTGGGTGCATTAGTGGCCAGGATTGCTCTTTACTATGGGATCGCAGGGTTTGGAGCTGGAGGGGCCTTAGATACCATCTAGTCCAGTACTCTCTTTTTAAAAAAATTATCAATTTTTAAAATTTAAATTTATTTAAATTAAATTAATTTAAAATTAATATTTAAAAAATATTTATTTTTTAAAATAACTTTTGTTTATTTTTAGTTTACATCATTCATTTCCACAAGATTTTGAGTTACACATTTTCTTCCCATCTGCCCCCTCCCACAATCTGCTGTCTCCTGTTTCCTCACCCATCACCTCTCTGACTTTTCGTTAGGGCAAGATGGATCTCCCTGCCCCAGTGCTTGTATATTTATTTCCCAGTTGCATATACATAAGATATATATAATTTTTTTAAACATTTTATTTTGAAACTTTAAATTCTAGATTCTTTCCCTTCCTCCTTTGCCCCCAAGCCCCACTGAGAAGAAAAGCCATTCAGAACAGGCCATATATGTGTAGTTATGCAAAACATCTCCACATGTTGTGAAAGACTGACTATATTTCCCTCCATCCTATCCCACCCTCACTTGTTCTGTTCTCTGCTTTGTCCCTGTCCCTTTACAAAAGCGTGTGCTTCTGACAACCCTGTCCCCAACTCTGCCCTCCCCTTCATCATTCCCCCTCTCATCCACTTCCCCCCTACTCTCCTTTAGGGCAAGATACCCAATTTAGAGTGTATGTCATTCAGTACTCCCATTTTTTACAAATGAATCAGCTGAGACCCAGAGAGGGCTTTGCCCAACATTACAGAAGTAGTGAGTAACAGAGCCAAGAGTCAAACATAGTCTTTATGACTCCCAGTTTAATGATCTTTTCAATGTATCATTTTGCCTTTTATTCTTTGCTCTCCCTTTTGAAAAATGCAGTCCTGTTTAGTCTTAAGAACTTTTTCCTGAGCCTACTTAAGATTTCCCCAGCGGGCCTAGAGTAAGAATCTCTCAGTCAACTTTCCTGGAGAGTTTGGCCTGATGGATTGAAGAGGTTCTGGGGTGGGCAGTGGCACCACAGGGCACAGTCAATGATAAGCTAGTAGCCTCTTCCCTCCTCCGCTTACTGCTGCAAATGTCAGAAGAACCACTGAGTATTTTCCGACTTTTTTTCCCCTAAACCAGACCTTTGATTTTATTAGCACAGGGAACTCTGAGTGAGGAAACTACTAAATAAATATCACCAACTGCTCTGCAACACAGGGGCCTTAGAGTCACAAAGGGCACAAAGATGTAAAGGTATTTGCCCAGGGTCATCTGGCTCCATGTTTCAGGGAATGTTCTTAAACCCACGTCTTCTCTGTTGGGAAGGGATCTGTATTTATAATGCTACACTGCTTCTCCAACAGAGAGCTTTAAAAAGCACATTTCCTTATTTAATGCCTGACACTTGGGAAGAAACAAAAGAATCTACAAGGCCTTAATTTTTTTCTCTCTCTCTCCTGACTGTAAAAATGATCAAGCACCAAATCATTGAACTTTGAGTTGGGAACTTTGATACTAGGTACTCTGACCCCACTGGAAGCATAAGCCTCCCATGTGGTATCCCCAACAGTGAGGATAGGATGGAGATATCCTGCAATGATAGTTCATTAGTATCTCAAACCAAAATCTGCCACTTTTCAACCTCCTTTTGCCCACTGCCATTCACATAATCACATAGATCCCCCAAATCTCTCCAAGGTCTTCTACTTCAAGTCATAAATGAGCAAGAATACCCCTTACAAACTTCTTCAACAAATGATCTCCTGCCGTCTGTGTGTCTTCCATTTGATTCCATACTCTCTAGTAGGACTTCAGTTCTGCCCTACCAGAGCTAAGTAGAAACCCTTGTTCCTTCTTCCCCATAGCAGCTCTTCAGCTATCTGAAAACAATCGGCTGAGTCCCTCCTTCTCCCCTCTGCCCCTAGGCTGCTCTTCACCAGGCTAAATTCTCCCAGTTCCTTCAATTTTACTTCTAGATTTTATCTACATAAAAAAGTAGCATGTGATGACTAACTTGTATAGAGTAGGGGTTGTGATCAGGAAGTTAAATGGTATAAAAATTTTAATTCCTTTTATTGTGTGTTAGGGAAATATTCATTAAATTTCTGCTGGTGCAGATCCTTGCACTAGGCATAATGGATGGTACAAAGAAAAGACATCAAAGAGCTTATCTCTTTAAGAATTTAATTTGATGTTTTCCTTTCTAGATCATAAAGGAATATGAGAGAGCTATCATCTTTAGACTGGGTCGAATTTTACAGGGAGGAGCCAAAGGGCCAGGTGAGTGCCAGCATCAGGAACTGTCTTTAGCAGAGAGGGGCATTATGCTTTAGTTTCCATCCACTCCTGTTATCTGCAGCCGCTGATACTTGTCCCCACTTCCATGCATAAGGAAGAGTCCTAAATTCATTTTGATTAAGTTATCTATTGATGCCACCCTGGAATTATATCATGTATTAAGTACCTAGATTGCATAAGGTGGGCTCATTGTTGTTCAGCCATTTCAGACTCTTCATGACCCCATTTGAGATTTTCTTGGCAAAGATACTGAAGTGATTTGCCATTTCCTTCTCCAGCTCATTTTTATAGATCAGGAAACTGAGGCAAACAGGGGAACATGACTTGCCCAGAGTCAATAGCTAGTAATTGTGTGAGGCCAGATTTGAACTTGGGAGGATGAGTGTTCCTGACTTCAAAACCAGCGCCTAGCCATTGTACCACATAGCTGCCCGAGATGGACTCAACATGTGTATATAGAACTTACTTTTGGACTAGGAATATTACTTTGTCTGCAATGGATCATTTGGTAAGAGAGGGAGACAAGTTAGGAAGGTGCTACAATAATTTCTGGGCCAGGAGAAACCAAACCTACACTCTTCCCTCTTTTTCCTCTTATCTCCTTCCTGTCTTGGTCTATGATAACTCTTAGAACTTCCCTTTCTGGAGCATATTTCCTACAGTTACCCCTGTGAGGGATCCTGGTACAATGATGATTTTCCTAATAGTTTGATTTTGGGCCTTGGGAAAGATTCGTCCAGGAGTTTGGGGCATGGCCATTGAGCCATTTCAGGGGCTCACAAACTGCTAGAACTTAAGAGAACTTGGATATTTTCTCATCCAACCCCCTCATTTTACACAGGAGAAAATTGAGTCCACAAAAGGGGATATGACATATACACGTTCACACACTTAGCCATTGACTGAACTGGGGCTTCAACTCAACCCTGCCACCTAAGCCAATCCTGTTCCTACTTCCCATGAGGACAGTGGGCTTGGCTCCAAGAGCCAAATTGTTTTATCAAAGGAGTAAATGCACAGACAAGTAAGTGTTAGACTTAGATCTTGAGGCCAAGTCATGGTGCATAATGATGTCTAAACCTGCCTTCTAGATGTGTGTATTAGCAAGCACCCTAGCACGCTCAGGATGGCCTGCTAGCACAGGTTCTTTGATCTGCTTTGCTAAAGGAAAGGCAACTTTTAAAGGGGTCAACAATCTTATATTAATTACAGATAGTCCAATAGAAAGTACAAGCAGAGAAATTAGCCCAGAGATTCGACAGGGCTCCTACTGTCTGTCTACAAAGTAATCCAAGCACCTACATACACTACCAGACTGGGAGAACACAAACTTCTGAGTGGGGGGGGGACCTCTTAACAGTGGCTAGTCAGAGTCTCATCCAGGGAATCAAAAGGTCTTGCTCATAAGTGAACCCCCAAAGCAGAATCTCACCTCCAAATATATATGCACTTTTGGCTAATAGGTTTGGAGCCAGAAGGCATCACAACCCTTATGATTCAGTGCCTAATTAACTTAGTACCAACAGGTGTGAATGCCCTCCTGCAAGCAAGCCTCCCCTAGGCAAGCTCCTCTTCCAGTGGGCTGTATGTGACTCAGAATGCATCACAGGGGCGGCTAGGTGGTGCAGTGAATAAAGCACCGGCCTTGGTGTCAGGAGTACCTGAGTTCAAATCCAGCCTCAGACACTTAACACAAAAAACTAGCCATGTGACCTTGGGCAAGTCACTTAACCCCAAGTGCCCTCCAAAAAAACCAAAACAGAATGCATCACAGCTGGGTCAGAGTTCAGAGCAGTAAGACATCCATGATTGAGCACATGCAGTCACATAAGCCTATTTAATGGATAGGGAAGATATTAATATTAATATTTAATTAATTATTTATTATATCATATATATTAATATTTAATTAATATTCCATTAACGTTATGATGTTCAGAGTAAAACATTTGGTACCAGCTGTAGCTAATAGCTAGCTAACAACAGCTAACATTTATATATAATGCTTTGAGGTTGGCAAAGTACTTTACATCTCTTTATTTTATTCTTACAATACCCTGTGAGAAAAGAAGGAAATAGTATTTATTAAGTATCTATTATATGCCAGGCATACTGTGCTAAGTGCTTGATCTTCACAACAACCCTGGGAGGTAGTAGCTATTATCCCCATTTTACAGATGAGGAAACTGAGGCAAACTTTCCCAGAGTGATACAAATAGTAAGTTTCTGAGTCTTTATTTGAACTCAGTTTTTCCTGACTCTGTACCCAGTGTTCTATCTAATGCACCACCTAGTCGTCTCTAGGAAGCTAGGCGAAGTAGATATTGTTTATTTTCCTCATTTTACATATGGGGAAACTGAGGCAAAGAGATTATATAATTTTCCCTAGGTCGCATAATAAGTACAGAGGTTAGACAGCCAAATATAGGGTTTGTTGCTTCCGAAGGTCCAGCTCTCTCCAGCCGCTCTTGGGTAAAATTCACCCACGAATACGCCGTCTGAAGAACCTGCATCTTTTTGGGAGCGAGGCGGGGTCTTTAGTTGTGGGTTACACTGTCTGTGGAGGTCACTGTGCTGACTGGTTTTCTTTGTTACGCGGCAGAACTTATTTTGGAAGGAAGATGGAGCAATAATATCTGGAAGAGACTATCAACGTACAACCCAGGACTTCAAAAAAACTTAATTTTCAAAAGAAAAAGGAATATGACATTCTTTCAAAGAAATAAGAAAGACGTTGAGACTTGTCCAAGGTTCTTGGACAAGAAAAATGTATCTGTTGATGGAGAATAGCCTTGCCCAGACTGGCCCCTTCACATGTCAGTCTAGAGTTGGTTAAATTTGATTCTCTTCTGATTTAATGACAGAATAAAGGCATTAGATGTCATTGTCTCTAATTAATCACCTGGCTTTTTTCCTGCACAGGGCTCTTCTTTGTCCTGCCTTGCACTGACAGCTTTATCAAAGTGGACATGAGGACCATTTCATTTGATATTCCTCCTCAAGAGGTGAAGTTTCTCTTCAGTCTTAACCTTTCTTTTCTTTGTGTTTCCAGTGGAAAACGTGATTTGCTGTACTGGGCCCTTTTGTTCTTAGATTTTGGGCTTTTTTATTTGGGTTGCTTAAGATGAATTCTATTATGTCAAAGTTGATGTTCTCAGCAACCCTCCCAGGTAGATAGGATTGGCACTATTGTCATGAGATCAGAGTTTCAGCTCATAAAGGACCCCAGTGGCCACTTGTGTAATCCATAGCTGAAAACAAACTCCCTTTCCAGAGTAGCTGGCATGATTCGTGTAATCTCCACTTAAAGACCTCCAGGGAAGGGAAACCCATTGCCTCCTGAGTCAGCTCGTTTTAGCCCATTTTGGACCGCTCTGTTTGTTACAAAGTTTTCTCTTACATCAAATTTAAAGTTTCCACATTAGAGAGAAGACAAACAAAAATAGGCTCAGAAAGGAAATTATTTACCTAAGAATTATAGTTTATTCTAGAATGTTGAGCCTGGAAGGACGTTAGAATGTAGAATCCTCAGGTCTGGAGCTGAAAGGGGGACCCTAGGGATAATCTAATTCAGTCTCTTTAGAAAAGTCAAGTGACTTGTCCAAGGTCATGCAAGTAATGAGTCACAAAACTGACCTTCAAACCTATATCCCATGGCTCCAAATTCCCTGTTCCTTCTACTATGCCACAGCTTGTATATTATATCATTTTAGAACTAGTTGGACCATGTGGTCCAACCTTCTCATTTTGCAGATGAAAACAGACTCAAGAGTTTATCCCAAAGGTTGCAACTTACAGATAATACAGTGAATCATTGACAGAGCTGGGTCTGAAGCCCAAATCACCCTCTTCACTTCTCTTTTCACTGTTCTAGCATAGGCTTATGGCAGCAAAGAGATAGAATAAGAAAGATGGGGAGGATGAGAAGGAAGAATCCCTCTGAGGCCATAGTTTTGGGCGTCATTGACTAAAACCTGTTCCTTTGCTTACCACAGCACGTCTTCATTGGTGTTTGGCCTTATTCTCTGAGCCATAGGCAGGAAAATTTTACTGGGCAACAGTGAAAGACCCAAGACTACCCTTCTGTTCGTCTGATCCCCAGCACTCCTAAGCGAGAGGATTGTTGCCAGTCGTTGCCCTTTTTGAGGGGCTAGCTCAGTGCATGCACTGATGCTCTTGAGCTGGGTTACTCTCCGTTGCTGAATTTCAGCTCCCTTTCCTGTCCTCGGGAGACTGATCAGTGTACTTGGCAAAGACTTCTATTTTCTCATCCCTAGTGAATTACTGTGAATTAAAGTAAACATTCTGCTGGAGATAAACAGTGGGCTAAGGTGATGGAGGCAAAAAGAATGTCAACATGGATGAAAGTCACATTGGCAAAGAATTTTTTGGAGTTAGAGGATCACAGATGTAAAGCTAGAAGAAACCTTAGATTATTTAGCCCATTTTATAGATGGAGAAATGGAGGCCCAGCGAAGTTTTAAATGACTTGTCTGACACCATACCAAGTTGTAAGTGACAGAGGTAGAATTTGAATACAGATCCTCTGACTGCCCCAGTTTTGCTGCTCCTATTTTATTCCAAGAAACCACTGAATCTATATTCACAAAGTCATAAATTATGGGTTATTAGTTGGATCATTGCTTTGATGACTGATTATGTGATTATTTTATCATCAGCATTAAACTGATATATATCGTAAAATATATTTGGCTAATGTTACTATTAATAATAATAATGATGATGATGATGATGCTTCCTTGGATTTATAGAATGTTTTAGAAGAGCAGCAGGTTTTACAGTCAGAAGGCCTGAAAGGGACTTTAGAGCACAGAATGTGAGATCATCAAAGGTAGTATTTAGAATTTAGAAAGGAGAATCATCTATAAAATGTGAAATACCAACCTCCCACCCAAGGTTACTATGAGCAAGGTGTATTGTCAGCTATAAAACTGTACAGAATGTGAACTGTCATTTCACCTCTTCTCAATGAAATGAGCTCAGGGCAGACAGTTTTCCCATTTTACAGATGAGGAAAGTCCCTGAGACAAAAAAGTGTCCTGAACAGTCCAGAGAAAGTTGAATGCACAGAAATGGCACTAGAAAGACCCATGGTCTTCCCAGACTCATAGAGCATTCAGAAGGGACCTTAGAAGTCATCTGGTTCAACCCATTTGTTTTATAGTTGAGAAAACTGAGGTTTCAAGAAGAGAAAGGACTCGCCCAAAGTCAGCTAGTCTAGACTTCTTTGTCAGAGGCCTTTATTTGTTGGGCTTAATGCTCCCCTTTGACCATTTTGTAGGCGAAGTCAGGTCTCCTTTGCAAGTTTTATGAATAGCTACAGCAGGACTTCTTCCTAGGTGAAGAACCATTTCCAGCTGAAACCACAGCCCTAAGTAACATGCACTTTTGACATTTCCTTTTAGAGTCATTTGGCTGATGCAGTATCCTATTTATTGCTAAATTGACTCTTTACAGAAAATTCTCTTAACAGGACGAGGCAGGGCAGGTCCTTATACTTGTAGAGTCCTCTGGATGAGGAAGATAAAACAGAATTCTCTTCAATCCAAGAGATTTCTTTCTTCAGAAAAGATTAGGTGACTCACACACAAGTTGTAGTAGGCTTCAAGTCTTCCACTCTTTTTCGTTAGAAAAGTGTGAATCTGCTGAGCTGTGTTTCCTACCTTGGTTGTGAGCCAGAGCCAGGTGGAAGATCTTCTGTCCTCCAAATTCCCCAGCTCTATACTACCGCTCTCCAGAAAATCCTGACATTGTGGAATTAGAGATAATTGGTAACTTCCTTACCGAGAGCATTCAAAGAACGACTTGAAAACATTTAGCCTGGAAAAGCCTGGGAAGGGATGGGGACTGGTAGAACTAAAAGCCCTATGGGACTGTGACAAAAAAGCAAATACAGTCTTACTATAAGACAAAACTTACTGACAGTTAGGCTAAACAAACTCCAGAGATAGATTCCCCTCTCTGTCGTGTTTAAGGCTGGAGCTAGACAAATACTCAGTTGAGTGTAATTCCAGAGGAAGATTCCAGCTTCGGTATAGTTTGGACTGAATGGTCCTTTCCACCTCTGAGATTCTGTGATTCTCTCATTTGGCCCCTTGTTGATTGAATGATATGATAATCATAGCTCACATTTCCACCCATCAGTCAGTTAACAAGTATATATTAGGCATCTGTTAAATACAAAACATTGTCCTAGGTTCTGAGATACGATACAAAACCATAAAACTGTCTTTACTGTACGGAATTCAAATTTGATAGCATTTTAAGCTTTACAAAATTCCATTTCTCATAGTAACCCAGGAAGGGAAGTCTTACATTTAGATAAGAAAACTGAAACTTATTGTCTGATGTAACGGGCTAATAAGTATCAGAATCAGAATTTGAACTCATGTCCTCTGATTCTGAGGCTGATTGTCTTCCCACAAGACCTTGGAAAATGTCAAGTTCAGAATAATTTTGGTCACCTTTAGCTCATCCAACATTATTTAGCTCTTGCTATATGGGCACTGAGGAGCCAAAGTTGGAAAAAAAACTTCAAGGAGTTTAGATGCTTGGGGGGTGGGGAGGAGGAGAGACAGGAGATCAGGAAGCAGAGTGAATGGAAGATATAATATAAGGAGTGTGATAAGGGTTAAAAAAAAAAAAAGATCCAAATTGTCCTAGGAAATTTTGAGGAAGGAAGGGTAATAGTTCCCCTTGGCCAAAGATAATGCCCCTTTCTCTTCTCTGAAACTGGCATAGGCCTTCATCACCTCCCGGCTGGACTATTGAAATAGCCTTCTGGTTAATCTCTCTGCCTCAAGTCTCTCCCCCACTCCAGTCCACCTTTCCCTCAGCTGTCATAGTGTCCTTCCTAAAGCTGACCATTTCACCTCCCTATTCTGTAACTCTAATGACTCTTACCTCCAGGGTCAAATATTAGATCCTCTCTTTGGCTTTGAAAGCCCTTAATTTTCAGGCCCCTTCCCACCTGTCTTTATTCCTTACTCTTGCATGTACTCTGATCTAGTGACACTGGCCTGAATACTTTTCCTCACCTAAGACTCCAGACTTTGTCTCTAATTGATTCTCCTGGTTTCTTTCAAGTCTCAGCTAAAGTCCCATCTTCAAGACTTTCCCAGTCAGTCTTCCTTAAGCTTCTACCTTCTTTCTGCTGCCTGAGGTGAGGAATCATCACCAGTCTGTCCTGTGTAGATCTGGTGTGCACAGAGTTGTTTGTACGTTGTGTCTTACTGTCATGTTAGCCTGTAAGCCCCTTGAAAACAGACTGATTTTTGCCTCTCTTTGTATCTCTAGCACATGGTACACTGCCCGGCACAAAGGAGGCTATATCTTAGTTGATTGATTTCTGACTAGGGAAATAATAATCATTATAACTAACATTTATATAGCACTTATTATGGCTGGGCATTATGCCAGGTGAGCGACATGGAAGAGTCACGCCTGAGCTTAGATCCTGAGGTCATGCCAGAGCTTAGGAACCTAAAGGAATAAAGGAATGGTACTGGAAAATCATTTTTTGGTTTCCAAAAAAAGGTAAGTTCTCTTTTCTTCCTCTAGATTCTCACCAAGGACTCTGTGACTGTCAGCGTGGATGGAGTGGTCTATTACCGTGTCCAGAACGCCACCCTGGCAGTGGCTAACATCACCAATGCTGACTCAGCCACCCGCCTCCTGGCACAGACCACCTTGAGGAATGTTCTGGGAACGAAAAATCTCTCCCAGATCCTCTCTGACAGGGAGGAGATTGCCCATAACATGCAGGTTGGTATAGCGGTCACCCCTTCTGGTCTAATCAGTACGTAGGAACTGGTTTGTCACTTTCCCAGAGTTGGGAATTAAAATAGGCTTTGGAAAAGAGGGTAGGAGGGCATCTAGGTGAGCAATGACTCTGGAGTCCAGGAGGACCTGAGTTCAAAACCAGCCTCAGATACTTGACGCTTAGTAGCTGTGTGACCCTGGGAAAGTCACTCCAGCCTGCTTGCATCTTTAAGAAAAAAGAAAAGAAGAAAACAAAACAAAAGAGGAGTAGGGTGGAGGGGGCAGGGGATTCTTTGGCAATTCCCAAAGCCCTTGCCCCAAAATGTTCTCTCACATAGCTGCCAAACTGGAAGAAGGGGATGGTGAGAGTATTTCTTGCACTAATGACTTTTATTAGCTCCTAGGATTTGAAAGTATTACATAGTCCAACTCCTCCATTTAACAGGTAGCTGAAGTCCAGAGAAGCCACATGGTGGTAATAGAAGGAGCAGCAGACTTGTAGTCAAACCGCCCCAGGTTAATTCCTAGCTATTGATACTCGCTACCTGTGTAATCTCAGGAAATTAGAGTGCCTCTCAGGGCCTCTGTTTCTTTATTCATTCAGTCAGAGAGTTGGACTAAATGATCTTCCACCTCTGACCTTTTGGTTCAGTGATTTAGATCTTGATCTGGTGGTTCATAGCAGTAACCAAAAGGAATTTCCCATTTGTAGGGAATTCCCCTTTGGTGATGAATTTCTGTGAGATGAGCTTGGCTGGTCCTCAGGCAGCAGCCATTCAGACACAAAACCCTTTCTGTATAGAATCAGTACTGTGGATCTGTGTTCTTTTCTTTTTTTTTTTTTTTTTTTTTGCTTTTTGGAGGAGGGGGAGGCAGGGCAGTTGGCGTTAAGTGACTTGCCCAAGGTCACACAGCTAGTAAGTGTTAAGTGTCTGAGGTTGGATTTTAACTCAGGTCCCCCTGACTCCAGGACCGGTACACTATTCATTGTGCCCCCTACTCTCCCCAACTGTTCTTTTCAGTGTGAAGGGTCCCTCTAAACAATCAGTCAAATCAATACGCATGTATTAAAAGCTCACTTTGTGCCAGGCACTAAGCCTGTGAAAGATTGCAGCCCATGCTTGCCTTCTTGTCCCACATGACTCTTGCCTATAGTCTGCCAGAAGTTCTCCACAGGGGGTTGGTCCATTCAAAATGCTGGAGGCTTTTCTCCAGATTTCTTTACATTATGCAGTGGTTTTCCTAAAGCACAGCTCTAACCTTGTCACCCCTCTCTCCTTTTCCCCCCTGCTGTTATGACTTCCTATTCCCTCTAGGATCAGATATTCAGGTCTTCTGTTTGGCTCTTGAAGCTCTTCACCACCTGGGCCCTCCCTCCCTTTCCAGTCTTTATACACTTTACTTCCTGCCATGCATGCTATGATCCCCTACGCTCTCCTTGCTGCTCCTCATTCTCTGTCTTCCAGCTCCGTGCTGTTTTCGCCGGCTTCCGGCTTCCACCACTCTCGGAGTGCTCTCCCTCCTCATCTCTTTCTCCCGGCTTCCCCACCAGTCAGCTCAACCCTGCCCTCTATAAGACACTGAGACACTTGCACTAGCACCTTTCCTCTGAAACCAGCTCCCACTTTCACTGTATGTGTGTGTGCATTTATACAGTTGTTTTCATTCTGTCTCTTCATTAAAACATTTTCTTCTTGAGAACAGGGACTGTTTTTGCCTTTCTATCTCTGGGGTGCCCTTAGCACATAGTAAGCACGTTAATTAATGCTTGTTTATCCATTGCCCATGAACACATAGCTAATAAGTGGCAGGGACAGGAATCGAATCCTGGTCTTCCTAATGCCATGTCCAGCACTTTGGCCAACAATGTTGCCTCTGATTTTACAGTTGAGGAAACTCAAGTCCACAGAAGGGAAATGACTTCTAATGGGTTACAAACAGAGTTAATGCTGAAGATGGGGTTAGAAACCAGGTCTTCTGACTCTCTGGTCATTGTCCCTCCATTGTTCTGCACACATGACTAACTGACAAAAGCTATGCCACCTCCTCTTCCCCTCTCCAGCCTCCAGTCCCCATCTTTTCCCATACCAAGGGCTAGAGGCACAGGCCGTCACACCTATGGGGCTTGGCATCTGCCTCAGCGCCTTTGGCCTCACCTTCTCATTTTGAAGGCTGGGACTTTGGGTAAATTCACTTTCATCCCTTTTGTCCCCACCAGGCCACTCTGGATGATGCCACTGATGACTGGGGGATAAAAGTGGAGCGTGTGGAGATTAAAGATGTGAAGTTGCCTGTGCAGTTGCAGAGAGCCATGGCCGCGGAGGCTGAGGCTTCCCGGGAGGCCCGAGCCAAGGTAACCAACAAACCATCCTGACTCTGAGCAGCTTTGCTCAGGCAGAGGCGTCTGCTGCTTTCTGCTCTGTGTTCCCCTGAGATTTCCTCCCTCTTCTCTCTCTCTCATGCCTTTAACAACATCATCAATCATTGCTTTTCTTGTGGTCATTTATGCTGGCTCACATTTGTGTATTGCTGTAAGTCTTACAGAGTATTTAACTCATGACCTCATGGTGAAGTAGGCCACACAGGCATTAGGATTCCCATTTTAAAGATGGAGAAACCAAAGCCTAGACGAACATGTGCTCCTGTAGCTCTTTAAGGCTCAAAGCGCTTTCCTTGTAACCTCCCTGCTAGGAAAGTAGCATAGGAATCATTGTTCCCATTTTACAGATGAGAAAACTGACCCATCAGGATAGAATCAGGTTTTCAGACCTTTCCCCTAATACTAGAGATGGCTATAACCTGCTTTCACTAGCAACAGGCATTTATTTCTACGCTAACGATAATATATGCTGTTTCTTTAGCACTTCCCTCGCAATAACTTAATGAGGTTCTGAGTTCAAGTATTATTTTCCCCGTTTAACAGCTGATGAAGCCAAAGTTGAGAAAAGAAAGTGACTTGCTCAAAATCACCTGGCCTCTAAGTGGCCGAGCTCGCCTCATGACTCCAAATCCAAGCAACTGTGTCTGATTTAATGGTGAGCAATGAGCCGCCTCTGGACTTGGTCACTGTGAAGCCAAGCACACACACACCTGAGTTGAGCATTAGTGAGGACACAGAAAACCATCCCACTCCTATTCAGATGACAGCTATTTGCTTAGTTGCTGGCTTAGGAAATCAGATTTGCAGTGGTTTTCTCGGAACGTTTCCTGTTCCTTTTCCCCTTCTTCCCTCCCTTTCATCTCATTGTTTTTTTCTATGACATACTGAGTCTGAGTCACTTAGAATGTAAGTGCTTATAACACCAATGAAAGGATTCTTAGTTGTGGTTACTCCTGGGAGTTACCTAACCAGATGCCTGATAGTCATAAATTTGTTTCTCAAAGAACTTGAGGCTGGAAAGGACTTCAGAGATTATCTGGTTCAAGCCTTTTAATTTGGTAAATGGGGAAAGTGAGTAGGCTTAGAAAGATACAGTGCATCAACTGGGGCTACACATGGTAGTAGTAACAGAGCCAAAATTTTCCTGTCCACGAAAATGTTCTTCAGAAGGGTTTAAAAATCAGACTCTTGAGAGTAAGAGAATCCTCGGTGGAATGGCTAGTCCAACCTAAGCTGTAGCAAAAGGCTTTCTGTACACAATGCCCTGACAAGACATCATCTGCTTGAACCAGCATCACCTGTAGTTTATGCTGAAGGAGACCTCATTTTAGCACTACAGCAGCATCTTCCAGGGATCTCTCGTTGTTAGAAAAGCTCTTCCTCATTTTGAGCCAAATCTACCTCCCTAAGCATTGGTTCTAGTTCTACCTTCTGGGGCAATCTAATCCCTCTGGCTCCTGACAAATGGCTCTGCAGAGATGTGAAGACAAGGCTCATGTCTGTTCCTTCACATAAACTTTCCTGGAAGGCACTACATCTTCATCTTCAATTAATCAATCAATATTTATTAAGCACTATGTGCCAGGCACTGTGCTAAGTGCTGGGGATACAAAAAAAAAAAAGCAAAAGATAGTTCCTTCCCTCAGGAAGCTTACAATCTAAGGGGAGAGACATCATGTAAACAAATATATACAAGGCAAGGCACATACAGGATAGATAGGAAGTGATCAACCAAGAGAAAGCATTAGAATTAAAAGAGTCTGGGAGCAGCTTCCTGGAGAAGGTGAGATTTTAGTTGAAACTTAGAGGCAGCCAGAGATGTCAGTAGTCAAGTGGAGGAGGGAGAGTGTTCCAGGCTTAGGGGACAGCCAGCGGAAATGCCTGGAGATGAGAGATGGAAATTCTTGTACACAGAAGAGCCAGGAGTCTGGTGTCGCTGGATCCAAGAGCACAGGTCAGGGAGTAAGGTGTCTAAAGACTGGAAAGGTAGGAGGGGGCTGGGTTATGAAAAGGTTTCAGTGCCAAACAGCATATTTTGTATTTGATCCTAGAAGGCAATAGAAAGACACTGGAGTTTAAGTAGGGCTGGTGACATACTCAGACCTGCACTTTAGGAAAATCTCTTTAGCAGCTGAACAGAGATATCCTGGAGTGGGGATTACCTACTCATCATTCTTATCTTTCATTGTTCTACCCACAAGCCATTTCTTCCCTGAATCCTTCTCAAATTACCTCTTATTTATTTCTCTTCCATAGCACACAATGAAAATCTAAACTGCTCCAGGGCAATTCCATTTTTATCTTTGTCTCCTCAAGCTTCTAGCATGGTACTTTTCACTTAGTAATTATTTAATAAGTGTTTAATTAATTTATTTACTTTTTGGCACTAGGCCAGTGATTTCATCAGTGAAAGAGTCCCACAGTATGAAACTCCCTGCACCAATGTAGATTGACATCTGCTCTGCAGCTTATTGTGGTGGAGTTGACTGGGATCCAGAGAGAGGCTAAGGACTTGCTTAGAGTCATATAGCCGGTATGTGACAGAGCAGGACCTGAACCCTGCTCTTCTGGACTCTGAGGCCAGCGTTTTTCTGGGCTCATCATCTTCTGTTTTTTTTTCCCATGGTTCCTTATGTCATTATGACTTGTGTCATTGTGGTCACTTTTTTCTAGATAAGTATCAGCTTATTAGAACCTCCCTAAAATGTGTTCCCTGAGCATTTAACTCCACAGATAACAAGAAGACCTGCTTGTCCTTCCCAACATGCAGGCTGAATTGGTTTCAACCAAAAATATTGTTCCCTGTTCTCAGAACCCTGAAGTTTTAATAGTGAGTGACCTATTAATAGAGAGATTCTATTCAATAATGCTTTAGTATGTGTGAAGCCCTACCCTTCTCTCCTAATGCTTTGGTGAACTGATGCTGGGTCATGGGGTCTCTGTAAGCCTTTTCAGCTTTAAGGTCTTGATAAATGGAAAATGAATCCCTCAGGGGTGGGGAAATTGAGGCTTAAATTCTCTCTTTTCCAAAGAGAGGGGATACAGTGTAATAGAAAGAGCTCTGGCCTTGGAGGGGGGAGACCTGAGTTTTAATATCAGCTCTCCCTGACATAACTGTGTGACCTTGGCCAGTAGTCACTTCCTCCCTCTGAACTTCAGGGTCCTCATCTGTAAAATGGGGTGATTCATATTTGTACTTTACTGAATCTTACAAGGTGGTTGTGAATTGTGAATTTGTCAAATCTTAGCAGTAGAGAAATGAGAGCTGTTATTTGTGATGTAGTAAAGGCAGAGGACATGGATTCAAATCATGACCCTGACACTAATTGTGGGGCTTCATGCAAATCATGCTGCCTTTCTCGCCAAGGTCCCAGTTTCTTCTTGTATGAAATGAGAAAGTTGGAGCAGGTGATTTATAAAGTTTCCTTGCAGCTCCAAACCTGCCATCTCATCATGTGACAGTAAACAGACACAGTACAGCGACAGGCTGCCAGATAAGGATGAGCTGACTAGATGATTCATTTCTGTCCCCAAGTGACCACTGCTTTTTTTGCTCTCCAGGTCATTGCTGCAGAAGGGGAGATGAACGCTTCTCGGGCCTTAAAAGAAGCATCCATGGTCATCACTGAGTCCCCGGCTGCTCTTCAGCTGCGCTACCTGCAGACCCTGACAACCATCGCTGCAGAGAAAAACTCAACCATTGTCTTTCCGCTGCCCATAGACATGCTTCAGGGCATTGTAGGGGCAAAGCACTAGGCTTGCCTAGGACTGGGCAGAGCTGAGCTGCCCAGAGGGAAGGCTGAGCTGGGGAACCCAAGTAGCCTTTAGCCTGCAAAGAGTGCATGGGGTGACCAAGCTTCCACCCCTTCCTCCTCCTTTCCTTTCTTCTCTTTTCTGTCTTCATGTGCTGAGTTTCATGTGCTTAGACTATCTAGTGATCATCAGAACAAGCCAATGAATCGTTAGCTTTCATGACTTTTGCAAGAGATCAGAAAGCCGATTTCTGATATTTTACACTTTTCATTCTTTTGATAATTCTTTTGTAGCTCATCTTGGCAGCCCAGAGAAAGGGCAAGTACTGACCGACTGTCCAGTCATTCTCCCTGTCTCTCCCTTACTCACATTTACTAAACTCAGTCTAGAAAGTGATACCAGCACATATTGAAAACACAGAGTATTAGAACATGAAATGGTAGAGCTGGAAGGGACTTGTAGAGATCCTAAGATGAGCACATTGGACCAAATGATCTTTAAGACTCCTCCTAGTTCTAAATCTACAATCTGGTTCAATCCTTTCATTTTACACAGGGAAAAAATTGAGGCCTAAAGAGGAGAAAAGATTTGCCTAAGGCCAGACAGTGAGGGAGTGGCAAAGCCACTCGAATCCTAGGTCTGGAAAACCAGTCTGGGGTCCTTTCTGCTCAACAGCTGTTGCCTCCCGCTATGATAGAGGACTCTATTCCAAACCCTACACGAGTTATCTTATAGGAGGCCTCTATTCAAAGGACAATTTCTTAGTGGTCCCTCAGAGGCCTAACCTCCCCTGTTGAACTAAAACCATGTTTTGAGATCAGTCCCCTTTGTTGAAAGAGGCCTCTTGCTTCTTCTTCATGAGGAGAGACTAGAACTTTCAGCCCCTGCCCTTGATACCAGAGATGGCTATATTCTGCTGCCTTGAAAGACGTCACTAGCTTCTCGTTGCCAGGGCTGCAGACTGGTAGTCATGGAGATGATAACATCAGAGCCTCATTTCTGCCATTCAGGAAGATTAAGCTAACCTTTAAGACCTTTTATGGATCTACCATCATTTCCATCCTTTGCAAAAAGAAATTTGTTTTTTAAAGTTGGTCTGAACCTCTCTAGTAAATGAGCAGCATATTGGCCTTCTTATAAAGCAGCTGAAACCCCTTCCCAGAAGTGCTTTATTATCTCAGACTTGCCTGTCTTCAAGCATCAG
>CM053595.1:73952662-73970454 GCA_028646575.1 Pseudocheirus occidentalis | reverse complement strand
ATGTAAACAAGAAAAAAAAATACATTAAAAAAACAGGAATATTGATGCTCATACAGTCTTGGCGCTAGAAGGGCCATCAAGGCCAACCTGCAAAGTAATCCCATCTACTGTATGCTGAAGAGGTGGTCATGCAGTCTCTCTGCTTAGCCTTCTAAATCTCATGTCCTCTTCCCCACCCCCTCACCCCCAGCTCAGGACAAGAATCTCTCATTCTCCCAGAAACCTACTGTCTCTAGTCTTCTCTGGGTTCTCATACCTCGTTTCCTAAACTAGACATACGTTCTCTTTTTACTTGCTTTTCCCCTCTCAGACCCAGGATCCCCACCCCCCAACAAACACCTCCATCCCGCCCCAGAATCAGTTAAATAGTTAAATCAGTTGTCTTTTTCTCTAGTTCCATGTCCTCTGGAACCAGGAGCCTGAGAGAGTATCGCCTCATGTCTTGACCTCACATTTTCCAAACTAGTTCTCTCCTTTTGTGGATCCCAAAACTCAACCCCACTCCAATGAAGGTATCTCCCAATCCTCTAAAATTAGCTCTATGTTGGGACTCAGATCTTTGTCTAGTCCCTTCTCAGGTCCCAATCTCACATCTTTTGTAGAAACCAGTTCTCTCTCATTGTTTCTTCCCTCTGGGATCCTGGCCTATTTCCTTGCACAGGTCCCAAATCATAAAGATCCTATATTATAGCTTTAGTGCTAGAAGACTACCTTAGAGCTCATTAATTAGATTAACCACATACTCTCTTCATCCGAATTTTATAGAAGAGAAATGGAGGTGCTGAGTGGTTAAGTAATTTGCTCAAGGTAATCAAGGTGTAAGTAGCAGAGCCAGGGTTCAAACCTGTAACTTCAAAAGCAATGTTCTTTCAAGCCTACCATGCTTGTTTTTTTGGTGCTCCAGACATGAAACTTCTTTCCAGTTCATTCTCCCTTCTGGGACCCAGACATGTCAATCCCATCAAAAACAGTTCTTTGTCTCCCTCTGATTCCTAGGGGCTCCCAAGATCCAGATCTCGTCCTTCAGATTTCTGCTTCTTTTTCCTTCTCAAGTCTAAGATCTCTCCTTCTCTCTTCTATTTCCCCTTCCTCTAAAACAGTGGTTCTTAAATTTTTGGTCCCAGGACCCCTTTACGCTCGTTTTAAAAATTGGTGTGAAGTGACTCATGTAGGGTCACATAGCTAGTAATTGTCTGAAATTGGATTTGAACTCACGTTTTCCTGATTCCAGGCCTGGTGCTCTATCTAGAGCCACTCAGCTGCCCCACCCCTTTACATTCTTTAAAATTAATGAGCACCAAAAAGCATTTTAGATATAAATATATTCATTGATATTTACATTAGCAATTAAAAATGTTTATATCATTATGAAAATAGCTTTGACCTCCTGAAAGAATCTTGGGGATCTCCAGACCACATTATGAGAGAAATACAGCTGTAGAATATGGATCATGACCTAGTCTGCTCTTGGTTATTGGATCTCCCAAATACCAATTCTCTCTCCTCCTGGGCCACAGACTTTGTCTTAATATTAGCAACTATTTACATAGTGCTTTAGTTTTACACTTCACTGAAGTGGGCAGGAACTAGTTAAGTAGAAACTTCACGGACTTAAGAAGGAAGTAGCCAGGAAATAGTTAAGTGATACTTTGTCAAATTAGAAATCAGCAAGTTAGAAGACAATGAACCTGCCTATGAGCCAGCCTGGGATATGGAAACCAAGCTAGGTATTAATTTTTCTTCTCCTACGTGCACAGGTCACCATGCCCCGTACCCCTCTCTGCTTACCCTACAATCCCCTATCTAAAGATGTTCCTGTTGTTCATTCTTCATGTTCTGTCATTATGCCCTGTAATCACAAACTCCCTTGCCTCAGCAACTTACTTGCACCTCCAAACAATGGGACTATATGGTACAAGAGACCCCGCATTTCTATACTACCCCGCTGCTCTCTCCTAATTGGCTAAGAGAGTCAGTGGCCATGGCTAAGTTAATTTCTATTAAAGCTCCTTAAAACTTTTGATTGGACTCTGTGGTCACTCTGTTGATACTCGAAATTTCACTTGCCCATTACATCACAACTCCCTAAGATAATTACCGACTGCATGATCACCTCCATTTTACATCAGGGGAAAATGAAGGACTTAGATGTCAGGTCCCACCTGACACTACCTGGGTAGTGAACATGTCACTTCATCTCTTTACTGAGGTGAGGCAGCTAGCTAGCACAGTCCATACTTAATAAATGCTTATTTCCTTCCTTCTGAGATTCCTTCTGGCTCTGATTCTGTGATAGCTTCTAATATTCACTCTCTGCCAGGCGGTCTGTTTCATGCTAGACTTTACTACTCTCTGCCTCCTGAACATATCCTGTCCTGCTATAAATGATAATGATGATCCTATGCCTTGTTCTCTTCTACTTCCGTGCACTTGCTTATGTTTTCCCCAATATCTAAAACACCTCTAATTCTCTCTGCATAGGCAATTGGGGTTAAATGATTTACCCAGGATCACACAACTAGTAGATGTCTGAGGCTGGATTTGAACTCAGGTCCTCCTGACTCCAGGGTCAGTGCTCTATCTACTATGTCACCTGATGCCTCCCTACTCCTTTGAATTCCTACCCGTGATTCAAAGCCCAAGCTCAAAAGCTACTTCCTCTAGGAAGCCTTTCCCTGGACAGTAAGGACTTCCCCAGTTGGATCTCCCATCATGCTTTGTTTGCCCCTTGCTGATACAATTATAACCTAAAATAAATAGTAGGGTCACTCCCTGGCCCAGCCGAGTTTATGGCAATCATTTTCTACACTGATCATCACGTCTCGCTCTTTCCCAAGCTTAACCTGGACTCTGCCCCTAGATCCCTCAGCTTGGAGAGGTGAACTTTAAGCCTTTTTCTTGCCAGGCCACTTATTGGCACCAGTACAAGCCTTGCATCCTCCCCTTTCCAGATCTTTGTTTTCCCTTGTTCAAATGGAAGTTCTTGGTGACAAGGATGTCCTGCTTGCTTGTATCTGCACCCCTAGTACTTAATACAGGTGTGTATTAAGTAAACATGTGCTTACTAAATGCTCTAACACTTGGGCTGTCCATCTATCATCCCTTACTCTTATGTGACCAGTCCAATTCACTTTTCAATCACCGATTTTCCCTGATTACATCATCTAATCAAGTTCTTCTTTGAAGTTCTTTATTTGAAATAGAGTGCAGACTACTCACAACCATCTTTCCTCTCTCAATTTCACATCTGGGAAATGTTTATTTCTTTAGAACATGCAGTGTCCCCTTTCTCAAAGGTAATCAACAGAGAGGGTAGATATTGGTGGGAAAGTGTCTTACCTAAACTTTGCCATTCTCCTCTGTACTTAGTACAGGGCTCTATACACTGTAGGTGCTTAATAAATGTTTGCTGAATGAATAAATTTCACAGAAGAAGGGTTAGGGTAAGACAACACAGAAATTAAACCCAATCTTACGCCCATAGTCTGGCTCCACACACACCTCCAAACACCTCATTTCAACAGATGTTGTCTTAGTACAGACAAGAAAGGACCATGATTGTCAATCAACAAATATTAAGCACCTACTATGTTCCAGGTACTGTGCTAAGGGATGGAAAACAAAAAAAAAAAAGTTTCGAGTGGTGGGGTGGGAAAGGCCCTGCTCTCAAGGAGCTCTTGATCTAATGACAGATGCTGTGGCAACAGTGATAGAAATGAGGATCATAGATGAGTTCAGGGAAGGGTTGGCGGATCAATGAGGTATGAATCTTAGAAGCCATCTAGTCCAACATCTATCATTTTACAGGTAAGGAAACTGAGGCTCACAGAGGATGACTTACCCAAAGTCATACAGTTTGTAAACGGCAGAGACAAGATCTGAAATGAGGTCCTCTGCTTCTTCAGTCAATAGACTTGGACCCAAGACACCTCGGTTCAAATTCTAAGCCTTCATACTTTACGGTATCCCCTCCAACAAGAAAATTCATGTCTCTGAACCCCAGGTTCCTCAATTATAAAATGGGAATAACTATACTAGTATTACCTGTTCCTCACATTTCTAGAGAAGGAAAGTATATCTTAAGGCGCTATTAGACTCTCCTCACCACTTTCTCTATCAGGGGAGGGAACTCACTGTCCTTGGGATGCCCAGAAGTCAGGTAAGGAATGAAGATATCTGGAGAGACCAGATAAGCCTGGAGGTGGGGCAAGGGTGGGTGTGGTAGAAAGAAACCACCACTGAACTTAGGAGAAAAGAACACCAGGTCATTAGTTTAAGAGACAAAAGACTCAGAATCTAACCCCAGCTCTAAAACTTACTTTAATACTTGAATCTCAATTTTGTCTTTTCTAAAGGGAATACTTGCCTCTCAGAGTTGTTGTAAGGATCAAATGACATTATGTATTAGCAACTTTTGCAATGAGAAAAATAAACAAAAACTATTAGTATTCTAAGTAAGCAGAACTAGTAGCCACCTTAGTGGTCTTTTTTTGAGGTGTGCTGGAAATCCTCCACTTACTAACCAAACATTATCTCCCTCACTGCCAGAAGTTTCCCATCATTAGAGATGAATTCCTTTGGCTTGATTCTTTAGCTGGAAGGGACCTTGGAAAGCAAGTTTCTTTAAAGGTGAAAAAAACTGACTCCCTAAAGACGGCAAATGACTTGACCAGGTGTTTAGAGATAAAGCTTAGCTGAGCTGGTATCCAAATTCTAAATCCAGTCTTCCTTCTGCTAATATGCCAGCCCAGCGTAACAAAGAGAGGACTGGTCAAGGCCAGCTCTAACATTTACTAGCCTAGTAAACCTCAAACTGGGATTTTTTTCCCCAAGTATAAGGCCTATACTCAAATTGACTTGTGAGATCACTGATTTGGCTGTTCTCTTCAATGAATGCAGACTAACCCTTCCACGTTTGTTCATTGCCCTCTGACCAACCCAATTCTTTTTTTCTGATCATAAATATCCCTGATTTTACTTTATTCCAGTTCTTCTTTCAAATTCCTTATTTATGATGAGTTGCAGCCTGCTCACATCTACCATGTGCCTTTACACTGCCCTTAGGGGGATACTCTTTTGTCATTCTTAGGTACACTGTGAGTCCATTTCTCACAGCCATATGACATACTGGGTACAATACTGACATTAAAGAGACCATTTTTGTTTCTGGGAGAAGCTTCTGATGAGCATAATAACATTTGCTTTACTTATCTCATGGAATTGCAGCAAAGTAACATTTCCATTGTGCACTATAAATGTTACTATTAATGGCATTAGCTTTTTAGTCTTATGGGTGACTTTCCAGGCCTCCTTTAAGTCTCAACTAAAAACCCATCTTCTATAGAAAGTCTTCCCTAATCCCTCTTAATTCCAGTGCTTTCCCTCTCAATTATTTCCTATTTATCCTGTACATAGTATATAGTTTAAATGTTGTTTTCTCCATTAGATTACAAGCTCCTTCAGAGCAGGGACTGTCTTTTGCCTCTTTTTCATCCCCAGAGCTTAGCATCTTGCCTGACACTTAGTAGGCACTTAACAAATGTTGATTGAATTGAAAAAAGAAAATTCAATTACTGGGATGAGGAGGATGTGGGGATGGGTAACATTTTAGGCCATTATCATCTCATACCTTAAATGCTTCCACTGAAGACTGAGATACAAAACATTTTAGGAATGGGAGAGAGGTTATTTGCCTAGCCTGAGGAAGGAACTAGATACCAGGCATGAAAAGAAGAGAAAGAAGGAAGCTCAAAGTGAAGTGGGATAATGTCAAAGACAGTAGTCTCCTACAATACATTTTGAGAAACCTAGGGCAGAATTTCCCAGGTACCGTTTTGGGCCCTATAGGCATAATGACCTAAGCTTAAGAAGGGAGAAAGAAATCGAGCTTATTGTATTTGTAAAGCCAAAGGACCCTGAGGTGTAGCAGAGATTCATTTCTCAGCTCCAGGAGGGTGGAGGTGTGGTATAGTGTTCCCTCAAGGGATAATAATAAAGATTAACTGGGGACTCGGGTTGGAAAGAAGAATCCTAAAATCACGGAATGGTGGCTCCATAAGGGTCTTTAGAACATGGAATGTTACACCTAGTACCCACCAGAGCTGTGTCTACTCCCTCCTGGTCTAGTATACTTTCAGAGAGTGTATATCCTTGAAGACTGAGAGATGGGAACTACAAGAGTTAAAAGGGTCATCATCTAATACTGGAAGAAGAATTTGATTTGGGAGTCTTGAAACCTTGGATTAAGTTCTGACTCCAGTACTAATCTTCTCTGGGTCTCTAAGCAGGTCATTTTCATCTTCCACGGATCTTTTAGACTAGACAACCTCTCCATCCATTGTGAAATGCCATGATTCTAAGGTAGCCAACAAGACCCAGGGAGTGGGGACTGGATTTGCCAAAGTTAAGTGAAAGTGGAAATCCTTAAGAGTATCAGGATATGGATGACAGCTATGAATATTTCCTAAGGGAAAAATACAAAGAGTGTGTGCGTCTGTGTGCGTGTGGGAGGGAGAGGGTTGGAGGGCAGTTAGGGGGGCGGGGGAGGAGTGTGAGTTAGGAAGGCTGACAAATAGAGGAGAGGTTTCTAAATGAAGATGGTGGCTCTGACGCAGACCTGATCTGTGATCTTGGGCAATTCATTTACCCTCTCGAGTCCTCAGTTTCCTTAGCCGTAAAAGTAAGAGATTTGGACTAGATGTTATCTAACTTTTAATGTATGAAGTTCTCTTCTAGGTCTGATACCCTATGCGCTTGGATTTCTTTTAGCTCTTAATCTGTAAGAATTTCTCCCCGCCCCAATAATTGGTAACAACGGAGGGACCTCAGGGGGATGGGGTGGTGCCATCAGGGGGATGGGGTGGTGCCAGGGGTAGTAAATGCAAAGAGGGGAGTAACGGGCTTCAGCAGGAAGACTTCGCAGCCCTGAACTCACCATTGAAGGCGTCCGGGAGCCGCCGGCCTTTTCCGTCGGTCGCCACAGGCCGCTTGTCAGACATGGTCCCGCGGGGTAGTACGCCTTAGTGTCCGCTGCAGCAGCTGCAGATAATCAGTGAAGTGGTCCTCGGGATTCTAGCGGCGGTCACCCCCTCCCGGGCCCCGCCCCGCCTCCGCCTCGCCCCGCCACGCCCCACCCCTTCACTGCGCCCGACCAACCAGGGCTCAGCTATGGGAGAGGTCACGCCTCCCATCTCCTCCTCACGAAGGTTTCACTTGTAGATTTCCCGCGGAGCTCACTCTTTTTTCTCCGGGTGGAGAAGAGCGTGGCGCCTGGGGAGAGCAGAAGGAGCCACAGGTGGGGTGCAGCTTTGAGGAGCTGGCTAGAGAAAGGGCTGGAGGTTTCTGGAAGAGGGAGGGGTTAAGAAGAGTCACGGAAGCAAAATCTCGGTTGCTTCAGATCTGGCAGCACCTCATCTAATCTTGTCCAAACATTACCTGAACCAGAACCTCACAGCCTGCCCCCATCACAGCGACCCCAGCGCGTGACTGCTCAACATCCAGGAAGAGCTGGTTTCTCTGTTGTAATGATGGGAATTTTGTGAGAAAGTTACTACTCCATCTAAGAATTTCTGATAGAAGAAGCCAAGTATGCAACCAAGATTTGGGGAGAGTAGGGTTGTTGCTGTTTTTCCCTCTTCACTTAAAAATTTTTTTTTCTTTATATCTTTTGTTTTTACATCACTCACGTTCCCCAATATATCCTGTTCTCTCAGGAAGTCATTATCATGAAAATACAAAACAGTTCAGCAAAACTAACCAACATCCCTCTGACATCACTAGTGTGCCACACTCATAGGCTCCTATCTGCAAAGAAGGGAGAGGGGTGGCTTCTCTATTTTGTCTTTGGGGACCAGCTTGGTCATTATAACTTCACAGGCTCCAGTTTCAATTGTTTTTACACTTATGTGTTTGTAGTCAGCTTGTACTGCATATTATTTTTCTGGTTCTGTTCATTTCACTTTGAACCAGCTAATATCAGCTTTCTTATGCTTCTCTATTTACTATATTCACCATTTCTTTCAGCGTAGTAATATTACATTATATTCTTATGCCATACCTTGTTTAACCATATCTGGATTGATGGGTATCTATTCTGCGGTCAGTTCTTTGTTACTTCAAAAAATGGCGATATGAAATTTGGTGTATATGGAGCCTTTTTATTATTGACCTTGCTGTATGTAACTTGGTAGAATATTTAGATTAAGACACATGTATCTTTCAAAACCCTTTCTCTGTATAATTCCAAATTGTTTTGCAGAATGGTTGGATCAAGTCAAATTGTCAAATCTACAAGCATTTATTAAGTGCCTACTACAGGGTAGCCACTTTTTAATTGCTGGGGATACAGAGACAGGCAAATGACTAGTCCTTGTGCATTCAAGTGACCATCTTTTTTCCAACCTTGACTATTTCAATCTTTTCTCATCTCTTAGCTAATTTGCTAGGTGTGAGGTAAAACCTCAGAGTTGTTTTGATTTGTATGTCTCTTATCAGTGATTTGAATCCTTCAAATGGTTGCTAATAGTTTGAAATTCTTTTGACAGTTACCATTTCAGTGGGGTGCAGAATAGTGTTGTATTTTTCAAATATTTGGTCTATGATAGAATTTGTTGTCACTGGAATTGTTAGATTTAACTACTATGCATCTTGGAGTTGAAAGCATAGGATTTTTTAATCTTTTGGTTGATGCTTTGTTTTCTGTGTTCAGGAATTCTGGGCAATTTCCTGTATTACTTTTTATTATGGTATTCAGATTTTTTGACTTGTTCATGTTCTTTTGATAGGCCACAGATCCTTAAGTTGTTTCTACACAATGTCTTTAAGATCCAGTGTATTTTATTTGTGTAGAGATCATGTCTTCTTTTAACATTATTGGGTTTTGCTTGTCTTCTTGCAGATTGTCCTTCACTTCAGTATAATCATATTCTCAATCTGTATTTCTCTTTCATTTCTTCAGAGAGATTTGCCAGTAAAGATTCAAGTTTTTTCATTGTGCTAATTATTTCTGCTCTGTATGTTATAAATGCTTCCATTTATTCCCATCTAAATTCTTCTCTCAAGATTTCTCTCTTAAACCATTCTGGAACACTCTGCTTTGGTTCCTTTGTCGAATAATATTTATTTAAAGATGTTTACTATCTTTTAAATGTTTTCATAGTCATCTTTATTTCTAATTTAAATATTTTCCCTTATAATATAAAGAGGTCAAGGTGGTTGTCCATGAAACTTTACCAACCAACTTTTGTATTTTTAAAAGACCTATGCACATGAGAAATCAAAGATAGACAACAAAGAATGATTATGAAAGATTGACAGTTCAGATGTAGCACCCCCTCTGTCAGTCTCCAACTATAAATTGCTATTGCAATTGCTAGATATTTCCTGTGTGGTATTCAATGGCTAAAATCCTATTATCCTCTGCATTTGATTAAGGAACTTCTTCATACATTGCTGTGGAGTTGTAGAAAATCTCCTTACAAGAGTGAAAACTAAACAGGAAACAGTTGAAGAATGGATAAACAGGGGCAGCTAGGTGGCGCTGTGAATACAGCACCAGCCCTGGAGTCAGGAGGACTGTAGTTCAAATTTGGCCTCAGACAGTTTGCACACGTACTGGCTGTGTGACCTTGGGCAAGTCACTTAACCCCAATTGCCCTCCAAAAAAAAGCAAAAAAAAAAATGGATAAACAGATTATTGTATATGAATGTAACTGAATACTATTGTACCCTAAGAAATGATGAAAAGTTTCCTCTCAGAATTGAACAGAACAATGAGAACAATTTATGTATTAACAGCACTATGAAAATATTTTTTAAAGCCTTAAGAACTCTGATCAATGCAATAATTATGATAATTACATAGAACAGAAGATGAAGTGTGCTACCCACTTCCTGTCAGAGAGGTGATATAGACTGAGGATGCATATATTTTTTAACATGGCCAAGGTAAAAATTTGTTTTTATTGACTATGCTTATTTTTTCAGTAAGGGTATTTTCTTTTTCTTTTTCAATTGTAGGGGGTGAGAAAAAAATCCTTTTTTTTAATCAAAAAAATTTAAAAAGGAAAACTTAATATTTCCATTTCACATGCATTTTTCAATTCAACAGCATTGAAAAAAACTTTTTATATTTTTGACAGATGCTAGGGATGTTGTTTGGTAAAGTCTGACTCTTTGTGACCCCTCCTCCCCCAGTTTTTGTTTTGTTTTGTTGACAGAGATACCATAGTGGTTTGCCATTTCCTTCTCTAGTTCATTTTACATATGAGGAATTGAGGCAAACAGAATTAAGTGACTTGCCCAGAGTCACCCATCTAGTAAGTATCAGAGGCCAGATTTGAACTCCTGATTGTTCCTGAGTCCAGGCTTAAGCATTCTGCCCACTGAGCCACTTAGCTGTCCCGTGCTAGGGATAGAAGCACAAAAATGAAAAAGCACCTGCTATTGTGAATCTTACATTCTACTCTATAAGAGTAGGGAAAGGGATGGCAAGGACAACAAGAAAGGGGATGAGGCATTTAAAGGCTTTTTGGGAAAAAGAGGAAAAGCTAAAGAATTTTAGGAAACATTTAAAGAAACTTCATTTTTAGCAAAACTGAAAATATTAAGAAGTAATAGTTTGTTGGGTTTTTTTTTCCTAACCTAACCCCCTTTGCAGCCAAGCCTTTCTTCGGGAAATAGATTAAGGGTAATAACCAATTTCTGAAAAGATAAGCAGTCTATATATACTTTGTCCATTTACTAGAAACAATTGGTGGGAGGATCCACCCTTCCCTACTTATTTACAGGAGAGGAATTCTCTTTGTTCACTTTAGACAGAACACTTAAGTGGAGTGGTCCAGGAAAGAATGACATGAATTTGCTGCTTAACTGTTTAGGAATTTTAACCCTAAATAATAACAATAATAAACCCTGTTTTTATTATATTATGATCTTTCCCTTGCTCAAGATTCATATTAATGTTACCTCCTAATATTTTGGGGGAAGAGAATCACATCTGAGAGCATAGAATAACTGTGCCACTTTGTAAGGAAACTATTTCTCTTGCTGTGTTTCTTACTCTGTGCCTGTGTCTTTGTCTCTCCCTTCCTCTCCACCCCACCTCAGCCAAAAATGACTTATGAATTATTTTAATGTTAAATAAAATTTGTGTTTTTTTAGATGATTTTGCCTAAACACAGTATTGAGATTTTCTAGTCTAGAATTCCCAATCATGCAGAATGGGAGGGTTATTTAACTAGAAGATCAGAGTAATTCTATAAATACAGCTTCCCTTGTTTTTAACAATGCCTTTGTCAAAGTTGCTCACGTTATTTTTGTAGAAAAAGAAGTTAGACTAGACCAGAGCTTATTAAAAGTTTCTACTTGTGACTCCTTTTCACCTGAGACATTTTTAGGTGACCCTGGGTATATAGGTATTTAAAATAGGTATGCAAATCAAACATTTGCTGATAATAAATCATAAAGAAATGTAAAACAATTCTATGGTTTATAATTTTACCATTTATTAAAGATGAAAGCAAACTTGCATAGTAATGAGAAGGATGCACTTGTTTGTTTTTACATAAAGAATTAAATCTTGGCAGAATATTCAATACTGCAGGATGTAGAGCATCTTCAACACTTTTCAGAGGTGCTTGATATTTTGATTTTATATTTTGTCTATGCCCAGAAAGCTGCTTCACACAAATACATAGTACAAAATGGCAGAAGTATGTTTAGAGCCAGTTCAGAAATTGTTGGAAATCCTGTCCTATTCCCAAGCCAAAATTCATTTTATGATTTTTTTAGAAACTTAAGTTTTAAACCTGTCGATGGGGATAGGACCTGGACCCTTGAAAAGTCCTGTAACTTTCCCACAAATTATAGAAACCACATTCTTGGCATTCCCTGAGGTCTATCCCTGTATATTCTTTTAAACTGCCTTTTCATTATGGCCCTCATTTTCTGTACCTGGCCACCCCAGACTACTTGTCACACAATCCCATCCAGATCTTCTCAAAGTCTTTCTGTATAAAAATACCAATCTTACCCCCATTAATTTGCCCAGATTCTTAGAATCTGGCCTGCTTGTATCAGTGCCACAAATACTGAAGACTCACTAGGAATCTCCCCCACCCAACCAGTGTTGTAATAAACTTGCTACTTGGACTGAAAGAAGGTTTGAGTGGTTGCATTCTTTCAAGACAGACTGCTGCACTGTACCCTTGCATTTTAGGGTTCCTAGTACCCCTAGATTACATCACTGTATTGCTGAATAACTTGGCAAATTCTTCTTGAACTTTTAATGGGAAATGACTGATATTTTTTATTTCAATTGAGTATGATTGCTGAACCCAACTTAGTTTGTTAGACTCAAAATTTGAATGGAAGTATTTTTGAAACTGTCTCCAGGTATTTCAAATAATCAACTATAACTCTTACAATTAAATCTTTGGGAAAGTTATTTTCAATTATAAAATCATCTGTGGCTATAAACATTTCTAAAGAATCATTTCCCACCCTATTCCATATGCTAACTTTTAAAATACAACTTTCAGTTGTATCTTTTAACATGTTACCATTTTTCCTCGAAACAACATTTAAATCACTGAATTAAAAAAAAATCTGACAACTAACAGTTTTGAAAGCTATTAGTCATTGTGAAAAAAATTAACAAAATTGGATTTCTGCTCAGTCAAAAATATGGCAGCTTCATCTTTCAGTTTCAATAGTCTGTTTAAACTTTGCCCTCTTTAGAGTCACCTTGCCTTTGCATGTAGTAACAAGCTTTTGTAATTGGAATCCATGTCTTTCCAAAAGTTTGAAAGTAAACACCTCTAAAGGGCATGACTTTTAATGATGATTTGGATTTGGATTTAACGATGATTTGGATTTAACGATGATTTGGATAGTATTACAAAGCACATCTAACTCTGGTGATAATTTTTTTGGCTGTTAGTGCCTCCTGATGGATCATGCAGCGAGTAAAAGTAGTATGTTCATTGTCCCCTTTTACTTTTGCTATAAACCCAACATTCTCACCCATCATTGCTCTAGCACTGTCTGTACAGACTCCAATGCAATTTTTCCACTGTAAACCTTCATTTGTGAAAAATTCATTGACTTTTAAGATATACATTCTCCTCTTGTGTGCCCTTCCAAAGGTGATACAAGAGTAATTCCTCATGGATCCTTCTTTAGTAAACATATTTTCCCTAAAGTAAAACTTGCCATGTTAGAAATGTCATTTGTCTCATCTAACTGAATTGCAAACTTTGTGTTGCCCTTAAGCCTGGTACTAAGCTGCTGGATTTGTTGATTACAAATTTCAGAAATTCTTTTGGAAACAGTATCATTGATAAAGGAATTTTTTGAATTTCATCTCAGTACGTTTTCTCATGAACTATTTCTGACATTTTAATAGCAGCAAGTGACATAAGATCTTCTATTGCATAGGGCTCTTTAGTTTTTGCAATTAAATAAGAAGTTTCATAAGTTGCAAATAAATACTTTTCTTTGACAGTAACAAATTTCTCAAAACATTGTTTTTCTTTATTTGAAGATTTTAAAAGTTCAGAATATTCCTTTGGTTTATTATAGTATGCTGCATGCCCAGTAGTAAGATGTCATTTTGATTTGGCTGATTTTGTGCTCTCCACAGTCAAAACTTCATTACAAATTTAGCAAAGAGGTTTTTCCCATACCCTCATCATTATTAGAAGTAAATCCATATTGCAAAAATGATTCAACATATTATCTTTTTCTTGTCAATTTAAGTGTAATGCAACCTGGTAGCAAAGACTCTGTCATATTGTTATCATTATTTTTACCTTTTCTTCCTGAAGTTAGCCATTTATCCATAACTGAAAAATATTTTTGTTCTAAAATATAAATAAATATTGCTAATAATTTCTCAAATAAATACTAGCTTTAGTTTATTAAATTACATTGGTTTGTGCTTAATTTAAAAATTGTTATTCACACTTACACATACAGTTGTGATAGTGGAGAAATATTAAAGGACTTTTGTCTTTATTTGCTGCATTTAAACACTTATGTTTCTGTAAAAGAAAGAGATAAGGACAATTTTAAAAATCAAACATTCTAACATAATACAATCCAAAGAAATACTAGATACTTACAATCTGAGGAATGATGGCAGGAAAATACTAAAAGTCTTTATTTTCTGTAATTAAACTATTATGTTTCTGTAAGAGCAGAAAACTTTGTATGTATAGTAAAAGACACTGTAATTCGTAACATACAATAATAGTCTTGCATATGAGCTGAGATGTTTCTGGCAGCATTTGTTGGCCTTGTGTGGTATCATGGCATGGACAGTGCAAAGTACACATGTGTGTTCAGAGCCAAGGGTGCGGAGAAGTCATATGATACAACATGGGCAAGTGCTGTCAGAAATACCTCGAATTGATTAGTTTGATTTTAAATTGATTTTTGGTCCTTGCATGTTCAGAAAACCTTTGACTGTTGCCAGTTTTTTTGTGACCCCCATATTCAGTTATGGAACCCAGAGTTTAAGAGGCACTGGATTAGACAATAGCATACTTAGCATACAATTCACAGCTATTTAGAATAGACATTAATGACTAATGTTTTATGTTTTACTGAGAGATGTTGGGTGAAGGGTGGGTAGAAGATCATTTGACAAAATATCTGGATGTTTTAGTGCCTTTCAAACCCAATAGGAGCCAATAGTGTGACCCAGCAACCAAATAAGCCAATGTGATTCTAGGCTAAAATGATAGTGCTCAGGACAAGGGAACTGATAGTTCCACTGTCCTCCAAAGTTAAGTGGAAAAGTGGATAAAATGCTGAGGTTGGAGTCAAGAGGATCTGAGTTCAAATTCAATCTTAG
Source organism: Pseudocheirus occidentalis (assembly GCA_028646575.1). Taxonomy (NCBI): domain Eukaryota; kingdom Metazoa; phylum Chordata; class Mammalia; order Diprotodontia; family Pseudocheiridae; genus Pseudocheirus; species Pseudocheirus occidentalis. The sequence continues at coordinate 73,955,597 of CM053595.1, read as the reverse complement.
CCACTTCCTATCAATTGATTCTGGGCAAGAAATTCAATTTCTGTCTGCCTCAGTTTCCTTAGCTGTAAAGTAGAGAGTATAATAGCGCCTACCTCATGGGGCTATTGTGAGAATTAAATAATATTTGTAAAGAGTGTAGCACAATTCTGACGCAGCAAAGTGGGCAGAGTTATTGTTTAGTCTTTTTGGTTGTGTCCGCTTCTTCATAACCCCATTTTTGGGGTTTTCTTGGTAAAGATACTAGAGTAGTTTGCCATATCCTTCTCTAGCTCATTTTATATATGAGGAAACCGAGGCAAACAGGGTTAAGTGACTTGCCCAGAGTCACACAGCTAGTAAGTGTCTGAGGCTGGATTTGAACTCGGGTCCTCCTGACTTCAGAGCCAGTATTGCATCTACTTTGTCACCTAGCTACACTCCTGGTAGATAGTAGGTGCTTCACAATTACTTGTTCTCTTCCGTCCTCTCACCTTCATCTCATTTTTGTCAATTCCGCATCGTTATGTTCAATTCTGAGGGGCCGGGTTTTATGAAGGACATTGAAACACCATAGAGTCTTGATAGGAAGATCACCAGAGAGGTGAAGGGCCGTGAGACCATTCCATACTGTGCCTGGTTAAATAAAGTGGGAAGGCTTATTTTAGAGAAGGGGCAACGCGAGAGCAGTCTTTATCTATCTAGAAGGTTTACCGTGTGGAAGAAGAATTCCATTTCATCAGCCTGGGCAAAAGAATGAACTGGGAGCAATGTATGGATGTTGCAAAGAGGTCGATTTCAACTCAATATAAGGAAAAATATAAGAAGTGGGATGGGTTGTCTCTAGAGGGCTTCCTCTCAATAGAATTCTTTAAACAATGACTAGATGACCGCATCATATATATGGTGTAGGGCAAGGGATTTGAACTCCCTCCTCACACATTGGAAATTGTGGTTCAGTCATTTTTCAATTGTATCTGACTCTTTATGACCCCATTTAGGGTTTTCTTGGCAAAGATACTGGAGTAGTTTGTCACTTCCTTCTCCCAGTTCATTTTCATAGGAGGAAACTATGAGGCAAACAGGGTTAAGTGACTTGCCCAGGGTCACCTAGTTAGATGACTCCAGGCCTGGCATTTTATCCACTGAACCACTTTGGAGAACCATGGATCAATTTTAGGGGAGTCTGTGAACTTTAATGGGAAAAAAATTACACCTTTATTTCAATATAATTAATTTCCTTTATAATCACATACATTTTGTTTTATGCATTTAAGAACATTATTCTGAGCAAGGAATCATAGACTTCATCAGACTTAAAAAGTTTCATGCCATACAAAAAGTTAAGTTCCTCTATTATAAAGTGATTCTTGTTCAAGTCCCTTCCAACTATGAGATACTGTAATTCTAACAAAGTGGTAAGGGATCTGGGGAGGGGCAAATAGCTAAAAAAAGTTATAGTTCAGCAACTGAATTTCCCAACTGATGGGAAAAGGCTGAGAGGCTGAAGAAGGAAGGATTTCGTAGTCTGTATAGTTTCAGGGGAAGGGGCTGGAGTGTTTAAAGGGAAGTGAATAAGAATATGATCATTACAATGAGGGACTAGGATGAGGAGGCTGTGACAGTGATGGGGCTAATGAAATACAGCCTGCTAGAATACTGCTGACATAACTACTTCGAGAGGAGTCTAGCATCATAGAATTAGAGGTAGAAGGGGGCATTTCATGACATTTAGTTCAATCTCCTCATTTTGTATTTGGGGAAACTGAGCCTCAGAGATTAAATGTTTTCCTCATGATTATACAGGGGATTGACCACAGAGCTGGGGTTCAGACCTAGGTCATCCAACTCTAAGTCCAGCAGCACTCTGTTTACTTGGTAGTCTAGTTTGTTTTTCTGCTCTTTTTGCAGAATGAAATGAAAAGATCTATCTGCCTCCATCTCTGCTTCAGCTTTGAGGTGGAGAAATCCTGAGAGGCTCTCTAAGATGGTAGTGTAGAGGAAGCATTGCAAGCCAGCTCCCCCACAGATCCATTCCACAAAGATCTAGGGAAAACACTGAAATGAGTCTTGATCAAGGAATCCAAGGGAAAATCACAGTGATTCATTTTTATAGCCTGAGTTGGCAAAGGGAGAAAAAGATCTGCAGACAGAGCAGAGTCTGCTGAGGAGGAAATTAGATGGAGCCTTCCCACACAGGGAATGAATTGGGGTTGGCAAATGTATCTGATCTGGATCTCCAATCCAGCACAGAAGGGCATGATGCTGTATAGAGAGCAAGAACAGGTGCCAATTGGCATTCTGTCACTCATATTCCAGAGCTGGATTATAGATCCGGTGTGAACTTAGAAGAAGACATGCACACAGGGGCAGGTGTAGATGTGAGTCTAAGGCTGGGTAGTGGGAACAAAAGAGGGTAGCAGTTGTGTGGCTTTGACTTTGAGAATAGACAGAGGTTTCAGATCTAATCCACAGTCCATTTTGGAGTCTATAGCAAGATAGCTAAGACGCAGAGCTTCTATCAAAGAGAAGCCTGTAGTTTAGTCACTCTGTACCTGTGGTGCCTTTTAGCTAGCTGAATGTGGTTAGGTCCACCAACAATCTATACAGGAACTCTAACCAGGGTCAGGGTACAGGTGTACAGCTCAGGTCCAAAATCAGGTTAGGAGCTTGCAAAACTCAGACCAGAAAAGCAGCAATTAGACTTTTTCTTGGATCAAACCACTTAAGATGCACTGAAAGCACTTAATATCCAGAAAAAGAAGCAGCAGAACCCAAGAGAACAAAAAACAGGTCCGAGAATGGCCCAGATGTTCCCACCAGAAGTGTACAGAGCTTGACCCTAACAAAAAGTCTGAATTTGGCAAGAAAGGTTGGAAGAACAAGTAAACAAAAACAACAACAAAAAACAATTCTGTCATAAAAAGTCATTATGGTGACATTATAATCAAACAGACTC
>CM053595.1:73915801-73952162 GCA_028646575.1 Pseudocheirus occidentalis | reverse complement strand
GTGGTGTGAGAGCGCCATGGAATAGTTTGGTATAGACTTTACTCTGTGAGAGCACTGTAGAATAGCTTTGCAGAGACTTGCTCTGTGAGAGCACCTTTAAATGGCCTAGCACCACACATGGCGAACTTGAACTTCCAATAAACTTTACTTTTTCCTTGGCTGAGAAGACTTGAGTGGAATTCTTTCCACAGGACCCGGTATGTTGGTATTTTGGGGTCTCAGGCAGCCCTAACCCTCTTTGGTCTCCTCTTCATGTGTCCTCTGCCTCTCACACATGATGATACAATGAGGAATTACCACTTACTTGGGCCCCAGTCTCACCTTTGTCCCTAACTTGAACAGAACTCAAAGTAACATTCCATAACAGTATTCATGACTTGAAAACTAAGTGCCAATTATTAAAAAAACAACTTTTCCCCTTCTTGTATCTACTTCTCCTTACCATTTTTTTTTGGGGGGGGGGTTGCAAACATTTATGTTGAAGTGGCCAGGAACTAGTTAAGTAGAACTTTATGAACTTGAGATGAACTCAAGATAGGAGTCAGTGCACCAGTATGGGAACCGGCCTGGGGTAATTTGTCTTTTTCTTCATTTTTCTTCTCCTTCATACACAGATACAGATGTAATCAGAAGCTCCCCCCTTTCCTATTCTTCATTCTTTTTCTTGCTTGATTGTCATGCCCTGTAATCATAACCCCTCCTTGCCTCAGCAACTTACTTGAACCTCCAAACAATGAAACTGTACTGTATAAAAGATTCTGCATCCCTGAGCTATCTGCTGTTTCCTTCAGATTGGCACAAGAGGGACAGCCACCAGCTGGCTAATAAAAGCTCCTAAAACTTTGTATTCGGACTCTGTGGTCAGTCTGTTAAGACTTGACATTTCAATGTGGCTGGAAAAAGCTACTAGTAACATTGAGGTAGACACCATCTTCTTTGAGAATCTGCCTCAAGGCTCTACTCAAAAGTTTTGCTTTCCACAAGTGTTACATTTGAGTAGAGAATCTTTGTTTGTTGTTGTGAGTCCCGAGTTCCAAATGATGCTGATTGCATTTATTTTTGGCTTGTGCCTCAAAAGATGGTGGGGAAATTATCTAGATTTAGACCTCAAAAGGACTTTAGCCCTCTCGTTTTGAGGCAAAGAGTTGGCCTGGTGAATAGAGCTCTGGACTGGAAATCAGGAAAAGCTGAGTTTGAATCTTAAATCACTTACTAGCTTTGTGACTGGCCAAATCACTTAAATTCTTAAGGTTAACTTAATGACTTAATCTCTGTCCCTCAGTTTCCTCATCTATAAAATGAGGAAGATGGGCTAAGCAACCTGTAAGGTCCCTTCTAGTTCTAAATATTTGGTCCTATAATTTTATAGAAGAAAAAACTGGAAGTCTTGAGAGATGGAATAATTTTCCCAATATCACACACCTCTTAAGTGGCAAAGCCTGTACTTGACATCAGCTCCTCTGATTCCAAAGCCTTTGTTCCTTCCATTATACCACAGTCACGGACAGCCAAGAAACAAGATCAAGTCAAAGTCTTGTCAAAGTCAACATTTTCAAGGGACTTGGAAAAGGACATTTCCTTTGGGTTTAAGTATTTTTATTTAAGTCTACATTTAATTTAAGCTCAGCTGTGTGGTAGAGCAGTGGTTCTCAACCTTCCTAATGTGGCAACCCTTTAATACTCATATGTGGGTGGACCCACCTGGCGACAGATAGATGAGGGGTGTATTGGTTCCTAAGACCATTGGAAATATGTGTCTTCCAATGGTCTTCAGCAACCCCTGTGATACCTGTGAAAGGGTAATTTCACCACCAAAGGGGTTGTGACCCACAGGTTGAGAACCACTGGTGGTAGGGGGTATTGGCTACGGTACTTGAGAGTATGTGACTATATACTAGGCACCTAATGCTTCTTGACTAACCAACTACATCTATGCTGGTACCAGTCTTTCATGTACCTCTCAATGTAAGTGGCAGCATCCCAAACCACATTCTCCAAGAATACATTTAGCAACACCTCCCCCACCAAGATCTGCTCAAAGTTCTAATCTGAAATAGACATGCCACTGCCATGCCATGTCAAATGACTGAAATGGGGCTTAGTGCCCATGATATTATCTGGCAAGATCTTCCAGCGTCATTTGGCACCAATTTGCCAGAACTCTTTGCCTCCTTTGTCTTGGCCAGAAATAGTTAACAATTACAATCCTGACCGCTACTAAAACATCCAATTCCCTATCACTTAAAATTATTTGGATGGTATTCTTTGCATGTATATTTATAAATATATATATATATATATCATACATATATACACACATGTATGTATATGTATGTGTTGTATATGTGTATATATACACATACATGCATACATATTCATATATATCTTTCAGAGACATATAATCAGAGATGTATAAATGGAAAAGGAGATGGACCAACCATGGTTTGGGAATGAGGGATAGCTATCACACAGCCCATGTTCCCCAATGACACCCACTCACTATGAGAAGTTCTAGAGAAAAGTCCCCAACATACAGTGCAGGAGGATTTATAACATGAGAGATCATGGATGAAAGTTGCCAAGGATGAGAAGATATTTGATGAATTGTGTACTGAATCTCCGGAGACAGTGATGATGATATCATAGAATCCCTGAAGCATAAAAACATCCACAAAGTTAATTAAAAAAAAAAAGAGAAAACAAAATGACCAAAATTTTAAAAAAAAATGAAAAGGGGAAATTATAACCAATGATAAAGAAACTTGGAGGATACGATTGCACAGAGCTGTGTGCAAAAAAAAAAACTGATCATAGAAAAAAAAATGGATAGATACAAGCAAAAACATGAAAGATGCCCTAAGTAAATAAGCAATGATAGGGGAAAAAACTGACTAGGCCATCACTGAGTTGCTAAATAAAAGTAGCAGGACCGGATATATTCAAGAGTGAATTCCATCAAATATGCACAGAACAAACACTTGCTGTAGACAATTTTCCAAAATAAAATCAACACTGAATACATTTTCACAAGACAAATATGGTCCTTACCCACAAACCAGGGAAGGCTAAGTCAAAGGGAGAGAACAGATTAATACAGTTGATGCAAGAATATTAAATGAAATAGGACACTTCATAAATATTGTTCTCTACAAGGTCCCATGGCATTATGGATAGACTGCAGGACCTGGGAAGATTTCAAATCTTGTGTCTGATATTTATCAATCAATCAGCAAATTTTTATTAAGCCTCTACTGTTTGACAGACACAGGTACTGGGGGTACAAGCACAAAGAACGAAGCAATCTTTTTGCCAGGAATTTGCATTCTAATGGGGGAAATAGCAAGAATATATAAAAATATGTACAGCATAAATATAAAATTAATAAGTGGAATACATACAAAGGAGTTCAATGAAGGATAGTGTGGAAGGGAGGGCACTAGCAATTGCAGGGATGGGTAAAAACAGAGGAAGATGTCAAACCTGCATCATGAAAGCCATCTAATAAGTGTATGCAAATTGCCGAACATCAATTTCCTTGTCTGTAAAACGGATGCTATGAGAATACCCATACGACACGACACACCTCGCATGATTATTATAAAGCTCACATGAAATAACAGATGTAAAAGAAGAGAGAGGCAGGTAGGTGGTGCAATAAATAGAATGTCAGGCCCGGGGTCAAGTAGCCCTGAATTCAAATCAGGCCTCAGACACTGATTAATTGTGTGACCCTGGGCAAGTTAAGCTCTTTCTGCCTCAATTCCCCAACTGCAAAAGGAGCATAATAGTACCTACCTCCCAGGGTTATTGTAAGGATCAAATGAGTTAATATTTTTAATGTGCTTAGCACAGTGTCTTGCCCATAGGACATGCTTAATGCTTGCTTCCTTCCTTCCTTAAGGGCTTTGCCAATGTTAAAAGTATTATATGAATGCCATTTTTAAAATTATTTGTCCTAGGAATTTAAGACGTGTTTAGGAAAACAATTAATACGATAAAACACAGGAAATAATAACATGATTATGGTGATAGATGGAGAAAAATACAATACCTGTTTACATAAAAAATACTAAAAAGCATGGAAAAGAAAGGATTTTTCCTTTACACAATAAATAGCATAGACCTGAACACAAGAGACAGAATTATCGGCACTGGAGAAATATTAGACACTTTCTGATCAAGAGATAGAATAAAACAAGACGGCATAGTCCCATCATTATGTTTTAACACAGTCTGAGAAATGCCAGCCAGAGTAGTGAGACAAGGAAAAGAAATTAAAGCAATAAACATTGGTGAAGGGAAAATATGAAAATATCTATATTTATAAATGATTTGACAGTTTATTTAGAAACCCAGAAAAATCAACAAAAATTAATAAAGACAATGAATAGCTTCAACAAAATAGCAGGATGTAGGAAAAACTCAGAAATATTGTTGGCCTTGCTATACATCACTATCAAGAACCAGAAAAAAATTATAAAGAGATGCTATTTAAAATTAAAACTGCAAAATGTACTAAATTTTGGGCAAATAATCCGCCAAGACCCAAAGGATTTGTAGTAAGACAATTATAAAACAATTTCTCCAGACATAATTCAGTGCGGAAATTCAACATTTACTAAGCAGTACAAGGACTAAGTGCTGGAGGAGAGGGGGGTAGGTGGCACAGTGAATAAAGCATCGGCCCTGGAGTCAGGAAGACCTGAGTTCAAATCCAGCCTCAGACACTTAACACTTACTAGCTGTATCACCTTGGGCGAGTCACTTAACCCCAATTGTCCTCCCCCCCAAAAACCAACAACAAGTACTAAGTGCTTAGATGTTCAGAATATAAAAACAAAAACAGAATGGTCCCTGCCCTCCAGGAACTTATATTCTACTGAGGAAACACAACATGTACATAATTCAAGGTAAAATGAGGAAACAGAGATTATTGGAAATTAGTGAGGGTGATGAATATGTACTAGGGGCAGGCCTGAAGCCAGCCCCTACATCAGACCAGTTTCAGGTTTGATAATGGGACAAAATGAGATATTCACAAATCTTTAAACAGCTAACAAAAGGAGATTTGCTGCGTCCTAGCACAACAAGGAAATGCAAAAGTATAGAGTAGCATTGGCAGCCTCCCTCAGAGACAGGAGACGGAGTGATGTGGACTAGGAACAGAAAGTAATCCAATGTGGCTAGATTATAGAATGAGTGGAGGGAGAGTAAAGTAGAAGAAAACTGCAAAGGCAGGTTGTGAAGAGCTTTAAATTCCAAAGGACTTTACATTTGATCATACAGGTAATCCTCCATAGAGAATATACGCTAAGCACGAGAGGCCTTTTATCTTTTATGGTTGCCAAGGCGCAACGATACAAGTACCCACCTGTTATTCTTCATTCCACCTCTGGCCCACCTCTTTTTTTTTTTCTCCAGACATACATATCCAGTAAATCTTTTATAAAAGACCCCATATGCAAGTCATCATTGATAAGCCACACAGCCTGCTCACATTCATCATATTGCTTTCCATTGCCCTTTTGGTCACCTGAGATCATGGTGTTCCAGGATTCCCACTCTTACAGTATCACCAGGAAAATTTACCATTGAAATACATTAAAAGGTGGTTAAATACAATATATTGTTTTCATCCTAGCTCCTAACTTCTATAAGAATAAATTCACTTTCTTTGTTTACCAGAAATCTAGATATCTGCTTGGAATCCTTCCTTTTCTCTTCAGAACACTATTTCATGGTTGGCCGCAATGTTACATTTGTATCGCAGTAGAAAACTCCTTTAGGACACCTCAGATAAAACTGGGTTCTTTTCATACATTCAAAGTATTTGGAATTCAAAGAGAGAGGAGATAACAAGACATTCATATGATATGCATGAAGATCATTGAGGAACACATGGATCACTTTCAGTAGGGAAAATTACTTTCTTTTCCACATGGCTGTAGATCAAGTCTTTGGCAATGAATTTAAGGTGGAGACATTGAAAAGTCCCTAAACTTATCTGACTTAATCAAATCTTCAACTTAAGATTCATATTTTCTGGGATAAATCTTTAAATTTTCCAAAACTTTTATAGTGTGTTTGATTAATTTTTGGACTTTATGAAATTTAGTTGATCTTGACTATAGGACAGTTAAAAAAAAAGAAACTTCTTCAAGAATATCAATCATCAAAGTAAAGTCTTGCAAGAAGTTAATGTTCATCTCTTTGCCACAATAAAATAAGAAAAACATGAAAAATGCATATATAATAATGTGAATGTACACACTATACAACAGTAACAGTTTATAAACTATTTCTGATCCCTCTTGATCCCAGTGCATGACCAGTTTTAATAATTTCAAGTTCTTTAGCAATATTATCTACCTGAATTTAGTTTTTATTAAAATATTGCAAATTAGAATAAATTTTATCCAGAAATATTTCAAGTGATTAACATTTCATTTCAGATACTGAATTGCAAGTGATAATTTCAGTCAACGATTTAACAGTGACAAATGATGATTTTAGGAAAATGTTCTAACAATCTCATAGCTACTCCAAACTCCCTTCCCAGAATTATACTGAAATCCTTGAAATGAAATACAATTAAGTACTTTTAAATATTCATTAGTAAAGCCACAGTCATTTAAAGTAGATATTTGTATTGAATTGAAAACACACTCTGCTGTTGCAGACATCAATTCTTTTAAAGCTACAAATAACGTTACTAGTACAGAAATTGAGGGAGCTGCTTCCTAGCTCACAAAATTCCTGAAAATTTAACCAGCTCAAGTCAGTACTAGTTGACTCTAGGACACTCTGGGCCTCCCTGAAAACAATAATAACTGTGTGTTGAGGATTAGCTCAGGCTTCAGGCTTTACTTGCTAAGGGATTACAGTTTGCTTTAGGGTCAGGAATACCCACATCACTGAAATCACTGCTCTTTTTACCAAGGTGAAGTTTCTTATTTCTCCAGCATAAATCTAACCTCCTGGAGAGCAGACTGATTTTTCCATAGTCTGCATCAATTCCATATCTCGGTGTGTTTACATATGTGTGCATATGTCACACATGTGCACATTGTACTTTTATGTGCATGTTAAATGCTTGAATGTGTATTTGTACGTGCAGTATGTCTAATGCATGCATGTATAAACCCATGTGCATATGCATGCTCATATAGAAATTTTAATAGTATTTCATTTTTCCAGTTATATGTAAAGACAATTTTAACCTTAATTTTTTTTTTAAATTTTGAGTCCAAATTTTCTCCCTTCCTGCCTCACAGCCCCTGCCTACAATATGTAGTAATTTGATACAAGTTATATAGGGTGATCATTACACAATGGTTTTTGAAAATCAAATTGTTGTTCAGTCATTTCAACAGTATCTGATTCTTTGTGACTCCATTTGGGGTTTTCTTGGCAAATATACTGGAGGCATTTGCCACTTTCTTCTCCAGTTCATTTTACTGATGAAGAAACTGATGCAAACAGGGTTAAGTGACTTGCCCAGGGTCACACAGTTAGGAAGTGTCTGAGGCCAGATTTGAACTCAGGAAGATGAGTCTCGCTGACTTCAGGCTGACGCTCTATCCACTGTGCCACCTAGCTGCCCAAAAATTATCTTCAGGTTAAGATTCTATCACACCCTGGTAGCGATAGCTGCGTATATGAACGGACTCTGGGTATGTTGTACTGCAACCTGCGGCCTGCAACGTTCAAAGATCAGTACTAAGTTCTGGTCTAACTCCCTCCGGCAGAAAGCAGGAGAGGCTGTAGATTTCAGGAGTTTGGTCTTAGCCAGCGCTGTTACTTTGTGAAGCCCTGGGTAGTAGTAATAGGAAATGGCTTAGAGCAGCTGAAAACAACCAGGCTGAGGAAAAGTCTTCTCTCTAAAAAGACCCATTGAAGCTGTCCCATTTTGTCACAATATGTTGGAACTAGCTCGATCAATAAATCTCATTCATGGCTCTCTCAATAGCAGGGCTGTCCAGTCTGAGAGCCGCTGAACTGAACACAAGTGCTAGTTACACCCACTCCTGGCTTTATTTTTCATTCTGGTCTCTTCTCTCTAGGCCCCAGCGTTGGATGTTTTCACATAAACCGTCTGAAAGGAATCCAAATCCTGCAGAAGCCAAAGTCTATTGCCATTAGCAGCTTTCATACTTATATAATATAAATGCTAAATAATTATAATGACTAAGTTAGGCCCCAAAGAAAAGATTAGAAAATATATTTCTTTGTAGAGGCAGAAGACTGTGGGTATGGGACGTTATATATATGACCAGACTGTGAATATGTTGATTGTTGGTTTTGTTCTAGATCTTTGTGATGCCATTTGGGGCTTTCTTGGCAAAAGGGATCGGAATGACTTCCTTCTCCAGCTCATTTTACAGATGAGGAAATTGAGGCAAACAGGGTTAAGTGACTTGCCCAGGGTCACACAGCTAGTAAATGTCTGAGGCCAGATTTTAATTCAGAAAGATGAGTCTTCCTGACTCCAGGCCAGACATTCTCTCCACTCTGCCATCTAACTGCCAAATAATATGCTGCTTAATTGCTTCTTTTTTTCTCTCTTTTGTGAGGTGGGCTTGCTTGGAGCACGTCCAGATAACTTAACATGGAGGCATCCTGCTTCCTTATGGTTCTCATCATTGGTGAGAGTAGCCTCCTTCAATTGACTTTGCTGTGGTGGTGGTAATAGTCATTTCATTTGTGTGCCATTCCCTATGTGGGTTTTTGGCAAAGATGTAGGGTTTGGGGGTTTTCTTGGCAAAGATATTAGAGTGGTTTGTCATTTCCTTTCCAGCTCATTTTACAGATGAGAAAACTGAGGCAAATATTGTTAAATGACTCGCCCAGGATCACACAGCTAAGTGATGGAGGCTGAATTTGAACTCAGGTCCTTGTGACTCCAGGGCCAGTGTTCCATCCACTGCACCACTTAGCTGCCCCACAATTGACTACATGATGGGTACAGTCATATCTTTAAAACTCCCAGACTAAGACAGTTTTACTTTCTGTTTCCTGTGTTCTCTTTTCTGTTGTATCCAGAGGGTGAGAATTATACACAGTTCACCCACGGCAAGGGTACTGTGAACTGAGCGGGAAAGGGAACCCCCTTCTCTTTTTATCCCAAGGCTCTGAGAAATGTACCTGGAGTCTCTGCTTATTTTATTTCATCTGTCCTTCTCAGTTTAGGTACAGACAGTAATTCCTATCATCCTGAATTAAGCCAAGATGACCATTTAGGCAGGATTCTAGGGAGAATGCTACGGTCTTCTGGCCCAGCAGAGAAGCCTAAGAAGCCAGGGTTCCTGGGACCTGAACAAAGGACCAGACTTGAAACTTGGGACCTTACTTACCCATGTGATTCCGGATTAGTTGATTTTTGTTCTGTTCTTTCCAGTCCCAAGATAATTCTCCCTAGGAGGGAAAGGGGGGAAGAAGCAAAATAAAATTAAGCAGTTCTACTTTCTCTTCCCATTTCCAGTTATCTTGATCCCATTCACTCCAAGCAATTGTCCAACCTCCTTTGTTGCCTTCTTCTCTCCTAAGCTTAGACCTGAACCTCGAGCTTAAGTCCTACTCAGCTAAGGTAAGTAACACTGCTAGATCAGTCAGATTAGCAGATAGGGGCTATCTATCTAATAATATGTTGGGCTTTTAAAAATTCTCCAAAAAGAATCCTTTTCACTCTTTGGACATACTCATGAATGACCTAACAGGATTGGTAATCACAGCATCAGAAATAGAAGTGAAGTCAGAAACTATCTACTTTAGTGCCTCAGCCCCATTTTATAAACCAAAGAAATAGGCCAAAAGAGACTGAGAAACTTGCCCAAGGGTGCACTGTTGATCTAGACTTCCCCGCCTTGACTCTTAAAACCCCCAAAATATTAAAATATCTTCTTTCCCTCATCTCCCATGTTGGACCATGCAAAAATGAGCTGAGTGAGTTGTTAAGTCCAGTTGGGGCACTTGGTTGGCTGAGTGTGTCCACAGTAAAATATTCTACCCTTACCCACTATACCATACTGCCTGAGTTTATTACCCAATAGGGGAGAAAAAGCATGTGCACAAATAGTTATAATTCAAAGAAGAATGCAATAAATGGCAGATCTGGGATTTGTTCCACATCTCCTCTTACCATAACCTCTCTGTAACTGTTATATTCTTGTTCTTTTTCTAGTCAGACCCCATGAAATCATTGAATTCTGGGTCAATCAATTGCCTTTTCTGAAAGGACACAGTATTCGTAGGAGTTCCATTCCATAAAGTTCCATTTTGGAAGCAGGTAATAGAAATGTCCTGAGGTGATGAGTTTGAGCCCATCAGGTGCCAGATAATGCCCTTTCAGAACGAATTGCCTTACAAGATTCTTCCAGCGACAGACATGTTTCCTGTTTATCCAAGAGCTAAGAGGTAAAATATTTTACTGTGGAAATACTCAGCAAACCAAGTGCCACAATTGGACTTGCCAGCTTCATTTAGTTTGTTCCTAATCCAAAGACCTTTTGTGGTCCAGTGTGGGAGAGGAAGGAAAGAATAGACTTCAATATTTTAGGAGGTTTACAAGTCAAGGGGAGGGGCAGCAAGGTGGCACAGTGACTAGAGCACCGGCCCTGGAGTCAGGAGGACCTGAGTTCAAATCCAGCCTCAGACACTTAACACAAAAACTAGCCGTGTGACCTTGGGCAAGTCACTTAACCCCAACTGCCCTCCAAAAAGCAAAAAAAAAAAAAAGAGTCAAGGGGAGTGGGGTTAGGGATGATCTGGGTCATGGTATCAAACCAAAATGGAAAAGGATCCCTGTTGGCAGGGCATTCACTTAGAAAACCACATATTAATATTATCTATGTTCTATTGTATTTTTGTTTATTTCCTTAAATGTCTCCCAATTACATTTTAATCTAGTTCAGGCCATAGTCAAGAGTGTTGTGGGCCATATGCTCCCTTAGAATGCATGTTTGACACCTCTGGTCTAGACCATGTTACAGACTTGCTGAAGTAAAGGGAAAATAGTGGTTAATTCTGTGATGCTGGTTGACATTTATGAGAACTTATTTCCCTTTATAAATATGTCCTTGTCAAAAACCAGGCAGATGTAAGGAGGGAGGAAGCCAGAGGGTTTCAAATTACTCCAGCCTCAAAATGAGGCAGCAGCAAGACTAACAAAAATGTTAACAGCATCTTTGGCCTCATGCTCAGAACAAGAGGTGAGAGTCTCTCTGTTCTCCTGATTCTCAGCCTATCCCTGGGCTAGCTTGTTCACTTCTCAGAGCAGCCTGGACAAGCTAGCCCTTCAACTTTTTATTTAAGAAAAAAATGAAAAGGGTCCTTTGGTTTTAATCTGTTTCCCAACCATGTACTTTTCTACCTACACACCTTTGCTCATTCATTTCTCCCACCATGAAAGTTTCCTTCTTTCCCTTCTCTTCCTCATCCCTCTTCCCCTTCTCTCCATTTCTCCTCTCCTCCATTTTTCCCTCCCTCTACTCTCCCCCATCCTCTCACTCCTCCTTTCCCTCCCTTTTCCCTTCCCCTTCCCCTTCTTCTCTTCTTCCTCCTCCTCCTATGCTCCAACCATTTCTACCAGTCCAAGCCCTACCCATCCTTCTAGGACCAGTTCCAACATTCCCTCCTCCACAAAACTTTCTCTGATCCTGCCAACTGGATACAATCTTCCCTTTAGCTAATCCCCAGTGTTTTGTTTAGGCTTTTCTTAAGGCAACATCTTTTCTCCTGTAAAAAATTGTTATTTGGATATATATCTTATTCCCCCTTAGAAGACCTTACACTTCTGGAAGACAGGAACCTTATTGTATCTATCTCTGTATTCCCCACAGCATCTAGTACAGCATTTTATATGTTGTATGCAGAAAAATATTGGTCAAATGAATAAGTGAATAATTAAGGGAGTTGATTATCTGGAGGAAGGTGAAAGGTGCTGTAAATTTAATAAAAGAATCTAGGGAAAGTAGATTTATTGAGTACAAAGTGTCCTGGCATCATGACATCCCAGAAACCTATGAACCAGGAAAATTAACTATCCAGATGATTAGTCTATGGAGCAGAGAGAGAATAGAGAAATTCTGGAGAAAGACCGGATTTTATAGACTTGAAAGAGAAGCTCCATGAGATGTGATTTTTTTTTTGAGACAAAGAGGAGGATTTTGAAATAATAATAATAATAGCTAGCATTTATATGATATTTTCAGATTTGCGAAGCTTTTTACATTATTTCATTGGGTCCTATCAGCCAAAGACTTAAGTAAAGATAGCTAAGGAAATGAGTCCTCACATTAAGATGAGAAATGGCAGGTTTGTCCTTGGCAACAAACCAAGGACAAATTAAAAGGAGTGTTGACACCAAGCTAAGATTCAGGGTAAGAGTAAAGCTGTTTTAGGGATGATTCAAGAGGTAGGTGACCCAGTGGATAGGGCAAGGGACTTAGAGTCAGGAAAACTCGAATTCAGATCCTGCCTCAGACATTTACTAATTGTGTGAGCCTAACCAAGTCACTTATCCTCTCAATTTCCTCATCTATAAAATGGATATAATAATGGCACCTACCTTCCAGAGCAAATGTAAAGATCAATGAGTTAACATATATAAAATGCTTTGCATACTTTAAAGTGCTCTATAAATGCTAGCTGTTATAAACAGAAATATGACAAACTGTCCTTTTAATCCCCTGCTTGCTTTGAAAGGTCTTTTGGAGTTTGTGCTGTTACTAATGTATTGCCATAAAAGGGAAGTACCAATTTCAAAAAACCAACATGGCTTGTTCAGGAACAAATTATGTCTGATTAGTCTTATTTCCTCTCTTGTGGGCTTATTAAACTAGTAGATTACAAGAATGTTGTATGTACAGCAGACCTAGACTTTAGTAAAGTATCTGTTGTTAAAGTTTCTCACACTGTTCTTTTGTTATTGTTGTTGAGTTGTTTTTCAGTCATGTCCGACCCTTTGTGCCCCTATTTGGGGTTTTCTTGGCAATGATCCTGGAATAGTTTGCCATTTCTTTCTCTAGCTCATTTTATAGACAAGGAAACTGAAGCAAACAGGATTAGGTGACTTGCCCAGGGTCATATAGCTAGTAAGTATCTGAGGCTGGATATGAATTCATGAAGGTAACTCTTCCTGATTCCAGGTCCACCACTCTACCTGCTGTACCACCTAGCTTTTAACATTCCTTTTATTTTGAGTACTAAATTCTCATCCTCTCTCCAGCTCTTCCTCTGTCCGTTGAGAATGCAAGCATTATGATATCAGTTATAGATGATCTCATACTATTATTAAGGAGAAGATAGAGAAATGTGGGTCAGCCAATAATACAATTAAATGAAATCAGAATTATTCTAATAGTCACATTAAAGAGTAGACAGTAATAATGGCAACTTGGCAGGATGTCTCCAGTAGAGTGCCCCTAAAATTTGTGCTTGGCCCTTTGCTCTTTAACCTTTTTTGCCAATAAGTCAGGCAAAGGCATAAAGTTGGCATGTTCATCAGAAGTGCAGATGACATAAAGTGGAGAGGGAGAACCAAAACACAAGAAGATATTCGGGATCCTAGATGAGCCTGAAGGGCTGAAGCAGTAGGTTGAATCTAATGCAATGAAATTCAGTACAAATAAACACAAAGTCTTCTTCTTGGGTTCAAAAAGATCAGCTTCCAAATACAGGATGAGGAAGGAATTGTAAAGAGAACAGATTGTTCTGAAAAATATCTACAGGTTTTAATGGACTAAAAACTCAATATGAGTCATCAGTGTGATGTGGTAGCCAAAAAATTTAATGTGATCTTGGGCTGCATTGAGAAGCATCATTTCCAGGAATAAAGAAATAATAATCCCTCTGTACTTTGCTCTGGTCAGATCACATCTGGAATATTATGTTCAGTTTGAGGTGCCACAGTTTTAAAAGGACACTAATAAACTGGAGAGAGCAAGGTACCCAGGATAATAAAGGTCCTTGAGTCTATGTCATTGGAGGAACAATTAAAGGAACTGGGAATATTTGTCCTGGGGAAAAAAATTCAGGGGAGAGGGAGTGACGCTGCAAGGGAAAATGGAGAAAGCTGTGATAAAGCTTTCATAACATCTATCACCTGGGTGTAGACAAATCTCTCTCCCTCACTGTAGGCTCTTTCTGGTTGGGTTTCCTATTCATCCACATCAGTCTACTTAGACAACTTCTATTTTTCCCCATCACTGTAATTATTTCCCTTTGCATCTTCACAATTCCATTCTTAAGAATTTCCCATCCTTTCTGGCCAGACTTCCCCTGTTGAAGTTAAATTTCCCCTCAACTTGCATCTACTCTGATAAGCTGGGGTTTCAAAGAACAAGGGACAGTGAATGAACTCATTGCTCTTAGGAGTGTAGTATTTACCTTTGATGGTGACTCTCATACCAATGCTATAAATCATGGACCCTCACCAGTGCATTTCTCATTAATAAATCAGCCAAGATAACTAAATGAACTCTTAATCAAGACATTTACTAAATGGGAGGTAAAGTGGAAATAACAACTACATAACATTTTACCCACATATATGGGGCACACTCTCCTAGCAAAGTGCACAGTGTCTATGGGGGAGAGTGGGCACAAACTTAAATTAACAGGGTAGTGAAACACACATGTGGGGAACACATATGGCCAGGGCAACTCAAAAGTCAAGAATGGTGACCACTGACACCCTTGCTCTATCTCAGGAAGTGTCCTCTCAAAGTTCACTGATGAGCATAGTTGATATGCTGGGCAAGTGGACAGCTCCAAAGTTATGCAGGATTAGTTCAGCACCAGACAGGGGGACATATCTCAGCAGGATAAGACTGGTCCATTGGACTATATTCCTGCTTGTTGCTCTTCTGCTATGATGGGCTCTTTATTTGTTCCTCCGAGTTTACTCCTACTCCTAGAGGACAGCTATTGTCTTCAGCACTTCCAGGTTCAAACTTAGCTGATAGCTTCAGCTACAGTGTTATTATGGTCT
Source organism: Pseudocheirus occidentalis (assembly GCA_028646575.1). NCBI lineage: Eukaryota > Metazoa > Chordata > Mammalia > Diprotodontia > Pseudocheiridae > Pseudocheirus > Pseudocheirus occidentalis. Next base: position 73,937,173 of record CM053595.1, on the reverse strand, counting down.
TTTAGAAGGGGTAGAGAGACCCTTAGCTTAGGTTTGGCAGAAACCTCCCCAGCTCTGCTCCCTCAGTTGGCTCTGATCTTCTTCTCTACTGCCTCAACAATAAGTGACAGTACAGAATACTAAAACCTCACTTTTGCACAGCTCTGACCTCTCTCCTCTGACCCTCTGTACTCTAGTTTGGAAAAGCATCCTCATCTTGAATAGCATCCCTACAACTCATGATGAGGAACCAAAAACTCCTCTCTGCTGAATCACAAACATGAAAAATAAATGTATCCAGTAAAGATAAATCAATTCTGGAATTTGACGTTCCTCAATTATCAACTCCAAAGTTCTTTTCTCTTGCATATGCAGATAAGCAACTGAATACAGATCATTGACTCAGGCTTTGCCCTGCCCTGACACCAAGATTCTCCAGCTTGCTGTGTGCAAATGAGCCACTGAAACACAGAACCATTTTTTAAGTAGACTTTTTCCTAGTAGATGAGTGAGTGCATGGTCTCTGTAATTGCTTTTTTAGCATAACTCTCACATCTATTTTTTGTCTTAACCCCTTTCAGTCATCAAATTTGTCAAAGTTCCAAAGGATCAACCCTCCCCTTTCACATACAGTTGCCTGGTGTCTTGTGGAAGAAGGATTAAACTAGTTTTGTTTGGTCCCAGAGGGCAGAACCAAAATCTGTGGGTGGAAGTTACAAAAAAGACAAATTTAGCTTTTATGCCAAGAAAAGTTTCCTAAGAATTGTAGCTGTCCAAAAAATGGAATCAACTGCATCAGAATGTATTGGTTTCTCTCCCTTTGGGTGCTTTCAACAAGAAACGGGCTGACTACTCATTAAAAGTGTGATAGTAGAGAAATTCATTCCAAATTACTGTTACTAGGTAGATGCTGAGGTCTCTATCAACTCTAAATTCCATGGTCCTAGGATTTTTGTGACATGATTTTAAAGAAATGTCTTCTATCAATACAAATCAGCAGCAGTTCTGCAACTTATTGTCTTAGTGGGGAGGGGCAGGGGACAGGTAAGGATTGAGAGTTTAAGTGGCTTGCTCAGGGTCATATGGCCAGTATGTACCAGAGGTACAACCAGAAATGAGATCATTCTGACTCTAAGTCCTGGCTTCTACCCACCCCATAAATGCTTTTTATCTCCATAAGTGTACATAAGTACAGAAAATAATCATTTTTATTTTTAAAAAAAGGTTTTCTAGAAAATAAGATGAATGACCTGGGGATGTTTGCCTGAAAAAGAGAAGACTGGAGGAAGAGAGCAGGGAAGGTCATTATTTTCTCAATTATTTGAAGATCTTTCACGCATAAGAAAGATTCTTCTTCTCTTCTTGGGTCTAGAGAACAGAAGCAGGATCAATTGATGGAGAAGGCAGATTTCATCTTAATGAAAAGAGAAGTTTTTGAACAGTCAGGACTGTCTAAAAGAGGTTTTTAGGCAAAGCCTGGAGATTCCTGTTCAGATATGTGTTTTATCAGATGCCCTTTAAGCTTCCTATCAATACTGGGAGCCTAAAATATCTCTGTTAGATGGAGGGTTGGCTTAGATTAAAAGTGCATCCTTATTCAGAAGAAATGGTTGAAATGATTCAAGTTTTCTATATTCTATCCAAGATTCTCTTTCTTCAACTCAATGATACTGTTCACTTTTCACAGGCTTTACTGGGAAAACTGGGAACAGTAAGAGAAATTTCATAGACCTCCAGAGAGAGCTAAGCTAATTTTTCCATGGTTCTCTTTCCCCGACTGGGATGCTTTCATTCAATAAAAAGTATCAAGTACTTGGTATGTGGTATGTTGCAAGGTGATGGGCTAGGTGCCAGGGGAGACAAAGACAAAAATGCCCAAAAGTCCCTTAATGAGTTTACATTCCACTGGAAAATAAATTCTATATGTTGATAAGCAAATGTTAGGCAATTGGAGAAGAGAGAGTCAGCACTAACATCTCAGTGAATGAGAAAAGACTTCACAGAAGAGGTGAAACCTGAGCTAATCCTGAAGAAACTTAAAGATTCTAAGAAGCAAGGAGTGAGGAAAGAGTCTATTTCTTGTATGGAGGACAGCGGAGTCTTAACAAGGGTTGGAAAGCTGGGACTTTCTGAGCTCCAAAATATAGAGAGCACAAAAACAGAATACATGTTCAGTAACATAGAAACAACTGAGCTTAGCAACTAGTTAGAAATTAACTTGGTGGGGGGGGGGGGGGGTGGTAGGTGGCACAGTGAATGGAGCACCAGCCCTGTAGTCAGGAGAACCTGAGTTCAAATCCAGCCTTAGACACTTAACACAAAACCTAGCCAAGTGACTTGGGCAAGTCACTTAACCCCAACTGCCCTCCAAAAAAGCAAAAAAAAAAAAAAATTAACTTAGAGGCCAGCTAGTCCAATCCCTTCATTTTACAGATGAGAAACTAAGGCCCAGAGATGGTAAGTAGCTAGTGGTGGCTGATTTCAATCAGACAAATTTCTATTTTATCTTTTTTTTTTTAATGACAGCTACACACTACAGATGAAGGAGGAATTACTTCTTAGTCATAGTGCATCTCTGCCTTGGTCTCTAACTTTAACAAAATTCCAAGTCGCTATGGTATTCTGGCACCCTATGGGTCCTAAAGACAGCTGCTGAGATGTAGAGATTGGCGGGGGTGGGGGACTCTTCCCTTCTCCCTGTCTCCACCGTTCTCTAATTCTTTCAGCATAGTGAGAAAATTCCTCTTAATGATATGTCTTCTTGTCTTTGAAACATCTGCCTGAGGCAAATGATGTCTCCTCTGGGAGTCAGTCCCTTACTCTTTTTTTTTTTTTGCTTTTTGGAGGGCAGTTGGGGTTAAGTAACTTGCCCAAGGTCACACGGCTAGTTTTTTGTGTTAAGTGTCTGAGGCCGGATTTGAACTCAGGTACATCTGACTTCAGGGCCGGTGCTCTATTCACTGTGCCACCTAGCCGCCCCCAGTCCCTTACTCTTAACGCCTTACTCTGGCAAGAGAAGGAGCCGATCCTGTAGGATCTGGAGTCAGGCAGGACATCCCTGGGCTGAATCCCACCTCTGCCACTGACTGACCATGTGACCTTAAGCAAATCCCCTCACTATTATCTGCTTCCGTTTCTTTATTTGTAAAGTAGGGAAAATAACTGAACTACCTCATAGGACATGAAATGTTAGATAAATATCAGCTACTCTTATTACAATTGTTTTCCCAAGCTTTTACTGTCTCTTCTCTCCAAACCATTCTCTACATACCAGAGATGTCAAAAACATGGCCCCATGGCCGCATGAGGCCCACAACATTCCTGAGTATGGCAGAAACCAAGTTAAAATGTAGTTCCTATCTGATTTTCATGTGTTAACATACTAAAAAAAAGAAAGAAGTAAGCATGTCAGTTTTTAAGTCAATACGTGACCCACAAAGCTGCTTATGCAGAGTCTATGGGCCCCATTTCTATTTGAGTTTGACAACATTGCTCTACACAACTGCCAAAATCTTCTTCCTATCTAGGTCTGACCATGTGACTCCCCAGCTCCAAATGCTTCAGTCAATTCCTATTGTTTCTACGATGAATTTGAAGCTTTATCTATGATGACCTTTGAAGCTTTATTTCATTTTCTTCTCTTCCACACCCTCCACATCTCAGCCAAACTGGGCTGCTGCCATCTCCTGCCTCTATGTATTCAGAGAGATTGTCCTCCCATTCCAGGAATGTGCTCCCTCTTCATTTCTTCTTTCAGATGCCTTTATCTCCCCTCAAGATTGAACTTCAACCAGTTTCCAGCATTCTCTCCCTCCTTGAATATTCCTGGAGGACTCTACTGCTCTCACTTGCTTCTTTCATTCACTATTTTGTGTTGTACTTAACTGTGCACATATCCCCAGGAGAATATAAGCTCTTTAATGGCTTATAAATTTTTTCTTTGTCTTAGAATCACCAGCACCTAAAACAATGCCTTGAATGTTATAGGAACTTAATAAGTGCTGGTTGAATTGAATGGCATATAGACTACAATGCTCAAAGAGCATTTAATATGAATATTGTGCATTTGGGTAGCATTCCAAAGATCCATCTCCATCATGATATTGAACAAGTTTCTCTTTGGCTTGTGTATCAAGAAATGATAGGATGTCTACAGCAACTAACAAACAATATCCTCTCCTTTCCCCCTAGCCTAGGGTCAAAATTATAATAATTCTATAGGACCAGGAGATTGTGTCCAACTCTTCATGACCCTGTTTGGGTTTTTCTTGGCAGATATACAGGAGTGGTTTACCACTTCCTTCTCCAGCTCATTTTACAGATGAGGTAACTGAAGCAAACAGGGTTATGTGACTTGCCCAGGGCCACCCATTTAGTAAGTATCTGAGGCTAGATCTGAACTCAGAAAGATGAGTCTGCTTGATTCCAGACTGGCACTCTAACCACTGTGCCACCTCACTGACAGAAGGTAACTTAAATACTTTCAAGTTCATCCTTCTCATTGTATAGAAACAGAGACCCTAAGAGGTAAAGAGACTTGTCCAAGGTCACACAGGTAGTGAGTCCCAAAGCCAGGATTCAAATCTGTGTCTTCTTACTGGAAAATCAGTGCTTTCCTCAGTATACCATAACTATTGCCCTTCAATGAAGTTCTTTCCAAATTAGGAATTCAGTGTTTTCCGTTCCCTTGAAGTACAGGCCAGTTTCTCCTATGAATATATCCCTTTTGGTAATTGCCTTTGCTTTTAACTCATTAATTTAACTTAATAAATTTTGCACTCAAATCAGGTAGAAGGACAGTAATGTATCCGAGTGATTTTGTTAACTTAGAATGACCACAGGATACATCATTAGTTGCTAAAGAGACTGCAAAAGGAGTGAACATTAGGCAGCAACAGAGAGTTTGGGGGAGCATGTAGACCTCTAAGATGGGGTTCTTGCCTCGCTTAAAACTAAAGTGGCATATAGCTGCTGAGAAAAAAAATCCAGACTACAAATGTTAGTGAGTCCTTCAAAGAACAGCTGGACTTTGCTCATGCAAGTCTCATGATAGTCACTCCCGAGACCTATCTACGTTCATTACAAGTCACATCAGCTTTGCTTCTAAATACTAAGAACAGTCAGATACTCTTTGCAGTCTTAGCTTCACAGATGTCTTGCATCTTGAAGCAGTGCTATGGAGTAGAAAGAAGCCTGAACTTCGGAGTTGGGAAACTTGGCTTTGAATCCCATCTCTGATAAATAAGTGGGACCTTTGCATCTCAGCTTCCTGGTCTGTAAAATTTGGCTAGCATCATCATCTTTGTCATACCTATCTCATTGGGTTGTAGTGAGGAAAGCACATTTTTGCCTTTAAAGTACCACTGAGGAGTGGCTAGGTGGTGCAATGAATAGAGCACTGCCCTGGAGTCAGGAGGACATGAGCTCAAATCCAGCCTCAGACACTTAGCACTCACTAGCCTTGTGACCTTGGGCAAGTCACTTAACCCCAATTGCCCTTCCAAAAAAAGAAGGTAAAGTACTACTAAGATGAAAATTATTTTTATGGAATTGAAGAGTTATAAAGGTAATGAAAAATTATCTAGTTTAATGTCCTTATTTTACAGATGAGAATAAGCAAAATATTCATAGTTTGCTCATTATGTATTTGTAATACATGAGGGATAACAGGTCTGCAACCCAAGTACTTGACTGGTATCCATGAGACATTGAAAGAAGCAGATAATCATCTCTTGTTTGTCCTTCTTCCAAGGAGGACCAATGGCACTAATGGGTGATATCTTGATTTCTCATGAATTGCATTTAAGTGAGGCATTGTTGTGCCAAGTTATCAGCCTCATTCTCTCTTCCAGAGTCATTGAAGTCCAGTAGCAGGACAAAAGTCAAGATGATGAGTGATGGTCTAGGAAACAGCTGATGACCATGGCATCTTCAGTGTCTGACCACACCCTAAAAGCTTCTCAGTGCCTGCTTCAGCTGCCATCATGGTTGTTGGAACCAATTGTTTTCTTCCAACTTTCCTCAGAAGGAAGTCTTCTCATGTTTGGGGTTGTCACCCCCCCACTTACCCAATGGGTTTGAGGCCTATCATTTACCCTCAACCGGGTTTAACCCATCTGCTGAGATGGTTTTACTAGAATGTGGCTGCTACAGATGCTACAGCGTCTTGGAGCCACAAGTGAGAGTTAGGGGACAAAAGGCACCAAAGGTTCAGGCTACTCATCCACCTAAATGCCTATCGGCCCCTGGACAAGCCATTTCTCCAATTCTACATCTATGATCTTATATGACTGAAAACTAATCAGAGCCCTGGCTCTGACTTATGTGAGCAAGCCACTCACCTTTGGGAGCCTCAGTTTTCATGCCTCCCTGTGAAATAAGGAGATATGAGTCCCAGGGATAGTATGAGCAAAGAATCAGCCACAGAGTTTAAAAGGGTCTTAGCATTATCTCTTTAATCTCTGCATTTTATAAATAAGGAAACTGAGACCCAGAGAGAAAGCAACTTTCCCAAAGATCATACTGTTAACCAATAGCAAAAAGGAAATTGAAACTCCAGTGTCTTGGCTGCCAATACAGTGTTCTTTAAGATTGCCAGAAAGAGTCTCTGAAGAAGCAATGTGATATGGTGTGCTGGATTTGACTCGAGTGGCCATTGGTTCAAATTCTAATGCTGTGATGTGACTTGGATACCCTTCTTTGGGCTAGCATCAACAACACTGAAGGCTTTCAAGGATCATCTATGGAGAGAGAAGATTGTGAGGCCAACCTCTCCTCATTTGCATTTTTCATATTTGTTATTTCTTAAGGATACAACAATATTCCATTCTATTTACATACCATAATTTGTTCAACCATTCACCAATCATTAGACATACAGGATTGCTTCCAGTTTTCTGCTGCCACAAATAAAGCTATGATAGTCGAGTATTTGAAGGGCTGTCATGAGGAAGAGAGATTAGACTTTGTTCTGCTTGATCCAGAAGGCAGAATTAGGAACAGTAGAGGGAAGAAGCAGAGAGGTAGCTTTCCATTCCATGCAAGGAAAAAACCCATGCCTATTGGAGCTGCAATTGTTGGAATGTGCTGTCTGAAGGGCAGGCAGTGGGTTCTCCATCACAGGCACCTGCAGCCAGAAGCTGGATAAGCACATGGCAGAGATGATGGAGAAGGGATTTCTCCTCGGATATGGATTGCTCAAGTTGGCCACTGAGACCCATTCAGATGCTAAAAGGTCGAGTGATTCTGTGACTCAATGTACATTCATTCAAGATACCAGTATCTTGTTTGACTCTCTTTAATTCTGTGCACACTCGAGAGCTGCTCTGATCCACCAGAAGAAGTCCAGCTGTCAGACTGGTTTTATCCTGAGTAAGAGCAGAGCTTCTGCCTTTGAGATAAAAACATCAGCATGATTCAGTGTGAGGTGGTAAGGCCAGCTTGCAACTGCCGAGGGAAGACTCTAGATATTGAAGAGAACATGACTCACTGAGAGGTAAAACAGATGGTCAAGGCTGTTACATACAAATGCAAGGCCTGGAGAGGATCTGGCATAAATTATTTGAAGATGCTTACACACTGTTTCTTCCTTTCTCTGTTTTATTAGTGAAATTAGTTTAATTAAGTAGTGAAACTAGGGGAAATTAGTTTTCAGCAGCACTGAATGCCCTTGAATGAATGTCCTCATCCTATTTATAAGAAGTGGAGAGAGGGTATATGGTAGGATGAGTGAAGTCAATGAGTGGAGTCAAACTCAGACATTAAATGGGATTTTTATTTGAAACCTAAGATATACAAAGGGTCCCAAAAGTTTTAGTGCAATTTTAATCTTAAAAAGCTATAAATTGCACTAAGATTTTTAGGACTCTGCCTATTTTTTAAAAAATTTATTGTATTTTCAATTCATGGAACAAAACAAACATTTCTATAACAGTACAATAAAAGAGACAATTGCACATGAAACTGCAAAAATCTACCATGTACAACTTGCTATTCTCTCCAAAAAGACAACAAAGTTATCTTGTAAAGTTCTTTTTTTCTTTTTTTCTCCCCTTCCCCCACTCCTGTTCTAGAGATGGTTACCATTAGACACAAATAGGTATGTATGTAAAATTATTCTATTCATACTTCTATTTATCAATTCTTTCTCTGGATGCAGATAGTGTCTCTCTTTACATGTCCTTTATTTTTAATTTGTGCATTTATAGTACTTCCTATGTCTTTCCAGATATGCTCAATTTCAAGAAAATTATGTAGCTCACATTTCTATGGTGGTTAAAGGCTCATAAACTACTTTCTTCACAACAGTCCTGGGAGGTAAGTATTGTGTTTCTTAACCTCATTTTAGAGATGAGGAAGCTGAAGCCAATACAGATTTTTTAAAGAAATGACTTACCCAAGGTCACATGGGCAGGTCAAAGCCAGGATCATACATAACTCTACAGGCTCCAAGTACTGAGCTCCTAGCACCACACTGTGCTGCTTCTCCAATGAGCTTCTGATTTATTTACTCGGTGTGTATGCATTGCAAATGGGAACTTCCTTTACAAAATAATCTATTGGAGCAAGGGGAGAGCATACGAGGTGTGGGAAGGATGAGAGGAAGATTCTTTTTTTTTTAAATAAAATTTTTTAAATTGATTTGTTTGTTTACTTTTAGTTTACAAGATTCAGTTCCACATTCCCCTGAGTTTCAAATTTTCTCCCCTCCCTTCCTCCTCCCCCCTCTCCCCCCCACCCCGTCTTCCCCCACCCCCAGCATGCAATGAAGTATAGAATCTGCAAATACTTTCACATTAGACATTAGTCTGGTTGTATAGAAGGGTTGTAACCAATGGAATGAACAATGGAAAAGAGGAAACAAAACCAAACATGGAAAAGAAAGAAAGAGAGCAGGTAGTTTGCTTCAGTTTGCATTTAAATTCTGTTCTTTCTAGATCTTTCTCTAAATGTAGACATCTCCTTCTATCCTGAGTCTTTTAGAGTTGTCTTATAACCTTGCATTGCCGAGAAGAGTCCAATTTATCAAAACTGGGCATCACGCAAATGTTGTGTCTCTCATTATGTACAAATTTCTCGTGGTTCTGATCTTCTGGTGATGATCAAGATAAGAATAGCTTGCATTTATATGGTGCCAATGTTTTCAAGTGCTTTCTGTACAACAAACCTGTGACGTAGCTAGTGCAAACTCTTCAAGATTCCCATTTTACAGATGAGAAAACCAAACCTCAAAGAAGTGATGTGACTTGTCCAGGGTCACATAACTGGTAAGTAGCTGAATCAGGATTTGAATCCAGGTTTCCTGACTCCTCTTTCCACTGAGCCATGCTAAATTATGCTGTTTCTATCAGTAACCAAGCTTACACTAAAAGTTAGACGAGGTTATTTTATCATCTTCCACACAAGATTTTGTCATCCTGACTTCCCTGTCTATGTTAATGACACTTTCTACTGAGACTATTACATCTTTCCCTAAACACTGTGTCTAACTTTGCTACTTCCATACCTTCACAACAGTCCTGCTTTGAACTGTTCTCCCAGACTCCAGTTCCTCCAGGCCAAAAACTGAGGCCAAATGGACAACTCTGATTAAATTTCTGCCACCTTCATCTCAAGCCTCTCTCAAAAACCTTCCATGTGCCCCTTTCCTCATTACTTACTGAAATTCCTTCCACATATTCTACAACCTGGCTCTAACTTTTTTTTAGCTTTCTCTTCCACTCTTCCCCCTCATTCATCCTACTCTGGATCTAGCCACCTGGAACTACTCACCATTCTCATCCCAAGCCCTGAGTTTTGCTACCTCTCTCCCTTGCTATCGCTATGTCCTTGCCTGGAATAGCCCATAGCCCTCTTTCCCTGTCTCTTCTGGCACCCATCTTCCCCATAATTTTATGCCAGCTCCATCTCATTCCTATCCATCTTCTAAGGTTCAGCCCCAAACCTACTTTCTCCAATGAAATCTTCCCAAATAAAAAGAAAGCTCTCCTTTCCCTAGATTCCCTTAGTACTTTGTGTCTCTCTTATTGAACTTTCACCCTACCTTGCACTGACCACAGTGGCCCAGAGTAGATGTTGCTTAACATGCATATATCTTATTTTCATCTTTATCTCCTTCATAGAGCCTAGCACCCAGCATTGTAGATAGTAGGTGTCCAGCATGAATGAATTCAATCTGATTCATTTCAGTTCAACAAATACTTGGTCATGCACCTTCTATTTAGGAGGCATGGAGTCAGATGTTGCTAGACTGGATACAGACCTGCTCTCAAAGAGCTTACAATCTAATGGAAGAATTAATGAGTGCTCTAGCAGATCTAAGGCACAGGCAAGAGAGATGGTAAAAGGAAGTAAAATAGTAGAAAGAGAAGGAAGCAGGGCAGGGAAAGGAAGAAAGAAAACTGGTTGTTTGTTGTTGTTGTTTTTTAAAGAGCAGATAGGAAGAGCCATGCTACCAAACATTATCTTAAGTGCAAACACCTAATGTAATTGGCATTCCAGACTAACAAGTACAATCCCAAATCATTATGGTCTTTGGTCACAAGCTTGGACAACACTTGCCCCAGACTTAATAATAGGGCTTTGACCAGGTTGCTTTTGTCTTTCTTAACAAAAGGACATAGTAGCATTGTAACACTGATTAGATGGTTTGCTCTAGTAGAGTGGGAAGGTACTTTCAAGAGAAAGATGCTAGAAGATTATTACACATAGAAGATTACTGTGGATTTGACTGTGTTTGCCATTGGAAAGTAGGCACAACTGGTAATCCACACCATAGAATCGTAGACTCTTCTGTTGGAAGGGAACTCAGAGGTCACCTAGTCCAGGCCCTACTCAAATCATCAATCTGTTCTGCAACATCATGGAAAAGTGATTTTCCAGTTTCAACTCTAAGACCACCAGTGATGGGAAGCTAATTCATTTGAACCTTCCTCTTCCTTCCCTGGTAGTCCATTCCATTTTCAAATAGCCTTAATTGTTGAGGGGAATTTTCCCCATTATGTTAAGCCAATATCTAAAGTTTACTCTACTTCATTTTAGAAATATATAATAGATTACTTGTGGCCTTACTAGCTCTCTAAACGAGAGATGTCAAGCTCCAGACCCACAAAACTGCTAGTAGAGCTGATCAAAATTAAAAGGTAATTTGGAAATGTTTAACAAAATAAATAAAAATAAAATGTAACAGAAGTAAAATCAATTTGTGGTTTTCTAAGTCAATATGCTGAGTTTGATACCACTTTCCTTTTTATAATATTGATTTTATTTTGCATATACTTCTTTCAATTTTTAATTTTTGTTTTTTTGGAGGGGGGAAGGTAGGGCAATTGGGGTTAAGTGACTTGTCCAAGGTCACATGGCTAGTTTTTGTGTTAAGTGTGATACCACTTTTCTATGTTACTAATGATTAATATTAATCATACAGGGTAATATAATGTACTTAAGATAATATAATAATGTCATTTAAGGTAATACAAGAAAGTAAGTATTTAATGTAAGAAGCTTCATCTCTGTTTTTTGTGATTTTATGACAGGTAAAATGGGCATGGGGGCAGTCCCAGAGAGATGAGTTCCTCTGATCAGGGTTAAAAAAATTGAGAAGTTGCCTTTTCCAGAGTTGACTTGAAGGTTATATGAGCCGAATATAGAAGTTCTTTCTCCAAGTTCTCTCTCTTCCCTAATCATTCCCCAGAACTGGGATGTAAAATTCGAGGACAGTTTCTTCTTGTGTGCTGGCCCTAAAACAAGTAGGGTGGGGTGAAAAGAAGAACCAATTTACATGGCTCACACTAATTTACATAATACTTTGCTCCTGATAGCCATATACATTAGGTTCTATAAGTAGTTTTATCTTCATTTGTACAGGTAAGGAAATAGGCGTAGGAAGGTAGAGTAATTTGCCCATGGTCACATGGGTAGTAACAGACCAGGGACTCAGACTCACATCTTCCAACCCCAAGTTCAATACTCTTTCCACTATGCCATACTGCCTCTTTCATACCATAGAGCTGTGTTCCAGATTCTTAGGATGACTTTTCTTGCTACAACTTTTTAAGACTCTTCAACCTAATATATTATCTCGATTTTTATTCATATGCACAGATTTTGATTTCACCTGCTTTATTCATACATTTGCAAGAGTACAGAATGATAGCTAAGTTTAACCTGCTCTTTTTAGGAACTTTGTTCCAAAAATAAACTGTTTGAATTCCCAAATAGCAAAAATCTGTATAAATTAGCTCTAGAGTTCTAATTTTCAACATATAGCAATGAACTCTCTACACAATGAGCTAAAAATAATAATAAAATGGATTTTTCTTATAACATGCATGGTATAGGTATTCAATTTTTCATCAACTGTAGCCTCAGGCTTTTTTTGCCCCAGCATGCTTCTCTTCACAGCAACCACCATCTCTGCATCACTGTGAACAGGTCAACCACCAACCACCCCCAGGGTCTTGTCTCTAGGGTTCAACTTCTCCCATAGAAATAATGAGGACATGTTCCCACTCTTCCCATCATAATTGCATCTAGGGTTGGGCTGTCTTCTAGGCCATCTGTCACTCCTCCTCCTTACAAATGTCCAACCAAATTTGCTGTCTGGTCGAGGTTCTACTGTCTCTAACTCATATAAAATTTTATCCTTATCATTCCCTTATTATTTTCTTCTTATTCCCATATTATTTTGAATATACCTTCACTTAGCCTTCTAATTTATGTATTAAGCAGTCAGACAGCTTTTGAGGTCACAGACCCTAAAAACATAGGGAGGGGCCTGGAATAATTTACTACATCTCAGTCCCTCCATCAGCAGCCCTGTTTGACCTCATGCCAACAGTTTAGGGCTTTATTAACTCAGTCACTGTCTCACAAATTCACCAGGTTCATAGAAGTATCGGACTGAGACCGGAGTTCAGACACCTAGTAACCTGTGTGACTATGGGCCAGTCAATCACCCAACTTCCCTAATGCTCAGTTCCTCGTGTGTTAAATAAATATTAAAATATTTTCATTACTTCAACCACAAGATTTCTGTAAATAAAATGCTTTGTAAATTGCAAATCTCAATGAAGATAAGATGTTATGACATCAATGCCATTTTTTGAAAGCTACAAATTCTCAGGCACAAAGCAGAAGACCACAAGGGGGCAGCAAAGGGCTACTGTCTGTGCATGGCTCAAGTTTCTATAAGAATTGGTTTTCAGAGAATCTTGGAAGAATAATAACAGTATTAGCGGGCATTTATAAAGCAGTTAATGTCTAAGAAGTTCTCTATATGTGTTATGTTATTTGGTCTTCAAAACTACCCTGTGAAGGTGTTATATGTATATTAAATATTATATTAAAGGCTTTACATGATTTGCCAGAGGATCACAGCACCAGCACATGTCCCAGACAGGATATGAATCCTTCCCTTTGCTGACTCCACAGACTCACAGAACTCCACCTTCTGCAAGAGGCCTTTCCTGACTATGCCCAAAGGGCTATAAAACTGTGCATACCCTCTGGCACAGCAATACCACTACTAGGTCTGTATCCCAAAAAGATCATAAAAAATAGGAAAGGATCCATATCTACCAACATATTTATAGCATCTCTTTTTGTGGTGTCCAAGAACTGGAAATTAAGGGGATGCCCAACAATTGGGGAATGGCTGAACAAGTTGTGGTATATAAATGCAATGTAATACTATTGTGCTGTAAGAAATGATAAACAAGCAGTCTTCAGAAAAACCTGGAAAGACTTAGATGAACTGATGCTGAGTAAAGTGAGCAGAACCGAGAGACATTATACACAGCAACAGAAGCATTGCGTGATGACCAGCTTTGATAGACTTAACTCTTCTCAACAATATAATAATCTAAGACAATTACAAAAGACTCAAGAAGGAAAATGCTGTCCACATCCAGAGAAAGAGCTATGGAGTCTGAATGCAGACCGAAGCACACTATTTTCTTTCTCTTTTTTTGTTTTGTCTTTCTTTCTTGTGGTTTTTCCCTTTTGTTCTGATTCTTTTTCAGAACACAACTAATATGGAAATATGTTTAATATGATTGTACATGTTTAGCTTATATCAGATTCCTTCCTGTCTTGGGAAGGGGAAAGAGGAGGCAGGAAAAAAAAAAACCTGAAACTCAAAATCTTATAAAAATGAATGTTGAAAACTATCTTTACATGTAGTCAGAAAAGGTAAAATATTATTAAGTAGGGATTTTTTTTTAAATTTAAAAAGAGGCTTTTCCTGACTCCCCAGGCTAATACTTTCCATCTGGGATGTTATCTCTTTCAAACTGTATACAGGCCTTCCTGACTCCAGGGCCGGTGCTCTGTTCACTGCACCACCTAGCCACCCCAAGAGAACAATTTCTTGAAACAGCCTTCATGACTCTTGGATAACTCAAATCATTAGGAAGTTTTTCTTTCCATCAAATTGAGATCTGCCTCTGAATTTCTGCATACTTTCCTAGTTCTGGGCCAGGCAAAACAAGTCTAATATCTCTTCCACTTGACAGTTTTTCATATGCTTGAAAATAGTGATCTTGTTGGCCCTGAGATTTCTTTTCCTAAAGCTAAATACCACCCATCCAGCCATAGCCACCTCATTCCTTCAGCACAAAATTGAGGCCCTTCACTATTCTGGCCACTCTTCTTTGGCGATCCCAAGACTAGCAATGTGCTTCCTAAATGAGGCATAAGAATTGAGCACAATGGTACAGCTATGATTTCACCAGAACCAATTATAACAGACCTTGCATCTCCTCCTTTGTTCTGGACACTACATAATCTAATATTGCATTCAGATTTTTGGTTGTCATATTATACCCTTGGTGAGTTTGGAGGGTATGAAAACTCCCCAAATCAATTTCAGACAAACTGTTGTCTAGCCCTGCCTCCTATATCCTGTACTTGTATATTTGAACATCTGAACCCAAGTGTAACATTATACATTTGTCATTATTAAAATTAATCTTGAAAGATGGCAGAGAAAAGTCAGGAAGCTGCCTGATCTCTCCCCAGTTTCCCTGAGAAACAACATTAAATCAAGACTCTAAACAGACTCTGGACCTACAGAACCTACAAAATGACAGTGAAACAATTAAAATTAATCTTGTTGGTTAGAGTTCCACATAATAGAAGGAAGATAAATTTTACTCCTAAGCATATGTTACAGGGGAAAAGATACTGGTTTTAATGTCAAAGAACCTGACTTCAGCTCCCATTTCTGCTGCCTTACTACCTTTGTGATTTGGGGTAAATGACTTAACCTTGTTGGGCCTCAGGATCTTTATTTATAAAAAGTTGAGTCAGCAAGATATTGATAAAAAGTCAAGTCAAGGGGTCAGGTAGGTGGCACATTGAACACAGCACCAGCCCTGGAGACAAGAGGACCTGAGTTCAAATCTGTCCTCAGACACTTGACACTTACTAGCTATGTGACCTTGGGTAACTCACTTAACCCCAGCTGCCTTGCCTTCCCTCCTCAAAAAAAAATCAAGTCAATAAGAATTCCCTAAGCACTTGTAATGTACCAGACACTGTGCTAAGCACTAGGGATACAAAGAAAGGCTGAAAAACAGTTCCTGCCCAGATCTTAGTCTCATAAGAGAGACAATATAGATGTCCACTATGTACAAAAAGGTGATCTGCAGGATAAATTGGAAATAATCACAAAGGGAACGCACTAAGATTGAGGAGTAATTGGTAAAGTCTGTTCACTGTGCCACCTAGCCTCCTCAAAAGAAAAATTTCTTGCAACAGCCTTCATGACTCTTGGATAACTCAAAGCATTAGCAAGTTTTTCTTTGCATCAAATTGAGATCTGCCTCTGACTTTCTGCATACTTTCCTAGTTCTGGGCCAGGCAAAACAAGTCTAATATCTCCTCCGCTTGACAGTTTGGGAGGTAAAGGAGTAAAGTCTTTTTGTAGAAAATGAGACTTTAGTTGAAACTTGAAGGGAGTCAGGGAAGCCAGGAGGTGGAGATAGAGAAAAAAGAGCACTCAAGTCAGGGGGGGACAGCCTGGAGGTGGGAAATGGTTTGCCTTCTCCAAGAAACAGAAGGAAGGTCAGGGTCACTTAATTATGGAGTATGTGGAGAGGAGCAAGAACTAAGGAGGCTGGAGAGGTAGGAAAGGGTCGTGTTATGAAGCCAAGCATAGGATTCTATATTTGATCCTAGAAGCAATCCTACACATCATTTTTCAATCAGGTCCAAATCTTCATGACTCCATCCTGGATTTTCTTAGCCGAGATACTGGAGTAGTTTGCCATTTCCTTCTCCAACTCATTTACAGATGAAGAAACTAATGCTAACAGGATCAAGTGACTTGCCCAGGGTCACACAGCTAGTGTTTAAGGCCACATTTGAACTCAGATCTTCCTGCTTCCAGGGCCAGTATTCTCTCCACTGTGCCACCTAGCTGTCCTCCTAGAAGTAATAGAGTTTATTGAATAGGGGGATGATATGGTCGGATAGAGGCTTTAGGAACATCACTTTGGTAGCTGAGTAGAGGGTGAACTGAAGTGGGGAGAGACTTGAGGCAGGGACATCAACCAGAAGGTTATTGAAATAGCACCGGTATGAGGAGATGAGGGCCTGGACCAGGGAGGTTGCAGTGTTAAGAGAAGAAATGGTAAGAATACCATCTGTGCCTTTAAATAATTGACAAAAAGTTAAGTCAACAAGATATTGATAAAAAGTCAAGGGGTCGGGTGGGACCTGAGGAAGTAGAGAAGAGAAAACTCTGTTGTGCTTCTTTCCTTAAAATTTCCTAGGAAGTTTTGTATCTCTCCTTAAGCCCTATCATATTCCTGACATTATATTTCTCTGTTTACATATTACATTTCCTCTCTTTCCCCCTCAGTGCCAAGAGAAAGGCCTGACACACAGCAGGAGCTAAAAGTTAGTGGAATCAAAAGCGTCAGAAATTACTCTGTCCTTTACATTTTCCAAGGTCTAGTAGGAAGACAGCCAGCCTAGGAATCAGAGGACATGAGTTCAGACCCTGACTCTGACACTTGTTAGCCCCTGTGACAGCAGACAAGGCAATTTGTCCAGCTGGTGTTCAGTTTTCTCATACAAAATGTAAGATTTCTCTTCCTGGGTTACTGTGAGGTCAGCTGGATGGGAACCAGCCCCTAACGTTCTGGTGGCTAGAGCTGAACACAGCAGGCTAGAGACAGGAGAGTCAGAAATCAAACAGAAGTTTAATTTCAAAGTAGGGGAAACAGCTTAAAAGCAAGGACATGTCACTAGTGGAAGGGACGCGCTTTAGTGTGGGGAGATCTCAATACCTATATACCAGTGGCTTTGAAGTGAGCTGTAGCCCTGACAATGAGAAATCTACTTCTGGAGTCTGTTTAGACCTCCCATGTAGTAGGTAAGCTCTAATTACCAGCATGTTTTGTCTTATAATAAGACTGAATTTGTTTTTTTGTCAAGTTCCCACACTGTTCTTACTTCTGCTCTCAGACCCTACAAATCGTTGAAGTCAGCCATCTTGTGCTCACCCCTTCCCTTCCCCCAAATTTCTCCAGGCTAAGTATTCCTTCACCTAAACATCCTGGTCTGGAAGGCTTTGATTATCTCTGACTGCATTATTTCAGGATGAGCTGGAGAGACTGGAGTAGGGCTGGGTAACTTGAAGGATAGATGGTCTTTCTTCCTGGATCCTGAAATCACCACAAATAGGTTCTGATCACAACCAAGAAAGTGGGAAAGGCACCCCAGCAGACTCACACCCTTATGATGAAAAAATAAGTAGAAGACTTTCAGTCTGCTATAACTTTTGTGTGAGTTATCTAATGTCTTCTGAAGGAAGAAATCTCTTGGCTTTTGGGGGGAAAAGTTCGCTCTTCTTGGATAAGGAGAACTGAGTATGACTACCTGCCCCACCTCATCCTGTGTGACAATATAGCAATTTTGCCATTTTAGCAATAAGGAAGACACTACATAACTCCAATTACTGTAAAAGGAAATGGCAAAAGTACACATTACTCAGGGTTGTGGTTTCAGGTGGAAATAGTTCTTCACCTAAGAAGCACTAGGGATACAAAGAAAGGCTGCCCACCCCACCCCCATACCCCACCTCCCAGAGCAGTGGTTCTGAATCTTCCTAATGCCATGACCCTTTAATACAATTCCTCGTGTTGTGGTGGCCTCCAACCATAAAATTGTTTTTGTTGCTACTTCATAACTGTAATTTTCCTACTGTTATGAATCATAATGTAAATATCTGATATGCAGGATGTATTTTCATTGTTACTAATGTAACATAATTCACAGGTTAAGAACTGCTATCCCAGAGCCTTCCAACCAACTAGCAAAGGAGACCTGACTTCTCCACCTACAAAATGGGCAAAGGGGAGCATTAAGCCCAACAAATAAAGGCCTCTGAGAAAATCTAGACTTAACTGAGTTTGAGCAGGTTATTTCTCTTCCTAAAACCTCAGTTTCCTCAACTATAAAACAAATAAGTTGGAGCAAACTAAGGTCCCTTCTGACTGCTTTATAAGTCTGGGGAGATGACTTGTGCCACTTTTGTGCATTCAACTTGTTAAAAGAAATCTCGGTTTGGGCCCTGCCCCGGTCAATAAGGCAGATTCACCAAAATAAAATTAAAAGGATTTTATTCAACACGCCAAGGCCTCTTGCAGTTGGGTGGGGCTGGCCTGGGAGTTAAGACTGCTTAATGCTTTATAGACAGGAGTAAACAACTTCTAAGAGGGTAGCTAGGTGGTACAGTGGATAGAGTGCTGGGCCTGAAGTCAGGAAGACTCTTCTTCCTGAGTTCAAATCTGTCCTCAGACACTTATTATGACCCTGGACAAGTCACTTAACCCCATTTGCCTCCATTATACCATCTGTAAAATGAACTGAAGAAGGAAATGACAAATCATTCTACTATCTTTGCCAAGAAAAACCCAAAAGGGATCATGAAAAGTCAGACTTTTCTGACTGAAGAACAACAAAAAACAACTTCCATTCAAGGACAAAGGAATTTTGATTAACACACATAATCATGAGGAGATAGGATTAGTGCCCCTGCAGCTATATTCCTTCATTACTGTATCCTAAGGAGATGGGATTAGTGCACATGTGCCATCTTACGGAGGCCAGCTGTCATTCAAAGCCTAAACAAAGTTGTAAAATGGAGTCACTTTGACGGATTCAGCACAAGTAACTGACTGACTGTACAAACCTGCTGTGGATTGGCAAAGGCACTTTATTCCTCAAGGACTTTCCTCATCTATAAACTGGGAATACTTTCACTTGCCCCCCACCCTATTATCATTAGATAAAGAAAATTCCGAGTTCATGAACATGGCCAGGGTATAGCACACGGGCATATGATAATCCTAGGGACATAGTAGTAGTGGCAGCCTTACAAGATAACATCAAACCATTCATAATTATCCGCTGGATCTAGCCATTAACTAAATCTGTATTCACAGAATGATACTCTTATCTAGCCCATGTTTCTTGATCTCAGCCACAAAGATAAAGTGAGAAACTTAGTCAAAGTTTTAATAAGATTTAGTAAATTATACATATAGCACTCTCATGATTAAGATTCGTAGAAACAAACTAAAAATCAGGAAAAGGCATGACCTTTTCTTGATGAAGCCACACTGACTCTTTATGAAAGTGGTTTCTTTTCTTAGATGTTTAGCAACCATACTTTTAATACTACTTGCTGATGAAATACTAATTTCATCAGAATCAGGTTAACTGGCCTATAATTTGCTCAAATTCATTTTTTTTAATCATGGAGAAAAATTGCCTTCTTTCCATCCCACAGTCCCTTTTCCCCCACCCTTCCAAAGATCCTTGATACTAATTGACAAATTTTATCTGCCAGATCTTTCAGGTCTCTGAGATATTGTGGGAACTCACCCACGGCATCTAGCTGATCTCTTAGCATATCCCTACTTATGTTAGCTTTCAACTCCCTTTTTTTTTCTGTTTTGTTTTGTTCAACAACCATTTTTGCTCTGTCTGTTCTAAGGTAAAGATGATTCTCCTTGGAAGAGTAGATTCAAAATAATGGACTTGAGCACTTTCCTTTTCTCTCTCTTGTACATTATCATCATCTCTTCTACATCAAGCAAAAACCCTACCCTCTCTTTAATTCACTTCTTTCCACCCAATTCCACCAATATAGATGAAAGAAACAAGAAAGGAAGGAAAGAAAGAGAGAGAGAGAGAAAAAAAGAGAGAGAGACAGAAACAGAGACAAAGACAGAGACAGAGAGAGAAATAATTTTGGCCCTGTTTGTTATTCTTTGACAGTTAATTATGAGTTTTAGCCCATTGGGCCATGCTTTTATGTTCAAATTCTATTATCTGCCTTTACTTCTATTTCCCATTTAGGTGCCTTTTTACTCTTAGTTAATGAGTTCCCTGTATATCCACATCCATATCTTTAGATAGTTCTCCCTTTTTTGTTCTCATCAAAATTGTTTCTCTTTATGTATTCAGAATTCCATTCTTGAAAATTTCATTCTTCTTGGACTAACTTGCCTCATAGAGTATTGGATCCTCTCTATCCTTTCTCTAACCATTTAAAATCTGCTGAGATCATAGATTATTTTTTTTTCCTGTCCAAAAAAATCCACTTTAAAAGTTGAGGGCACAATTGAGACTCAAAAGTATTAGCTGATCATTCCCCAATTGATTAAATGAGCAAAGGATATGAACAGGCAGTTTCTGGTTGAAGAAATCAAAGCTATCTATAATCATATGAAAAAATGCCCTAAATTACTATTGATTAGGGAAATGCAAATTAAACCAACTCTGAAGTACCCTCTCATACCTATCAGATTGGCTAATATGACAGAAAAGGAAAATAACAAATGTTGGAGAAGATATAGGAAAATTGGGACATTAATGCACTATTCTTAGACTTGGGCACTAATTGTGAAGAGCATTTGGAGACCAAATTGGAACTATACCCAAAGGGCACTCAAACTATGCATATCATTTGATCCAGCAATACCACTACTAGGTCTATATCCCAAAAAGATCATTAAAAAAGGAAAAGGACCACATGTACAAAAATATTTATAGCAGCTCTTTTTGTAGTGGCAAAGAATTAAAAATTGAGAGGATATCCAGCAATTGGGCAATGGCTGAACAAGTTGTGGTATATAACTATAATGGAATACTATTGTGCTATAAGAAATGATGAGCATACCAAAAAATTACTTTATAGAACTAGAAAAAATAGTGACAAAATTCATTTGGAAGAACAAAAAGTCCAGAATATCAAGGCAACTAATGAAAAGAAATGTTAGGGAAGGTGGCCTCGCCATACCAGATTTTAATCTCTATAATAAAACAGTGGTCCTGAAAACTGCCTGGTACTGGCTAAGGAACAGAGTGGTGGATCAA
>CM053595.1:73904793-73915301 GCA_028646575.1 Pseudocheirus occidentalis | reverse complement strand
CCCCCCCCCCCCCCAGCAGACTAGTTTTTTTAAAAACCTGGAAAAACTTTTATGAACTGATGCAAAGTGAAGTAAGTAGAACCAGGAGAACATTTTGCATACAATAATATTGTATGATGATCATCTATGACTGACTCAGCTCTTCTCAACAATACAAAGATTCAAGACAATTCTAAAAGACTCTTGATGGAAAATGCTATCCACATCCAGAGAAAGAACTGATGAAGTCTGAATGCAGGTTGAATCATACACTTTTCACTTTATTTTTTTCATTTTTTTCCCTTTTGTTCTGTTTCTTCTTTGACAACACGATGAATTTACAAATATGCTTTACATGATTACATATATATAACCTATACCAAATTGCTTACCATATTAGGGAGCTGAGGGGATGGAAGGAGGCAGAAAATTTGGAACTCAAAATTTTATTTTAAAAAAGAATGTTAAAAATTGTCTTTACCAGTTCTATAGGACTTACAATGAAAGGTGCTATCCATCTCTGGAGAAAGAACTGGTAGAGTCTGAAAGCAGATCAGATACTTTTTCTTCATTTTTCTTAGGGTTTTTTTTGTCTGTTTTTTTTCACAGAATGACTTACATGGAGATGTGTTTCGCATGATTACACATGTATAACCTATATCAAATTTGCTTTCATGGTGTGTTGTGGGGGTCATCTTGAAAGAATTCACAGACTCAGACCACCTCCAACACAAGCAAAGGCATTTATTGAGAAGTTCTCTCTCCAGCGGACTGCGTTCCAAGAAGAAACCTATGACTTCCATAAGACAAGACAGGCAATTTTATAGCATAATGGTGCTGATTACACAATAGGAAATATGAATATTAAAAAGGTAAGAAGGGTTAGTCAAGGGATTAGGTAACAGGGAAAAGGTCCCAGCCTCGGTAGACCTGCACATGTGATTATCCATAATGCATGCAGGAAAAAACCTATGGGGGGGCAGTATATATGATAATGATATTATCATAAGCCTTTCTATGTCATCAGTTTGCCTAAAGGACAGCTTTTGCTATTACTGCAAATGTGCCAACTTAGGAGAAGTACTTTCTCTTCTTTTGGGGTCCTCATCCTACTCAACCATCTTGGTGGTGATGCTTTCTGATTGGCTAGCTATTGGGTCCCATCTGAGGTTAGATGGATGTTCTTATGGTTGAGTGCATGGACACATCTGCTGTTTCTGTGAGAAATATGAGAATTGGATCTCGGGACAATGTTTAGCTAGAGGCAGTGATAATCACATGGACATACCTACTGTTCTAGTTGCGCATATTTGGGATATTGGGTCTGGGGGGGGAAAAGTGTGATTAAAGCCAAATTGTGTGGTCAAATCAGAACATGCCTACTGTTCAATGAGGCCCATAAGGAAGTTGGAACATTGGAACTGGAGGCAGATTTATTAGGATTCCATCAAGAGTACTTCTGGGGGGGTGCGGCTAGGTGGCACAGCAAATAGAGCACCGGCCCTGGAGTCAGACGACCTGAGTTCAAATCCGGCCTCAGACACTTAACACAAAAACTAGCCGTGTGACCTTGGGCAAGTCACTTAACCCCCAACTGCCCTCCGCAAAAAAAAAAAAAAAAGAGTACCTCTGAGGTGGAAACCCTGAGAGAATCTACAGCACAGCTCCAAGCATAGTGGTATAAAGACAAGTCATATAATATGACTTATGAGAGGCAACCTTTATCAGCAGCATATGTGTATTGGGGTAATGGAGACATATTATCTACCATATAACCATTTTTGCTAGTACTCACTTTTGGGTTTTAAACCTCACTCAGGAATGATTTAAAGGAATCCTTCAAGATAAGAAAAAAAACATTGAAGCTGTGTGGCATGATGAAAGCCACTTAAACAAATATTTCTTTTTAAACAGACCCACTAATATATTATCATCAGAATATAGCTGGGATAATCATATTGGCAACAGTTCATTTATTAAAGTGGTCAAGATTGCTTGGCAGACAAAACAATTTGATGCCATTAGAAATCAATCTTTGTACATTTGATTTGGTTTGGTTTTGAAAGTGGGAAGACAATCTGAAAACCTTTTCTATTTAGTCTTCATTCAGTCAGTCATTCAACAAATACTTATTAAATGCTCATTATGGATAAAACACCATGTTGGGTGCTGGGGATATGAAATTAGATCTGACTTCCTATGGTCTGAATGCCCTTAAAACTTAATGGAAGAAAGGACAAGTACGTTGAATGATACAAGAGAGAGATTATGCTGGACTTGTCAGGAAGACCTGGCTTCATGTCTCACTGACACAGTTTAGTGGGGTTGGGAACTCCAAAACGTCAAGGCACAGAGTGGTGCCATCTGGAATGAATTCACTAACTCAAACTATCTTCCAGTATAGTGGCAAAATTTTATTGCAATGCTAATTAAAGTGAGCAAAATTCCTTAGAGATCTTCAAACTAGTGAGGATACTGCTGGTGCTGGTGGACAGTGAAAGGATCTGGGTGGAACTAAGGAGTGCTAAGTTGATGCAAGTACTCTGAGGTAGGCCAGGTGCCTCAGGGTGAAGGCTCCAGTGGTCTGGGCTGCTAAAAAGTATGGGAGAATTCAGGAAGTCAACAGAGATAGCTTTGTTGATGGAATGAGATAGTATGGTTTCAGATGTCAGAAAGAGTCCTTGGGCCAGGTACCCAAGTACCAGTACTGATGGTGTTTACCTGAGGAATTACAGGGTCAACTCTATATAACAAGGAGAAAATTTTCTCACAGGAGCCTACTGAGATTTGTGATTCTTCCAGAGACACAGTCTTTGCCTTTTGGGGTCCAGGTCCCATCACCCCATTGCCACCTCCAGGAGAGGTATCTATTTTGCTTCCCAGTTCCTCTGTATTACAAAGTATATACAATAAATATTTAGATGTTATATAGGACCTTTCTATTGCTTACACTAGAACCTATTCCCATTCCCGTTTCCCTAGAAATTATCTTGTCCCTTTTTCTCTATTTGTACCCTTCACCTGTGCCCCCAAGAAGCTATAGCATGCGCAGAGGCCTTACCCCATAAAGCTGCCCTGGCAGATGGACTAAAGCAGGTTAAGGGTAACTGATAGGCCTCAAACCCACTGGTGAGATAGGGGGATGACTACCCCAAGCATGTGAAGACTTCCCTTGATGGAACAAGGAGGTGCTCCAACAGTCATGAAGATGGCTGAAGCAGGCTGGATCTCTTAGTGCTTGGTCAGATGCTGAGAATGCCAAGATCGTTCCCTGTGCCCTGGGCTGTCACTAGACATCCTGACTTTTGTCTTGCTGCTGTACTTTGATGACTCTGGAAGAGAGAGTGAAGCTGATGACTTTGTGCAACTCTGCCTCACTTAAATTCAGTTCGTAGAAAGTTAAGACATCACCCCACAATGTTGTTAGTCTTCTTGGTAAAGGAAGAATGAATAACAACAACTGGAATTTATTAAATATGTGAAAATAGGTGAGTCACTTAACCTTTTTGAGCACAGTTTCTTTATCTGTTAAATGAGGGGTCTGGACCAGAGTCTGGCTTCCAAGGTCTCACAGTTCTCAATCCCATGAATTAGTAGAATGTAAGCTCCTTGAGAGCACAGCCTCCCTGCATAGCTTCTGGCACATAACAAATGGCTTCATAATTGTTTATTAATTTAGGAAAGGTCTGAGCAAAGTGCTATGAAAAACTTGAAGAGGGAGAGATGACTCATCTGGGGAGGGGGAGAGACAATACTTTAGAGAGTTGGTCCTTGAAGAAAGGGAAGATTTCAGGGGGGAGATACATGAGATGTCCATTCTAGCAAAGGGGACAGGATAAACAAAAAGGAGCTAGAAGGGAGAACAAAAGAGAAAAGAGAATATTCTAATTCATCCAGAATGTAGGATATTTGAAAGGGAGTAGAATAAAATAAAACTGGACCTGTAGACTAGATAACCCAGATGGCCCAGGACTTTAATGCCTGTCATTTACACTTCATTCAAAAGCCGATGGGGAGCCTTTATTACAGTTTCTGAGTAGTTTCTGGTCACAGTAATACATTAGGAAAATTAGTCAGATAGCATGGGATTATTACTGTATTCAATCTCAGTCTCCAAGGAAAATTCTGAAATCCTAGGACTTAGATCTAAGCAAACATATTTAAAGGAAAACTAACAAATAGATATGCGTGTTTATATAAGACCAGCATGTTGTAAGAAAAAAAAGAATGTATCTTCTTACATATCTTGGATTACACTATAGGTCATGAAGAATAATCATTAAAATTTTTGTGAACTGTTTATATTTTGGATTTCAAGCAATTCTCTTTGTGGGGGAGGGGGGATAACAGAAAGCAATTTCTTCTGTTAAGGATTGCAATCTTTGTCCTTTTTTGTCACAGATCTGGTCCAAGCTATATCAAGATTGAGGGGGTTTCACATTATGACATATCACCTGCTTTTACCATTATCAAAGGCTCATTCTTCTTTACGAGGTAAAGACAAAATAAATAAAGAAATAACAGGAATTAGATGGTAAAAGGAAGGAGGAAACATTTATTCAGTCTTTCCTAGGTAGATTCACAGCCAGATAAAGTGATGAAACAGGTGGCAAAGAATCCCTTTCAGAATCTGCATGCATGTAGAAGGTAACCTTTGGGCAGTGGAACCAAATTTCAATGGAGAATTTATGGCACAATCTTACACAATATGGTCTTTGTATGGGTCCATTTGAATACATACTGGGGTTTTTTTTGTTGTTCAGACTTATGATTTCATTAGGTGAAAAAGTCTCTTTCCTGATTCATATTAGCAACTGTTTTGTACTTTAGAGAGTGACTTAGACCACTGAGAAGTTAAGTGACAAGCCCAGAATCATACAGTCAACATATGTCAGAGATGGGACTTCAACCCAGCTCTTCCTGACTGAGGACTGCCCTGTACACACTATGAAACATTATCTCTGAGATAGATGAAAGTTAGATAGATAGATAGATAGATAGATAGATAGATAGATAGATAGATAGACAGACAGACAGACAGACAGACAGACAGATAGATAGATAGATAGATAGATAGATAGACAGACAGATCTACATAGATATAGCCAGATATGGAGACAGATGGACAGACAGAAAAACAGGTGGTACATTAGGAAGCTGATGGTTCAGTAGGTAGAGCATCAGGTCTGGAGTCAGGAAAACCTAAGTTCAAATCTGATCTCAGACACTTACTAGCTGTGTAACCCTGTTTGTCTCAGCTTCTTCAACTGTAAAATGGGATTAATAAAAGCACCTAGGGGTGGCTAAGTTGTACAGTGACTAGAGCACTGGCCCTGGAGTCAGGAGGAACTGAGTTCAAATCCAGCCTCAAACACTTGACACAACTAGTTATGTGACCTTGGGCAAGTCACTTAACCCCAATTGCCTTGCCTTCCCCCTTCCAAAAAAAAAAAAAAAAAGCAATAATAGTATCTACCTCTCAAGGTTATTGTGAGCATCAAATGCAATACCTGTAAAGGTCTTGGCACAACACCTCTAATATAGTAAATGTTATATAAATGTTAACTATTATTATTAGATAAAGATATGAATATAGTATAGATGCTGTTAAAGCTTTAAACTTCACTAATGCTTTTAGCACATTATGTATATAAACATGCACATATATATATATATATATATATATATATATATCCAACTATACATATGTATATACTTGGGTTTGCATGTTTATATTCCAAAGCCCTCCTCCAGTGCTTCATCCTGTCATGGAAGTGACCCTGCACTATGTCACTACATCATGCAAATGGAAGGAATATCCCAACAGATCGTACCAAGCTAAAAAGAGCTTCTGGTCAAGGACTGTGTGTCTCTTGACTAATGGTCTAGCTGAGTGTAAAGAAGCTTATCACTAGAAGGATGGACAACCAGGATGGGGCTGAGATGGGGGTGGGGGAGAGGGTGCAGTTCTGGCCACAGCTACTCATAAAATCATCCATTAAAGGTTTGTGTTCAGCACCAATGAGGGGAGCACCCCACCCCCACTCATCAAATCACAGATCTTTTCAAGTTTTATGGAGTGTGACACTAGAGATGGTGTCCATTGGCTAGCAAAGAATACTGGAGTCCTCTCCACGTGAGCCACTGAGAGCCACGGGGCTGGGACCATGACTAAAAAGACTATTAATATCCTAAAGAAATGAGGAATTGAAATCTCCCAAGAGAGGCAAAAAATGGGGAAAGGGTGTAAAGGTGTTATGTAAAGACATAACAGGGAAAAATAAAATATGAGAGAGAGAGAGTAGCAACATAATGAGGGGGGATAGAGCACTATCACTGTTGTTGCTCTTACTGCCAGTGCCACAGGTCAGTTGGAGGGAGGACTCTGGGAAAGGACTTTTTGTCCCTCTTTGGTGAGAACTACAAATGGTAAAGCCCCCACTTCCTTTTCTCTTACCTTATCCTGACTCTCTTGGCTAAATCAATCCTATATACCCTATCCTGTAGTTCTTTAAAAGTCTACTTATTTTTTGGGTTTTTTTCTTCTCATGTGTATCTAAAATAGAAACTGGTTTGTATAAATTACATGATTAATGTGTGTATATATCTGTGTCCTTGGGAAAAAGTAAAATCAGCTAAACTAGAGGATATAGAGAAAGAGGAGTTGTTGTTGGGAATGGGGTGAGTTCTAATCTACTCTGATCACCAGCTAGGGACTCCAGACAAGCTGAAGAGGCTTTCTTGATAATTAGCATTATAATTCCCCCAAAATGGGGCTGGGGAGGTGGGGATTAAATGAAATCAGATCTTCCTGAACTCCCCAGGGCAAGAGAAAGTGAATCAATAGGTTGAAAGGAAAGGAGACTTGATAAGTAGAGTCTTTCCCTTAGATACCCTCTTAGTGGCAAGGCCAAATTTCCCTTCCTATTGTTGCAATCCAGAGGTGGATTCAATGAAACCCCTTCCCACTTTCCCCTGGGTAGGAGTTAAAGGCATCAAATCAAGAAAAGTCATAAAAAGAAGATTTGGAAAACTGAGGCTCTGCTCTCCCCTCCACGGGTGGGGGCCACAGAGGGGAAGAAGCTAGTTCTCCTCTTAAGACAAGCATTACCAAATACCTCAGTTACTGTTAGAATTGAAATATAAACAAAGTCATATAATCTCAAACATTTTGAAGTATAAGTTGATCCACCATACTTGAAAGGTGAAACCATATTAGTCCTGTTCCTTTATTTAGTGATCCAGAGAATCACTTTATGTATACATTAAAGAAGCAGAAAAAAAAAACAACCTACTGGACACTTGAAAAAAGGTTCAAAATTGCTAATATTCAAGGAAGCAATATACATAGTATTAAGAGTACATATTCTAAAGTCAGAGTACCTGAATTTGAATCCTGCCTCCAGTGCCTCATACCTTTATGACTTTGGAAAAGTCATTTAACATCTGTGACTCTAAGTATCCTCATCAGTAAAAAAAAAGAAGAGGTTGGACTAGATGGCCTCTGAGGCCCCTGCCACACCTAGAACTATATGTATGATCTGTGAAAATGATGCAGTTTTAGGGGTTCAAGGATCACAAAATACAGAGGTCCGGGGCAGAGATGTCTAGAAAGAATTCACAGACTCAAGTGGTCTTCCAGTCAAGTGGCAAAAAGTTTATTGTAAAGCTACATAGTGGTTAGAGCTCTTTTAGGAAACTCTCAAACTAATGGAAGTGATGCTAAAGCTTATATTAAAAAAGTACCAAATATGCTAATTAGGCAGTGAATATACAATTTCTCTACCTTGGGCACAGGTATCATTCACTACTTGCCTGGCCTGGGGGTATGGGGTGGAGGGGCTTCTAAGCAGTCTGTACATCTATGTCTGTAACAAGATAGTCTTGGGGGTTGACATCTATAGCTTGACCTCTGGATTGTATACAGTAACCATGGGAATCAGCACATGGTAGTTCTGATGGTACAATATAGTCCTGTTCATACAAGAGAAATTCTACAGAGATCAGCTTGCTCTTGTAACAGGGAGATAGTTTGCCTCACTGAACCAACTCATGAATTATTGCCAGAAAAAGGGTCTTTGGGCTGGGAAGAGGGTTTGGGTCCAAGCATCCCATCAAAAACAGCTGTGAAATATAATGGTATGTGCCTCAAATTGGCAAATATCCAAAAATCTAATTTAGTGTTGGCACAGTGATGGAAAACTGGTATACTGATATACTGCTGATGGACTAAAATCTGGTTTAATTTTTTGAATGCAATATTGAATTACGCAAAGTTATAAAAATGTTTATGCCCATTGATCCAATCATTCATTTATTAGGTCTATACTCAAAGAACATTATTGACAGAAAAGGCCTATTTACACAAAAAATATTTCTAGGATTACTATTTGTAATTGCAAAAAACTAAACAATTAGAAAATTATGGCATATTAAATTAATGAGGCAGTATGAAATAGTGGGATAGAGAGCCAGTCTCTGAGCAAGGAATATTGGGTGCAAATTTCACCCCTGATGCCTTCTGGATTGTGACTCTGGGTAAGTCCCTAAACTTCTCAATGCTCTAGGCAACTGTCTAAAAATATAACTTAGCCATTAGTGATAGAAGGAATTTCTTCATCTGGGACTTCCCTATATCAATTAAATTACAGGTTTAGTTTTCATCACCATTACATCAAAATAAATAGCAAATGTAAAAACCTCAAAGAAATATGAGAGATAAGACAGTTAATATTGAAGGTGCTTCGAAAAAATAGACATGCTAATGAATGGTTGGTGAAGTTGTAAATATATTTTGGAAAGTTATGCGTAACCATACTAAGAAAAATAACTAATATATATATCCTTTAGCTACAGATTCCACTGCTAGGCGTATGCCGCAAGAAGATCAATGATCTTTTTTTTGTCTTTATATATATCAAAATATTTATAGCAGCACTTTTTGTACTAAGACTTTTAACACACCCTGCATGTATCTATATTTATGTACTTTTATGTTATCTTCTCTATTAAAATGTAAGCACCTTAAGGACAGAGACTGTTTTGTTTATTTTTTCTTTGTACCCCTAGCTTTTACTACAATGCTTGGCACATAATAAGAACTTAATAGAAATGTTTGTTGATTAAGTGAAAAAAAATTGTCTTATTGCCATGCCTGACTGAGATTAGATAATATAAATTTATAGTGGGCTCAATATTTGTGTGATTCTTCTTTTTCTACTGAGTAGGAGCAGAGGAGGCAGATGGTGGGAATAATCCAGCTGTTTAGATAATAGATTTAGAACCTGAAGAGACCTTAGAGGTCATCCAGTCCAACTCCCTCATTGAAGAAATTGAGGTTAATTGGATATATAGACTCAAAATTTAAAAAGAAGGAAGGAACCTAGAGGTGACAATTGAGAGGAAAGGGGTGAAACTGATTTGAGTGTAGAGGACAGTATGTAGTTGAACTGCTTAACTATTGCAGTGGTTTCAAGCTGTAATGCCATGCACAAGCAGATTCCCAAAAGAATGCTACTGTGAACAGCTTTTAAGGTTCAGATTACATAGTAATAGTGAACACTCTGTTTATTCCATTACAAATCAAGGCAAACATTCACAATATAATATTCACAACATTACATCTTATCACAGAAAGTCACAATATGGTGTTCATAACAGCTTAACATTAGAATGGCCACATGGTTTTCACTACATTGGCCTCAATATTTAGAACAAGGAACAAAAGAATAATCACCTGGTTTCCCTAAAGGGGAAACCCTTTTTTAATCATTCAATCAATCAATTTACAATATATCAATCTTCCACTCATGAGGCAACCATTAACTTAATCAGTCACTATACAATAATCAAACTTCCACTCATGGGGCAACCATTACCTTAATCAGTCATTCATCTAGCAGTCAGTCACTAAGCTAGACTCCCAATCACTAAATATCATTAGTCACTAATACAGTCATTAGAAAACCACACAATCTCTCTACCCCTTGGTGTCCAGCAAACCTCAGTTTCGTCCAAAGGGAAGCCTTTTCTTCATCTTGACTCTGGGGGTCTCTCTGATTCACTGGATCCCCTTCCATGGTCCCAACTTCCTCCTGAATCCACCAAACTGTCACCTGGATTCAGAAGCAGACAGTTGCCAGTTTCTCGGCCAGTCCTCAGAGGTAGGTAGCTCCCAGGTCCTTGTCCAGTCCTCAGGGCAATCCCCGGCACACACTGAAGTCCACAGGGTCCAGCACATCTCAAACCCTTCACCACTTTTCTTGCCTGGAACTCAAGGATCAGTCAGTCCATGAATAAACAAAGTCTTATTCTGGTCATGCTTCTTCAGTCTTCCAGCAGTTCAGCTGGCCCTAGGACCCAGAAGGAATATTGACCTTCTGGATGGCCTTCACCAGATTCTAGTCTCAGGAAAACTCCATCTCTTTTCTCAGTCAGCTTTCAGATGCTAGGAGAGAAACTCTAACTCTCTCTCTCTTTAACTCTCTCTCTCTCTCTCTCTCTCTCTCTCTCTCTCTCTCTCTCTCTCT
>CM053595.1:73855077-73889712 GCA_028646575.1 Pseudocheirus occidentalis | reverse complement strand
CCCCCCCCCAGCTCAGCCCAATCCGGCCCAGCCTGGCTCTGATGGGCGATCAGAAGCCTCCCAGTGGACTCCCAGGTGGTTTACATCTGCCTCTTAAAGTTGGGAAAAGGAGAACAACTTTTTAAAAAAAAAGATGCCTCCCAAATTCAAGGAACACCTAAGTGATGATGATGTCACTGGTTCCGTGAAAAGTGAAAGGAGAAATCTTTTGGAAGAAGATTCAGATGAAGAAGAGGATTTTTTCCTAAGGGGCCCATCTGGACGAAAATTCGGACCCCGGAATGACAAAATTAGGCATGTACACAGAATCATGTGGATGAAGTGATTGATGTCATGCAAGAGAATATTATAAAAGTGATTGAAAGAGGAGAGAGACTGGATGAACTGCAAGACATCAGAAAGCTTATCAGGTAATGCCACGGCTTTTAGCAACAGATCTAAACAGCTTCACAGACAAACGTGGTGGCGTGGATGCAAAATGAAGGCCATCATGGCTCTGATCACTGTTATTCTTCTGCTAGTGATTATCATTCCTATTGTCCTGAAATAGTGGACTTGACTTGGTGACCAAAGATCTTCAGTAAAACAGTTCTGGGTCAATTAACAAATAGAAGATTGCTGCATAATTTACTGAAATATGTATATGACTTTCAAAAGTATTTTTTTCTCAATAAGTAAAAAGGCAAGTGTCTAGTTCAAACTGGAGCATTGACAAGTTCTCAATTAGCCTCCTCCCCTTCACCAAAATATGCTGTTGTTAATTTATTTTAAAACAGAAACATCTACTTTAACATGTTATAGGAACCTAATTTGAAACTAGATACTTGCCAATACATTATTTGTATATATAGTTAAACACTGATGATGATATTTATAATTCAACACAATTTCCTATTGTAAACTAGAAAGGCTGGGATTTATTGCATCAAGTTCAGGGATAGGGTAAGAGGTAAGAGATGAAACATTATGTAAAATGGAATGGCAACCATTTAGTTAATGATTACAAAATGTATAATTTTTCTCATGTAAAAAAATTATGTTTTGGAAATGGTTTCCATATATTTATGGAGAAACTAACATTTTCAGTACTGCTAGTTTCAACTGTGACTAAAGACATTCCAGTAAACCTATTTTTGCCTATAAAAAAAATTGTTTATATGCAACTGGGAAGACATATACAAGCAATGGGATACGGAAATCTATCTTGCCCTACAACAGCGGTTCTCAACCTGTGGGTTGTGTTCAATTTGTAACAATGAAAATATATCCTGCATATCAGATATTTACATTACGATTCATAACAGTAGCAAAATTACAGTTATGAAGTAGCAACAAAAATAATTTTATGGCTGGGGTCACCACAACATGAGGAACTATATTAAAGGGTTGCAGCATTAGGAAGGTTGAGAACCACTACCCTACAAGAAAGTAGGGGGAAAGGGAAAAAGGGGTAGGGTGGGGTGATAGAAGGGAGGGCAGACTGGGGGAATGGGTAATCAGAATGCATGGGTGAATTGGGGTGATGGGGAGGGGAGAGATGGGGAGAAAACTTGGAACTCAAAATCCTATGGAAATGAATGTTGAAAACTAAAAGTAAATAAATTAATAAAAATGTTTCCATCTGAAAAAAAAGAAAGAAAGAAAGAACCATCCTCCCCCAAGGAATGAAAAGAAGCCTCTTATGAAAGCTTATGGAAAGAAAGACACACTAATGAATTGTTGCTATGAATTAATGTAACCCTTTTGTAAATCATGGCAACAAGTTGGCAAGCATTTGCTAAGTGCCAGCTATGTACAAGGCACTCTACTAAGCTCTGGAGATACAAAAAAGGCAAAAGCAGTCTTTGCTCTTAAGGAAGTTCACAGTCTAATGCGGAAGACAACCCACAAATAACTATGTATGAACAAGATGCAGAAATGATGAATTGATGAACTCTCTGAGGGAAGATAGTGGCATTAAAGGGGCATTGGGAAAGAATTCTTGTAGAAGGTGGGATTATAGTTGAGACTTGAAAGAAGTCCTAGAAGCTGGGAGGAAGAGTTAAGGAAAGAATTTCAGGCATGAGGCACAGCCTTTGAAAATGTCTAGAGTCTTATTCAAAAAACATGGAGACAGATTTATAAAGGAAGATGCCATCCACCTTCAGAGAAACAGATGACAAGTGGAAATAAGCATTGTATAGTTTTACATATGTGTGTGTGTGTCAGATTATGAAGGACATTAAAAGTCAAATAGAATTTTATATTTGATACTGGAGATAATAGGGAGCCACAGGAGTTTAGTGGAGGGGGTGACATAGTCAGACTTGTGCTTTAGGAAGAGCA
Organism: Pseudocheirus occidentalis; assembly: GCA_028646575.1. Lineage (NCBI taxonomy): Eukaryota > Metazoa > Chordata > Mammalia > Diprotodontia > Pseudocheiridae > Pseudocheirus > Pseudocheirus occidentalis. The sequence continues at coordinate 73,887,387 of CM053595.1, read as the reverse complement.
ATTTGACAGCTGAGTGGAGGATAGACTAGAGTGGAGAGAACTTTGTGATATATTGACCAACTATTGTATTAGTCTAGGCATGCAGGACATGAGATGGGCCTGGACCAGGGTGACACAATGTCAGAGGAGGGGTGGAGGGACAAACATACAAGAGATGAAATTGACAGAATTTGATAACCAATAGGATGTGGAAAAGCAATTAGAAATTCTGCAGATAAGAACATACCCTTTAACCCAGTGGTTCTCAACCTGTGGGTTGCGACCCCTTGGGGAGGTCAAACAACCCTTTCACAGGGGTCACAAGGGTCACCTAAGACCATTGGAAAACACATATTTCCAATGGTCTTAGGAACTGAGACACTGCTCCTCTATCTATCTCCAGGCAGGTCCACCCATATGCACATATGCCCACGTACGAGTATTAAAGGGGTCGAGGCATTAGGAAGGTTGAGAACCACTGCTTTAACCTAAAAATTTCCCTGCTAGGCCCATACCCCAAGGAGGTCACTGACAAAAAAGAAAGACCATATACACCAACATTTACAGTGGCACATCTTGTGCCAGTGAAGAAATGGAAAAAAGTGCATGCCCATCAACTGGGGAATAGCTAAATAAATCTTGGCATGCAACTAATGGAATATTACTTTTCTATAAGAAATGACAATATGATAAATACAGAGAAGCACAGAAAGATCTATTCCCAGCACCACCTGGCTACCTCAGTATCCATGGGAATGGTGCACAGAACAACATATTCTTTTTGATGTATAGATTGGTTTCGCTGAATTTTTTTCTTCTTCCTAGTTTTCTTTACATTATTTATTATAAGGGATGTCTCTGGGAATGGGAGAGAGAAGGATACAGGGGAAAATCTAGATGACATAAAAACAAACAGCAATAAAATCCAATTTTTTTAGAATAAAATCCATTTCCCTTTGGGAGCACATTCCCTTTGCTGTTGTTCAGTCATATGTCATGTGCAACTCTTCGTGACCCCATTTGGGGTTAGTATCAATCAGGTAGAAAGCATTTTTACCAAGCACCTACTACATGCTAAGCAGGCCAGTCCCTGCATCCAAAGAATTTACACTCTACTGCGAAGATTATTATAGACTAATTTTTCAGATTATCTGGTTTACAATCCATATAATAAGAATATCAGAACCAGAAAGAATTCTACAACACAAAACATTTTACTATAGAATATTTGAGCTAGGACCTTAAAGGTTATCATCTCCAGTCCCCTAATCTCCAACACCCAACAACCAACAGCTAGTCCTTAGGTAGTTACTAAGCAAGTCACTTAACCTACCTCAATTTTATCAACTTTAAAATTGAGATAAAAATAATAGCACCTGCCTCTTGGGTTTGTTGTGAGGCCCAAAGGTGATAATATTTGTAAAGCACTTAGCACGTGCTTGGTACATTGTTATTATTATTATTGCCTCCTAGTTTTCTAGTAGGTCATAGTTTCCAAACCTATAAAGCTTACAAAAGGCACTTTGCTCACAGAGACAAACAGTTAAGGCAAGTGGCACAAATATTATCCCCATTTTAAAGGTGAAAAAAACTGAGGCTTAGGGAAATCAAGTGACTTGCCTGTAGTTACATAGCTGGTATCAGATCTAGCTGCTGAACCCAAGTCCAACTCCCAGTCCAGCACTCCACAATATGGCCGCCAATTCTCCTTCAGATAGGTTGGGCTTACTCCCTTTTTGAGCTCCCTTTCACCTCTCAGACTATAGAATCTGCAAAAAGCTTCCAGTCTCAGAAAAGGCATTTATCTCCTTTCCACCCATAAGCCCACTGCAGCCAGCATCTTGTCAAATAGCTCACTAAAGTGCCAGTGAAACCATCATTCACCTAACCAATATGTCACCTTAGTAAATTAAATGTGTTAAGAGCATAACAGTTTCCATTACATATTTTCCCTTCTGCTGAGCCACTGGAGAACATCCAGAGAGTAACAGGAAACCCAGTTTCTTAATCCTGTTTCCTCTCACAGGGCAGCCCCTCCAAAACTGAGCTCCACTGAGCCTCTCCCTTCAACATGAACAAGAGAATATGCCATAAACACAAGCCAAGAATTAGGGGAGGAAGGAAGTGGGTATTTTCACCTGCATCAGGGTTTTCTGCAAATTTCTGGCACAGTGACCACATTCATTAACCATGCCACTCTTTCTCAAGTCCCTAGGAAGTCCTGATGCAAGCAAGTCAATGTTACCTTATTACTGGGGAATGGATTAGACAGTGCAATGCAATACACTGGCTGTGTGGCAAGGACATAGGGGTTGTCTCAGCTCTGCCCCTTCCTGTGTGACACTTCTCTGGAACTTAGTTTCTTCACTTGCAAAATGAGAGGATTGGATTAAGACATAGTCTCTTAGCTTCCATCCAGCTTTAAAACTATGATTCTAAGGAAGTTTGGGACTAGGAAGAATTTTCTGTTTCACAGAATCTCGGAGTTAAAAAGCAGTTTGTGTCAGGAGTTGCCAGTCTCTGGAAGTCTTAAAGCAGAAGCTAGGTGACCACTTATCAGAGGAGTTCACATACAATTGAACTAATTAGAGAGTGTGCTAGATTTGCAGTAAAACGATCTGGATTAGAAATCTGCTGTCATTTATTAGCTATGTGTCTCAGATGAATAATCCATGAACTCTTGGTGATTCTGTTTTTCTTTCCCAGCTCTCTTCTATCCCAGTCTCTTAATTCCCACCCACAATCTTTTCTTTCCACCATCTTTCTTTTTTCTCCTCTTTCTGTTACTGGCAATAAAGTTGAATTTGAGTGAATGTGAGAAAAGAATATTTAATAGCTTTGCATTTCATGTTCTTAAATTTTAAAACAGATTAAGTTTACCTTTATTTCTTTCAAAAAAGAATCCTACTTTATTAAGTAGGATTAAGCTACATTTTATTTTCATGTGGTCCCTTATTTCAGTCTGTGGGTCAGTGGAACTTGGGTTTCCTGATCCCTGCCACAGAGCAAATGATCCTAATTGTTGTCTCTTGGGATTTTCTCAGGGAACTAAGGGCAAGTTTTCCTTTTAAAGAATATTCTACTAATACTCAACATTCAAACTATTCATGGCACAATAGTGCTAGCTCCTGCTTCTGTAACATTTTCTGGATTACAAAACATTTTTTTTCTCCCTATGTCCCAATTTCACAATTGAGACTTGGGGGGGGTGGAAATAAATCACTTGCCTAAGTTCACACTGTTCACACTTGCCTAAGTTCACACTACTCCTGTCAAAAGTAGGACTTAAACCCTGGTCTTAGAAAATAATGTCAGGAAAGGGTGAGCAAGGTCTTCAAGGATCTCCTGAACTACTTGGACAAATTGGTGAAAGAAGAGTTTAAAATACTATAAAGTTTCAAAAAGGAGATGAGGCAACAACTGTGAGTAGGGAAGGATCTTTTTTTACATAAAAGTGGCTTTCCAATATGATCATATTAACTTGGAGAGTAAAGGTTACGAAAAAGATCATTTTCAAAAATAGTGAAATAGTTTGCTTTAGACAATTTAAGTTTCATTGACATATCTCCCCCATTTTCCTAACTGTTGTACACTTCTCTGGGCTTTCATTTCCTTCCCTGTAAAATGATTGGGCTAGATTACACAATCTGTGAGGTTCTTTGCAACTTGAGTAGTTGTTCTAAACTTCAAGTAGAATGTAAGCTACTTGAGGGCAGGAACTGTCCTAATTTTATATTTGTGTCCCCAGTGTCTCTACAAACTCTGTTCAGCCTGTGACTCTCCAGATTACTTTTACAGACCTCTTCCCCAGAAGCCATCTCGCATTAACATCACCTCCTTCTGTACAGTCTCCTCCTTTGATTGGTCGAGCTTATCCTTAGAATCTTCATTGGAGGAAGCAGCCATGCTAGTCATGCTTATTCCAAGCTTAGCTCAGCCCATGACTCCAAGTGCTTCTTTGTTTTGTCTCCTCATTGGTTCTTCCCCCAACAGTTTACCTCTCTTCCCACTGGAATGGAAACTCTGAAGCAAAGATTGTCTTTCTTATTCCTTTTATTTGTATTCCTAGTGCTTAGCCCAATGCCTAACATATGTTAAGTCCTTAATAAATGGGTACCAGTTGGTTCATTAACATTTTATTTTTTAAGGTCCTTTCCAATTCAGTGGTCAATAGTTCTAAGAAATCCACTGAACTAGCTTTGTCTACTCAAATCATTATACAAAAAAAAAAACTGAGTAAGCACTTATTAACTCTTACTAAAAGAAACATTAGGTTGCTGTTACATGTCCCATGTAAGCTTTATTATGTGAAATCCCCAGAGCACAGAGATTAGGATATGTTCAATTATTGCACAACTATTAGGCTACTATAAAAAAACAAAAAACAAAGAAAAAAAGAGAGAGAGAGAAAGAAACTGCCATGAGTCAGTCTCTTTGAAAACTGGATAGGGAGGTATCAAAGGCACCAGAACAGGCAGGGCTTATGCTCCTCAGACGTCCAGCTCAGCCATGGCCCTGTCCAATGGGTCCACATCCCAGTAGTTGTTGTCCCAGCCAAGGAACCAGCCCATGAATGAGGGTGGCTCAAAGCCTTGCTTCACAATCGTGATGGGTGTTCGACGATCCCGGTTTGCAGGATCGGTTTCAATATACCGCTTAGCTGCAGAAAGACACACAGAGAGAGAAACAAAAACTCAGAGGTTATTATTATCTTCATCCTCCTTTGCCAATGGCCTTTTGGGACAAAAGCTGGCAAATGATGACATATAACTTGTGTTCAATTGCCTGTGAGCTTGTTGCTAAAGTAGAAATGATGATAATTTTGGGAAGAAGTGACTACTCATTATTAAGAGAATTCATGATACAGAAGGAAAGCCCAGACAGAGTCTGATGAGCACACCAGATCTGGAAGAGCAGATATGAAAGAGATCAGAGAAATGACAAAATCCTATGCCCTGAGATTCTAAAGGAAAAGTCAGCCCTCCAGGATGGAATATTCTTTTTAAAATATATATTTTTAAATTTTATTTTAACTACTTCCTAATTATGTGTAAAAAACCCAAACCATTTCACCATTCATTTTTTTTAGAAGTTTGAGTTCTGAGTTCTTTCCCTCCCCTTCCTTAAGAAGGCAAACAATTTGATGATCCGCTCCTAATAAAATTCTGATGACAAAAACTCAAATAATATGAAAGGAAAGCAAGAGATGTCTAAAGAGACACATGTGAATGCAAGGAGAAGTCATCAGTCAAATTAGACTTTTTAACGGCATGCATAGAAGATAAAAGCAAGGATAAGTAACTGAAGAGTTGTTTGGTCATGTCAGTCATGTCTGACTTTTTGTGATATCATTTGAGGTTTTCTTGGCAAAGATACTGAAGTGGTTTTCCATTTCCTTCTCCAGCTCATTTTACAGATGAGGAAACTGAGGCAGAGTTAAGCGACTTACCCAGGGTCACTCAGCTAATAAGTATCTGACGCTAGATTTTAACTCAGGCCTTACTGACTCCAGGATCCACTGCACCACCCAGCCACCCTAACTGAAGAGTAATATAAACAAGCTACATGATATCCTGGCAAAAGATGTAGAATATATGATAAAAGATGGGTTTGAGCTTTTATAAAGGGGAATAGTGATCCCTGAGACCCAGCATAGATTTAAGAACAAGTTACAGCAGACCAATCTGAATTTTCTTTTTTCATATGGTTACTAGATCAGGAGGTCAGAAAAATGTCATAGGCACAGTGTACCTAGATTTGATCAAAACATTTGGGACAGTCTCTCATGATTATCTCATAAACAATATGGAAAGATGTAGGTGAGATGACAATATTAGTTAAATGGATTATGAACTAAGGAAATGGTTGGGCCTAAAAAGTAGCCAATAGTATATCAAGACCAACCTGGAGGGAGATCTCGAGGGAGATACTCCAGAAGGCTGTGCACGAGTGAACATGGCAGCCAAACAGACAAATACTAGATTGGACTGCATTCATAAAGGCAGAGAGTTCAAAACTCAGCAGGTGATAGTCCTCCCTGCTATCTGCCCTCATCATACCACATCTAGAGTACAAGATTATGTTCTGCATGCCATGCTTTAAGAAAGACATTAAAAAACGACAATACCCACTTCTAGGGCTGTATCCCAAAGAAATCTTACACACAGTAAAAGGACCCACATGTACAAAATTATTTATAGTAGCTCTTTTTGTGGTGGCAAAGAACTGGAAATTGAGGGGAAGCCCAGCAATTGGCGAATGACTGAACAAGTTATAGTATATGAATGTAATGGAATACTATTGTGCTATAAGGAATGATGAACAGGAGGATGTCAGAGAAACCTGTAAAGACTTATATGAACTGATGCTGAGTGACGTGAGCAGAACCAGGAGAACAATGTACACTTACAGCCCCATTGTTTGATAGACTTGGTTCTTCTCAGCAATGCATGGATCTAAGACAATTCCAAATGGCCCATGATGGAAAATGCTATCCACATCCAGAGAAAGAATTACAGAATCTGAATGCAAATTGAAGCATACTATATGTTCTCTCTCTTTTTTGTTCTGTTTTGTTTCTTTTTTCTCATGGTTCATTCCATTGGTTATAATTCTTCTTTGCAACATGACTAATGTGAAAATATGTTTAATGTGAATGTATATGTGGAACCTCTATCAGATTGTGCATCATCTTGGTGAGGAAGAGAAAATTTGGAATTCAAAAGCTTGTGGAACTGAATGTTGTAAACTAAAAAATTAATTAATTAAAAATTCAAATCTGTAAAAAAAATAAAAATAAAAATAAATGGGTATGAGAGGACCAGAGACCTTGCCATGTAAAAACCATTTGAAGGAACCAGAGATGTTTAACCTGAAGAAGCAAAGACTTGGGGAGGGGGAAAGGGGGAATGAGTGCTATGTCCAAGTATCTAAAGGACCATCATGGGAAAGGGTAATGAGACTCATTTTGCTTGGCCTCCAAGGGCAGAATGAGAAGCAGTAAATGAAAACTGCGAAGAGGTATCTTTCACTGGGATTTAAGGAAAATTCTCCTAAACAATTACAGTGTCCAAAAGTGGACAGGCTTGGGAGGCAGTGGAATCTTCACCAACAATAGCAGGGAAGTTTGTCAGAGATACAGTAGAGGAGTTCCATGTTTAGGCATGGGTTGGACTGGATGATCCCTGAGGTCTCTTCCAACTTGGATATTCTGCTTTTACACATCATTGCCATTTTGATTCATGGGATAAAAGGATGTTTAGACTGGAAGGTGTATTTGGACATAAATTATTATAGCTTGAAGGGGCCTTAGAATCTAACAGTAATAAGAACTGACAGGCATAATGTCACTTTAAGGTTGATAAAGCATTTTATATCCAGTGTCTCGGTGAGTTATACTAGAGCATAAAATTCAGAATGTTCTAACACAGAATAGGGAATGTTCAAGTTGGAAGGAGACCCTAGAAACTGTCCAGTATTCTAAAATCCTCTTTTTCCCAGCAGAGGGAACTAAAACCCCAAAGGAAGGAGGGGTTTGCTCAAGGGACTACTAGAAGGTGGCAGCCAGGACTGGAAGCCAGGCCTCCTTGTCCTCACTTGGGTTTCTGCTTTCCCCACTACTTTCTTTTTTGAATGTAGAAGATAGTGATGCTATAGGAGGAAGATCCAAAGAGCAATAGCTACTTATAAAGAAATTTTGGGTCCCAGAAAATGAGCCTTACCCACCCAGGAGACCCAACCTCCAACCTCCTCCACCCCAGCCTGCTCCCCATCTCACTTTCTGCTGAACAACATCAAATGAGACAGAAAGTAACAGGAACTTACCAGATGTTAAGGCTTCTGTCTTTTCCTCTTCTTGAGAGTCCTTTCCAACCCAGACATATACCTGTGTACATTCACCATGAAGGAAGGTGAGTTGTGCACTGGGAAAGGCAGCCACCAAGGTTAGAGCTGATAAGGGAGGGTAAACACTGTCCTTTCAAATGTCACTTTCCTTTGTACTTGGGTCTTGGCTGAGTACTCAGTCCTGGAAATATAGATGGCTCTATGGCCCTATTTCAAGTGGTGTCCCTTAAGCTATCTAGTCTGTGGGAGAAACAGCTGAAGGCTCTGCCACAAGAAGGAAAGTGGGAATGCAGCATGCAGAACAGCCACTAGGACAAGGCAGTCTGGATCTTGGCCTAGGGTGCAAAAGCTTAAAGGGTGCTACTAATACATGTAGTTCTTCAGTAGTCAGAAAGCTGTCTAACCCTCCAGCTTCTCCCCACACAAGCCTACCTCCAGAAGAACTTGAGAGCTGTCTGAAGGCATCATGAGGGCCCAGAGACAGTTACTATATAGGCTTGTCTAAAGGACACAGAGCAGGGGCCTCCCAGGAGGCCTGCTAAAGGAAAGTTAAGTCTCACCATGTCCTTAGACTAACCTGGGGTGGGAGGAGGGGAGAGTACACTTCATTTGCTATAGCCTCACCCAGGTAATTAAGCACTTCCCTTTGGGAAGGATGGGGCCCAGGTAGCTAAGCTAGCTTTTCTTCTCTCTATCTTCCCTCCCTTCCTCCCTTCTTCTTCCCCACTATCTTTCAGACCTGATCCCAGGTGTCCAAGAGCATGACATCATCTGTAGCCAGATCTTCTTGCATAAATTCCCCAGGAACCTCTTCAATCTAAAAAGAAGCAGGAAGGATTAAAAAATTTAAAAAGCAGAAGAAAAAAAAAATCCTCTCCCTTTTCCAGGCTCTAGTCATTCAGAATCACCTAAAGATACTCATATGTTCTAGGCACTACAGGGGCAAAATCTCTACCTTCTAAATAAGGAAGCTAAGTCACAGTGATATTAAATTCTTTGAGTAACAACATACAGCCAATAAAATGGTGGAACCGGGACAAAATTCAAGAATTTCTCACTCCTAGTCCAGTGATTTTCCCACAATATGTAACTGCCAACCCATACTCCTTGCTTTGCTAAACAGTTGGTGGGAGGAGGCTCTCAGCTTGGTCTAGGCTGAGGAGCGGTATCCCATTTTCCCCCCTCCCCAAACTGATGAGTGTTCAAGTCACACGGGCATAAGGGGTGCATTTGGTAACTTCCCTGGGGTAGCCTCTCCCACAGTCTCCCTCCCACGCAAAGGAAGAGGTAAAAGCCTCAAATGGCAGAAAGATCTTCCCAGATGTCACAGGTGCATCATGCTGGGAGGTGCTGCCAAGGGCAGCCGTGAAACCTTTCATTTCAATTTCTTTGAATGCCATCAGTCCCTTCAGGATTATTCCTTATTAATAATAATAGCCAGCACTGACAGAGGGTTTACAGGTTACACATTACATGCACTTTACATATGCTGTCTCATTTGAGCTTCGTAACAACCCTGGGAGACGGGTGCTAGGGTTACTCCCATTTTACGGATGAGGAAGCCAAGACTGTAAGAGGTTAAGTGACTTACTCAGGGTTGGATAGCTAAGGAAGTGTCTGAGGTGGGATATAAACTCAAATCATGCTCTGATCCCTAGTTGCCATGGGTGTCATGTAAAGCCAGGAGAGAAGCCAAAGCCAATGTGGGTGGTGTCACACACCCACATAAAGCAAGTGACCTCAGCAAGTGGAAAAAGTCACTAACATCCTCACCATTGGGAATCAATCCACTGTATCTGTGCTTTGGGTTTGTTTTTGGGACAGACCTGTAACTTCAGCAGGACTCCTTGTGAAGAGACTCCACCTACCGACCAAGGCACTTCCTGCATTGTCCTGCACCTTACAGGCTTAGAAATTTGCCCGGGGCACTAAGAGGTTAAGTGTCTTGTGTCAGAGGCAGGATTTATACCCAGTTCCTCCCAACTCTGAGGCCAGCTCTCTGTCCACTATGCCAAGGATGCCTCTCAATCTGTTGTGTTTTAGTGATGATGCAAAAGAGAGTCCCTCCTATCATCAGGGATCTCCTTGTGTCCCTGGGGTTTTGATTTCCATCACTATAAGACTATTTATATCAACAAGAATCATACTGATGCAATGATTTTACACTCAAATCAATCAAAATAAGCATTTTTGCTCCAACTGTACACAGAGAGGTTTCCGTGTTCTCCTCAAGGATCACATAACTAAGAAAGGATAGGTCTGGTTTTGTCCCATTAATTTGTCTCCGGCGATGAAAATGCAGGGGCGAGGCCGTCCCCCATTGCATCCTCTGCCTACACAAGGGAGATCAGCATTTGTGTAAAGTCGATCACATTAACTTCTTATGTCTGGGGTCCAAACTGGCCCCACAGGTCCTTTCTCTGAGAGGGGAAAGAAGAGAAAGGGATGACTTGAGGCCTCTTTTCTTGAACTCACCATAAAGCGGCCAATCTTGTTGGAGCAGGCAAAGAGACGAGGTGGGTGGGCATCCATCTTCTTGTCCTTCAGCCGGGGAGATGTACGGTATGTGGCCTTCCCACCCAGGGCTTCCCAGAAACTATCTGTGAGGGGACAAACATACAAATGGCCGCTATCTTCTTAGCTTCCTCTGTGAACGTATTTCACCAGCTTTGGGGCTCATTAGAGACCTGAGGGAAGAATCCTTACTCCATTGGTCAAACCAACTGTTCCCTATGCCTCCCTTTTCACACAAACACAGCCCTATTAATTCTTGTCTTTCATACCTAGGCCAAAAAAAAAAAAGAAAAGCTTCTTAACTATGCCCCTAGAAGTTACTGAATGATGAATACCCCCAACCCAGCAATACTGCTACTAAGCCTATACCTCAAAAAGATCAGAAAAAAACACTCATATGTACAAGAATATTTATAGCAACTCTTTTTTGATGGCAAAGAATTGGAAACTAAGGGGTTGCCCAAAAATTGGGAAATGGTTGAAGAGATGATGGTATAAGTAGTAGAGTATTGGAGCTACAAGCTGGTTCCAACTGATGGAAAGACCAAATTATTAAATTTTCAGTGTGAAGATTTATACCCCAGAAATTTACAAATACTACAAATCATGGCTTCCTTGATTTTGTTGTTGTCGATTGTCTAGATTTAAGTAAGTGATGGATAAAAATGTTACTGATTCATATTAAACTTAAAAGTATGTTGTGGGTCCTTTTTTTTCGGAGTGCCTATTGTTAACCATTTACTAGCACACTCTTAGGTATATGAATGTAATGTCATAGGAAATGACAAGAGACAATTTTAAACAAACTTTGGAAAACTTGTATGAAATGAGTAAAATCAGAAAAATTTACTCAATAACAACACTATAAAGACCATCAATTTTGGAAGAATTAAGAACTCTAATATAATGAATAACTACCATCCCAGAGAAGTGATGATGAAAATGTTGCCCACTTCCTTACAGACAGGTAATGATTGGACTCAAAGAATAGAATGAGATACATATGTTTGAAGATGGTCAATGTGGGAATTTTGCTTCCCTTAAGTGTTGCCTTACAAGTGTTTGGGTTTTTTTTTCTTTAATTTTTTCATTAGGAGGAAAGAGGAAAAAGGAAAATACTTGTTTGTTAATTGAAAAAATAGAAAATGTATGGGGTGGCTAGGTGGCACAGTGAATAAAGCACTGGCCCTGGAGTCAAGAGGACCTGAGTTCAAATCTGACCTTGGACACTTAACACTTACTAACTGTGTGACCTTGGGTAAGCCACTTAACCCCAACTGCCCCGCTTTCCCTTCTGCAAAAAAAAAAAAAGGTTTTTTTAAAAGAGGAAGACCTTCTTCTCACTAAAGAGAGCCCTGGGATACCCTGTACCTCCTCTTCTTTAGCCTCTCCAAATCTCACCCAAGCTTCAAGGCCCAGCTGGGGTCTCAGCTCCTCTAAAAGACCTTCCCTGATCACTGCAACCCAAGCTGATCTCTTTCCCACCTCCAGATTCCTACAACACTTAAGTCTTGTGGTACTCACTAAAGACCCAGCACATAAAAAATTCATATTTCTTTAATGATAATAATTATTCAAAGCATTTTCCTTATAACAACTCTGTCACTGAAGTTTATTCTGGAGACAGAGAAAGGGATAAAATGGACTCTAGAGAGCCCTCCCTTCCCCAGGCGGAATAAGGGTTAAGTCAGTGAGTTGTAACAGGCTGGTTAAGGCTGCTGGCTAAGCCAGCAGCCTCTGTGCTCAAGACTGCCCACTCCCTCAACATTTAGATCTGCAATGTACTAGAACAGGACAGCTTATCATAGGTGATTTGTAAGCACCCACTAGGCAATCACCCCTCACCATCCCTACCTGGCTCACTGCCCTCAGCCACTTGCACAGGCCGAGCCTTCAGCACGTTTAGCAGTTCCTGGGCCCCAGATTTCTCTGTGTTGCTGGCTCCTTCACCCACCCAGAGATAGGCAGATGATGGGGTTTTCAGGACAAAGGCATCATTGGAGTTCAACTCACTTGCAGCTGGGTTCACCTGTTAGAAAAGTGTGGGGGACCACCCCCAGGGAAATCATTCCATGTACTAATAACCAGATTAAAAATCTTCCTGAAGCTCCCCAAGTGCTTTCCCCACAAGCACCACTCACAGGAAGGGGAAAGAGTTATAAAACATTAAACAAAGCAAGTTCTTCAAGGCCCAGGACAATGAACTAGACAACCATTAGAATATTTATAAAACTAGGGATGAAATAATAACATTAGAGAGGCAGGAAAGCATCACAGATTGGGAATGAGAGGACTGGCATTCCATCCCGGTTTGGCCATCTGCCACCTTTGTGACCCCTGGGCCCAAGTTTCCTCATCTTAGAAAAGAGAAAGCTGAATTAGAGGATCTTCAAGGTCTCTTTTAGCTCTAAAATCCCATGATCCTCTCTCCATCAGGCCACAAGTCTCCCACGATGTATGAAGAATCAAGGGATTCTTCTATTCTGAATGAGGATTCATTCAGCATTGACACTGAGGCTAGTTCCCTGGTCACCTCCCTGAGTTCTCTTCCTTTGAGGTTTGCCTTTCTTCTAGAAGGGCGAAGAGAGAATTATAAAATTCATTGTTGGAAGGGATGCCTTAAGAGGCATCTGGGAACAGCCTGAAGGTCCAGACCATATGACCTGGCTAGAGCCTCCCAACACAAGCTGAGATCAGGTTCATGCTTGAGGATTTTCTTATAATAGCCCTATTAAATAGAGAGTAGAGATATGGACACCATTTTGCAGATGAGGAGCCTGAGACCCATCAAAGTGAAGTATCTTGTACAAAGTCAAACAGCTAGGGTATCGTGGTAGCTCAGGTCTCTGGACTCAAAATTCCTTGTCCTCTCCACTACATCTTGTAACCTTGTGGTAACCTGGCTCTCAGTGGACTTCCTCCTGCTTACATGAAAGGGAGGATTTAGACGTTCAGCTCTTCCTCAGAACTAGCTAGGCCTTAAGGTTTCAGGGAGGTAACCAGTTGTGCTTTCCATTCCTGCAGCGACTTCAAAGTCTCACCCACAGCAGGTCAGAGTATCATTGCATAGGCTCATGGTGAAGGCTGCTACCTCTGGGGTGTTCTGGAGGGGAAGGTTTGGAGAGCCAGGGGCTACCTGCCCTTGATTCTCCCCCTCTCAGTGTGATCCCCTGTGCCTGCTTCCAACCCCAGGCTAGGAGAAATGTGGGAGTTACCTCCACGGCCCTGGTGCCTCCGGAGCTGCTGGAGCGGACCTGGAAGAGGCGGGTACTGGCGGGGACTGTCTGCCCACCCTCTCTGGAAGTGCCGCCTTTGTAGATGATCATAGGCTTACCGCCAAATAGGCTCATCAGGTGGGCAGGCTCCTTGCCCTGCACAACTCGGCTCTAGAAAAAGGCAGTGAAGATGGGGTGTCAGAGCAGCAGTCAGAAGAGAGGCCTGGGGTGCAGATGGGAGTGGAGGGATGTCATTCTATTCTTCCCCTGCAGAAGATCCTCTAGATTCTTCCCCCCACCAAATTCAGGGAGAGTAAAAAGGTATGTTTGTGTGGAGTCTGTGTGTGTCTACACATATGTGACATAGATTCTGTGATAAGGATATGCTTGTGTGTGCTAACAGGCATATAACATGTGTGTATACACATCTACATATGTATGCTGTATGAAATGTGCAGTGCATGGTAGGGGCTAGAAATATATATATATACCTGTGCATACACATTTCACAGAATATGCATGCAGTGCATGTGTAAAACACCATCATGTGTGTGTACATGTGCGTACATATATGTGCATGACACGGTACCAGTGTACAACTCCTTACAAATACTACACCCACATATATATCCATAAAATACTATAATGCACATTTATGTACACACCTATGCATGTGTGTTAGATAAGGTATGCATACAGTGTGAGGGCATTACCAACTGGTTGCACATATGTGTGCATGTGGAGAAGCATGAACAGATATAAACATGTCTATGATGTAAGACAGTAATATTGAAGGCAAGTATGTGTGTATACATGTTTAGATACATACTTATGTATAAATGGCATTCATGCATGTGCCTGCACTGTGGTCAAAGAGCCAGGGCAGATGAGCATCAGATTAAGGTCCTTCAAGGGAAGCAGTGGGCTATGGGATTCTCCCTCTACACACACTGCCCTCTACTCAGATCTTTCCCTTTCAAAGGCACTAAAGATGTCCTGGGATTGTTGGGGAAGGGAAGATGCTATGCCATAGGTAGACAGCGGCAAAGGTCTCCCAGGGGCATCTTGCATTCCCTCCAGCTCTACCATCATGAAGCAAGCATCACACAATGGACCTCTCCACACCTGAGGAAGGCATCAGTCTCCATTGGCTGGTGCACAGGAGGGCCTAGCTCTGGAGACAGAGTATGGCCAAGACTTGGAAGAGAAAGGCTACTCACATGGGATGGAGGGTAGGCACATTACCTGAACTGGAGTACCACCTAATTCCTCATCCAGCTGTACCGTAAGGATGGCAGCTGCAGCACGCTCTTCCTGGCTGGAATCAGCCCCCTGCCTAAAATGATAAGAAGCATCAGCATCAGCATCAGTATCCTCTTTATAAAGGTGGCAAATATAATAGCAAGAACATCAGCCTCATAGTCAGGAGGCCTGGGTTCACAATCTAGTCCTATCACTAAAAGACTACATGACCTCAAGACAAAACACTTCATTTCTCTGGGCCTCGTTTTTCTCATCTGTAAAATGGGAGTCATAATTAATAAACTCTGCACCTCTCAGGCTTGTCATGAGGAAAGCACAGCATAATGTTGAGTTGTTATAATTACTGCCACTTTTCATTTTCACAATGTTTTGCAGAACCCTGTCATTCATTATCTCTACTCAAATACACATGGTTTTTTGGAGTCAGGCATATAATCCTCACTTTACAGATGAGCAAGGAAATTGAAACTCTAAGAGAGGCACCATCTCACCCCCAGATCACACAGTGAGTTTGGGGATGAGTTGGATTGGAACCAGAGCTTCTGACTGACCTGGGAGCTCTCAGTACCCCCACATGCAAATCCCTCTGGAGCTCATGCTCTGTGTAAGGATACTGGCCAGGGCCCAGAAGGTGACCAAAAAGGGACAGGGAAGAAGATATAGAAAGACTCCTGAAAGACCAAGTAGTGCAGGGGACAGAGCCTTGAACATGGGCATAGGAAGACTAAGGCTGGAATCCTGGCTTAGACATTTACTGGCTACATGCCCCTGGGTCAGCCATTTAACCTCTCTGGTTGCTCAGTTTCCTCATCTGTAAAATGAGGGAGTCAGACTCAATGGCCTGTAAGGTCCCTTCCAGCTCTAACTCTCAGCTCTTCTAAGTCTTCACTCCCCAGCAACAGTTCAGAATGAGCAGCCACTATAGAGTCCTTGGGCAAAGGGCATCATCCCATTCAGTTCCTAAGCTGAAGATCTGGAGGTCTCAACAGCACAGAACAATCATTTCTGGGGCCATACGGGTCCCTAGAGATCACACAGGCCAGCCCTCTCATCTTCCAGGAACCTGTGGTGCAGTGGATTGAGAGCTGGGCCTGAAGGAAGATCAGAGTTCAGATCCAGATTTAAACACATACTAGATGTGTGATGCGACCTAAGTCAATGAGTCTCAGTCTGCTTCAATTTCCTCATCTGTTAAATGTGGATAAGAATAGCATCTACCTCCCAGGGGTGTTGTCAGAATAAAACAAAACATGTGTAATGCACTTTTCAAACATTAAAGCACCATATAGATACTAGCTATCACTGTTGCTGTTATTGTTATATTGCCCCAGGACTGTAAGGAACTGTATATATATTTTTTAATCTCAGCACTCTGAGCAAACATAGGCAGTAGGACCCCCAGACTCTGCTGTTCCAGGAGACCTCAAATGCAAGGACAATAATGAAGTCTGCTCATCATGGATCATCATGATCTACACCTGGAAGGAAGCATCTAATCCAGCCCCTCTCATTTCAGCACCCGGAATGGGGAAGTAGTTGACCAAAGTCTGGGGCAGAGGTGGGAACTAAAACCCAGACTTCCTATCTCTCGGGGTCAGCCAGATGTCCTTTCCACCACATCATACTACCTCTCCGTTCCATCAGTTCCAATCAGTGTTGACTGACCAAGTGCCCAGCTGAGAGTCCTCCCAAACGCAGTCTGGCCCATCTTCCCACACCAGGAAGCTCACCAGTTATAGATGATTTGTCCCTGTCGGCCTGCATGTTGATAGTTGTACAGAATGATGTAGCTGTCACCGCCGTAGAACTGGCCATAAGTGGAGGGGTTCACTGGAACTTTGTCAGCACCTTCAATTCTCCATATCTGCCAAGGCAATGAGACAATCAGAGACATGCACAGGGTAGGCAGCTGGGGAGATGGGTTAGGAGGAAGAACCGTTGAGGCTTTCTGGTGATACGGTAGAAAGAGAGTTAGATTTAAAAGAAAAAATATGGGTTCAAATGCAGACTCAAACACAACATTCTAGTGACATGGCCTTGACCTGGGTATGGCTCTTCTTTGGGCCTCCTTTCCTCATCTGTCAAATGAGACAATTTGACTCAATAACTGGTAGCGTCCTATTCAGTTCTGACATTCTGTGGATCTGCGACCTCTCTCAGAGTCACTTCCTCTCTCAGAGGAAGTTTATATTTTTATATACATTTTATTTATATTTTATATGTATTTATATTATATTATATATTTATATAAATAGCTCAGCTTAGGCAGACTAGGCTAGAAATGTCCAACACATAGCCAATACACCACATGGGGCCCACAACACTGAATATAGCCCAAACCAGATTAAAATGTTACTGGGAAATATTTAACAAAATTAAAACATAGATAATATTACATTTTAAAAGGCCGCATTATTGTGGCCTACTTTAAGCTAGGATGCTTATATATGGATTGGTATGGTTTATGTATGGATTTCTCTGAGTCTGACAATCCTGAACTAATTGTCATTCTCTGAAGGGTCATTTACAACATCCTCCTCCACCAATTACTTGGTCTGCCCAGTCACAGCACTTGCGTAGAGGTGAGGAGATGGACTGGTTGAATTTTGGATAATCTCTAATTTTCCCACTGACACACCAGGAGATACCCTGTGTCAATGACACTCATCGGCGGCTCCAAAGGGGGCTGACACAAAGCCTTCTAAATTTGTCTACTGTCCTACATCGCCCTCTGGTGGTCCCATGGGGACAGACACCTCAACACAACAGCCTTTCAAATTAAATCTCAGAATATTAGCACTGGAACCAACTTCAGAGAACATTTAGTCTATAGTTGTGTGTCCTCACCTTACAGATGTGGAAACTGAGTCCCAAAGAAAGGAAAGAGCTTTGAAATAGTGTGGTATAGGATAAAGAGCACTGGATGTAGGGTGAAAAGTCCAAATCTGACTGCCCTTTAACTCTGTATACACTTCAGTTTCACCATCTAAGATACAGCGAGGGGTATTAACAACTTCATCAGGTTGTTATGAAGATCAATTAGATGCACATGTAGAAGGGTTTGTAAAGTACCAAGTTCAACATAAAAGTTAATTATTATCATTATTACTTGCCAAGGTTACCCAGCAAATTGGTGGCTCGGCTGGGAGGAGAAATCAGGTCTCCTGACCTTGTTCCCTATACCAGGCTACAGGTTCCCAACTACAAAGGATCAAAAAACTACTCTGGGGAAGGAATGAAGCCAATGGGAAACCTGTAGCAATTGAATCTGACTCAAAGTCCCTGAGCTCTTCCTCTGAAGGACAGTAGGGAGTAGTGTTAAGACAGCTACTCTGAAGTCAGAAGCCTCAAGTCTGAAACCCTCCTGTGCATCCTGAGGTGAAGCCTTACGCCTCTCTGATGGTCAGTTTTCTCATTTCTAAGATGTTTGTCTTACACAGGAAAACACTTTGCAGGCTTTAAAATCATTAGTGCGAAGGTTGCAGTGAAATTGCTGTGTCAGCTAGGAAGAGCAGAGGATGGAACAGAGCTCTGGACCTGGAGTCAGAAAGACTTGAGTCAGAGTCTAGCCTCAGACCCTTACTAGGTCCTGGGCAAGTCATTTAACTTCTGTCTGCCTCAGTTTCCTCATCTGTAAATGAAGATAACATAGCATTTATCTCCTAGGATTTTTGTAAGGATAAAATGAGATAATATTTATAAAGTGCTTCCAAAACTTTAAAGTGCTATATAAATGAAATTGTTTTATTGTTATTGTTTTAATTATAATATATAATTACATATAACATATAAAAAGTATATATTTGTATACCTTATAATATGGTATACCTTCTATATACTGTACAATATAGCTATAGAATAATAAATATAATAATGCCTTATAATATAATTATAAATCTAGATCTCTTTCCCTAATATGTCTAGAATCTGCAAGAACAATGTGTTTCAATGGAAAGAGCAAGGGATTTGGAGTCGGGAGCACTTCCTCCTCCCTCCTTTCCACCCCACTCCCAATGCTTCCATCGACAGGATACCTGCTTCTGGCCTGTGCCATCATCTTCCATGCCATGCTGGGCAGCCATAGCAGTGGAACTGTGCAGGGTGGCAGCATCGAAAGGCACCCGCTCAACATTGGCGATGTGGCTAGAAATGTAGGCCACTCCCAGGCCCTGGGTCTGATCCGGATCCCTCCAGTTCTTGAAAAATTGCTTGAACAATGGGGTCTCACCACCTTGTGGAAGGACTTGGATCTAGGGAGGAAGAAGGCACAACACAGGACGAAGAAGAGGTTATTTTATCACCAGGCCTCCTTAGGGTCCCCAAGAAAACTGAACTGAGTTTACCCTTTAAGAATCAACGAATTCTGCAAAGTAAAATGTGAAGAACCAGGAAAACATTAACAGGAAACACAATTAACAGTAACATCATGCAGTGATCAACTATGAATGACTTGGCTCTTCTCAGCAATATAAGGATCCAAGATAACTACAAAGGACTGAAGATGGAAAATGCTCTCCACAGCCAGCTAAAGAACCAGTGAACTCTAAATGCAGATTCAAGCATACTATTTTCTCTTACTTTACTTTTTTGTGGGGTTTTTTCCATTTGACCTATTTTTTCTTTCACAACTATGACTAATATGGAAATATGTTTTACATGATTGCACATATATAACCCATATCAAACGGCTTACCATTTTAGAAAGAGGGAAAGGGAAGGGAGGGAGGAAGAAAAATCAGGAATTCAAATTCTTTTAAAAATGAAAGCCAAAAATTGCCTTTACATTTAATTTAGAAAAAATACTATTAAAAAATCAACAAACTCCTCTTTGCAGAAATAGAGTACTCTGGGTATGAAGTAGTACATATACTATCAGGCATAACTGACGTGTTGATTGGTTTTGCTGAATTGTTTTTTCCCTTTCGTTTTTGTTTTGGTTTTGGGGGGTTTTTTTGCTTTCTGGAGGGCAATTGGGGGTTAAGTGACTTGCCCAAGGTCACACAGCTAGTTTTTGTGTTAAGTGTCTGAGGCCGGATTTGAACTCAGGTCCTCCTGACTCTAGGGCCAGTGCTCTATTCACTGCACCACCTAGTCGCCCCTTCCCTTTCTTTTTAATTTTTCTTAGAAGCAATGGCTCACTGGGTAGATGAGTGGGGTATGGGGGAACATATACAGAAATGAAGATGGCATAAAAACAAAAGATACCAATAAGAACAAGATTATTTTTAAAAAGAATGAATGGATTCAACCTGAAGATGCCCTGGATTCGATATCAAAGTACTTGATTATATATGTTATTTCCCCCTATAGAACATCAGCTCATTTTACCCCAGCAACAAGCACATATCCTAGTACATTATTATGCACTTAATAAATTCTCAGGAATAACTGATTGAATCATTGATCAACTTGGTGCCCAGAAACCCTGGAATCCAGTGCTGTGGTTGGACAGAGGTCACAGACTCCAGAAATTTAGAGGAGAGTCACAGGTCAAAACTAGAAAAATAAAATTCTGAATTCAATTAAAAGCAAAATGTATTGTCAACTGTGTGCCATGCACTGTGCTAGGCCTTGGGAGAGATAAAAAAAAAAGTTTAGAAAAGGCACCTTCTCTGCCTTCACTGAGCTCACATCTAGTAGAATATATATATATATCCCCACCAGAATACATAGTAGAATGAATATATGTATATATTATATATGAAAGGAAATCTTTAATTTTAGGTGTACACATGTGAATATTTACAAATAGATACTTATGTACATAGACACACACACATGCAGAGAATTAAAGTCCTCCTCTGAGGTCTCATTGACTCCTGTTGGTGACCCCGAGCTCCCAAAGGCAATATGGCTACTGAATGCAAGCTCTGGGGACCCTACCAAGCTGGAAAAGTTTCAAGGGCAAGCCTGGAAACAGACTATGATCTTGTCATCCACAGACCAGTCTAATTCAAGGTCTAAAGGCTCATCACAATTCAGGATAAAGGGTTTGGAGGAAGGACCCACTTTGATGACGCTACAATAGAAGTAAGTGGCATTTCTTCCCCTATTGTATTAGCACTTCACTGAGGGGAGAGACCATGCCTTACACTTCCATGCTCCTCCTCTTAGGTGCCAGGCACCTGGCAGCAATTCCATAACTTACTTGGTTACCTTGACTGAGCCACCCTCCTTTTCCACTTTCTGATGCTACCCCAGGGCAACCTCCCCTCTCAGGGTTTTTCTATTCCTTTCTCCATTTTATTGGTCCAGGACTTGGGGCACAGGACTGAGTACTCCCTGCTTGAACTGCTCCCCCCAGCCATAAAGGCCTTAGCATCTCACCTGGGTCTGCTTGGGATAGCTCATCTTGGAGATGAAGTCAGTGGCACTTTTGAGGGCAGCATTCCTCTCTTCCATGTTAGCCTGTCTGCCTGTGGGTGAGTTGAGGGAACCATTCAAGTTGGTAGATTCCAAGACAAGAAACCTCCTGCCTGACCACCCGGGAACCCCAATGGGGAGGCTCACTTCAGAGACACAGCTCTGGGGTTCTGAGGGAACCCTGGACCTTCTTGACAACCAGTTAGAATTCAGAACCCCAAGAGAAGGGATCCTGCTCTCCTGACATTCACTATGTGGGTCTGCAGCCAGACATAGCTGAGATTCATATTGCTGTAATGTATTCCAGAAGGGACACAAGCCCTAGGGAATCAGGCACTCTAAGCTCCAAATAACAGGTCCATTTTCCCCATCCTCGTGTGTTTATTCATAGTTAACTTTCCTAATTCCTCTCTCAATAGCAGGTCATTCTGCACCCCCACCCACAATCACTAGACCAGAGGGTCTTATTCTACCACTCAGCCCCCAATAGAATATATATATATACCTATACACACACACGCATATACATATATACATATATACATGTACATACACATATATATATATATATATATATATATTTAACTGGAAAGAACTTCAAAGTCTTACTAATCCAATCCCCTTAATTTTACCACCGAGAAAATTGAGACCCAAACAGGATAAGTGACTTGCCCAAAGTCACAAAGGTAAATGGGGGAGACAGGATTTGAACCTAGGTCTTTTGACTCCAGGATCAATGTTCTTTCCACTGTATCACCCTGCCCGTCCAAGAGTCTTCAGAGAGAGTGGTTTGTAGTCTTAATGTGCACTATAAGAAAAGGGTTTCCACTCATGCTTCCACCCCTGTGCCCTCTCCTTCAGCAAACAGAAACAATTCCTGGATGGAGATAAAGCTGCCTAGAACCACTGAATTGGGAGTCCTAGTGCAAGTGAGATCTGAAATGTTCCCCACCCTAACCCTCATTTTTAGGGTACCTTTCCAGACGAAGATCTTTCCATTTGTGCCGTGGTCCAGGATAAAGCAGTCATCAGAGCTCAGGGCTGCCTGAGCAAAGGGGTTCTCATCAGCCACCAATGACACAGCCATAGTCCCAGCACCATTGGAAACCTGTTAGGGAAGAGAGCAGGGCAGAATCAGCATCTGCCTGTCTAGCTCTTGAAAAGGCCTCTAGGCTTTCTCTCTGATACAGCAGAGGTTCCACATTCACACTTGGCTACTATCTTACTCCCAGACTTGACAGAGTCAGATTCAGAAATCTGGCCCAAATTCCAAAGTTACCACCCTCTCTCACTAGCTGCCTCCAAATGGAACCAAAGCACCCAGGCAATAACGTTTGTTCTCCAAATGTTTCAACAGTATCCTGAAACTTCCAAAGACACTTTTCAGTTATTATCTCCTTTTGTCTGTACAACACACCAGCAATGGTAGTCAAGGCCAAGAGTTGTCTTTTCTCCCCAACTGAGGAGATAAGGGAACTGAGGTCTGGAGAAATGGGGAGTAACTTGATCAAGGTCACACAAAGAGTGTGTGAACGAGAACCCAGATTTCTTGATTCTTAGAATTTAATGTTAGTTTCTCTGTACTGCATTGTTTAAGCCCAGGGGTGTTCCTGATTGCTCTCCTCTATATTTGGAGTGAAACATCTGGCAAAAGCTATGGAGGCCAGGACCTTGGATGGAATCCAGTTTGAGAATTCTGCAAGTTGAACTAGCAGTGACTCTCTCTTGACCCCTCTCTATCCCCACCAGAATACATTTGCTTGGAACACTTTTCATGCCAAGCCCACATCAGACAGATCCCTTGTCCAGCTATTTCACCATACCTTGTAATAATAATAACAAGATGATGTTTATATAGTTTTTAAGCTTTAGAAAGTATTTTCCATCCATGTTTTCATTTGGCCCTCACAACAACCCCAGGGAATGGACAGAGCAGATATTATTAACTCCATTTCACAGATGAGGAACATGAGATTTAGGATTAAGAAGTTAAGTGACCAACCATTGGCCACACAGCATGAAAGAAGCAGTCAGACTTCAAGTTGAATGACTCTGCCTCCAAATTCAGGGTTCTTTCAACTATGCCATGCTGCCTACCTTGTAGAGCTTAGCAAGTTTGCGATTGGTTGCATCCCCCTGGACATTGTCATCTGTTCCTTTAGGCAGGTCAGGCTTGGGTCCCAGGACCTAGCAGAGACATAGAGAGGGAAGCATAAGCCTGTGTACACATGCTAACGATGTGGAAGGTTCCCAGTCATCTGCCCCTCAAGGTGTGGATGGCCTCTGGTTCTAAGATGCCTGAATTGGACCGAACTAAGAGAGGTGAGTACAAGATTACAAAGAAGAAGGATGTAAGGAAAAAGTTCTTAATGATCAGAGCCACCCTACAGCAGATGGGCCATTTCAGGAGGTTGGGAGTTCAATACTACCAGAGAATTTCAAAAGGAGGCTGGGTGATCACTTATCAGGGATAATTCTCTGAGGCCCTTTCCAATTCTGAAATTCTGTGAGATTTTTCCCGAAAGCCTCCTTTCTCCATGCTTATCCTGGTCCTTCCCCTTACTAGTGGGAGCTGGACCACAAGCTGATCACCAGCAGCCACATCTCTAGATTCTTTTCTGTTCAGACATTAGATGGTAAGGTCAGGTACATCAAGGGGCCGTTGAGCATCTGCTTTATGGACTCTGACACACTTGTCTTTCTTTTATGAGAAGAAAGAAGAAACAGGGCCCTAAGACACGAGAGACAGCCCCGAGGTCTGGTCTCCTTGGGAAAGGAATCACTTTAGGGAGCTTGTCCCACCCTAGTAAGCAGGACATCCAACTGATGTCCCCACAGAAAAGCACACCCAAAAGGTGAGGCCTATAGTCCCAGTGTGGACCAAAATATAGGTGGGTTTTTACTCAGTCATCCTAAAAAAACTGCACACTTTTGGGAAAAACTATAGAAAGAAGTCAAAATGACTAATAGAGATAGTCCCTGGGAATTTTGATTCCTCTACAGCAGGGGTTCTCAACCTTTTAATGCTGTGACCCTTTAATGCTCATATGTGGGTATATCTGCATGTGGGCAGACGCACCTGGAGACAGAGAGGAGCAGTGTCTCAGTTCCTAAGACCATCAGAAATATGTGTTTTCCGACAGTCTGAGGAGACCCCTGTGATAGGGTCGTTCAACCCCCCAAAGGTATCATGACCCACAGGTTGAGAACCACTGCTCTTCAGCAACATACAGAAACATAAGCTAAAAGGAAATGTTAAACCAACCCTCCTCTCCCTCCCAATATAGGGTCACAACACCAGCATCACAATGGGTCAAATAACAAGAAGGAAGGCTCACCTGGAGCATCCTCTCAGGCTCAGTTCCCTCTTCTGAAACATACACCTTGGCCCGACCATTCCTCTCATTGTCTCGGATGCTCTTGGACATTTGGGTGGCTTTGAGTCGCTCAAAATTGTTGCATTCACTGCCACACCACTGGTAGATATCCTGCAAGGCACAGACCAAACACATGCTTCATAGTCAGATTCCCCAAACCCAAGTACAAGAGCAGGAGAAGTTAGTTGTGCCAACCTTCTCTCCATTGTCCCAAGAGCAAGAAACAAAAGCAAAACTCAAGTTATGTGCAAACATACAAAAAGAGGCTTATGCATTCACATATCTATACATAGCACTTGTGTCATGAATACAGGTGCCTCTGGAAAGGACTCAACAAGTAATAATGATAGAGGGAGGTAGTGAGGTCTGGGGAGGACACTTACATTTCCCAAGTCGAGGATGAAGCAGTCGCCCTTGTTGAAGCTATCCCATGAAACAGGCATCTCTGTGGCCCGGACCACTCGGCGTCCTTTGAGATGCAACAGTCTCTGCACAACCACCTCGTTGGGCACTACATGCTTGAAGCCAGAGGCCACACCCCCTTTCTGTAGAGTAGAAGGGAAACATGGCAAGCATTACTTCTTTGGTTAGCAGGAAGAAGTACTGAAGGCCAAGGTGAACTGAACAGAAGAGTCTGCTGCCTCCACCGTCTTTTTTACCCCAAAACTTTCCCTTAAGAATTCTCCTTGCATTTATTATGAAATGTTAGAAATACAACCCATTTGCCTCACTGCACTTTGTAGTTATGTGGCCTTGACATTTAAACTCAATAAGCTTCAGTTCCTCATCTCTAAAATCGGGATAATAATACTTTTTACCTCTTGGGATTTTTTTTAAGTGAAAAAATAAAAGGGGAGAAGAGGAAAGAAGGAAGGAAGGAAGGAAAGGAGGGAGGGAGAGAGGAGGAAGGAAAAGGAAAGAAGGGAGCATGGTGTAATAGAAAGGGCACTAGATTTCAATTCCAAGGACCCGAGTTTGGATTCCAGCTCTGCTATTAGCCACAATTGCCCTTTAATCATTCACTTAACTACTCTAAGCCTTAGTTTCCTCATCTGTAAAGTGAAGATACTAATCCTCACATTGTCTCCCTCATAAGGTTGTAGCCAAAATGCTCTATAAACCTAAGTTATCATCACTATTAATACTGTTGTGGTTTGTATTGTTACTAATAAATCCTACAAATCCATTTAGTATGGTGGATAAAACACTGCTCGATTTGGAGTCAGAGGACCTGGGTTGAAACTGGGGCTCTCATATTTACTCTATCAATGAATGAGCATTTATTACATAATATGTGCTAGGTACCAGGGATACAAAAGACAAAAATGAGGCAAGCACTGTCCTCAAGGAGTTTCCATTCTAATGAAAGGATACTACATGTTCCCAGATAAGTGAATACAAGATTGATATATACATACATACATACATTTATGTATATGCATAAAATGATAGTGACTGGAACAATATCTAACAGGGGGAATCTGGAAAGACCTGAAGGGGATTTAAACTGAAGGGAGCAAGGAGTTCCAAGAAATAGAGATGATGAGAGAAATTATGGGAAACATTTTGTGTGAAGACTTAAGGCCAGGACATTGGACGTCATATACATAAGAAAGTAAGTAGAATATTGTGTGGGTGAGTAGGAGTAATATGTCATCAGCCCAGAAAAACAGATAGGCTAGAATTGTATGGTGAAGTACTTTCAATATCATCAGAGGAGTTTGGATTTGATCTTAATTTGTAATCAGGCGCCACTGGAGGGTAGAGGAGGGTTAAACCAAATTTCCTTCATGCCAATATAATATTTTATCTTTTGGCCTCTTCTTTTTTTCACTCTTCCTAAACCTATTTCTCATTCTCTCCATAACCTCCAATCCCTCCATTCCTCAATAGTATCCTAAGTCACAGCCCCTTCTCTGGGCACACTCTTTTTTCCCTTCCCTTAGTGAACCAGTTCAATGCCTCACTAACTTTCACCCTCAAATTCCTTGTTTACTGGTCCCATTATTGATCACACCTGGCCAAACCACAACCTTAGACTACTCCCACTATCCACCTCCTTTGTTTTTACTCATATGCTACTGAACCGAATTGCAGGAAATTACAAAATCATTCTGAGCAGGCCCATTGCAAATTTGTTAGCTAATATCAACTGCCACATCAACTGCTTACTACTCTTCCCCAAATGAGTCCCGCTCACCAGAGCTGCTGTTCCCAATCTTCTCTTCTCTCCTCAATACTCCCATAGTATCCCCTTTCCCAATCCCATTAGCCAAGGACCCCATCTCATACTTCACTTTAAAAATAGAAAATATTTGGGGTAGCTAGGTGGCACAGAATAGAGCACCAGCACTGGAGTCAGGAGGACCTGAGTTCAAATCTGGCCTCAGACACTTAACACAAAAACTAGCAGCATGACCTTGGGCAAGTCACTTAACCCCAATTGCTCCTCCAAAGAAAAAGGCAAAAAAAAAAAAAACCAACCCTGAAAACATTCAGTGACAGCTTCCTTTTTTCTTCCTCATCATACATCTCTCCAATATTTTACATCTCTTTACTATCTCTTTTATTCTCTAATAATGAGATGGTCCTTCTGCTTGCAAGATCAGCTCCTTCACATGTGTCCATGATCCTATTCCTTTCCATCTTCCCCAGCAGGGTGCCACCCCCTATGATCCCCACTAACTAATCTTTCATCTCTCCCAATCCATAGGTTCCTTCCTTACTGCCCACAAACAAACCCATGTTTTTCCCATCCTGAAAAACCCTTAATATAGCCTACCATGACCACCAGCTATCATTCTTTATTTTTCCCTCTCTTCTCAGTTAAACTGAAAAATGGAGTTCAACTCATCTACATTTAGTGCGTCCACTCCCTTCTAAATCCTTTGCAATCTGGCATGCAACTTTAACATTCGATTGAAACTGCTCTCTCCAAAGTTAACAATGACCTCAACTGTCCAATCTAATGGCTTTTTTTTTTCACTTTTTATCCTTAAAAAACAAAAACCTCTCTTCAGCATTTGAGACTATTGTTCTTCCCTCTTGGATACTCTCTGGATTTTCAAGACACAGCTCTCTCTTGATTCTCCCTCCACCTGGTTGTTCCTTCATCATCTTTATGGAAACTCCATCTGTGACACCCACCAACTCTGTGTCCTTTTTTCTCTCATTTAGTGACCTCATCAGCTCCAATATATATATTTATCTCTATGCAGATAATTGCCAGAACAATGTATCCAACTATTTCTACAATATCTCTTATATGTATCCCCTCATCTCTACCCACACAGCCACAACCTTAGCCCACACCCTCATAACGTCTTTGCTCAGACTACTGCAATAATTTTCGAATTGGACTCCTTGTTTCAAGTCTCTCCCTATTCTAATCTATCCTACACACAGCTTCAGAATTAATTTTTTAACTATGTTACACTCTCTTCTCAATAAACTCCAATGATATTACCTCTATATCAAATGCAGATGAAATAAAACTCTGTTGTTTGTCATTTAAAGCTCTCTGCAACCTGACTCCTGCCTAGCTTTCTATTATTTTAACGCGTTATCCCCCTCTACATAATCTATGGTCCAGCCATACTGGCCGACTTGCTATTTCTCACCCATGACACTCCATTTCCTAACTTCTGGCCTTCATACTAAATATCCCCCATACCTGGAATGTTCTCACTCCTGACTTCCAACTCACAGAATCCATGGCTTACTTTAAAACTCGGCTGAAGAGTCACTTCCGCTAAGAGGCATTTCACCAGCCCTCTGCACCTTTGCCAAGTGCTAGTCCCTTCCCCTCTAAGGTTACCTTGTATCTACTCTGTATGTATCGCTAATGTACCTATTTATACTTATATTGTCTCCTTCCTTAGAATATAAGATTCTTGAGGAAAAACACTGGTTTTGCTTTTTCTTTCTATCCCCAGCCCTTAGCACAGTGCCTGGCACATCATAAATGATTAATAAATAATTGTTGATTGATAACTGCGCTTCGGTTTCCTCTTCTGCAAAATGAAAGAATTGGACTTAGAGAAATTCTAAGGATCTTTCAAACTCTAATATTCTATATACCAAGCAACGTCCCTTTCCATTCTAACATTTGATTTTCTATGTTCTATCACCTTACGTTCTAAGTTCCTTTCCAGTTCTAGCACTCTTATGTCCTAAGGTCCCTCTCAGGTCTGTGGTCATTTGTTGAACAAGGGAGTATTAAATTAAAAACTAACTATGTGCAAGATAATAGTGCTAAGTGCTAGAGAGAAAAGAGGGAGAAAATAGCCCATGATCTCAAGGAGTTCACATTCCCCTGAGTAGGAATATGACATGTATACAATAATTTAAAAGTAGGCTATGATGGGTGCAAAGGAGAGATCCAGAAAAATGGTTCTAAGAATATGGCAGGAGGGAATTAGGGAAGGTTGCATGGAAGAGGTGATGAGCTGAGCTCTTGAAAGAAGAGATTAATTCCAAAATGCAGAGGTGATAAAGGAGTACATTATGGGCTTGGCTTCACTCAATCCAATGCACCAACGCAAGAAACAGCATGTTGATTTTAGGTACCAGCCAGTAAGACCAGCTTGGCTGGAACCAAACACGTAAGAAGGGCAAGATAAAATTAGGCTGGAAAGGTAGGTTGGAGCCAGCTTGTGAGCCTGGGAAGGGTCTTAAAGGTCAAGCTGAGCTGTTTATATTTTATCCTACAGGCAACTAGGAGACAACAAAGGTTTTCTTGGCAACTCTAGCTTTCTATGATTCTACCTCTAAGTGGCTTAACAGCATCTTTCCCCACCCCTCCCTGTAGCCCAGGCCAGGACACAATTGCCTCCCTTCTGTTTGTTTGCAGCTCTGTGGAGCCTTTCAGAGAGGCAAGTCTTGCATCAAGTCTTGCATAATACTCTGCTCCTTTGGGATCTATAATTTATGAAGGAATCCAGCCTGGTGCCTTTTCCTACTATTGCTAGGAGAATTAAGTGACTTAAGAAGGTTTGAAAAATAGCAGAAAATACA
Organism: Pseudocheirus occidentalis; assembly: GCA_028646575.1. Classification (NCBI taxonomy): domain Eukaryota; kingdom Metazoa; phylum Chordata; class Mammalia; order Diprotodontia; family Pseudocheiridae; genus Pseudocheirus; species Pseudocheirus occidentalis. The sequence goes on along the minus strand of CM053595.1, from coordinate 73,857,815 downwards.
GCTCCATTTTTTACCACTACATCCCTCTTCGTGCAGAAGAAAGAGGAGAGAAATTGGAATCAGAAGATCAGAAGTCCTAGCTATACTACTTACTAGCTATGGAATCTGGGGCAAGTCACTCCTACCTCTCTGAGCCTCAGTATCCTCATCAATAAAACATTATCCTGCCTCACAAGTTTGTGTAGAATATATGGGAAATGTTTGGTAGCTACAACTTTAATTTAAAACGTAATTTAATTATTTTTTCATTTAAAAAAAACACATCTAAAATAAGCCCCAGATAATCTCCTTTCAAATACTTAGGGCCTTATTAACTATCAAGCTCAGAGTCATTCTTTGATTATCATTCTCTGGCGTCTCCTCTGATCATAGGCCCAGAAGGAACATGGGAGTGATATAGTTCAAATTCCTCATATAATTAATAATATCTAGAATCTTTTTCACATCTAGGTTCTTATGTTTAGGGTCAGAAAGGACCTCAAAGTTCATCTCATCTAAACCCTTTCTTTTGAGAAGATGTGAAATCAAGTCCCATAAAGGTTAAATGACTTGTCCAAGGTAACATAGGGAGTAAGCAAAAGATCCAGGATTGAAAACCCAGAATCTTTCTGCTGTGCCACCCTGCCCCTAGCTACATTGATGACAGGTAATTTGATTAGCTACTATGCTCCTCATTTGACAGCCGTGGACACTGAGGCCCAGAAGTGAGTGACTTACCCAAAGGTCACACAGCTAGCTTCTTTGCTGCCTACTTTCTGATTTCTGGTTCAGTGCCCTCTCTACTATATTATCTCCAGATTTTCACTCTCCCTTTCAGATTCCACTTATGCCACTGTCGTTTGGGACTGACTAGAGATTTTCCTTCACTCAGGTCTTTAAGCAGAGATTGGATAACTGACTGCTTGACATGTATGTTGTAGAGGAAATTATTGTTCAGGTAGAGAATGGGTTAATCAGTCTCTGAGGTACTTTCAACCTTTGAGATTCTATGTGATTTCAAATGCCTTCATATTTCTATTGCCTAGTATATAGTAGGTGTTTAATAAATGTTGAAATCGGGGCGGCTAGGTGGTGCAGTGAATAGAGCACCGGCCCTGGAGTCAGGAGTACCTGAGTCCAAATCCGGCCTCAGACACTTAACACAAAAAACTAGCCGTGTGACCTTGGGCAAGTCACTTAACCCCAACTGCCCTCTAAAAAGCAAAAAAAAAAATAAATGTTGAAATGCATTCTGCCCTCTGGGGCCAAGATGAACAAACCTGCTTCCCCTTCTACGTGGTACCTTTTCAGACCTGTAAAGATCATGATCTAGTCTTCCCTAGGTCTTTTCTTCTCTAGGCTAAATATGCCCACTTTCTTCAACCCATTAATGTTTGACAACAAACATTTCTTAACCTTAGGCTAATTCTAATAGATAAATATTATAAAATCAAATGACAATAAATAAAATATTATGTTATATATTGATAAATGTTATCTTTGATAATATAATACAATATCCCCTATCTATATTCATATGCCATGGTTTCCACATTCATAGCATGTTGAAGTTGGAAAGTATTATCTAATATCAGAGATATCAAACTTGCTGCCTATAGTATGGCCAGAACCAGATTAAAATGTAATTGGGAAATGTTCAGCAACATAAGTAAAATTACAATTCAACACAGAAAATGTTAAGTTGTGGTTTTCAAAGGTAATGTGTGACCTACAATGATCCATTTCTATTTAACATCATTGACCTAAGCCAAAATGTTCCATTTTACAGATCAGGAATCAAGCCCAGGGAGGGGAAGAGATTTGCATATGATTATAAAGCCAGGAAGCAGCAGAGATAAGATCCAAGTTCAAGTCTCATACCTATGAATTTCTATCTGCAAAGTACAATGAGACTTTTATGCCAGTTTCCCAATGTTCTGCCCCTCCCAGAAGCACCATGGGAAAACACACCCATTCCTTTGTGATCACCCACATAATAATCCCTTGTTTCTTTAGAAGTTTTGAGGCCTTTCCTCTCCATCATCTCATCTGATCCTCACAAAAGCCCTTTAAGGTAGGCAAGGCAGGGACGATTATTCCCATTTGTCAGATGATGCCGAGTGAGGTGAAGTCATTTATCCATAGTTATCTAAGCGCAGGAAAACCTGGTCTCCAGATTCCTAGGCCAATGCTATTCCCACTACACCCTCAGTCTCCACCACCCCCACCTCCACCCCTTCCACATAATGAAAAATCCAGGCCTCTGGTCCCATTCAGGAGGGTTATTCAATCCCAGCTGTGGGAATGAACTAAGCCAAAGGAAGGATCAGTCTGGAGCCTGGGAGACCCAGACCCTGGGTCAAGTTCAGTTTAAGTTTCTTTCTTTCTTTTAAATAAGAGAAGTAAGAACACAACATAGTTGCCTGTTGCTAAGGAGAAGATTCATCCAAAATCAGAGGTTCTCTAGGGGCTCTTGTGGTAACAAGAAACTCTTTGTGAGTGAGATCTTGAGAAATAATGTGTAAATGAATCAGAATCAGAGTCAAGTTCCCCTCAGAGACACTAAAAGTGGTTTGCTCACATTTAACAGCTCACCGGCCCCAGGCCAGCCATCCCCTTGGCCAAGACCAGGTTTGTGCTTGGCTAAGTTTCTTTCAAATTCCCCACTCAGAAACAGCCAACAACTGTTTATGACCTGGAAAAGCCTATTTCCACCTTCTCCTTTCCCTGACAATATCTGGGGGGGGGGGGGGGGGGGG
>CM053595.1:73820272-73842727 GCA_028646575.1 Pseudocheirus occidentalis | reverse complement strand
AGTGGGATCAATGTTCTGGGCTGAGGGGTAGGGGCAAAAAGGGGAGAAAATTCGTAATTTAAAACCTTGTGGAAAAGAATGATGTAACCAAGAAAACAAATTTAAATTTAAATTTAAAAAAAAGTCAAAAAAAAAAAAGAAAGTATATCACCAAAGTCTTGGAAAAGAAAAAGAATGAAAGATATGATAAATCACCATAAATCAGTGTGATCCTGGGAAGAGTGATCTACTTGTAAGATACAAGGGGAAATGGTTCCTCTGGCCTCTAGAAGATTTTTTGTATGTGTGTCCTGAGGCACAAAAGGAGTCATTAGGGATTTGGATGCAGACAGTTATGCTATAATGGGACATAAATCATTATGCTTTGGACAATGAGGAAATTTGCTTATGGGAGTGGACATCAGAAAGAATATACCTAATAAGTTATTGTGAAGTGGTACAGTTTTCTGAGCTATTTCACTATTTCTTTTTCTTTTAGCTTTTACATGGAAATATTTGCTTCCAAAGGTATAAACACAAATGCACTCAATTACTCCCCCCAACACCGCGAGGCATAAGCCTTCTCCCCACTTCTCTGCTTCTTGTATTACCTCAGTCCTGGAAGGGAAGGGGATTTGGTTCATAGCTTCCTGTAGAGTACACAGTACTAGTTCCAAGTCTAAAATTCTTGGGCTCAAATTCCAGGTATTCTAGTTTCTCAGAGTTTCCTTACTAGGCTGACTGGCTGAACCATCCCATTTATAATTCTGGCTTCAAGGTTGTCATGGTTCCAACTCCTGAGTGCGGTGGGGATCATCTCTAGCACCTGAAACTGAGGAAAACAACACAAAACAGAAATACCTCCCCCTTTTCTGAGAGAGAGAGAGAGACAGAGAGAGACAGAGACAGAGAGAGAGCACAGGAGAAGGAAGCCTTCCTCTCTTACTGGTTCAGTTTATAGCATCCATATTGTGGTTGAGGGATTTTCATTCTCTGAGGAGCACAGGAAAGAAAGCAGCTGAAAGAGAATCTATCTTGCTGTTTCTTGCAGAAGAAATCACGCAGAAACAAAATTCACCTTATGCTCAAAACATTCCTTAATACATCAGTTACATTGGATCAAATTTGTGTTTCCAAAACATGTATTATAGCAGAACTGATTGTACTGGTCTGGAGTAAACAAACACACTTTGATGAGGCAGACTGACAGTAATAGAAAGGTGTTCCCCTGAGAAAGTTAACAATTGCCATCTGTTGGTCTTCTAGTCTATGGAAAACCTCTTGTGTATAAGGACTAGTGTTTATAGACAGAGCAAAGAAGAGATGTGAAAGAGACTTGTGAAATGGAATGACCTCCATCTGTAGGGAGCTCAAGAAAGTTGCTTGGAGCTGAGGGAAGCTATATGTAACAGGATTATTGGAATGAACCTATGAGAGCAAATTGCAGCCTATGATATCTGTCAGAACATCTGAATATAAGAGCAAAGAGAGAAAGCAATATTGTAAGCAACTGTGGAAAGGATCACCAGGGTAGAAAAGCACCTCCAGAACTGCCCCCCCACACACACACCTTCCCCACACACAGACCTTGCTCAGAACAGTAATATAAGTCACTCAGACTCAACAGGCTTCTGGGAAGGGTCTTGTCCATGGTTGAATATTATTTTATTTTCTATGGGCTTTGATAAGAATTCTACGGGTTTCCCATAACCCTTAAATAAATGTACCCATACTCTGAGGTTTGTGAGCCTCAATGTTCATAATAGAAGGTGATGACCACACCCTGAGGGTGTGGAGGAAGAGTATCAGATAACAGAGCTTTTGAGGGGTAGAGGAGTAACAAGTCAAAGAAGTGAGTTTTCCAAAGTATGTTATACAGGATGGCTCAAAAATGGGGGTAGGGTGGGGGAGGGGATAAAGGTGAGGAGGGGAAGAGAGCAAGCAAAACACTGAATTAGTGGCTGGGATATACATATATCTTTGCCACAAGTGAACCATGTGACCTGACCAAATCACTTCCACTCTTTGGACCTTAATTTATTCATATATGAAATTAGGTAGGATAACTTCTAAGGTCCTTTCCAGTTCTAACTTTTGCTCCTGTTATCCTTAAGGAAAAGAGCTGGGTCTCATTCATCTCTCCATCTCCTGGCAAAGTCTTGGACTTAGAATCAGAGGATCAGGATTCATATCCAGGCTCCAACACTTGCTAGCTATCTGACATTGGGCAAATTACATTATATCTATGAGTCTCAGTTTCTTTAATTAAAACTTACGAGACTTCTTTTGCAGGGTTGTCATGACAAAAACACTTTGGAAGTATTAGAAGTGTTACAGAATTGCTAATTTTTAATATAACCATTGTTGTAACTGTAACCTGAGGTTCAAGCCTGAACACATGTATCAGTCTCCTCATTAGGAGAGAGAATGATTACGTCATGCTGTGTGCCTATATGAGGTGTAGAGCCTAGGAAAGAATAGACCTGCTTTCTTACAGCTTCAAGAGAGAACACAAGTTTTATGCTCTCTAGGGGAAGAGACCCTTGGAGAGAGAGAAATGACTTTGAATAGCAATAGATATGTAGAAGAGCCAGCGCCTCCACATTCCTCTGATTCCTAGATTGCCTCCAAGAGATTTTGAGGAATTTCCCCTTGGGTGAGATCAGAGACTCTCTCTAACTCTCAGTGGGAGAACTCATTGATCTATGTTTTGTCTGGTAAATTCTGAATCTGTATAACTATTCTGATTTCTGTTTTCCATCTGCTTGAATTTTTCTAAATTTTTGCTAATCATTATTTGAGATGGTCTTTTGTATAGCTAACATTTATGGGAAGGGATTCAAACTTTTGTATATACATTTGAGACACTCCATTTCCTATAAGAGATAGCAGCCAGGAAAGTGGCTTGAACTTAAGAATGAAATAGTTTCCCTTTGATTAGCAATATTTGGGAGTGCAGATAGATATAATTCTAATTTTGTGACCACTCTCTGGGGAGAGCAGAAAGGCTCAGCTGTGGCTTCAGTCTCTTGTTCTTCTTGGAGATGAGTGGATACGATTTCAGTGATATCTGTCAAAGACTCCCTTTGAACTAGATTTAGACAACCCATGTGGACATATATATCTTACCTACATGGGCAACATATACCTTACATTTATCATAACTATTAGGTATACCACAAGATCTCTAGCTGTAAAATTATATGAAGTTTAAAAAGTTATCATATATACAAACACATATGTGTGTGTTTGCTTTTAAAAATACCAACATTACTTCTTTTATTAATGTGTTAGAAAAAATGCCTCCCTGCTTAGTTGCTTTGGGTTAACCTTAGGAGATTCCAAACAACTCATAATATGCAATCAGAACAATGAAATACCTATGAAGTTCAATGAGCCCTTGGCTAGAACTCTTACCACATAATTAATGCCTTATATTTCACTTGATCTCAATCCGAAGAACTTAATGCCCTAAAATCCATTAACTATTTCAATATTCCAGATGAATCTTCTGGGGAAATATGAAACCTGTACCTAGACATTTAATTGACCTTTTGATTTGTGGTTTAATAATAAGCCTTCTTTTCTTCATCTCCTTCATTCCCTTTCCCTTTTTCTCTCCCCATTTTCTTTTCTTTCTCTCCGCCATTTCTTGCCCCTTTATTCTCTCTTTCTCTATTTTACTATAAACCAGTTTTTTTTTATTTGCTTGCCATCCCATCTTACACACACACAAACACACACACACACACACACACACACACACACACACACATTATAGGTCTCCCTTCAATGCCCAGTATAAAATACTATATTCAATTCAAGAAACATTTACTGATAATAGTTGTTATTTCTTTAATACTTAATGGTTTATAAGTCAATGAATAAGCATTTATTATGCATAGTATGTTCCAGGCACTATGAAAACAAAGAAAATTTTTAAAAATTTCCCTCTATTAAAGAGCTTACTTATATTCCGCTAGGCTAAGGGAAACATCAAATATAGATATGTAAATAGTGATATGCTGGTAAATGTTTAACAATAGGGTCTCCAAAAAAGTATTGATGGCATATGTTTTAAAATTTTTATTTAGTATTTAATTTTTCCCCAGTTACATGTAAAAACAATTTTTAATATTTGTTTTTAAAACTTTGAGTTCCAAATTCTCTCCTTTCCTCCTTCCCTGGCCCCCCTCATTGAAATGGCAAGCAATTCTGTATAGGTTATATATGTGTAGTCATGCAAAACATATCCATAATAGTCATATTGTGAAAGTAAACACAGACCATAAAAACTCAAGAAAAATAAAGTAAAAAAAAAGTATTCTTCAATCTGTATTCAGACACCATCAGTTCTTTCTCTGTAGATGGATAGCATTTTTCATCCTAAGGATGACATGTTTTAAAGCTTAATTTGCATTATTAACATTTCCCCATCATTTTCTTCAGTCTAGATAATCAAATAATAAATAAAGCCCTGATTTGTATCATTTGCTGATTTCCAAAGTATAAATGCACATGCTGATATTTTAACAATTGACTCTCCCATATGAGCTACATAGTAACTACAATGAGTAAATAGCAAGTACAATAAATTGAATACATAGTAATATTAGGGAGCTCAGTAGCTGGGGAGATTAAGAAAAGCCTCATGTCAGAAGCAGCACTGAGACATTCTGAGGGAAGCTAGAGATTCTCGGAGTAGGAGGTGAGCAGGAAGTGCTTTTCAGGTAAGAGGGACAGCTTGTACAAAGACACAGAGAGTGGAGATGGAATACTGTGTGCAAGAGACAGCCAGGAGGCAGGTTTGACCGGAATATAGACTACAGGAAGGGGACTAAGTGTAGTAAGCCTAGCAAGTTAGGCTAGAGGTAGAATATGAAGGGCTTTAGATGTCAATCATAGGAAAAGCAAGAGGAAGCCCCTGGAGGCTCTTGATCAGGAGAGGGGAAGGGAAGAGAAGGGAATAGGCATTTTTATATAGCACCTATTATGTGCCAGGCAATATACTATGCACTTTATAAATATTATTGAAGTTGATCAGAAGGACGACATGGTCAGATCTTTGTTTTAGGGATATCACTTTAGCAGCCATGTGGAGAACAGGTTGGAAAGGGAAATAACTAGATGTAGAGAGACCAAGTAGGAAACTTTTGCTATAGCAAAGTATATAACCATAAATTGAGATTAAAAAAAAAAACAAATTATGTATATGAACAGAATGGGATATTATTATACTGTAAGAAATGAAGGAAGGTATAGATTCAGAGAAACCTGGGAAGACTTGTATAAATTGATACAGTCAAGTGAGGACTAGGACAACAACTTATACAAGGAAAATGCTAATATAAAGGAAAACTTTGAAAGAATATAGAACTCTGATCAGGGCAAGGACTAGTCATCTTGGCAAAGAGGTGACAGAGCCAAGATATAGAATTTTATAATTATATGTGTATATATCTATAGTTATAGATATATACACATATATGTATATACATATATATATATAAGATGTAATCACAGATATATGTAAATATATGATACATTTACATTCTCTATTTACTCTGCACATATACATTCAGACATGGTCAATGTGTGAATCTGTTTTGCTTGACTTTACTTATTTGTTATAGGCAGCAGCATAGTATAATAGACCTGAGTTCAAATCCTGCCTCTGCCAAGTGTTGGTTGTGTGATCCTGGGCAAGTCACTTAATCTATCAGTGCTATTGACAACTCTCTTTAAGATTATAAACTGTAGAGAAGGTACTGACCTACATTAGCAGAGGGAGCTTCCTCATCAGGGAATTTCTCTTCCCAATGAAATCACAGGTCTAGTCCCTATTTTCTACTTATTTGTTACTGATGAGGGGAAGGAATTGTAGGGGAAGTATTAGAGGGAGTGATCATGATGAAAGAAAGAAAGAAAGAAGAGAAGGAAGGCATGAAAGAAAGAAAAGAAGGAAAAGAGAAAATAAGATAATTGAACATTTAAAAATAGAAGGGGGAACAGATAAGCAGGACAATTTTCTTTTCATGTTAATTTTAATGTGCACTTTAAAAAAAAACTACATACAATACAAATTCAAAACTTCATATCCAATCCTCTTTTTCCATTCTTCTTTATATATTGAACTATTCAGGTTTTTTGGTGTTTAAGTTCAAAATAAAAAAGAATGAGCAGCTAGATGGACAGAGAACCAACCCCAGAGTCAAAAGGATCTGAGTTAAAATCTGGCCTCAGACATTTACTTGTGTGTAATCAAGTCACTTAACCCTGATTGCCTCAAAAAAAAAAAAGAAAGAAAAGAAAAATAAAATGTCTTAATAACAAAAGTAAGATTCTTAAAAGTAGAAATGAATGATAGTCTTTTACTGGTATAGTAAAAAGAATGAAGGTGGAAGGTGTATATGAAGTTCAGAAAACAAAAAAGTAGTCCAGTTTGGCTAAAACATTGCATGTGTGAAGGGAAGCTATAAGTGTACGTGGATACTTAAGGGATGGAGAATTAATGATGAACCAGCAAAATAGACAGGTAGGAGAACCAGGAAAGAGTAAATTTGTCTCAGAAGCAAAGGGAGAAGAGAATATCCAGTACGACAATGTTGTCGGCAAAGTCAAAAGCTATGAGGGGTCAAGGAGAATGAGGCATGAGAAGCACTACTAGATTTGGCAACAGAGTTACTGTTAGCTTTGGAGCAATTGCAAGGGATTGGAAGGAGTTGAGGATAGGTGGGTTTTGAGGAAGTGGAGTTAGAAAGAGTAACAAATATTTTCTGGCATTTTCCAAAGGTAGAGAGTGGAGACAAAAGAAGATAGCTTGGGGGAGAAGGCAGGGTTTTTTAACTGAGAGAAGATCTAAGAATGTTCTGAGACAATAAGAAGACAGTAGATAAAGAAAGACTAAAAATCTAAGACATGGAGGAATGATCCAGGAGATAAATTCCAGGAAAAGACAAGAAGTGATATCAATGGCCAAGGAGTGGGGTGAAAGCCATATCCATTAACTTATTTAATCCTTGAAAATATTGTATGAAATAGGCAGCACAAATATTATTATTCCCATTTTATAAATTAGGGAACTATGGGCTCAGAAACATTAAATTGTACAAGGTCACACAGGGAGCAAATACCAGAGCTGGGATTCACACCCAGTTTTGCTAACACTTGTGCCATTCAGTTTCCACCATAACTAAGAATGAAGGAGATCCATTATTTACTTAGGGCAATTAGGTGGCACAGTACATAGAGAGCCAGATCTGGAGGCAGGAAGACTCATTTTTATGAGTTCAAATCTGGCCTCAGAAACTTACTCACTCCAGTATCTTTTTGAAGAAGACCCCAAATGGCATCACAATGAGTGGGACACAACTGAATAAAACATTATTTGCCTACAGACATCTAGGGAGTTAATGGCAGAGCTGAGACCAGAGGCCAGGCCTTCTGATTGACAGGCCAGTCTTCATTGCACTGGACCAGAGTCCTGCTTTTTCACATAGGGCATTTGGTTTTTGACAGAATTTCTTCTACTTCATTAAGGTAAGTCAACTAGCATTCAACCAACCAGGTACCTAGCATTTAACAAGTACCTACTATGTGCCAGGCACTGTGTTAAGTGCTGGGGACACAGAGAGAGGCAAGGGAGTCCTGGCTCTCAAGGACCTCACAGTTTAATGGGGGAAACAACATGGAAACAACTATACATGTTAAGGTGGTCCCCTTGCTATTATATGAAATACAGTCATGACCAACAGTAAATGAGATTATCACCAGTTCTTTCTGAGTTCAAGAAGAGCAAACTTCCTTACTGTTCTCCAATTTTTCCTTTGTTGCAGTGAGGTGGTGAAGTGGAGATAGTGAACAACAATAGTTTTCCTTTGCATTATGTATACAGTAGAGGAAATTATCTTTGTAAGAATTATTAGATTTCTCAACATCTGAATGTACACAAATCTCATAAGTAAATTAAAAAGCCTTAAATTTGGGGTTTTAAACACCAATACAATTGCTCAATGGTAATATGTTTTAGGGTTGGTGGCTGAAGGGAAAAAACCATCAACTTTGCCCCAGGTATTTTTATGCCACTGTCATTTCCTACAGTTTCCTGACCATGGCTCTTCTCTCTGACTATCCCCATGCCACCAGAAACTTGGACTCCACCACTGGCTCTGCCTATTTCTGATAGATAAGTCTTCTGCCTATCATGTTGGAAACCACTGGTTGCCATATCACTTCCACTTCCTTCAGTCTCCCTACCATGCTCCCCCTTCATTTGCAGCATCCCTTTTATATTGTCTTCCTTCCTTAGAATGGAAGCTGAGTACAGGGACTGTCATACTTGCTTTTATTTGTGCATTTAGCATAGTGTCTGGCAGATGGTAAGCACTTAATGAATGCTCTATCTTTATTTTGGGGTATCCAGGTGGCACAGTGGATAGAGTGCTGGGCCTGAGTCAGGAAGACTCCTCTTCCTGAATTCAAATCTGGCCTCAGATGCTTACTAATTTTTTGATCCTGGGCAAGCCACTTAACCCTGTTTGCCTCAGTTTCCTCATCTATAAAATGAGCTGGAGAAGGACATGGCAGACTATTACAGTATTTTTGCCAAAAAAATTCCAAATGGGGTCATGAAGAGTCAGAGGTGACTGAAAAATGAATGAACAACAATCTTTATCAAATGCTTTCTAGAATCATAAAACTAGACACTAGGCCAGGAAAAAAGACTCTGGGACAAGGAAAAGAATATGATAGCTAGGAGCGGCTTCCAAGCATGGTATGGAAACTCTAGATCAGTATATCCAACCTCTTAATTTTACAGATGAGGAGATGGCTTCCAAAGAGTGGTGGTTTGGTGGTTTGTCCAAAGGTAAGCATTTTGTAAATGATAGAATAGGGACTCCAAATGATTTTTCTGTTGACAAACATGGTATTCTTTTCCTATAATTATTAAGGTTATTTTTCATGGATATAGTGAGTTTTCTCCCCTGGCTCTGATTTCTGTTCCTTAGTTTACAACTTTAGTAAGATCTCTTTGCAGGGGCAAGAAGTTAGAAAACATGAGTTGTTGTCCCCAGCTGTGCAGGTCACTTGGTCTGTCTTTGCCTCCAATAATATCTGCTCTATCTAAACTCCTATGATTAAAGGATTAAATTAGATAATACAAATAAAAACACTTTTAATATCATAGTTAACAGACATTTATTAAAGGCCTACTGGATTTCAGGTAGTCTAGGTGCTAGGGACATAAATGTAAAAATGATACAATTCCTTCATTCTGTCCCTTATACCAGATACTCCTCTGACCAAGACCATTTCTCATGTACAGATTAAGTATAATAGCTCACTAAATATTCTAACTTCCTTATTGAAATGGGTAGTACTTAGGAGCCAGGAATTCTGGTCAGTGTCTATCTATTTACCCACTATCCTCTAAAAACACTTTGAGAATTATAGAATCTCAGTATGGAAGGGACCTTAAAGCTCATAGGATCTAGAGTTTAAAGGGACTACAGACATTTAATCAAGACCCTTCTTTTACAGATAAGGAAACAGTTCCTAGAACATATCAGGAGCTTAATAAATGTTGGTTGACTTGACTGAAGCCCAGAGAAATTAGAAAATGCCCAAGTTTACTTAGCTCTTAGGTAGCAGAGCCAGATTAAAACACATATCTAATGCTTTTTCCCACAATACCGAGTCCAATCTCCATTAAGTATAACAATCTCCTTTATGTTATCTTTGGGAGCTCCATCTAGTTTTAATCCAGTTTTGATTAAATACCTTCATAACAGGGAACTCAATACTTCCCAAGGAAGCATTATTATCCTTATGCCAATTTCCAAATGACTAAGAATAAATACTTTTCCACCTGGGCTCTAACATCAGAAGCTAAATAGCATAACATTCAAAGGCTGTAGAAATAATTGTGGCTATAAGTTTGGGGGTGAGGAGCTGGTAGGAAGAGGTAGCATGGGAATAGTAGAAAGAGAATCAGATCTAGAATCAAAAAGGTCTGAGCTGGCAGCTTGACTCTAGAACCTTCTCATTTGCAATATGGCTATCCTTGTGACTTTGGGTCAGTCATTTCCTAAACCTCTCAAAGCCTCAAGTTATCTATAAAGCAGATAATAATATCTGAAATACCTTTCTCACAGGCTCTTTATGAGAATTAAACGAGATAAAATACACAAAGCACTTTGCAAACAGTGATGCACTTTGGAAATGCAAATTATTATTAGCCAAATTCATGGGCTAGAAGGACTGAATTATAAATGCATCTTATCTAGGAATCTATAACATTATATATATGTATATACATACATACATATACATATGTACATATACAGAGAGAGAGGGGGAGAGGGAGAGACTGAGAGAGAGAGAGTCTCTTTTTTCTTCCAGATGTCCTTTGTTATCCTTGGTAATTGAAGATTATGACACTACTGATGGAATTACCCATTAGGCTAAGTCATAACTAACCAATTCTAATCTATACCCAAGTCACTTAGGTTCAGTTTGCTTTAGTTTCCTCATTTGTAAAATAAGGCTAATAATATTTGTACTGTTCACCTCACAGAACTGTTGTGAGGAAAGCACTTTATAAACCATAAAATTCTATATAAATGCAAATTAGTTATGTTGTTATGGAAAACAGCATGGCATGGTAGATATAGTACTAGGATTAGCGTCAGAAAAGATGTCGTTCAGATCTTTTTTACCAAAGATTGTTTTACCAGACTCTGTTTACCAAATATGTTATAAAAAAGCTATAATCCTATAACATAAATATCCAGTATCATTACTTTTAAAAATCATCATATTTTGAAGAGGATAGAAACATCAGTTATAGGCCATTCACAAAATTGCACTGAGCCTTGACTCCCTTATCTGCAAAACAAGGGTGATGACCATACAGTATTGTTTGCATGGATCAATTGATATAATATATGGAAAAAACTACATAAATGTCAGTGGTTTACTGTTGTTATTTACAGAAGACTTTTTTTTTTTGCTTTTTTGGAGGGGGGAGGATGGAGCAATTGGGGTTAAGTGACTTCCCCAAGGTCACACAGCTAGTAAGTGTAAAGTGTCTGAGGCCAGATTTTAACTCCTGTCCTCCTGACTCCAGGGCGGGTGCTCTATTCACTGTGCCACCTACCCACCCCTACAGAAGACTTTCAATGGAATCTGATAGCATCCTACTTTTTTTTTTTTTTTAGTATAGGAGGAACAAGCAGATTGAAGTAGCATGGTTAGGTCAGAAAAGCCCAATTTTTTTGCAATTAAGAGACCTTGATTCAAGTCCTGGCTCTGACATTTATAAGCTATATGATCTGGAGCAAGTTATTTAGCTCTCTGAGCCTCAATTTATTTGTCTGTAAAGTAGGGATAAGATTTGCATTACCTGCTTCACAGGATTATTGTGAGGTAAGTGCTATAAAAATGTGAGATGTTATCTGAGGGGAGAATTTAGTATTGCATAGTAGGAATTTCAGTAAGGATAGCATGCAAGAGATAATGTAACTAACAGTTTCCGTAAAAGACTTGTTTTCCTTTTTCTTTTTGAGGGGGGAAGGCAAGGCAATTGGGGTTAAGTGACTTGCCCAAAGTCAGGCAACTGGTAAGTGTGTCAAGTGTCTGAGGTCACATTTGATCTCAGGTCCCCTGACTCCACTGCTGGTGCTCTATTCACTGAGCCACCTAGCTGCCCCAAGACTTGTTTTTCTTGAAGGTCTTCATTTAGATAACAAAATGGAGGAAGCTTTGTTAGCAATTAGTCTCCTCTGAGAACACAGGAATGCTATGTTGAAATCTAGATAGCTTAAAAACAAGGGTCCTTACAATTGGCAGGAAGCTATAGCATCGGACATAAGAGGTCGAGGTTGGATGACCACTTGTCTGGGATTTGCTACTACTTATGTTCTCTAGATAAGCAGCTCATATTGGTAGCACTTTCCTTCGAACATGCCTGGCAGGGGTCTTACATTACTTCGATAAATCTGCTTCCATTTGAGGCCAGTAGAATTTGTCTAGAACTCCATGATACCATGCTCAGGGCTGACACACAGTGAGAAGGACTTAATCATACCCTGCTATACTTGCTAGGGGTACTGAGCCTTAAGTGGAAGGCTCTATGGAATCAACATGCAACATTCTTGATACAATTCTACAATGCTAGCCACAACACAACAGGCTTTGTTCCGTATATGTTGTTGGGAGGTGGGGGGGAGTCCACTATGCCACCTAGCTGTCCGAAAATTGTTAGGAGTTGCAGGAAGAGAAGCTAGTGGGCAGGTTTTACTGGGAAAAACAACAACACCAACAAACCAACCAAACAAAAAAACATAGGACTGTTTAACTAGTGGCTAATTACTAAAACAACATCAGTGGGTTGACCTGTATTGTAAAAGAGGTAAGCCTAGTTACAAAGAACCTTTAGGATCTTAACTGGTAACATTCCTTAGACACTTCCCAGCTATGTGACTCGGGAAAAATTCCTTAAGTTCTCTGTACCTCAGCTTCCTAACTTGTAAAAGTTAAAGACTGAAACTCGGTGCACCCTTGAAGATCCCCTCTAGCTCTAAATATACATCCCATGAACATGACATTGAGCTTGGAGTTGTACATTTTACTCAGTTTTGTGAAACTCCCCCTTGTGGACAATGACATATGATACTTGATAATTTTTTATTTTTATTTTTTATTTTTTTAACATTTAGTACTAATTCTAAGACTTAATCTAGCTTGGGACTGTGTTTCCCAATATAGTTCTAGAAATCGTAAGATATAAAGGTGGAATGGACCTTAGCCATTATCTAGTCCAATTGTGTCAAAGAAATAGAAATGTCAGCCACACAGTGCCTTAGACAATCAGAAATTGCCATTATCTATATTATATTTATTTTTATTATATGATTCAGGCCTCACTAAGAAGTTTTGCAGGCCAGACCTCTTTGACACTTCTGATTCTAGTTCAAACCTATTATTTTACAGAAAGGAAAACTGAGGTCCAGAGAGCTTATGTGACTTGTCCACAGTCACATAAAGTAGTAAGCCAAGCCATCATTTGAATCTAGGTCCTTGGACTCCAAATTCAATGCTCTGTCTACTTTACAGCAAGACCCCTGAATACAGGCCAAAAACAAAGATAAAGGAGATGTGACTGACTGATAGATGCACAAGTCAGGTATACATAGTGAAATAAAGGCAGTTTCCATGTGACCTACAAAAAGGCTTGTCTGTGAAAATTGGTTTTGGGATAGTTGGAATGCAAAGACTTAGTTTTACTTATACCTAAACTCTGTTCTTGAAATTGTTTGTTCATTGAACCTTGAGAAGGACTGACCAAAAGAAGGATCCTTAAGTATTGGAAGTGGCATAAAGAACAGTTATTAAATCTGAATTTTCTTTTTAAAAAATAATTATACTTTATTTTAACATTCATTTAAAAAAATTTAATTCCAAATTCTCTCCCTCCCTGTACCCCTCTCCCACCTATTGAGAAGGCAAGCAAAATTATGTATCAATATGTGAAATCATAAAAAATACATATCAATATGTGAAATCATAAAAAATATATTTCCATATTAGTCATGTTGCAAAAAAAAAGGAAGAAAAATAAAGTGAAAAAGTATGCTACAAACTGTACTTGAGTTTATCAGTTCTCTGCAGATGAATAACATTTTTTTCATTGTGAGTCCTTTGGAATTATCTTGGATCACTTGGATTACCCTTTGTATCACTTGATCAAAGTAGCTAAATCTTTCACAGCTGATCGTCGTTACAATATTGCTTTTACTATGTACATGTTCTCCTGGTTCTGCTCACTTCATTTTGTATCAGTTCATGTAAGTCGTCTCAGATTTTTCCGAAAACATCCTCCTTCTCATTTCTTATTGTACAGCAGTATTTCATCACAATTATATACCACAATTTGTTCAACCATTCCCCAGTTGATAAGCATCCCCTCAATTTTCAATTGTTTGCTGCCACAAAAACAGCTGCTATATTTTTGTACATATGAGTCCTTCTCATTTTTCTTTGATTTCTTTGGGATACCAGCTTAGTAGTAGTATTATTGGTTCCAAGGGTATCATGCTGAATTTGCAATAATCAGAATCGTCAAATTATAGACTGGAGGCAGATGAAACCTTAAAACATATCATCAGGACTTAGAATGTAGATGTAAGAGCTGGGAAAGAAGTTAAAACAAAGAATCACAAAACATGGAACATAGGAAATTAAAGCTAGAATGAACCTTAGAAATCATCTAGTGTAGTCCCATTATTTTATTAATGGGAAAACTGAGAGTCAGAGTAGTAAAATGACTAAAGTATAATCATATAGCTAGTGAGTAGTAAGGGTTGGGACTAGAATCCAGATTTCCTAATTTATCAGATTGTGTTCTCTCTAGGTTTTGAGATCTAACACATATCAATAAACACATATACACTTCAGAATGATATTTTTTCATACCACTAACTTTTCCAAAGTGCTGTTTACTTAGTATTTTGTAAGATGCAGTGTTTGAACAATGTGTGTAAAAGAGCAATTTGTGACCTTAGCATTATACTGCATGTTACTGACATTTTACTAAAAATAACAGTTGTTGACCACAAAATTCTCCATGTGGTAATGTTTGCAAATGTCATTGTGCAGATTGCATCAAGTTCCAGTCCACTAAAATGCCTCTTCAATGTGATTCAAGGTCATGTAAAAGAGACTAAGTAAGACTAGCCATCCACACAAATAAAACCAAATGGATGAAGACTGAATATTGCTAGACTTATGACAGGTAGGGGCCTTTTGCTGTTCTCAAGCTCATACCATCTGCACCACTGCCTCCACTTTCTTTCCCTTGTGGAGAATACAGAAGCTCAGAAACTGCAGATACTGGTAAGTGACATGATCAGATTTGACCAATCATCTCTTGTTACTTCTAAACTGGAATCATCGCATCTAGACCACTGGATCCTACCCTGATCCTCACATACTGAATTTAATAATTGTAAGGTGAAAATGCTACCCTAGGACCTCTCAAACTACCAGGATCTCTATGACCCACACCTTTCTTATTTCCAGTCATGCTTCCTCATGTGGTAAATGATTAACATTTCCCTCTCTCTCTCTTACTCCACCCCCCCCTTTTAAGCATTTTGTGATTCTGTAACATCTCCCTTAGACTTCTAGTGAGGGAGAGAAGGGGATCCACCCCCAAGCAATACCTAAAGTGGCACATGGCAATAAGTACATGTGTTTGCCTGAGATTAAGTTTTGTCTCTGGTTTCTTTTGCTGCTTTGTGTCTCTTCCTGAGCATAGTCATGAATTTGATGTTGCCAGCCTTGATGAGCTCAGGAATTCAGAAATGGGGTGCTAGGTACCCAGAAAGGTTTGTAACACCCAGGGATTTGCTGAAGCCAGATACAAACTTGAAAGAGGCAATTATTAAATTTTCAACATTAGCATTTATGCCTCAGAAATCAGCAAATACTACAAATCAGGACTTTATTGTTTTGTGATTATCTATACTTAAGTAATAGAGAAAATGTTAATAAGATATTATTGAAAATATTTCTAAATATTACTAAAAATAGTTCATCAATAGTGTTTTTTTCCTTCTGATGAACTGATTGTTAAACATCTACCAGTCCCTCACTACACCTTCCTGCAGGGTAAGATGGCCACCATCTGGAGGATGTGCCTTGCACTGCTGGTTAACCAGAAGATAAAGACTTTCAATGATCTCCTTTAATAGTAAAAGCTGAGGTGAAAGTGAAATTTATTCAACCATCCCAAAAATGTAGACCAGGAGTGGGGAACCTACAGCCTCAAGGCTACATGTGACCTTCTAGATCCTTGGGTATCTCCTTTTGACTGAGTTCAAGTTTTTTTTGGGGGGGGGAGGGCAATTGGGGTTAAATGACTTGCCCAAAGTTACATGGCTAGTAAATGTGCCAAGTGTCTGAGGTCAGATTTGAACTCAGGTCTTCCTGACTCCAGGGCCGGTGCTCTATTCACTGTGCCACCTAGCCACCCCCTGAGTTCAACTTTTACGGAACAAATTCTTTTATCAAGGGTTCTGTGAAGTTTGGATTCAGTCGAAGGGCCACATTTGAGGACCTAGAGGGCTACATGTGGCCTCAAGGCCAAAGGTTACCCACCCCTGCCCTCTTTACCACCCAGGAGAATACAATAAAGGTGATGGGTTTCTGTGGGTTCCTTGAGTGCCTCACATGTTTTTTGAATCTGTTGATGGGTATCTGTGAGCCTCTGTTATTTTACAATTTGTTTTAAGTATTTGTTAATGCATCCTTATGAGTCTTTTACTCATTTCTTTTGCTATGGAGTTAATAAATAGTTGTTTTGTTCCTGATATCTACTACTTTGTATATTCAGTACCTTTCTTGAAGGGACACTTTTAATCGCTTTTGGTATTAGAGACCCTAGCATGAAGCATTCCAAACATTGTTTGAGAGATTATTTCCCCAGAGTTTTACTCTGGTTACGGATTGTAATGAGACAGAGAGGCCATGAAAAGCCTGATAACCCTCTTTAGTGGCAATCTTTGCTCAACATATGAACCTGGTTTCATGCATGAGCCTAGGGCTGGGGCTCCTTGGTGAGAAGAGGGCAACCTCTCCCTGGACTGTGGGTCTTACACTTAAAATGCAATGGAAATGAAGCATGGTATAGTAGGTGGCAGCAGTAAATAGAATGCTGCACCTGGAGTCAAGAAGACTTGGATGCAAGCCTGCCTTTGACAAGATTAACTATCCAGGTGAGCATAGGAAAGTCACTCAACATTTCTAAGTGTACTAATCTCTAAAATGGAGGTATTGTTTCTCTTCCTACCTTGCAGGATTGCTGTGAGACTCAAAATAAAGTAATACATGTAATGTGATTTGCAAACTTTATAGATTATATCGATGTCACTTATGCTTATTATGAATTTTACCCCTGTCTTGTAAGTGCTCTCTGGAGATCAAACACTCAAAGAGACATGATTCCAGTGTTTACCAGTTGGTCACATCTTTTAAAGTCGGCTTTCTGGGGGACAGAAGAGGGAAGGAGGTGCCATTCTCATTCCTCACCATGTAGATAGAAGAGCAGGCAAGTTTAAGCCAGACATTTGTTCTCTGGGTGCTGACTGCCCTACTTCTTCCTCTGGGACCTGAAGAGTTCTAGTTGCAGAGTATTGGCATCCAAGGACAATGCTGCCCTTCCCATCAAGGACTGATATGACACATATGATGAGACTGCCGAAAAGCTGAAAAGAACCTGGCATTTCCCATCAGTTTAGGCAGTTCGGTGGTGAAGTGGATAAAGCACTAAGCCTGGAGTCAGGAAGTTGTTGTTCATTTATTTGAGTCACGTCCTGGCTTTTTGTGACCCCATTTGGGATTTTTCTTGGCACAGAGTCATGGAGTTAGGAAGATCTGAATTTAAATCCAACTTCAGACACTTACTAGTTATATGACCCTGGGTAAGTCACTTAACTACTATTTGCCTCAGTTTCCTCATCTGTAAAATCAGAATAATAATAGCACCTAACTCCTAGTGTTATTATAAGGATCAAAAATGATAAGTTTGGCACAGTGCTTGACACATAGTAAGTGCTATATAAATGTTAGCTATTCAAGAATGAAGGACAAATAACAATCATCATCATCATTGTTATTTCTGTGTTAAAGAGGGATTAATTAAAAACTCACAGCTGGGCAGTTATTGAAAAAATGGATTAATGTAAAACGGTCGGGGCGCCTAGGTGGTGCAGTGAATAGAGCACCGGCCCTGGAGTCAGGAGTACCTGAGTTCAAATCCGGCCTCAGACACTTAACACAAAAACTAGCCGTGTGACCTTGGACAAGTCACTTAACCCCAATGGCCCTCCAAAAAGCAAAAAAAAAAAAAATGTAAAACGGCCAATTTGAATAATACAGGTGAAGAGAAGGAAAAAATGCAAACACTTCCCCTAAAGAAAAGTTGTACTTTTATGTTTTTTGTCCTTTGTGGTTTTTTAATTAAAAGTATTTTTGGAAAAAATTTTTCCTAAATTACATGTAAAAATAGTTTTCAACATTCATGTTTGTAAAATTTTGAGTTCCAAATTCTTCTCTCTTCCCCTTTCCTTTCCCCTGTCCCCAAAGTAGCAAACAATCTGATATAGGTTATATATGTACAATTAATCATTTAAACATATTTCCACATTAGTCATGTTGTGAAAGAACAATCAGAACAAAAGGGAAAAGTCATGAGAAAATTTAAAAAGTGAAAAGAATATGCTTCAATCTGCATTCAGACTCCATAGTTCTTTCTCTAGATGTGGATTGCATTTTCCATTTTGAGTCTTGGAATTTTTTTTTGAATTATTGTATTGTTGGGAAGAGCTAAATCTACTATAGCTGATCACTGTACAATGTTGCTGTTACTATGTATATTGTTCTCCTGGTTCTGTTCACTTCATTTGGTGTCAGTTCAGATAAGTCGTTCCAGGTTTTTCTGAAATCTGCCTCCTCGTCATTTCTTATAGCAAAACAGTATTCCATTATATTCATGTACCACAACTTGTTCAGCCATTCCCCAATTGGTGGGTGTCCCCTCAATTTCCAATTCTTTGTCACCACAAAAAGGGTGGCTACAAATATTTTTGTATATGTGGGTTCTTTTCACTTTTTTATGATCTAAATGGGATAATTTTATAAACTTTAAAGGGCTATATAAATCCTCTTGTTGTTATTATTGTTGTTGTTGTCATTGCTAATCTTCATTAGTCTGATAGCTGAATTATTCCCTCTGAGAAATGGGTGAAGTCAGGAGAAGCTGCTTCTGTCCCAGCACTTGCTATATGAGCTGCAGCTTCGACCTCTGCAAATCAACTCTCTCTCTCTTTCATCATTGTTATCATTTTATTCTTCCCCTTTTTATGTATAAGAATTTGGTGGCCACTAAATACTTGTCTGGAGTGATTAACACTGGAAAGTTTAGAGATTTTGAGAGAGGTTTAAAGGGAAGAGAAAGTGGTTAGCTAGGTGGCAATGTGGATGGAATGCTGGGCCTGGAGCCAGTCTTCCTGAGTTCAAATCTGGCCTTGAACACTTGCTAGCTGTGTGACTTTGGGCAAGTCACTTAACCCTGTTTGCCTCAGTTTCCTGGTTTGTAAAATGAGCTAGAAAGGGAAATGGCAAACAACTCTGGTATCTTTGTCAAGAAAACCCCAAGTGGGGTAACAAAGAGTCAGACAAGACTGAAATGACTAAACAACAAAGAGGGAAGAGAGACACATCCCCATGAAGTTATGAGGTATGAGGATAGGAAGAGCATAGCTGACTCTGTTTAGAAGTCCCAAACACAATGCAGGCACTTGGAAATCATGTTTTACCTCACCAAAGGGAAATATATACATCCACTAAATGTTATAGGTGCAGACCAACTTCCCCATATATTCCTTACATGTGGAAGCTTCTTTTTTCTTTTTTAAAATTTATTTATTTATTTTCTTGTTCACATTACTCATTTCCATGAGATTTTGAGTTACAAATTTTCTCCCCATATTTCCCCTACCCACCACCCCCAAACAGCTATCCCACTGTATAGCCCCTCCCCCAATTTGCTCTCTCCTATGTCCTCCCCCATCACCCCTCTGACTTTCAGGCAGAGCAGGATGGGTCTCTGTACCCCAGTGCCTATATATCTTAATTCCCAGTTGCATGTAGTTAATAATAATAATAATTATATATATATATATATATATATTTAACATTTGATTATAGAACTTTAAATTCTAGATTCTTTCCCTTTGTTTCTTGTCACCCACCTCCACTGGAAGGACAAGCAACTCAAGACAGGCTGTACATGTGTAATTATGCAGAACATCTCCACAGTGGACATATTGTGGGACGCTGATTATATGTCCCTCCTTCCTATCCTGCTCCCCCCTTGTTCCCTGTCCCTTTACAGAAGTGTGTACTTCCAGCAGCCCTTCCCCCACTCTTCCCTCCCCTCCATTATCTCACCCTATTCCCATCCCCCCTACTCTCCTGTGTGGCAAGATATCCAGTTTAGAGTTTGTCATTCCTTCCCTAAGGCAAATTCAATGAGAGTAAGGTTAACCCTTTTCTGTTAGCCTTCCTGTTCTTCCCCTCCATTGTAACAATTATCCTTAGCCTCTTCTATATGAGATGATTAACCCCATTCTGTTTCTCCCTGTCTCCTCTCATTCTAATCCTCTCCCACCTCAAAATTTCACCTTTTAAAGTATAGTCCCTTCCTATTCAATTGATCCTGTGCCCTATACATACACATATATACACATACTCAGATATGTGTTCATATGCATATATAAACCCTCCTATACATAGACATATGCATATGTATACATACATATATATGTGTGTGTGTGTATATATATATGTATATATATATACATCTGTATTCCCTTCACCTATCCTCATACTGAGAAAAGTTTCATAAATTAACAATTATCATTTTTCTTTGTTGACATGTAAATAGTTCAACTTTGATAAATTCATTATGATTTCTTTTCCATGTTTACCTTCTCATGCTTCTTGTATTTGAGTGTCAAATTTTCTTTTCAGTTCTGTTTTTTTCAGCAAGAATGTTTGAAAGTCCTCCACCTCACTGAATGATCATATTTTCCCCTGGAATGTTATACTCAGTTTTGCTGGGTAGGTGATTCTTGGTTTTAATCCTGGCTTCCTTAATCTCCGGAATATCATATTCCAGGCCCTTATATCCCTTAATGTAGAAGCTGCTAGATGCTGGGTTATCCTGATTGTATTTCCACAGTATTCAAATTGCTTTCTCTTGGCAGCCTGTAATA
This sequence comes from Pseudocheirus occidentalis, assembly GCA_028646575.1. NCBI lineage: Eukaryota > Metazoa > Chordata > Mammalia > Diprotodontia > Pseudocheiridae > Pseudocheirus > Pseudocheirus occidentalis. The sequence goes on along the minus strand of CM053595.1, from coordinate 73,821,908 downwards.
TTTTCTCCTTGATCTGGTATGATGGTAATGGAATTTGGAGATGCCCCTGAAATGACTTGGCTTTTGGGTTAAGTGTTAAGAACCAGAGTTTGTGAATCCCACTTGTGGGATGGACTTGTTGACGTGAAGCGAGAGGGCTGAACTAGGAGGAGCCATGAATTGAAAAGAAAGCCTCAAGCCCAGAGAAGGCCAGAAGAAGAAGGATTTTGGGGAAGAACAGTATCCAGTATTGTGGAGCTTGAACTGCTGAGAGCCCATTGGAGCTGCCCAGGACTTTTGAGGATTGGCACCTGGAGCTGCCAAGAACTGAGGAGGCATGGCTGTGATGCCAGTATTTTGTCTATCTGTTTTGATGTTGTTTTTCTAGATTCACCTGCTGGTGAAGGACAGTGCTGCTGTTGTAGAGGTCCTAGAACCTGGCTGTTGGTACAGAAGCCATGAAGAAGGATTTTCTTGTTGTATGTTCACAGAAATCCTGGAAGGGGGCCTTGCTGGTACTTTCAGGGGTTCTGGGTTGATGAGGACACTGGCTATGACTTTGTTGAGCCTTGTCTCCCCAGGAACTGATATTGCTAAGGGCTTACCTCAAGTGAAGATGAAAGAAGGGCCTTTCCTTGGGTTTTCAATGCTGAGATGTTATCTTGACCTTGTTATGGCTTAAGGGTGGATGGCCTTTTGTGCTCTCCTGCTCCCTTTTGAGAAAGTGCTTGGTGTTAATGGATGGTATTGTAATTACTTTGAGTCTAGGGCGAAAAACCTTTGGCCTCTTTGTGCTCTGTGACTGACCAAACGAATGTACTTTGTTTATGATTGGAAACTGATCTCATTTTGAGAAGAGATTTTGACTGACTAAAAGAATGTACTGTCACCTTCCCCCCTCAAAAAAGCAAAAAAAAAATTGTATTAGAGGTCAGAATATGATCCTCTTTTAAGGGGTGGCTAGGTGGCGTAGTGAATAGAGCACTGGCCCTGGAGTCAGGAGTACCTGAGTTCAAATTCAGCCTAGACACTTAACACACACACACAAAAAACTAGCCGTGTGACCTTGGGCAAGTCACTTAACCCCAACTGCCCTCCAAAAAGAAAAAAAAAAAGAATGTACTGTCTAGGGGTAGAGTAGTACCTGGACTGAGTTAAGAATTTACTTGCTAAATGAATGAGTTATACTGTATTTTGACTTTCTCTGTTCTGTGAATGTTTTCTGAATAAATGGGGTTTGCTCTACGCTGGTAATCCGAACCTTGGAAGTTACCTTTGCTTGGCATTACATCTGGGGATTCCAGAACCTGGCTATAACATTCCTAGGAGTTTTCTTTTGGGGATCTTTTTCAAGAGGTGGTAGGTGAATTCTTTCAAGTGCTATTTTGCCCTCTGGTTCTAGACTATCAGGGCAATTTTCCTTGAGAATTTCTTTGTTTGTTTTTTGCTTTTTGGAGGAGGGAAGGCAGGGCAATTGTAAAGTCATTCTTTTTTTTTTTTTTTTTTTTTGCTTTTTGGAGGGCAGTTGGGGTTAAGTGACTTGCCCAAGGTCACACGGCTAGTTTTTTGTGTTAAGTGTCTGAGGCCGGATTTGCACTCAGGTACTCCTGACTCCAGGGCCAGTGCTCTATTCACTGCGCCACCTAGCCGCCCTTTG
>CM053595.1:73792148-73819772 GCA_028646575.1 Pseudocheirus occidentalis | reverse complement strand
AAGCACACCCCAGGACCACGACTCAAGACCATGATCCAGATCCAGGCCGCTCAACACAAGAGCCCTTGGCCCTGATGGATCGCCTCAGCCACTCTGCTATCTGCAGGCTGAGGGCTCTGAAGCAGCCCAGTGGAGGCCGCTGCTGCTCCATTCCTGCTGCTACAGCCGCCTCCCACTGCTTCCTTGCCCTGGGAGCAGTTTGGCCGGACCTGCTCTTCTCCTCCCGAGTTAGCAAAATCCACCGACCTTTCTCTTAGCCTTTTTTTCTTCTGGCCTGATAAATGTGGTAACTGTTCCTCCAGTGCAGTCGATCTGCTCTCCTATAGACGCGGCTCCCCGCCTGATGCCCCAGGGCTTGACCCGGCCGGAGTTTTGGCTGTGAGTCCCAGACTGTTGCGAAGAGCCCTGCCTGCTGCGCTGCCTGTAGCACCAGATGTGCTTTCTGTCTTTTGGAGAGTTTTGGAGCTTGAAAATCTGTTTAGAGTCCCATTTTATGAGTTTTTTAGCGTGTCTGTGTGGGAGCTGCGATGCTTTGCTGCTTCTATGCTGCCATCTTAGCTCTGCCCTCCCATTTTAGTATATTCTTAACTGAATAATTTTTCAATTCCCTTGAGAGTCTTTTAGAAATTTAATGTTAATTTTATCTTTGTGAAAACATTACAGAGATTTAATGGTCACATTGGCAGAATTTATAGACTTCTTAAGCCTAGATGGACCTTGGTAAACAGTCAGGGATATGCTGCTATTGCACAATTTGCAAAACGGTAAAAAAAAAAATCTACTCTTTGGGGCCAGGGTCATGTGGACAGCAACCTTGCAGTTCAGGTACAACCATTATAAAGTTTGTCTCTGTAGTTTTGACAATAAGCTTTATTTAGACTAATGCTTCTCCCTTTACCTCTTCCCTCCCAAATTTTTTGAAAGTCTAGTGAATTTAAAAAGGAACAAACCAGTAGACCCTTAAATTTTTAAAAAATAATTTATTTAAAATTGCTTTAGAAGTTAAGATGAAGTTATTTTATGGCTCATGATGGTTATCATTGTGCTGACTAAAATCTGAAACTGAATTTATCTTTAAATTGTAAATACATAATGTATCAGCACATCTGAACTGAATACGTGCTTCTCAAAGAAATTTGTGGGGGGAGGGCAAAGATAGGTCAAACAGACATTGCATAACAAGGTTAAGGAAAGGATAACGTCTGCTGAACTTGTTAAAATGTGTGTGCGTGCATGTGTGTGTGTGTGTCCTGAAATCATGCTTGGTTTCAGCCTCAGGGTTGAAATATATAACACACCTGTAAGATTTGTTGTAGGTATCAACAGCAGGATGTGTGGCTAAGTGGAATAAAAAACAAAACCCAAACCACTTAGCTTTGAATTAGAAAGATCAAGATTCAACTACTGCTTGCAGTCATTAAGAATCTATATGACTCTGCCCAAGTCACTTCTTTCTGACCCAGTTTCCTCATGGTAAAATAATAGCCCTTTCCTCACAGGGTTGTGAGCATCAGAAGAAAAGATGTATATAAAGTGTTTTGTAAACCTTAAAATCTATTTATGTAATACAAATTTTATAAATATTACTTTGTCTGAAAAATGAGGATTTGGGTTGATGAGTGCTAAGGTTCGTTCTTCTAAATCCTTTGAGCCTATAATCAAATCCTAGAGAAGTGGACTGAGGATTGGGGAGATATTGCCAATTGCAATAATATAGATAAGGTTCGGCACACCTTAACACAACCAAAATCGAGGCAAAGACACCGAAAAATGGGACAATTCTGTCAGGCAGCCTACCAGACTGGAGTGTCTTGTTACGTCGAGGTATTAGGATCTCTTTATGGACTACGGTACATTATGTGCCATGGTTCTAATATGGTGCTTTCCTTGTTGCATGCTTCTGGAGAGCAGGCGCCTTGACAGAAGATATGTAAACCATATAATTGGTTTTTAATAAATACCTGTTTGGCTTTGAGGGATATGCTGAGAGGGATGCACGGCTCCGGCATAGCCTCCAAAGAAAAGCTTGGTGAAAGGACAAAGCTTTCTTCCCATCCCGACAGTACCCAGGAAATTTGGGGACGACCCGAATTTGACCAGCATTGAGGTTGTCATAGGATCGCAGGTTTAAGAAGTGGAAGGGATTAAATGAAGGATTAAAGGGTAAGCCTTCAACTCGGCATTTTAAGTAAACCTAGAGGTCAGAAGGCTTGCCGAGGTCACCCATGTAGCAAATGCCACAGCAAAGTGGAATTCGAACACAGATCCTCAGACTAAAGGTTTTTCAGGTCTTCAATTTTTCTACGGTGAGGGATGATTTCTCCACAGCTTTCTTCCAAGTCTCATGGGTAATAACAGGGACATTCCAAAGTGAAGCTGTTTCTAATTTTACGTGTCCGGCAGCAAAAACACTACAAGAGCCACCAGAAAACAACCTCCACAACAGCCCTTTATAGTGTTAGTAGTAGTACAGCTGCGCATGCGCAAGAAACTTCCTAGGTGGCGAGAGTGCGCGTGTACGCGCGGCCCCCAGCTCTGGAGAAAGAAATGGAGTGAACGAGCCCGCCAGGCGAGCGCACGCGAAGGAACGCCGGGCTGGCTCGCACTCCCGCCCTTCAGGGAGAAGGGCGGGGCGGAGGGAGGTGAAGAAGGCGGGAGGTGTGGTGAGGCTGCTGTCGTCATGGTTCCGCCTCTGTTGCCCCCTCACTTTAGGCCCGGCAGGCTGCGCGCGCATCCCCCCTTCTTTTGTGGTCCGGCCCATTGCGAGGGTGACAGGAAACCCTGTGTAAGGTGCGCCGCCATCTTGGACGACTCCGAGGAGGATCCTTTCCTGAGGAAAGCCGTAGGAACTGCCGCCGGAGCCGCCGCTGCCCTGCGCCTCCTCTTCTTGCCCCGGCCTCCTCAGCCCGTCCGAGCTCGCCCCCTCGGCCGCCGGGGGCCCAGTCCCGTGACTGTCGCTTCTCCTCTTTGGTGCCCAGGGGCCTCCTCTTCCCCTCTTGACGCTTCACGCCCCGCTCGGAAAGCTGCCCAGCCACCAGCCACCCCCCAGGTACTTGACCCTGGGCCGGCCCCCTCTTCGGCGCCCCCAGCACCCTTCCAGCAGGAGCGCGCGTGTGGGGTGGGGAGGGGATGCGGGGAGGCCCTCCCTCGTAGCGCAGTCTCCTCGGGCCTGCGCCCGGACTGGTGTCTCCAGGTCCGCGGGGGCGGGCAGTGCTCTGGAGGGGGGTCCAGGGGGAGGGGCGGCTCCTGACAGCAGGGGAGCTGAAAGTAGACGGGGAGGGGGGCTGCAGCTGGTCCTCCGCCGTCCTCCTACCCCGTCAGCCTGCCTGTCTCGGTGCGGGAATGTGGCTGGGGATAACGGAGGGGAAGGCGGAAGGTGCTTTCCAACCCTCATTTCCCCTTTCCCCTCTCCCCATTGCCTCACCCCCCCTCATTCTCATCCCCACCCCCAAGGCCCCATCATTGTTTTTACTCTCTGTGGACCTGGAGATGCTAGGAAGGTTAAGGGTGTGTTCTCTTTATAACCTTCCCCACCTTTTCCACCACACACCCATCTAGAGAGGAGAAATGGCATCTCCTGGTGAATTTTTAGGAAACCAGAGAAATCGCATTTCCTGGTTGTGTCATTTTTCTCTCTGCCCTGAGAAGAACAATCTGTATTTTATAGCCTCACCAGTGCTCTAGTTCACTTTTCTGCCCCTGGGTCACAAACGTTGCATTTTCTCCTCAGACAGCTACAATCTTGCCCTGAACACAAAAGACTGCTTTTCAGAGGACTCCCAATTCCCTTTCCCCAGGCAACTTGGTTTCTGTGTAAAGCCCTTGTCAATTTTGGTAGAATGCTACTTCTCAAGCTTCGAAACATTGGATATATGTATGTATGGGATACTGTATTTTTGGTGTATTCTCCCACGAATTGCGGTAGAACGGAGTACAGATTCTACTCAAGATGGCATCTGGTAATTAAAAAAAAAAAAACCTGTTTCAGGGATTCAGTGGAAGGGTTGTATTATACTACACATGGTATTTGGAAATGTGATTACTCTGGAACCCCTTGAAATGCTGGTGTGGGGGGGAGCCCACTTTATAAGCCAAGGCCTATGTTTACATCAAGTTTCTAGGGACATGACTTTACCCTTAGTATAGTCAAATCTACCCCCTGCCTCTCCAAACATAACGATTTTTCTAGAGCAGCTCAACACTTTTATTTGAGCTTTCTTTAAACTACTCCTTACTGAACTCATGTAGCACTAGTCTCTACAGGACACAATTTTAGCACCAGTGTGTGGAATTTTTTGTTGTTGATGTTGGTCATGTTTAAGTACAACTGATTGAAAATTTCTTAGGTCCAGGACCACCCATGATCCCATGTCTTAGTTTTTTATCTGTCCACAGGAACTGGTGACTTATTCAGCATGGTGCAGTGGGTAGAGAACACTGAACTTGAAGTCAAGAATTGGTTCATGTCCTGCCTCTTCTATTTAACTAGTTATTTGACCATGGCAAGACACTTAACTTTTCAAAAAATCTGGTTTTTCATTTGTAAAATAGACATAATAGTTGTTATAACTAATAGTTTACATAGTATTCAGAGTAGTATTGTAAACTGTTAGATTGTTGGAAAACTATTGACTGCTATTTTCTGTTTCAGCTGATTTGAAAAATGGGGAAGGGAGTTCATTTTTCTCTGAAAATTATCAAATTTGTGAATTAACAAAATCAAAATTGATTTGCTCTTGTGATTGGCCTTCACAGAACTAAAGTACTGTATAAATTACTTGTTGACTGAACAGAGTATGTAACAGAATATATTAAAGTAAGGTTCTACTTTAGTTGCCCAAGATCTAGTGCTTTTCTTGTTGCTACTTTGGGGGAATATTAGGACTTATGAGAATCAAAAAGAATATTAATGTAACATGTAATTCTGAGTTAAACTAAATTTTGCCAAGAAATTTTAATAAATTAAAGGAAATATTGACTGTACATTCATTATTAGATAATGCTTCCAAATACATATATTGAACATGCAGTAAGCATTATTCACAAGTTTGGTTTATATTTACTTAAATTTCAAGAGTTCCAGAGTTTTCTTTTTTTTTAAACTAGCTAAATGGGGAGGGGGATGGGACTGAATTTAAAGAGGTACTTTTGTGAATGTTTAGAATTATGAAATTTGGGATCTATTCTAAAAGGTCCAAAAACTGAATCTGTGTGTAGGTAATTCAAAATGACATGCACACATATCTTTAAATACTAATCTCCATTCTTTGAAACAGCTTGTATTTTAAGCTGAATTAACTTTATTCTTAATGCTTGACTCATTTAAGTTGTAAACAAGAAGTCATATTAGACTATTTTGAATATTTCTGCCACAGTTTTTTCTCTTTTATTGAAATACAGCCCAAGTGAGACATTCCAAATGATAGATAAAACTGATCAGTTTTGACGCCAGTTAAACTATCAGACCATGCTAAATTTGAGTCAGTAAGGCCTTGATACTTCATTGATACTTAAAAATTTCAGAGTTTTAGAAATTAAATGCTAGGTAGAATATGGAAACAGATGACCTTAAGTCATAATTAGAAATGAACATCTCTAATTATCAGGCATTTGAATTTTATTTTTCTATTAGTGGTCCTTTTGACTTTTGTCTTAGTAAGAAGGATCTCTTTATCAACTTCAAAACATAATTTTTTTCTCTTACTGCTTTTTACTCCAGAGTGTTATAATGGTTAACTAGGGGTAAGGGGTGAGGGTGTTAAACTTGCCATTTTCGTGTTTGTGATCTAGTTTTTTGTTTTTTTTTAAGTGAATGGAATTATCAGTTTTGTTTGTTTTTGTAGAAGTGTATTTTGTCAGGTATGCAGAGGATTTTTATCTGTGGATTTTAGGAGTAGGAGCTATTTACAAATATAGCTGTATTATTGAATGACCTTCATGAGGGAAGGAAGTTTGACTACTCAATTATTCCTGTCCACCTGATAACTCAAATGGCATTCTACTTTAGTGGGCCTTTAACATACATAAAGCCCAATTCTTGAGTATAAGAAACGAAATCCCATCTTTGCTTAGGTGATGCTTTGATAGAATATTTAATTGGGGGAAAATATTTTACTAATGTTCATTTTACTTTTGTATAATTACAGAAATTTTAATTTATTATAAATGAACTGTATAAGTTAAACATAAGCATAATCAGACAGTAGGAATTTTAAAAAAATTTTAAATCAATAAATTCCGTTCAGAATATTGCTTAATTAGTCTTTGATGCCCCAAGGCTTTGCATTATTTTGGTAAGTGTAGAAAGTACCATATCAGCTCATCTGAATTATATTTAAATATATAAATATTTAAAATATTTGGAATTCCACTTCTAACTTTATATTAGTAGTGTGTTATGTGTCTGGATTTGAAGCTCTTCTTTTGAATTAAATTTGAATTAAATTATCTATACTTCTAAATTTTGATACTTCTCCAGTGTTTGTGTCTTGATTCAAAAGAGGAAGAGCTTTAGATACAGTGAACTGAAACCATGTCTTGCTTTGTTTCTTACACAACCATTAAGTGCTGAGTATTTCTATATTAATGTCACTGCTGATGACTTTTCACTCATACACATACACAATAGATAACTATTATAATTTTTTTAAAACAAATGATAGCTTGATTCTAAAAAGTTAAAGGCAGTGAAGAATTTTAAGAGGTGTATTTATAAAATTAGAGTGAGTGTAATGAACAGATGAAAGGTACAGATATATCAAGTATAATTTTAAAATATATTTTATTAATAACTTTGGTTTTTGCCTCACTCTTCCTAACATCACTCTCTTAAAGAGCTGTCTTATATTTTGATGATGTTCTTTCCATTTACATTGTTGTAGTCATTGGGCATATTGTTCTGCTCACTTTATGTGTCTTTCCATGCTTCTCTGTATTCATCATTAAATATAATTTCACCATTGTGATTATCTTCAGAATATGGCATCTCATACTTCTTATAAAGTTTACAGATAATTTTCCTTGAGTATAGAAAAACTAAATTAGTTTTCTAAATCTAAACACTCTTGACCATAGGAATTCCCCCCCTACCTTGAAATGACGTGTTTAAAAAACAAAACAGAACATCACCTACTACTACCATGGTTGTGTCTTAATCAAGAATAGCCATCAGATTCTCATAATATTTTTTAATACAACTTTGGTATTAAATTTTTTTTTTTTTTTGCTTTTTGGAGGGCAGTTGGGGTTAAGTGACTTGCCCAAGGTCACATGGCTAATTTTTGTGTTAAGTGTCTGAAGCTGGGTTTGCACTTAGGTCCTCCTGACTCCAGGGCTGGTGCTCTATTCACTGCACCACATAGCCACCCTCTGTATTAAATTTTTTAAAAACAAAATACAGTGGTAGTTTTACATGGAGGTTATAATCTTAAAAAGTTTTAAGTTGATAGAGACTACTAGGAGTCTTCCTTGATTGCAAGGGCGCCACAATGCCAGTAATTGCATTGTAAATACTGTTAACTGCATTCTTATGAGAACTCCAGAAAAACACTTCTCTTCTCCCCTACCCCCCTTCCAATTCTTGGTATTCCTATTTTGCTATTATGGTATGGGCTAGTAGTGGCATCCTACCTGGGATCTCCTTGGGGTTCTCAGGCTTCTCAGCCAACACTAAAAACAGGAGGGATAGAGATTAGGAAATAGGCATCTGGTTGGCAGGTCTTCCCATAGCTTATTATATGGGTTGGGCTGTATGTGTGCTTAATTCTCTATTTGAACCTTTCTTGCTGTTTCTTTGAAATCCTTCTAAAGTCCTATAGATATAGGACTAGTTGAAACCACTACTCACTGAGTGGCTTCATGCTCTTGTTAATGCTTCTCCCCTTGTTTCTTTTCCTTGAAGGCTGAATAATTCATCTGGCTCCTAAATTTTGGAGCTGGTGCCTAGAAATAAAATAAATGTCCAACTCTCCAATAGCCTACACTTTCAAAATGCAGGGTGTATTTTTATTAGTTTATAATATAGCTTGTTTGGTGGTATGCTTTTTCTGAATATTTTCTTAAGATTAATTCTATGATATTCGTGTCAATTCATTAGAATCAGAGTTGGAAGGGACCTTAGAGATCCAAGAGTCCAAAGATTCTTTACCATGGTTCTATGGATAGATTTTAAGGGGTCCATGAACTTGGATGGGAAAAAATTATATCTTTATTTTCACTAATCACTAAATGCTTTTTAAACATTTCTTTAAATTTTGAATGTAAGGAAACATTATCATGAGAAAGGGTCCATAGGGTTCAGCAGACTGCTGAGGGGGATCCATGATGTACAAAAAAGGTTAAGATTTACATTTTACATTCTTTATTGGAAACACCTTGGGAATATATAATGGGCATACAACTCGAAACTACTTTAAAAAAACACTCAGAAACTTTTATTTACAGTTAAGAGAAAATTCTTGTATAAGGTAATAAGAAGGTGAAAAAAGTCTTTCCTTAAAAAAAGATAGCATTTCTTAAACAAGGTGACAATATAGATTGACCAATACATATCTGTATATATATTTATTTAACTGACAAAGTCTGGAATAATCATTACAGTTAAACTAAACCAACCTGCAGTTTAAATGAAAAGACAAAACAAAATAAAAAACAATAAACAAAACTCAATGAACAGAAATAAAGTTTGTCTTTAATAGCTACGGTTGGATGCAGTTTTCCTTTAACTATATCTGCTTTTGGATTTTGGTATACACATACTTTTCAAGGAACCCAGAAGTTTGGGAGATGAGGTAGAGGTCCAAAGAAGTATTCTAATTGAAAGTATAACTTTTCTTGACTTTCTAAATAATCTACATTAGTATTTTGAATTCTGTGTTTAAACAGTCAGATTGTTGGAGATGTAAATAATTGAGCCATCTTTCTGTTTCACCTAATTTGAAGAAGAATGGGAAGAGATTTCTTGTGTTTTCTCTGGGAAAAAATTAGAAAGTTGGTAAATTACTAAAATTAGAAGTGGGCTGTGTAGTTGTGATTGACTTTCAATGATTTATTATGGACTAAATGACCTAATATGGATTAAAATAAGTATAGTAAACATAACTCTAGTTTAGTAAAAATTAATCAAGATGCATAATTGGAACTTTAGTAGGAAGAATGAAAGTTGGTAGCAATTTAATAAAAGAGCAGTTGCTAGCCAGTGATATTTACTAAAGGAAAGATGACATAAAACATTTTAAGTGACTGTCCTTGTGGGTCTTTAAGCAGGGGAAAAGGAAGAAAAGCCTTAAAGGAGAAAAGAGTTGGGAAGGAGTACTAATTAATAATAATAAAGGTAATAGCTATTTACATAGTGCTTTAAGTTTTGCAGAATGCTTTACTTGTTTTCTTTTGATCTTCACAACTACCCAGTGAGGTAGTTGCTATTATCTCCATTTTACTGATGAAGAAAACTGAGGCTGAGAGAAATTAAAGTGACGTGAGTCAGGTCTAAAAACTCATAAGCAACTGGGGCAAGATTTGTATAATCTTACTGACTCCCCAGTCTGGCACAGTGCACTGTGTCCCCTAACTGTCTGATAATAATTTAATAAATTAAGCCTTTTAGTTTTGATTTTTAAAAATCTTATTAATATATATAGTAGGACATCCTTCATTAAACTCAGCAACAGACAATATATTAATCTTTCATTTGGGAGAGACAACATGGTGTATCATAAAACTAGACTTTAAAAATCTGGAGAGACCCCACCTCCCATAAATAATAGCTTTGTGATCACAGAGAAGTTACTTAATATTGCTCATTCTTTAGTTTTTTTCATTTGTAAAATGACTACTACCCTGGAGTATCTACCTCAGAGTGTGGTTGTGAGAATCAAAGAAGACAATACATGTAAAGTATAAGTATTTTACAAACCTTAAAGTGTTACATAAGTAAAAGACATTATTGTTAGTATTATATAAAATCCTTAGCATTTAAAATAATATATGTAAAGTACTTTACAAACTTTAAATGCTAACTGAAGTCAGTTGCTATTTTTTTTTTTTTTAGCATTTTTAAAATTTGAGCCAAATAAATTATGTTATAGTAAATTAAGTGCAGGTTTGAAGAACTCCTGTTCATTACTTGTAACTTTTGTGATCAAGGTAGAAAGTGGAGGTTGGGCTAGGGGCACAGTAGGAGAGTATGGATGAGCCCTCTCAGCTGGGTGCAGTTTTCTGCACTCAAGTTTTCAAAATAAGCTATAACAGAGCTGATTTTAAAAGCTTTGGCAGGTTCTACTAATCAGTTAACATGCACTTATAATGTGACAGGCACTATGCTAAGTAGTGGGAATACAAAGATAAAAGAAACAATTCCTGCCTTGGTGGAGTTTCTAATACAGTCATTTTACAAGATAACTGGGGAATGGAGGGCACTAGCATCTAGGGGAAAAAAATAAACGATTCCAAGAAATTCCATTCATTTTAGGCATGGGAGGTAAGAGTGTTATGTTCTAGAATATGATTTGTAGGGAAACTGGAAAGGTTGGAAGGGGCAAAGTTGTGAAGAATTTTACCAAAGAGAGGAAGTCCGTATTTGATTCAAGTGGTAATAAAGAGCAACTGGAGTTTGGAGGTGAGGGCAACTGGTGACCTTGACAGATGCACACTTCAGGAAGAATCACTTTGGCAACTTTTTCACAAAGGATGGTTTGGAGTAGGGGGAGATTTGAGGCAGGAAGACCGTTGCAGTCATCCAAGTAAGTGCTTATGAGATGCTGAAACAGGGAGCTTTAACAAGCTCAAAAGGCTTGTGAATGCCCTGGAATCAGAGGATCAGACTAGCATGGACTAGGACTAGTTACAGGGTGATAAGTTTGTTGGACCATGCTGAAAGATGTCAAAGAGTTACATGATCTGCGGTAGGGGTGGAGAAAGTACCTATCCTGAGGGATACCTGAAATGTGGTGTTTTACTTTTTTTTTTTTTAAATCTGTAATAGCAAAAGATTGTATGTATTAATATTGTGATATTATTTGAGAGCAGTGTGGCATAAGTACATGTCATTTAATCTCTTAATGCCTGAGATAATTCTTTAAGACAGTTCTTTAAGTTGTAGAACAGTTGTTCACCTGTATTGGTAGAGGGAATTCCCTCACCTAGAGCTTCCTAGACTGATGAAATCATAGGTATTGACCCAAAAAAATTAGAGTAACATGTTAAGATACCATTGTCCACATTTTTGTGAGAAATTGAGAATGAATAATCCCTGGTCACACAAGTTAGTGTCAAGTCCAAGTTAGCTTTTAGAAGCTTCATTAATTCCACAAAGAGGTCCTTTGCCATTCAGCTCTGTTATCATTAGATTAAGAATTAATGAAAGGCCTCTGAGATATAATTCAACATTTATTTGGCTCCTACCATGTGCCAGGAGTACAAATACAAAGAAAAAATCCCTTAAGATCTCATGTTTTAATGGGGAAAACAAGTATATAAAAATACAGAATAAATATAAAGAGAATAAATACAAATTAGTTTGATAAAAGTTGTTTGGGGAAAGACCTCATGTAGAAGTAGTGCTTGAGCTGCCTCCTGAAGGAGTTGTTCTTTGAGGTGGTAATGCATTCTAGTCATGAGGGATGGCCAGCACAAAGCAACAGAGATGGTTCATGTAGTGTCAGGTGTGAGAGGAGGGAGGGAAGGCCAGGTGGGATGGATCACAGAATATGAGGGATGAGAAATGATATACAATGAGTCTAGAAAGATAAGTTGGGGCTAAGATGTGGAAGACTTTGAAAGCTAAATAGAAATTTATATTTTATTCTAGAGACAATGGGGAAGCACTGGAATTAAGTATAGGAATCACGTATGGTTTAGGAAAATTATTTTGATAATTGTATGGAGGATGAATTTGGAGTGTAAAGAGACTTGCAGCAAACAGGGAGACCAATTAGGAAGTTATTGCAGTAATCAAGGGGGAGGGGTGATGGGCACCTGTACTAAGGTGGGTGGGTTGCTGTGTGAGTAAAGGGAAGGTGGGTGATAAGAGGTATGCTGTGGTAGTAGAAAGAGCAAAATTTGAAAACTGATTAGATATGTGGTATGAGGGAGTCATGAGTTGAGCATGACATTAAGGTTGTAAACTTAGGTGACTAGAAGAATGATGGTATCTTTGACAGAAATAGGAAGAGACAGGTTTAGGGGCGAAGATAATGATTTCTGATTTGGACATACTGGGTCCGAGATGTCTTTGGGCTATCAAGTTTGAAATTATTAATAGGTGATTGGTAATGTAGGATGGAAGCTCAGAGGAGAGACTGGGCCTGGATATACATATATAGATATATGTGTGTGTGTGTGTGTGTGTGTGTGTGTGTGTGTGTGTGTGAGAGAGAGAGAGAGAGAGAGAGAGAGAGACCGAGACTGACCACGGGGATTGAAAATCTTGCCAAGGGAGAGAGAAGAGGGCCCAGGAGAGAATCTTGGATGGTTACACTTCAGTTGGTGGTTACAGTGTAGATGATAAATTTGAAGAGTTTGAGAAGTCCTGGTGAGATGGGTAGGAGAACTAGGAGAGAACAGTGTCAAGAATATCTAAAGAGGAGAGAACATCCAGGAGGACAGGGAAGTCAGTAGTGACTGAAATGACTCAACAGTAGAGAAGAAAAGTAGAAGCCTTCAGTGTAAATGACTTTTCTAAGGAGTTTGACTGGGAAAGGGGTAGATATAGGATGATGGCTAGCAAGAGTATTGGGATCTTCTGAAGTTTTTTTTAAACATGAGAGAAGACTTGGGCATATTTTTAGGCAGCAGGAAAGGAACTAACAGGGTTTGAAAGAGAAGTGGGAGTTACAGTATGTGTGATATACTGGAACATATGGAAGAGGAATAGCAATAGCATCAATGGTACTTGGAGAAAGGTTGGCTTTGGTAAAAGAAACAGGGTCACCACTTCATCAGAGATTGTAATAATGGAGAAAAATGTGGGGGATGCTCTCAAAGTATTGTGACATGAGGGGAGAAGGATCTCAAAATAATTGGCTATGAGGGCTTGAAGATCAAAGAAAAAATTTGTATCAACTGTTGTGGAGAGTATCAGAGAGGAATAAAAAGATTGACTTGCTTTGATGAGGCCCAGTTGAGGTTAGATAACAAGAATTTGTAGTGGAACCATTCAACATGGTCACGTGACTTCCAGCTCCATTCAGCAGGAGGTGAAAGGAGGAGGAAGGGAGATGGTAGGAATAATTCTGAGTTGGGATTTGGCCAGGCATTGAGTCTTGATAGGACAAAGGAACAGTGGATTTGAGAGTAGAGGCTTGTGCAGGGGTGGGGAACCTGTGGTCTGAAGGTCACATTTAGCCCTGTGGGTCCTCAAATGCAGTCCTTTGACTGAATCCAAATTTCACAGAGCAAATCCCCTTAATAAAAGGATTTGTTCCGTAAAACTTGGATTCAGACAGAAGGCCACAGGTTCCCTACTCCTAGGCTAGTGTATAGTTTAACTGATTAGAGGAAGAAAGAATGGAAAATGATGAAGGGTTTTGAGGTATGGGGTTGAATAAAAGAGGAAGCTTCTGGTGGAACACCTATATTTTTTCAGTAAATGAGCACCCCTGTTGAGGGTTAAGGGAAATGTCAGGCAGGAGGCTTGGAATTGTTGATGGAGATTGTGAAAGTTAGATGTCTTGGAAGACTTAAAATAATTACTGTAGATTAATGAAGGCACAACTGAAATCAGATTATAAATTTATTGTGAGCAGTCACAAAATTAGTTTTAAAATCATTCTATTTTAATGCCATTTTCTCCTAAAACAGGGTCTAAGGTAGTATCTTCTACACACTGTTCAATAAATATTTGTTTAATTTTTTGTAATACTTGTCTGCTTAAAAACACTCAACAAAGAAACAAAAACAAAACCTGGTCTTAAATGCATGATCATTTTCTTTGGAAACTATTTTTAAAATTGATTTAAAGAAGATGAAATCTACTTAGAATACAGACAGTAGTTCTGCATATCCAAAGAGAATAAAAGGATGAAACATGTTTGAGCCACAATATGAATGATTTAGGTTTGACCTAATAAAATTTCCGGACAGTAAGGGTGATCAGATACTGACATGAATGACTTACTGGCTTCTGCTATCTACTTTTCTTGAAGTCTTTGAAAATGAGATCAAGAGTATACTGGGGGGGGGCAGCTAGGTGGTACAGTGAGTAGAGCACCAGCCCTGGAGTCAGGAAGACATGAGTTCAAATCCAACCTCAAACACTTGACACACTTACTAGCTGTGTGACTTTGGGCAAGTCACTTAACCCCAATTGTCCTCCAAAAAAGCAAAAAATAAAAATAAAAGAGTGTACTAGGACCCATCAAGACAATAGATGGACAGTTTTAGACTTTACAGTCACAGAAATAATTTAAGGAATTGATGGGGGTTTTTTTGTTTTTTGTTTTTTTGCTTTTTGGAGGGCAATTGGGGTTAAGTGACTTGCCCAAGGTCACACGGCTAGTTTTTGTGTTAAGTATCTAAGGCCGGATTTGAACTCAGGTCCTCCTGACTCCAGGGCTGGTGCTCTACTCACTGCGCCACCTAGCCGCCCCGATGTTGTTTTAATAATATTATTTTTCACTCCTTGAAAAAGAAGTTTACAAAAATGCTGGATTTCATTTTACAGGGTATTATAAAATCAGATTATTGTTCTGTGCAAGTATCCTTTCAACGTTAGCTTTCTGTATGGGGGAAGGTTTTTCCAAAAAGTTAACTGAAAATTTCTTGTCTCCAAAGTTGTTTTTGAATCCATTGTGGTTTCCTATATTTTTGTGATGGTCAAAATTTTAAATTGCTGTTCTTGGTAAATAAAATGATGGGATTTCTCAGGGTATATATCAGTTTTAAACTAAACCAGTTGGCCTTAGGTGGTTTTGTAATTTTTGGTTCTTGATTATTCAAGAAATCTCCTAGAAATCAATATTACTGTAATCTCAAATACAGATGTTTTTTGATGGTCCGTGTTATATATATTTTTAGTGAATATTTCAAATTTAGGCAGATTAACTTGTATGCTGCTGAAGTAACACAGTCTTTTTTATTTTTAGTGCCACAATGGCAACTGCACCTTACAACTACTCCTACATCTTTAAGTACATTATTATTGGTAAGTTACACATAATAATTTTATTTTGTGATCAATAAATTTAATATACTGGAAAGTTTGCCCACTGAAATTTGCTGAGAGTACATCTCAAAAGAAGTTTGAAAGCTATATTTTTTTTTTATTACAAAGCTAACTTTCTTTTAAGGGTTTATTTTATGTTAACTCTGCGTCTTTGCACTTTGTCCTTGATGGAAGTTATCTGAGCACTCTAATTCTTAGCCAAAAAGTATAATCATAATAATGATGATGATAATGAGGTTGGTTCAGCATTGCTAGGAAATTATTCTAAAATTAACCTAGAAGTGATCTTTCACTAGCTCCCCCAAAGTAGTATAGAATAATGTAGTTTGCATAAAAGGGATTATTAACAAACTAGAAAATAAGAATGATTTTCCTGCTGCCTTCCTGCTTTCATAGTAATATTAATCCTATAACCAAAGATTTCATTTTTCTCTTCTGCAAGATGAAGGCTTTGGATTAGATGACTTCATCTCTTAAAGCCCATTTCAGCCTTAAAAATCTATAATTTTGTGTCTTGAGTTGGTTGCACTGTTACTATAAAGTTTGTTTAAAATACAGTCCTGTTGTATCTTATTCAGGGAATAAATTGCTGCATTCACAAATGTCCTCTGTTTAGTTATACTTCTTTGTTAGTAAGGAATATTTTCCAATGACAATCCACTTTGGATAGGATAAAATGAAAAGAGGCAGTAAATGAAACAAGGTACATAAAGTGCATGAATTGTAATTTTTCTTGTAATACCTATTACTTTTGTCACATCTTTTTGTTTCTAAATAAAGATAAAAAAAGATTACAGAATATTCTGAGGTTGAAATGGGTTGTTGTTTTTTTTTTAAACCATTAAAACAAAGACCTTTAAAACAAAATATAGGGCAAAACCACATTCAGCCTCCAGTTGATGAATCCTTAGCAGTTTGATACCACATTCCATGCAATTAAAAATTGGAATAGGCCTTTCATCGTCAAAGAATATGAACTGTAGTAGTACTATAGGTGTACTTTGTCAAATTGAAGAATATCATTCTTCTAAATGTCACTACCATATTATATAATTGGTGTGAATCATTACAATCAAGTCTATCATTGATTATGAATAATAGGTGTGTAGCTGTAAGAACTTTACCACCTGAAAGTACTGACACCCTCTTTTTTGACAGGGGACATGGGAGTAGGAAAGTCCTGCTTGCTTCATCAATTTACAGAAAAAAAATGTAAGTGTAAATTTTTAGGGTGGAACTATATTTTAGCATTATCTTTACCTTTTGTAAACCAGGTATTTTTTCTACTATACCATACACATCTGTAACTCACTTTTAACTCTGTCTTTTATTGTTTATCTTTGTGAGCAATGTTGCTTTTCTAGTTGTGTATAGGATGGAAGAATAAGAAAGAACTGAACATTTACTAACATTTTCATAGTGTTAGATTTTTGTGTCTGCTAAGTTATTTTCTGTCCAATTCTCTAAATTTGGAAATCTGACTAAAGGTTTTTAAAAAAATTAACATTTAACATCTAATTTTCAAATAGAATATACTGACTCATTGTTCTGAATTGATAGTATAGAAGCTTTGGATATCCATAGAGATTGTAATTGTTGTTTATTTCATTGGATGAGAGATTGGAGTAGATGACCTATAAGGTCCCTTCCATCTTCAGAATTCTTATAAAAATACTGTATTAATTATTAATTAAATAGCAGTAGACTTGATTGAAACATTAATTTGAGAAAATTTAATTTTTTCTAGATTAACTTATGTCTGCTATGATTAAATTAAAAATTCACAGCTTGGCTGTTTAGTTTTTCTTAACAAAAGGAAAAACTATTTTTTTATGACAATGCATTTTTAAATATTGGAGATGGTTCTTTGGTATTTCTGTTTATTCAACCATAATAAGAAGTGGAGTTGTAATATTTTAGGTAGTACTCAGTGCTTTTTTTGTGTATGCTCAAGAATATTGGTTTAGCACTTTAATCTCCTGCATATGGGAGAAAGGACTAGTCAATGTATACCTTAATCAGCTAGAGTTCTCAATGCACATTAATTAATTAACTTTATGAGTTTTTTTTTCTGAGACATTGATGATACCTTTCTAGAAAAAAGAATCGACCCATGATTTTTGGAATCCCAATTCAACAGCTTTCTTTTCAAGAGAAGATGGTATTAGATTATTAATTTATTTGTAATTCATCCTTGGAGATAGTTTTTGAAAAATCTTTGTGCTACAGAACTTTCATTAAGCCTTCCCGCACATAGATAATTCGTCTGATAGCAATGAATTTAAATAGTGCAACCTCATCACTTGGTGCTGTACTTGATTTTTTAAAATTAAATTTTTTTTTTTTTTTTGCTTAATAGCCTGGCCCAAGTCTGCAGGACCTTGGACCTCTTGGTCTGTACAGCCATAGTAGAACTTACTAAGGTATTGAACTAGCAAATAGATTAGTCAGTTAGGTGTACAGTGGATCCCCTTCCCTCCTTCCCCCCTACTCCTCCCACCCCCCCCCACCCCCCCCCCGCCGCCCCAATTTAGTTTGAAGGTATCAGGATTGCAGGGGCAATATAATGTAAGGTAAAGGATGCTGAATTTGGCATCAGGAAGACCTGGGTTTAAATTTTGTCTGGCAGTTAAAAGCTTTGTCTGATCATAAGAAAGTCACAAGCTCTCTGAACTTCAGTTTCTTTTTCTGTAAAATGATACCTTTTACCTACCTCATATGGTTGTTGTAAGGCATATATGATATAGATTAGGTAATGTATATAAAGCATTTAATAAACTTTAAATTGCTATATAAAAATTAATATTAATGGATTAGGAGTCACAAGACTTAGAGGCAAGTTACTTTAAAACTAAAAAGCAATGTGACCAGTGACAAATCACTTAGGCTCAGTTTCCTTATTTGTAAAATAGGAAAAATGATATTTGCACTGCTTTTAAAAATGTGAAGTGGTATTTTAAAAGGTGTTAGTTGGGAATCTTGTAATTATTTTTCATTTAAGAAAAAGATTTTTCCCTCTTAGGGTCTCAGTTTTCTCATCTGTAATGTAAGGGGGTTAAACTAATTTGTCTCTAAAGTCTCTTCTAGCTCTAACATTCTATGATTCCTAAGTTCATATGTATTTTTCCCCTCCTTTGGTGACAGTTATGGCTGATTGTCCTCATACAATTGGTGTTGAATTTGGTACAAGAATAATCGAAGTTAGTGGCCAAAAAATCAAACTGCAGATTTGGGACACAGCAGGACAGGAGCGATTTAGGGCTGTTACACGAAGCTACTACAGAGGAGCAGCAGGAGCACTTATGGTCTATGATATTACTAGGTAAGAAATCATGTCTCATATTTTTAGTAAAATTTTTTTGGGGTATATTTGTATTTTTGGTTTGCTATTCCTTATGAGATATTTGAGTTTTTTTGTTGTTCCCTTAAATAATGCAAAACTTGAACATCTATTACTATATTGTTTTAAATGCAGGCCACATCTCTGAAACTGAAATCTTCTCTCTGAAAGGAAAATTAAGGGCTGAAAAGTAACATTGATTTATAAGTCATATTCTTGCTTTATACAATCCAGATTTGGGATCAAAAAAGATGTAACCTGCTCTTGGGACCATACAAAGTGCCACCATCTTCTTCCTCCAAAACGAAATAGATTGGAGACAAAGATATATAAAATATGAGAGTGTTGGACTGCCCTTTAAGGCCACAACAGCTCTGAATCTGTGCTCTTATGATTTGGGGACACAGAAATCTGAGTGTATTTAACAAGTAAAATATCATTTGAATAATATTTTAAAAATACTTTTTGCACAAATTTTCTGTTGACATCAAAGAAACTAAGCTTTTAAAATCTTTATTTCTCTTACATCTGGTGTCAAAATTAGAAGGTTGTAGTGGTACAGATGATTAAAAAAGTGCTTATATTTGCCTTTGGAGGGTATTTTAGTACTTATTTAACTCTTTCTCTTATCTAAGAATTCATATAGTTTATAAACTAATGAATCTATAAATAATATAATTTGATATCAATAATTTATATGGCCAGGAAATGATGAAAATCTGAATGCATTTATCCTCTGTTCCATTACAGAATGAAGTCCAAAATTTAGGCGGGGCCTTCCACAGTCTCATCTCAGTCTTATCTCCCAATGCCTCCCTTCATGTACTCATATACAACAGTTGAGTGGGGCCATTTGCTGTTTCTTGAACAGGATATTTTTCTGATTTCTCGTGTTTTTAAGGTTGCTCTGTGTAGAAGGTCCTTTTAACCTCACCTTTTTATCTTTAATGCTCAGCTCAAATACTGTCTCTCTTCTAAGAATCCTGTCCTGATAGCTACTCTCATGCCCTTTTCCTTACCCCCAAGGAAAATAATCTTTTCTTCCATCATTTCTATCACATTTTCCCTGTTCTGTATTATATTACTCTTACCATCTTGTAACTTTCTTAAGGGTAGGTATCATGCCTAGTTCATTGTTATATTCCACCCTGTACACTATTTTGCATGGGCACTCATATTTTTGTCAAAATTGAATTTTTTAAACTGAATAACTCATCTATTCTGCTTCATATTTCCATCCTTGGGATAAGTTTTATTGTCTTTCAAATTGACGCAAAGGATCAAACTAAAGGTTGTAAGCTTCTTGAAGATTGATTGGCATTTAAAAAAATTAGCATAGTATATTTTTGAAAGCTACTTAATTTTTAAAATGAAGTTGAATTGAAAAATTGGCCATTCTAAAATTGATTGTTCAGGCCATCTTTTTGCATTTAGTTAATGTTTGACTTCATTTTTTTTTCTTCCATTAGCAATATATCTTATATTTGGGTGATCGTAATTACAAACAGCTCTCCCATTAAAAGCTCCTAATATTGAGGAAAGACTTTGTTGGAGAAAAGCTGTCTTTCCTGAATGAGATTACAGTTTAGCATCATCACTAAGAAAGTTCAAGACTTCCAAACTGGATAAATTTGGGAGTTGTTTACCATTACTGCAATTTGGTTTCAGTTCAAAAAACATTTATTCAGTCCTAGCTATGACTTGGGCGAAAATACAAAGACAAAAATGAAATAACTTTTTTTAAATCAAGAAGTTTACATTATTCTGGCGGGCAGGTGGGAGGAGTAAGATGAAGAACATTGCTAATTGAGGGGATCAGGAAAGGTCTTTTGTAGGAAATAGTATCTGAACTGTGTCTTGAAGGAAGCCTGGAATTCCATACATGAGGAGAGCATTCCATATGAAAGGCAGTGTATAAAATGTGGGAGATTGAATGTCATGGATATGCTATAGCAAATAGATCAGTTTGGCTGAAACAGAATTTGTGAAAAGAAATAATGTGAAATCTGTCTATAAAGATAAGTTAGATTGTGAAGAGCTTTTAAGTGGCAAACATACAATTTTATATCCCCTATAATCCTAGTGGCAATAGGGACCATACAGCTTCTTGAGCAGGGGAGGTGACATCGGCCCACAGGAATATCAGTTTTGTGGACTATGTGGAAGAAGATGGGTTTCCAAGGGAATTTCTTGTTTTCTAGAAGTAACCACCTAAAAACCTCCAGAAAATCTTTAAACAAATGGTTACAAAATTAGACTTATAAACAACTTTTCAGAAATACAGCCTCACATATAAAGTAAAATTTTGCAGTAAACATTCAGCAATTTGGCAATGGCTTTATTCTTTTGGTTTGACAAAGAATTTAGTAGTTATATACTGGAAAGTATTAAATTCTAAGAACATGTGTGATATTTTGATGGATTTTTGTTATTTCAGTTAGCTTTCCTAGAGTGAGGGCTCCCCTGGGAAGAGTATGGTCAGAGTATTAAGTCCCTATTAAGTCCCATTTACATCATTATAAAAGGATAGGTTATTTGGAACAGTATTTGATTGTAAGAGCTCAAAACAAATTGTATATTTCATTGTGAAGTATTAAATATCATAGAGTAGAATATAGAGTTAAGTATGAAAATATTAAACTGATAAAAGCTATAGATTGCTTTGGTGGAGAGAACTTTGGGTTGGGAATATCAAGAACCCCGAGGTCTAGTCCTAGTTTTGCTATTAACTAGCCATGTGGCCTCAAGCAAGTAATTTTTACCTCTCTAAGACTAATTTTCTTATCTGTAAAATCAGGGGATTAGATTAGATCTGTAGAGTCCCTTTTGATTCTAAAATTGTATGGGTCTTTGAAACTGATTTCCAACAAACTTTGGAAAAATATCTCAATAACTTAAAGATGGTTTTTTGGGGGTTTTTTTTTCTGTCTTGTGATTTAAGTTATTTTGATCTGTTTGTGTTATCTTCTCTATTAGACTGAGAGTTCTTCAAGAATAGGGACTATTTTACTTTTCTTTGTGTTTCCAGCACTTAGCATTGCCTGGCATGCAGTAGGTGCTTAATAAATGTTTATCGATGGATTGGCTCTGTGTCACAAACAAACAAACAACAACAACAACAAAAAAGCCCTTTACAGATGGAGAATATTATGGAATTTATGCTTAGAGATGAAGGAGAAACACAGGACAGTGATTAGATGTACTCCAAGTAGTTTAGTTACCTGCTAAATAAAAAAAAAGGATATTTGATATTTGAGTTCAGAATTCATGAGAAATTTTCCTAGTGCTGGCAAGCTAAATTTCTTGACATTTAGAATATAATAGTAGACTCATGGAATGGTAGAGTTGGAAGGGGCTTTTAGAGATTACTTCAGTTTACCTAGTTTACCTCTGTCAGTTTTATAGATGAGGAAACTGAGATATAGAGGTAGAGTAATTTGCCTAACATCACAGAGGTAAGCTAATGGAAAAGTTGAGAATGTTTCTTAATGTTTCTTGAATCCCAGTCCAATGCTCTTCAACCCCTACCCAAGCAGCTATTGAGATTAACATCAAATAACACTACCTTTTTGGTAGGTCAATTGTATAATGTATGGATTCATTTTCATTGATTTTTAAAAAGCTCTCTTTCCAGTAAAAAGACTTAACATGTATTTCTGTTCTAAATGACGAGTTTGCTTGTTAACACCAGAAAATCTTTTATCATAAATTCTGAACTCAATGTGAATTAATCCAACCATTCTGGAAAGCAATTTGGAAATATGCGTAGAGGATCATAATACTTTGTATCCTTTGACCCAGCAATACCACTACTAGAGCTGTATCCCAAAGAAGTCAAAAGAAAGGGAAAAGGACTTATTTGTGCAAAAATTTTTATAGCAGCTCTTTTTGTGGTGGCAAGGAATTGGAAATCACAGAGATGCTTATCAACCGGGGTATGGCTGAACAAGTTGTGGTATATGATGAAATACTATTGTGCTACATAAGAAATAACAAAACAAGGATAGTTTCAGAAAAAGGATAGTTTCAGGAAACATATAAACTGATGCAAAATGAAATGAGCAGAACCAAGAGAACATTATACATAGTAGTTGCTATCAACTGTGAATGACTTAGCTGTTCTGATCAAGATAGTGTTCCAAGACAATTTAGAAGGACTTGGGATAAAATGCTTTTCACCTCCAGAGAAAGAATCAATGGAGTCTGAATGCAAATTGAAGCATACTTTTTAAATTTCCTTTTTTTTTTTTTGGGTGGGGGGGGTTCCCTATTGTTTTCTTTCACAATGTGGGTAATATGGAAATGTTTTGCATGATTGCACATGCAAAATCTCTCATCAAATTGCTTGCCTTAGTGGGGGGCAAGAGGGAAGAAAGATAATTTGGAACTCAAAATTTTGAAAAATGAGTAATTTTTTTGCATGTAATTGGAAAAAATATCAAATTTAAAACAAAATTCTGAACTGTAAACATTAGAAATTTAGTCAACATATTCAAACATTGGCATAAAATAATGTAGTTGTCTTAGATTTCTAACAGCTCAATTTAAGGAGAGCTGTCATGGTTTCCCCTTCATCTGGTATTGGCTAGGTATTTTTACATTTAATTATAATGTCTCTATTAATTTTGTGATTGAAAATCTCCCGGGGTAATTTAGCAAGTGTTTTTTAGGTTTGACTTACTCTAGTCACAATTCTATTCTATCATATATTTTTAGGTCTATTACTTCATCATTGATATTGCTAAGGAAGTTTGTTGAATTGCAACAAAATCACTCCTTGGAAATAACAGTTTTGTTGAGTATTTTAAATTTTCTACGTTATGTTCAGTTATAAGACTGATGTACAAAAATTTGTATGTTGTATGTCTTTGGACAAAAAGATTTAGTACTCTGAGAGAGATGCTTAATTAAAGTAGTAGTGTTAGGTTTTTTTGTAGTCCTGTGGGTTTAGATAGTTCAACTAAAATAGGTAACTGACAAAATAACTATAGATTGTCCTCTTTGTTTATATGACACCTGTATGTTAGCTATTAAAATTTTCAACTTCAATTTTTGCAGAAGAAGCACATATAACCATTTAAGCAGCTGGTTGACAGATGCAAGGAATCTCACCAATCCAAATACTGTAAGTTGAATGGCATTTTGTTGTAATGTATTTTAGCTCTAAACTAGAGGAACCTATAAAATAAAGCTTTTCAGTGGTGTCACTAAATTTGTTTTCTGTTAACAGGAATAAAAACTGTCATGTAATGTCACTAGGTCATTAAGGGAAAATATATTTCAACCTTTGTTTCTCAGCTTTTCCATGTTCTTTCCATTGATTGTATTCTTTGTAAAAATAAAAGGTATGAATTGACTGGCCCATTACAACAACCTATAGAGCTTCATTTTGAGACTATTAAATCTGTTTAAAAGAATGCTTGCATTTTAAAATGGGATCTCTCTTCTGTTAATTTTTTTTTTTTTACACTTAAGCCTTATTTTATGGGAGCATTTTGGGTTATAAATATTTTGTTAAGAATACTAATTTGGATTTTGATCTTTGAAATTTGTCCATTGGTCTACAGAAGTTCTCAACACCCCTTTGTAGTTTATTTTGTGCTGTGTGTATATGTACATATGTACACAAAGTCTCACAGTCCCTTAGATTTAGGATTAGTTATCCTTGGTTCCTCTTCTCAAATCTGGGCTCAAAGACTGAAGTATGTATGGCAACATACACTAATAATAATGTTGGCAGTCTGGGAAACTGGGTGGCATATGGGGGTGGCAGGAGTCTCCTACTGATACCTCTGTCCCTAGCAACTTTGTGTTTCTCTTCTTAATTTCCCTTAAATGTGGTATAGTGGAAAATGCACAGAACTTGGAGTCAGAAGACCTGAATTTGAATCCTGGCTCTGCTACTTACTAGCTGTGTGACCTTAGGCAAGTCATTTAACCTCTCAGGGCCTCAATTTACTCATCCATAATATGAAGGGGTTGGACTAGGTGGTGATCTTTTAAGATTTTAGGGTTTTTCTAGCTCTTAATAGTCTGGACTGTCTTTCCTCCTCCTCCTCCATGACCCCTCAGCAGATTTGAAACCTTGTTCTCTATTGTTGGTACTGGAACTGGGGGCTGGTGGATTCCGGCTCCCTGGGCTTTGGTTATCAGCTTCTCCAAAGGATCATTTATCCCAAACCCAATTTCCATCTTTCTTGCAGGTAAATAAAATGGTATTCATATCTCCAGAGATTATCCTCAGTCCATTAACATTCTCTCGAGGTGTTTGCTTCTCAGCCTTTTTGTTTGTAGAGACAGGTCAGAGAAAGAGGCCCTAAGTAAGGGAGGATGGTTGCCATTCAGGGGATTATGAAGGCTTTATGGTGGCATAAGGTAGTACAAGGGATTTTAGGGAGTTGTGCACCCTAGGTTGGGACCATACAGGGTTAGTTAGGAAAGGTAATGTCATTGTACAGCTTTGTCCGTAGTTTCCCTTTGCAAGTCTTAGAATCTGACCGAAAAATGGACTTAGGTCTAAAAGAAGGCCCTATTGACCATCAGCTTTTAAAGATTATATAATTTGCATGATTGACTTTGTTGGCTGCTTGTGTGTTAAGATATGTTTGTTTTTTTTTGTCTCTAATCAGGTAATAATTCTCATAGGAAATAAAGCAGATTTGGAAGCACAGAGAGATGTTACATATGAAGAAGCCAAACAATTTGCAGAGGAAAATGGTGAGTTCCCTTTAAGAGTCTACTTTTTTTTTTGAGGGGGGAAGGCAAGGCAGATGGGGTTAAGTGACTTGCTCAAGGTCACGTAGCTAGTTAAGTGTCAAGTGTCTGAGGCTGGATTTGAACTCAGGTCCATCCTCCTGACTTCAGGGCCAGTGCTCTATTCACTGTGCCACCTAGCTGCCCCTTGAGAGTCTACTTTTTAAGATGGCACAGTTCAGTCATAACTGAGAGAAATGTCCAAAGACTGACAGGATTTGAATACTGAAAATTATTTGACATTTAATAAGTTCATCAAACTACAGGAAAGTTCATCAAGCTACAGAGTGAAGTAAATACAAATAAACTGGACCTGGGTACCTACAAAAGTAGGACAGATCCTTAGTCTGATGTACAATATAGATATTACTGGTCTCATACTTTTATATTAGTTCCTTTAGTTGCTGTGTAAAGAAATACCTAAGTTATTGGATGAGTTTAGATGAAAATCACGTAATATCTTTGTGAGCTATTTTTAGGATTTTAAATGACCTAATAGTTTTTTTTTAAAATTTTTAGGCTTGTTGTTCCTTGAAGCAAGTGCAAAAACGTAAGTAATTATAGCTTTCAATGTTTATATATGTTTATTTCAAGATATTTACTTACATTTTTAAAAATGGACAAAATTTTTGTTTGATGTATAAAGTGAAAGTATAAAGTATAAAGTTTCATTTGAAATAAATGTCTTTTGTAGCAGGAAGAACAATTAGATTTTCACTAATATCAGAATAAACAAGCTGATTTTTGTTTGTTTACCTAAAAGGTTGTGCCTTGATTATAGCCTTCTGGTAACTAGATTAATAAAGGAAACTATTTGCATCCACAGGGGTGTGAATTTCATAACATGCTCTATTTGCATTTGATACCAAGCTCAGTCCGCATTTTCATATATTTTGGAGTGAAGGAATAAAGAATGACTTAAATATTTAGTTCTTAAAATTAATAGCACAGTGCATTTTCTAATTGTTCTTCCATTCTCAATTAACGAACATTAGGCTCCCATCCCTTTAGACATCTCTTTTAGAAGATGAGGGCATTGCTGTTAGTTTTGATCACCATATATATCAGTAAAATTTTGTTTAAGGTCCAAGAATCTTCCCAACATGTGCCAATAGTAACAAGGGTGATTGTGTGAGGATAAGCATTAATCCATGCCTGCAAAAACAACACTGTACCTGTCTTACTGATACAAGTTAAGATATTGAAGACAGTATCTTGAAGTTGATTTTACATGCTTGTATTGTTGAATTTCTTACTGTGTGACCCTTAATGGAAATAGTCAAAGCCAGAATTGTTGAGTGGGAAGGAACACGTTAACTAGTTTAGTGCCTATTTAATTCTTGTGTTTTATGAAGACAACATTTAAGTTCTATTCCAATATTGTTTCTGCAAATAGCTGTTTCTTGTCCTGGCTCTTTGAGCCTCAAGTTTCCTGAGCTTGAGGTTGCGTCTCTACTGCTTTTTTATCTCTTAAGATCTACGGAGCTCATCTATGCTTTTTGCTTAAAGTTACTTTTTGCATATTTTTTTCCCTTACACTAAGTTGTGGGCTAAGAAAACCCAGGCTGAAGTAATGACATTGTGGTAGATGAGTCCTCAAAGAGGAGGAGATTGTGGAAAGGGTAAAAAGGTATGGGAGGATTTGGGGGGGTGAAGAGAGGGTAAAGAATACAACTCCCCATTGATCTTGTTCATTGCTTCTTAGGGGAGAGAACGTAGAAGATGCATTCCTGGAGGCTGCCAAGAAAATCTATCAGAATATCCAAGATGGAAGCCTGGATCTGAATGCTGCAGAGTCAGGGGTACAACACAAACCTTCAGCCCCGCAGGGTGGACGACTAACCAGTGAACCCCAACCTCAGAGAGAAGGTTGTGGCTGCTAGTGACCTTGATGCCATAGTCCCATTTCCGACTTCACCTCTGTCTGTTGGAAGCAGCACTTTTTACTGCCTCCTTGTCTTCTGTACATCTTACTGGGTTTGATTTAAAAACTCTGCTGAGAAAACAGGTTAACACAATACTAAACTGCTAAACAACTTTAGATGTAATCAGGTCCTCAAAGGCAAGTAGAGTAATAAACCTCTCCTGCATGGTAAAGCTAGAAGTTTTTTTTTCCCCCTTGATTGTCCTTGTGATAGGTATGTCACCAATACATGACCAATACATGATTTAAACTGAGCACTGATGCTGGACTCATGATTTTTTTTTTTTTTTGGAGGGCAGTTGGGGTTAAGTGACTTGCCCAAAGTCAAACGGCTAGTTTTTTGTGTTAAGTGTCTGAGGCCGGATTTGAACTCAGGTACTCCTGACTCCAGGGCCGGTGCTCTATTCACTGCGCCACCTAGCCACCCCCGGACTCATGATTTTTAAA
>CM053595.1:73778850-73791648 GCA_028646575.1 Pseudocheirus occidentalis | reverse complement strand
TGATGGGCATCTCCTTTGTTTCCAATTCTTAGCTATCACAAAAAGTGCTGCTATAAATATTTTGGAGTATATAGTGACTTCATTACTATCAACGCCTTCCTTGGGGTATAAACCCAATAATGAAATCTCTGGTTTAAAGATATGGACAAATGGACATGGACAAATTAGAAATCACTTTATTTGCTTAATTCCAAATTACTTTTCAAAATGGTTGAAACATTTCACAGTTCCACCAACAATATATTAGAATTGTAACAAAACTAACATCATAATTTTGTATCAGCAGTGGAGTATATTAAGGCTCAAAATGTCTACCTCAGTTCTTTGTACCAGATGGTTTTGCTAACAGAGGTTGAATTTGCCGAACTCTGTTCTTGAATTTCAAAAATCCATGCCTATCCTTCTACAAACCCCTCCAGCACTGACTATGACATTTTTATCATTTTTGCCAATTTTCAGGCTGGTGAGGTGAGACCTCAGTATTGTTTTGATTTTCATTTCTCTTTTAAGTGATTTGGATACTTTGTGATTCTTCTTTTGGGAACTGTTTATATTCTTGGACCATTTGTCTGTTGGGAAAAGGCATAGATAGATGGATGGATGGATGGACAGATGGACGGATGGACGGACGGACAGACGGACAGACAGATAGATGTGTGGATCAATAAGATTACATAATTTGGATTCTAAACCCTTTAACAAAAAAATTTTATATAAAGATTTTTTTTCCCCCTTTTGACCCCTTTTCTTACTAGGTGCATGAATTTTATCTCTGCAAAAGCATTTCATTTTCAAATAATCAAACTTAGACCTATTTTATTTTTCAAAATTTCTTCTGTTTTCTTGTTTGGTTAAGAATACACCTCCTACCCACAACTGTGGAGGGTGTATGATCTATTTCTAAGTTTTTTATTGTATATTCTTTAAAATTTAGGTTGTATATCCATTTC
The DNA here is from genome assembly GCA_028646575.1 of Pseudocheirus occidentalis. Classification (NCBI taxonomy): domain Eukaryota; kingdom Metazoa; phylum Chordata; class Mammalia; order Diprotodontia; family Pseudocheiridae; genus Pseudocheirus; species Pseudocheirus occidentalis. Next base: position 73,790,698 of record CM053595.1, on the reverse strand, counting down.
CTTATTCATCTCGGTACCCACAGGGACCTAGTCCATAGAAAATCATAAAAGTATCAAGGAAGGAGGAATAATTGTTGTCCTTAAGGAATTTACAGTGTGAAAAAAATGATAAGATTTTAGTGTGCACTTATGAGTAGGCCTTACCTTAAAGCAATTTCTCATCATGAACAATCTTTTTTTTCTCCTCTCCCTATGTACCATTGCTACAATGTTTATGCAGGAAATAAAGTCTGTCCTGGAAGAACTGAGTTTTCAGAAAGGAGAATTGAATGTCCAGATAAGTGAAAAGAAAATACAACTATCACTCATTAAACAGGAAGTTAGAAAAGAAGAGGAAATCCTTCAAGAACTTCTAGGACAAATATCTAGGCACAAAGCAGGTACATTTTTGTGATCACGGGCAGTGTAGTAGAAAGCACACTGGATGGGGAATCTGAAGAAGTAGGTGTGACTGTTGACTCTCCATTCGTTTGCTGTGAAACCTTGGGTCTTGGTGCTTTATCTCATTGGGCTTATCCACAAAAATTCAATTCTATCATTCTGTAATCAGTATCTTAAATATCTGCATCCTCGTATTTCATATTCCAAGATCTATTTTAGTACTAAAATCCCTTCTAGCTTAACATTCTCTAATTCTGTAGCCTGTGGTACATGTCGTCTAACGTTCTTTCATCTACAGTGTTCTTTCCCTGTTTCCGAATATTAGAGATGAAAAATTTTGTGGACAAGTTGCAACATGAAAACAATGAGTTGCAGATCCTAAAAGTGCAACGTAACCAAAAAGCGACTGAGCTAGAGAAGACACAAATTGAATTGCTAGAGGTAAAAAAAAAATCTGGTTGATCTGTCCTCTGAAAACTGCAGCGCTTTGGTTCCTTTGAGCCATCTAATGTTTCATATCCTCTCCCCAAGGAGAAACTAGAACTAGAGAAACTGCAGCGTACAGCCCAGCGCCAGAGAGAAGAAGTTGAGTGGCAGAGACAGCTTCTGGAAAAGGAGAAACTAGAAATCGGTCAGCTGACATCAGAAAGAGCCACCTTGCAGGCCAGTGTGGAAGCTTTGAATGAGGAAAAGGAAGATCTTGAAGAGAACTGTGAAAGTTTAGGGAAGAAGTTAGAGCAAGCCAGAAGGTGAGAGAAGGAATAAGGAAATCAAGAACATTTCTGGAGAGCTAGATGACACCCGCAATTGTGGTCATTTTTCCATGACTCTACTCCTTGTACTGCCACACGTGCACCCTCTGGAAGGTTTGGTGTCTGTGTGGCTTTATGAGGCTGTGGTTTAGTGAACCTTCCAGTCTGGTGAAATGGTAATAGTAATAGTCACAATAACAACCACCGCCATCATAGTATTAACAGTAGCCATTATATGTAGTGCTTTAAGGTGTAGAAAGTCCTTTACACATTTTATTTCATCTTATCCTCACAACTTTAGGAAGGTAGGTACTATTGCTATATCCCCATTTTACAGATGTGGAAATTGAAAATCTGGGGGTGGCTAGGTGGCACAGAGCACTGGCCCTGGAGTCAGGAGGACCTGCGTTCAAATCCAGCCTCAGACACTTAACACAAAAACTAGCTGGGTGACCTTGGGTAAGTCACTTAACCCCATTTGTGCCTCAAAAAAGCAAAAACAAAAAAAAAGAAGAAATTAAAAATCTGTCAACTAAGGTTGACAGAACTTGAGTAATTTTCCCAAGGTCATACAGCTAGTAAACATGAGTGAGGCCAAATTTGAAGTCAGCTCCCCCTGCCTCCAGATCCAGCACTCTCTCCAGTACATCCATTGGACGTAAAGTCAGATCTTTGTTCATTTCTTGACTCTGTTTCCTTAGCTACTGGAGCAAGTCACTGCCCCAGTCAGAATTTTAGTTTCCTCATGTTTTAAAAGGGATAATATTACTTAAGCTACCTTCCTGATAAGTTTATTACTTACATGGAATTAAACAAGATAACACATTAAAAAGTAAAAAATACTTCATAGCCCCCAAATGCTATATAAATGTGAGCTTTTATTGTTGTTGTTATTCTCCAACCTAAAGAAAGTGTACAGTAGAATCACTTTTGAAAATAAATATTTATAGGCTATTAGTGCTAGACCTTAGAATATAACACCTAGAATGTTAATTCAGGAAGGGGGCCATAAAGTGCAGAATGTTAGAAGGCTTATGATGTCATCTAACCCAGCCCTCTTCATTTTGTAGCTACGGAAATCAAGCCCCACATAGGTGAAGGGACTTTCTTGAGATCACATAGCACATTTGTGACAGAGCTAGATCTAGACCTACTTGTTAAAATGATGCTTTTCCCACTCTACAGATACTGCTGTAAGGATGGAGAATCCTCCTCAGACTTTATAATTGCACATTGATAAAGGATAATATTATATGGAAAATGCTTTTTTTGCCTGTGTTGATGTTGTATTGTGTCAGTATTTTCATTTCTCTCTGTTCTTGGTAGAGTATTAGCAGCTACAGAAGATAGCAGCAGAATAGCAATGTCTAACTTAGAAAAGGTGGAGCTGGATATCAGGAAACTGCATCAGGAAGTAGACCAGCTAAACAGAGACAAGCTCTCCTTGCACAAAGATATTGCCAGCATGCAACAGCATCTACAAGGTAGGCAAAATATGACTGGGAGGTGTCATCAGAGTGTTTGAATGAAATGAATGTGAATGAAAGTGAACGAAAACTCTCATTTTCTAAGAGTTCTGAAAAGGAAGTGGTGATCACCGAGAGCACTGGCATAGCTTCATCAAGAATGTCATGCCAAATTAATCTCATTGCCTTTTCTGACAGAATTAATAGACTAATAGATAAGGGACAAGTTGTAGGTATACTTAGACTTTAATTTATTATATTTTATTTTCCCCCAACTACATGTTAAAACAAATATTTTTAACATTGAGCTCCAAATTCTATCCCTTGCTTCCTCTTATCCTCTCTCCCTGAGATAGTAAGCAATCAGATATAGGTTATAGATGGGCAATCATGTAAAACATTTCTATATTAGTCACTTTATACAAGAAGACCCAAATGAAAGGAAAACAATGAAAGAAAGAAAGTTAAAAATAGCATGGTTCAATCTGTGTTCAAACAATATCAGTTCATTCTCTGGGGGCAGATAGTGTACTTCATCATTAGTCCTTTGGGATTTTCTTGGATCATTGTTTTGCTGGAGCTAAGTCATTCATAGTTCTTCATCGAACAGCGTTGCTATTACTGTGAATAACGTTCTGGTTCTATTTACTTCTCTTTGCATCAGTTCATATAAGTCTTTCCAAGTTTTTCTGAAATCATCCTGCTAGTCATTTCTCATAGCACAATAATATTCCATTACAATCACATATCACAGCTTCTTTAACCATTCCACAGTTGATGGGTATCTCTTCAACATCACAAAAAGAACTGCTATAAATACTTTTGTACAAATAAGCACTTTCTCTTTTTTTTTTCTTTTGATGTCTTTGGGGATATATACCTAGCAGTGGTATTTCTGGATAAAAGGGCATGAAGTTTTCTAGCCCTTTGGGCATAGTTCCAAATTGCTCTCCAAAATGGTTGGATCAGTTCACAACTCTGCCAACAGTGCATCAGTGTCCTGGTTTTCCTACATCCCCTCCAACATTCATTATTTTTCTTTTTTGTCATATTAGCCGATCTGATAGGTGTGAGATGGTACCTCAGAGTTGTTTTAATTTGCATTTATCTAGTCAGTAATGATTTAGAGCAGTTTTTCATGACTGTAGATAGCTTTGATTTCTTCTTCTGAAAATTACCTCTTCATATCCTTTGATCATTTATCAATTGGGAAATGACTTGTATTTTTATCAATTAGACTCAGTTCTCTAGATCAACAGTTCTCAACCTTATGGGTCGTGACCCCTTTGGGGTCAAACAATCCTTTCACAGAGGTCACAGGGGTCACCCAAGACCATCAGAAAACACATATTTCCATTGGTCTTAGGAACCTCTTCTATCCGACTCCAGGCAGCTCCACCCACATGCAGACATGCTCACATATGACTATTAAAGGGTCCCAGTATTAGGAAGGTTGAGAACCACTGCTCTAGATATTTGAGAAATGAGGCCTTTATCAGAGATACTTGTTACAAAATTTTTTCAGTTTTCTGTTTTCCTTATAATTTTGGTTACATTGGTTTTGTTTGTGCAAAAACTTTTAAATTTTATATAATCAAAATTGCCTACTTTATATTTTGTAATGCTCTCAAGCTCTTGTTTGGTCATAAATTCTTCACTTAATCATAGATCTAACAGATAAACCATTCCCTGCTCTCCTAATCTGCTTATGGTATCACCCTTTATGTGTAAATCATGTACCCATTTTGACCGTATCTTCGTATGTGGTGTGAGATGTTGGTCTATACCTAGTTTCTGCCGTACTATTTTTCCAACAGTTTTTGTGAAATAATGAGTTTTTGTTCCAAAAGTTTGGATCTTTGGGTTTATCATATACCAGACTACTATGGTCATTTACTATAATGTAATTTGTACCTAATCTAGTCCACTGATTCACACACTATTTCCTAGCCAGTGCCAGATTGTTTTGATAAATACCACTTTATGATACAGTTTAAAATCTAGTATGGCTAGACCACCTTCCTTCACATTTTTTTTCATTGATTTCCCTTGATATCCTTGACCTTTTGTTCTTCTAGATGAATTTTGTCATTATTTTTTCTAGCTCTGTAAAATAGTTTTTTGATTGTTTGATTGGCATAACACTGAAGAGAGTAATTTAGGTAGACTTGTCATTATATTGGGTTGGCCTATCCATGAGCAATTAATATTTTTCCAGTTGTTTTGATCTGACTTTATTTGTATGAGCAATATTTTGTAGTTGTGTTCATATGGTATGCTTAGATTTTATTAATGCATTTGTCAGATTTTCTCATGTTTTTCTTATGTCAAAGTAATGTGGAGTAAACAATAGTAAATTTAGATGAATTCAGAACTCTTTGGACTGGGCCCAAATACTAATCATTAATGGTCAGCTTGGAAAGAGATAATGAGTGGGTCCTTTGGAATTGTCTTAAATGATTGTATTGGTCGTAGTGGCTGTCTTTCACAGTTGATCATAGTTACAATATTGCTGCTACTGTATACAATGTTCCCCTGGTTTTGCTCACTTTACTTTGTATGAATTCATCTAAATCTTCCTAGGTTTTTCCAGAACCATCCTGCTCATCATTTCTTACAGCACAATAAATAATAGTATTGCATCACAATCATATACCACAGTTTGTTCAGCCATTCCCTAATTGATGGGCATTCCCTAAATGTCCAATTCTTTGCTACCACAAAAAGAACTGTTGTAAATATTTTTGTACATATAGATCCTTTTCCCTTTTCTTTGATCTCTTTAGAGTACTGACATAGTGGTGGTATTGCAGGGTCAAAAAGTATGCTTAGTTTTATCAGCATTTTGGCATAGTTCCAAGTTTCTACCAACTTTTAAAAGCATTCACTTTGCCTCACCCATCCCCCCATTCTATGTAACTCCTAGAAAAAGCTGACTATTCGTTACCTGCATTTTCTCTTTTTTTTTTTTACTTACTTTTCAACTCTTTGCAATCTTATTTATGATTTCATCACTCAAGTGAAACTGCTTTTTCAAAGGGTACCGGTATCCTCTTAATTATTAAATCCTATGACCTAATCTCAGTTCTCACCCTTCTTGATTTGTCTGTAGCATTTGGCACTGTTAACCATCTCCTCCTCCTGTGTATGTATTCCTCCCTGAATTTTTGTTACACTTCTCTCCATTGGTTCTTCTATTTCTCTGACTATTCATTCTAAGACTTCTTTACTGAGTCTTTAGCTTTGTCCTCCCTCTAACTCTGGCTGGCGCCTAAGACCGTGTCCTCTACCCTTTTGTCTCATGTCACCCTCTCTTAGTGATCTTATCAGCTCCCATGTTCAGTTAGTATCTCTCTGCAGATGACACCAGTTTCCTATTGGATATCTGCCAATGGATGCAAAAGGTATCTCAAACTCACCAGATCTAAAGTTAAATTCATGAATTTCCCCCTAAACCTATATCTCCTCTAAACTTCTATTGATTAAACTACTATTTTTACCTAGTTCATAATTTTTATCTTCAACTCTTTCCTTCATATCCCATACAATTATTGTCTTACTTTTATTACTATAACATCTTTCATATCTGTCTCCTTTACATCATTCATATAGTTACCAGCCTCATCACTTCTCACATAGATTATTGCAACAGCCACCTATTTGGACCTCTAGCTTCTAGTCTCATCTCTGGTCCATGCTCCACACAACTTCCAAGATAATCTTCCTAAACTACCAGTCAATCCCATGCTCAAAAACCTTTAACTGGCTGCCAGTTACCTCTAAATGAAATATGAACTACTCAGTTTAACATTTAGCACTTTTCACAATCTGGCTGCAGTTTACCTTTACAGATTTACTTCACACCTGATTCTGCTGTGTATTTTGTATATTTCAACCATACTGGCCTATTGAACTCAGCTCTCCACCTCTCTTGCCTTCATACTTTTTTTGCAGAGTTTTTCTCTTCTATCTATAATACAATCCCTTATCAATTCAGCTTCTTAGAATCTTTGGCTTCCTTCAAGGCTTATCTCATGGTACAGGTCCTTCTTGATTGCCTCAATTTTGGTGTTCTTTCCTTCCTCCTCAAATTATCCTGTATTCACTAAAGTTTGTATGTCACATACATCCAGTAGAATATAAAACTCCTTGAAGACAGAGAGTATTTTTTTTTACTTTGTGTCTAGCATAGAGCCTTGCACATAATGGATACGTAACTGAACTGCTTGTTGTATTGATTTGAAATTGTCTTCAAAAAATATATCTCTGTAAGTGATGGAGAGTGGAATTTTCTGGTGGTAAAATTTGCAAATTAAAAAAATAAACCATGGAAAGTTCCATCCATCACGAGAAGGTTGGCCACTAGTTTATAAATGCTTTTGGCCATATTTAATGATGAGATATATACAAATACAAAATAGCCTGTAGTCTAAGTGGTTCCCTTTCCCATTCTGTAGTGATAGTGCTTGAATAGTAGAAAAGGAGGGTATAGACTACACTAAGATTTTGAGCACTTACTAACAGATAGCTAGTGTAAGCAGTTTCATTTCTCTGAGTCTCAGGTTCCTCATCTGTAAGACATTATCTTACCTCTATAATACTGGAATTACCTACCTCAGAGGGTTGGTGTGAAGAACACACTTTACAAACCTGAAAATGCTATATAAATATTATTATTTGTTAAGAAAATTATACAGCTATTATGCCATCTAAAATGTTATTTTAATTATTGATACTCTTTAGTGTGAAGTTTTTTTTTTATTCAGCTACCTCTGTAGTAACTTTTATGGACTGTTGCAAAGTGAAGTGATCAGAACCTGGAGAACATTGTTCATAGTTAACAGTGATATTGTCACTGAAATCCTAATGTTTGAATAAACAGTGAAAAACTTAGCTTCTCTCATCAATACAGTGATCCTTGATAATTCTAAAAGACTCATGATGAAAAATGCTTTCCAGCTCCAGAGAGAGAACTGATGGACAATGAGTACGGTTTGAAGAGTGTTTTCCTTTACTTTCTTTATTTCTCTTACTTTCACCCCCCACACCCCCCAACATTTTCCACAATGTGGACATTTATTTCACATAACTTCATATATATACACACACATACACATACATACATTATATACATTATATACATTATATACATATATATACATATATATAGTAGATATTGTATTTCTCAATGGGTGGGCAAAGGATGAGAGAAGGGAGAGAATTTGGAACTAAAAATAAATTTAAAAAAAATTTTAATTAAAAAGAAAATGAAGAGAAGGGTTTCAGGAAAGCCTCAGGTTGGTATGAACTGAAGCAAACTTAAGTGAGCAAAACCAAACAATTTATACAGTATTATAAAGATAATGAACTTTGAAAGACTCTGATCAACACAGTGACCAACCACAGCTCTAATAAATTAATGATAAAATATTAGACCTGATGGACACAGAGTTTACATTGAAGTATATTTTCTTTTTTTTTATCTTGTCTAATGCAGGAATTTGTTTTGCATGACTATACATATTTGTAATGGGTTTTGTTTTTCTTGTTTTCTCAGTAGGTGAGAAAAGAAGTAGAGGAAAAGGACGTAATTTAGACCTGAAGGAAAGATAAAATTGAATTTTTAAAAATCATAAAATAGATATATAGCTCAAATAACTGACAGTAATTGATGGACTACTAAGTAAACCAGATTCCATGGGACCACAGTTAGAATAGCTAAAACTCACAGGGATAAATCAATAGACATTTGGACAAGGATGGAAATAAAGGACAAACTATTATTCACTCTCATGTTTAAGGGATCTGAGTTCCAGTCATGACAGGGACAAATTCTGGCTTTGTTTTGTTTTATTTTTTATTCTGAACTTAACGAATATCACATAAGATGAGTATTTCCATACTGAAAGCAGAACCAAAGAAGAGGATTGCATGTATGGCTGCAAATCCCTACCATGTTTAATTTTTTTCTCCTTCCAAGTTTAACAACAAATACATTATTTTCAAAGATGTCCTCCTTGTCTGCTGCTTTGAGCTTCCTTCTTTGTTGTTCTGTGCATTTTTAAATGCTTCAGTGACCTCCTTTTCTTAACTGATTTGTTTTTCCATTTTGCTGATCCTTTCTTTGGCCCTTCTTTTCCTAAAACTCCTTCCCAGAAGGAAGAGAGAAAAACAAATCCCTTACATCAAACATGCACGGCCAAACAAAACAAACCTCCATACTACGCAAGCCCAAAATGTGTCTCTTATTTTAGCCAGTGCCTGGCACATAGTAGGTACTTAATGAATGTTTGATTGATTGGTTGTATTTAAGAAGGACAAATTTTAATAGTACTGTGAGACTGGGTATTCTTATTAGAATAGTGACAGTCAGCTATCCTGAAAGCCTCAGTAAACATTTCCTGTTTCACAAAGTAAAAAATTCTTTGTTCCAGAAAAGAGAGAAGAATTAGACACCCTAAAAGATGAACTCACTGGCGTTCAAGATGAGTTGAAGCTGACAGAAGAGGTAATTATTAGAGTATAATCTGGGAGTGGTTTTGAAATCAGTTAATTGAAACACAAAACCCAGAGATGAGCAACCTTGGCTCCTTTTTAAAAATTCTATCATATCTAAACCATTGAGTTAAATAAGTTAATCATTTGCATTTTGCCATATAATGTATAGGGAATAGACAATCATAACAATTTAACATTCATATTTTGTACTTTACAAAGTACTTTTTATGTACATTTTCTTACACGAGTTCTACAACATACTATTAGCCTGGAAGATAGACAGAGTAAGGGATTATTATCATTTTACAGCTGAGGAAACTGAGGGCAGAGAAGGTAAGTGATTTGCCCAATTCAATTTGTGGTAGAGCCAGGACTCACAAACTCAAGTCTCTGGGTAAGGCATAGAATATGTAATTGTGTGGGGGAGGCGTGGGAAAGGGAATAGCATGAACTAAGTAGATTGACCCTACTAGACTGTAAGCTCCTTAGGGCAGGAATGATGTTTGGCAGTTTTGTATCTGACATAGTGCCTACACAGGGCTACAGATATGGCAGACATTTAATAAATGTATAATTAAAAGGTATGCCTTTATAATGTTTAGTGTGGTAATTAAAGGTTGCTAAGCTTTATAGTTTTATGTAACATTTCTAAAGCACTTTCCTATTTATGGATTACTTTCCCTGCAATCCTGTGAAAGAATATAGTACAAATATTAGTTCCAGTTTTACATATGGGGAAACTGAGGTTCAGCAGTTCAGTAATTTGTTTAAGATCACACAGCTAGTAACTAGTGTTGGAGGAGAAATTTGAACCTCCATCTTCTGGTTTCAAGTCCACTGCTCTCTCCATTATACCACACTGTTTGTCTTTTGAAAAATCATTTTTTTAGTCAAAATTTAATGGGTTACTTGATGGTGAAAGTTATTCTGCTTTTGACAGTTGTATGCATAATTAGTTCCAAACTTCCTCATTATATACAGGATCTAGAATTGACTTCACAACATCAGACTGCATTGCTGAGTGAGAAAGACAGCCTGAAAGATGACATCAGTGAACAGAAGAAGAAGCTCCACGAATGCCAGGAACAAGGAGAAAAGAAGCAGTTGCAACTACAAGTACTTCAGAGTGAGATTGAAGAGAGGAAACTGAGACTCACACAAGAAGAAGTGGTAAATGAGGGTTGATGGAGCAGAGCTGCCCATTACCCGAGTACCCAAAGAAAATCTGTGCTTTGCTCAGTGTAGGGAACTTCCTTTGCCTAAAATTCCCTTTACCAAACAAATCACAACCTAGCTGTGACTTAGTAGGTAAATTCTAGGAATTGCTGGAAGCACATCAAGGTTAAATGACTTGTGGAGGGCCACATAACTCTTAAGTGTCAGAGGCCAAATTTGAGCCCAAGTCTTAATTAAGCATTCCATCCATCATGCCACACTGTTCTCCTAAATGTACTTCATAAAAATGTAAAAAAATGTAAAAAAAAAAAAAAAAAGCCCCAAACTACCTGGGCAAAGGCTGCTGATAACTAACTTTACTCCATTCCCTATCCCTTGTTCCTAAGAGAACACGAGGTAAAAACAGGTTTTGGTGTCATGAAATCTTAGAAACACTGCATGTCGGAAGGTCTGTAATGGAGTACTCTAGGAATCTATCCTGGAGCTATAGCCAACTATAACACTTTGAGTGACAAACTCCAGATACAGAAAGATCTCAGCAGGCTAGTGTTGGTGGGCTAAATTGATTAAGTTGGAACTTAATGGAGACAAACATGAAGTTCTATTCTTGGTTTCAAAAAAATTTGACATAGTGGGTGGCATATGACTGCTTGGGTTGAACTAGATGGTATCTGTGGTCTCTTTATGTTCCATGAACTCTTTGTTATACCTGGCTCATTAATCTAACATTGTTTGTTTAGCGTCTTCATCAAATCCAGGAAGAAATAGAAGGTGAAGAAAAAAAATTAGAAGCTTGTAAAGCAAAACTGAAAGATCAGCAGCAATTGCTAGATTGGGAGTTGGAGAGTCAAAAAAACAAATTGGAACAAGTGATCTCAAAGGTAACACTGACGGAGGAGCGATTCAAGACTTTGGAAGAAGAGGAAAAATGGAGTGCAGCCTTGGAGAAAACATTAAACCAAACCAGTAAGTGTTACCACATGACTCATATAGGCCTACATAATGAGCAAAGTTAAAGTTAAAGGAGTTAAAAGTGTGAGTTTTTAACATATAAAAGGAGATCAAGACTTCATTCTAAGATTAATTTAGTGCTATGTTAACAGATAATTAAAACAGTGCCTTTTAAGAAAAAGAGCCACTTAAGGGGGAAGAGTAATCTGAGAGCTTTCTATTCATTTATTTTTGCAAATTTTGATTTGAGATCTTAGAAAATATTTAGTTTAACCTGCTTATTTTGCAAATGAGGAAATGAGTCCCTGAGAGGTTCAGTAACTTGCCCAGGGTCAGAAAAAACAGCATATGGTAGAACTAAGGTTTGAACTAAGGTGTCTGTCCTCTGACCCAGCTACGGCACTTTTCCACTCACCATACATCTACAAAATTCTTCCTTTAATGCTTTATTGTGTTATAACCTTGATCCTCGTTTCTTGAAGGTTATTCCAGTAAAGCTCAAAATGTTGACAGTTTCTTCAAGGTTGAAAAGGCTTTTCAGATATGGATGATAAATTTATGCCTGTCATGCAAGGACCATGCTGGCTAGGGATGGGGAAAAACGAATGTCTTTTTTCTGTCTTT
>CM053595.1:73693427-73778350 GCA_028646575.1 Pseudocheirus occidentalis | reverse complement strand
ATACCCAGTTTAGAGTTTATGTCGTTCCTTCCCTAAGCCAAATTTAATGAGAGTAAATGAAAGTAAAGTTGTAACAGTTATCCCTTGCCTCTTCTATATGGGATGATTAACCCCATTTTGTCTCTCCCTGTCTCCTCTCATTCAAGTCCTCTCCCACCTCAGAATTTCACCTTTTAAAGTATCATCACTTCCTATTCAATTGATCCTGAACCCTCTATGTACACATATACACACATGCTTAGATATGTATTCATACGCATATATACCCTCCTATATAGACATATGTGTAGGTATACATACATACATATATACATACACACACACATTTGTATTCCCTTCACCTATCCTTCTGGTCACCCTTTATGTTTGTTGTAACTTAACTTTATCTTTATTAAAACGTACATGGCCTATATTATGGTATGACCCGCACTCCCTTTGGAGATGGCCTGTCCAAAAGATGAGTATCCTGAGGTCTGTTATACATTAAAAAGGAAAAATAAATACATCCACCTTAAAGATGTTTCAGCTGCTAACTTTTACTGTGCAGCACCAATGCTGTTATATTGGCTAAGTGCAGATACATTTCAGATATGTAGTAGAGATTTCTAATAGCAGACAATAAAGCTGATGTTTTCATAGTGCTGTTCACAAAATCCTTTGCTAACAGAGCTATGAGTTAAGCAGCACAAGGATATTTTTTTCCCACTTCATGAAGAAAATTGTGACTCAGAAAGGTGGAGTGACTTGGGGGAAATAGGCTTGACTGGGTGGTCAGCCTTCAAGTCCTGTGCTTATAGGTTTCAGAACAGTAAAGATGCTATTTCCAAAGTATAGTTTAAAATCAATGCATACCTGATTCTTCACCTTTTCTAGCTCAGCTTTTTTAGTGTGAAGATGTTCAAATCCACTGATGACCTGAAGATGATCTTCATTATCATCTTCAGCATTTTCTGTGCCCGTCTGTAGCTTCTGAAGTCTATAAAATTCAATAACCATTTGAGCTGGTCCCTCAGAAAGCTTGTCTCAAATCCTGAAATTACTGTTAGTGATTCACCATCCTAACTTTCTAGCTTCATCTTCTACTTTGCCCCAGGTACTATAAGCTATGGGTAAAATAGATTGCTTTCCCATCCTCCACACGGGTATGGAAGATATTAATGTTTGTAATGCTGTTTTACTCACCCTTCAATTAATTTTTCTATTTTATGACTTAAAGAGCAGAAGTCAGGGTCTCTTGTAACCATGACTTTGTTGATTTCTTTCAAGATTTCTTGCTGATCGGGCATGTTCTGCCTGAAGGCCCTTCTATCAACCTGAAGGGATCTAGAATACATTAATATCTATTAATTTGGAGGCAGGAATTCATTGTTTTTATATCCCTTCAGGGCCTAGGAAATAATAAGTACTTAAATGTATTCAAGTGTTGACAAGTATTTGTTCAAATGAGCTTTGTCTTTTTTTGAAAGTATACCATAGTATGGGGGCACTAGGTGGCACGGTGAATAGAGCACCAGCCCTGCAGTCAGGGGGACCTGAGTTCAAATCTGGCCTCAAACACCTGACACAAAAAACTGCCACGTGACCTTGGGCAAGTCTTTGCCCTACCTTCCCCCTTCCCAAAAAATAAAATAGAAAGAAAGAAAGTATACCATAGTATTATTTGATCATCAAACAATATGATATTGCCTAGAACCAAATTGCTTGCATTTGTTTGATCCCATAAATATCTGCTGTACTGTTTCAGAAGTACCTTAGCTGCTGATCTGCTTTCACGAGCTTGACAGCTGTCTCCTGGGCTCTGCGTTCTAACTCTTGTGCATCCAGCTCGGCCCATGACAAGTGTTTCTTGACCTCACTGTACCTCTGAATAGTATCTTTGGTCTAGAAAAGAAACTGTCATTAAAACAACCCAGTTAAGTGGCACAGAAATGATTACCCAGCTTTCTCTGAGTGCAGTTTTGCTGGACCATGGATGCTACATTAATAACCAGGGGCAGACTTAAAGAGTAGGAACAGCAGGGAAAGCAAGAGATTCTGAGTCTTGCTGTCACTCGTGAGCTGTGTGACTAAGTGCAAGTCATTTCACCTGGAAAATAGTGAAAATAATGATCTGAGCATACTACCTACTTTATAATAAAGCCCTCCTCCTGCAATGCTTCCTTATGTAAGGAGATCAGCCAGGGTTTTTATAGGAAATGGAATGCATATCTCATGTCCCACTACCAAGCTGCAAAGGCTTTAAGCATGGGGGTTCAGGCTGGCTCATCAGCGGAGGGTCACCCACTAGGTGAAGAATTATTTTAGTCAGTCATTTGTGAAAGGTGATGCTAAGCTGTGGAGCAGTTCTAAGTTGTATCATGGGAGGAGGTACCTTTTATTTGTATTTATTTTATGATTTCAGTGGTTCTCCCAGTGAGGAAAACCTACACTACACATCAAGACTGGCACTTGATTTACAATTTACAATTTTAGAGCAGAGGTCTCAGGACCCTTTCACACACTTAAAAATTATCATGGACCTTCCAAAGAGCTTTTATTACATGGATAATATAGCTATCAACGTTTACCATGTTAGAAATGAAAATGTCTTAGCATTCCTATAAAAATAGTTTTGACTTCAAGAAGCCCTTGAAATGGTTTTCAGGACCCTCCCTGAGGTCCCTGTATCACACTTTGAGAATCACAATTAGAGAGCAGGCTGAGTGATGTCTGGTTACAGAGCCAATGGTGTCAAAAGCAGGATTTGAACCGAGGTTTTTCTGACTCTCAGGCCAGCTCTCTATACACTATGATAGGTGGTCATTCAGGGAGGGTCTACAACAACTAAATAATCAATCTTTCAAAGTAAATCAAGGTAACTTTTCTCATGGAGTTCTGAGCAAAGTGCATTGTAAACCATAGAGTGCTATATAAATATGTACTATTGTTAAGATAAAAAACAAGATCCTTTCTTCCTTAATAGAGGGTGTGTGTGTGTGTGTGTGTGTGTGTGTGTGTGTTGGCTCTCTTTTTATTCAGTTGCTGTTCAGTCATGTCTGACCCTTCATGACCCCATCTGGGGTTCTCTTGTCAAAGACACTGAATTTGCCATTTCCTTCTCCAGATCATTTTATAGAGGAAACTGAGGCAAATAGGTTTAAGTGACTTGCCCAGGCTCACACAGTTAGTAAGTGTCTGAGGCCAGATTTGAACTCAGGAAGAGGAGTCTTCCTGACTCCAGGACAGGCACTCTATCCATTATGCACCTAGCTGCCCCTTGACCCTCTTCTAGGGGCTGGCAATCTCCATGATGACAGCAGGGGCAGTATCTTTATTTTTGTATTTCAGCTCCTAGCACAAGTATATGTACTTTACAATTTATATATCTAAAACAATTTTTATGGTTAGAAAATAATTTCTCACACATTACCTTACTTGAACCTTATAACAATCAATCTCAAGAGGAGAGGGTACTAGTGTCCTTATTCCCATTTTACACAGGAAAAAAATGGAGGCAGAGGAATGTGAATGATTTGCCCATGTTAATAAGTAGTAAAGTTAAGTCTCAGACTTAGAATTAGAGATGAACAAGACCTTAGGACACCTCATTCAACCTCCTCATTTAACAGAGGCTTCAAGGAGTTAAATGACTTGATCAATATCATAGTAACAAGCAGCAGAAAAGGGATTTAAACCCAGATTCTTCGATTCCAGATCTAGCAAGCTTTCCACATCCCCATGCTGCCTCCCTCCAAAATCTTAAGGAAAATTTAATTGCTCCTTAGTAAAACACAGGAGGACCTGGGCTCAAATGGCACATTTAACAGAACTGGTGTCACCAGGGACAAGCCACTGATGCTCCAGGAGTCTCGGTATCTGCATCTGTTAAACGAAAGGGATGGACTGATGACCTCTAAAGTTCGTTCTAGTTTTAGAGCCACAATTTTATAAAATTATTTAAAGGACATTTGTTTAAAAGACATTTAATAAAAATACTTGTTCCAGTAGTAAGAGCAGCCAATATTTCTATAGCACTTTACTGCTTGTCTCCTTTATCTCACTTGATCCTTGCAGTGATTCTGGGAGGTGGATATCATGGCTATTTTCCCTCATTTACAGGATGAGGAAACCGAGGTCTAGAGATGTTAAGTGATTTGCTCAAAGCCACTGCTAATTAATGTCAAAGTAGGGTTCTTTTGACTTTAAATCCAGTGGTTTTCCACTATACCACAGCTGTCTATTCCTCTGCACAAACAGATGAAAAAGCAGTTCCATCGTTGGGTTCTTATCTGGTATAGAGTGCCAGCACATGAAAGATATTTTCAGCCAGCAAAGTGAGAATCTTTAAAGACGATAACTACAATTACCTTCCTTTGTAACTTTTAAACTTTAGGCTATTAGCAGCAATATCAAAACTGAACTCAATATCCTGAAAGAACATACAAGAAAAGCTAAGCCCTCCACTGAAAAGGGTTCAAGTTAAACTGGATTTTACCAACTGAATTCGACCTCTTATGTTTTTCATACATGGGATCCTCCTCCCCCCGTCCCCTCTATGCATTCCATGCTTAGAATGATCTTTCTCATCACCTTTAACTCTTAGCTTCCTTGACTTCCTTCAAGACTCATCTCGAGTCCCTTTCATTTAAGATTACCTTCCATTTATGCTGTATATATCTTGTATGCACACAGTTATTTTCATATCATCTACCTCTTAAGCTCCCTGGGAGTAGAGATTATGTTTCTCTTTTTCTCTGTATCTATCCCCAATATTTAGCACAGTGCTAAGCACTAAGTGCTTCCTTTATATTTAATAAATGCTGACTGATGCATTGACTCTGAATTAGATTAAAACTTACAAGGAGTCATAACTGGAAAGACCCTTAGAGACCCCCTACTCTAAACACACATTTTACACTGAGTCCCAGAGAAGAGAAGTGACTTGCTCAAAGTCAGACAGTGAGTATCCAAGAGAACATTTCAATTTAAACCGTCTAACTCTATGAGCAGAGTTCTTTCTATCATCCTCTGCTGCTCACTGGCAACATGGGGATGGATATAAAAAGGAAGCTGGTTTAGTGAAAGCAATAATCACATTTTAATTCTTTTATAGGAAAGGCTGAGTGAAGTATGTCTGAGGCCGGATTTGAACTCAGGTACTTCTGACTCCAGGGCCAGTGCTCTATTCACTGCGCCACCTAGCCGCCCCAATAAACATCACATCTTAATACTTTATTTGATGACTTCATAAGTTGTTGTGGCCAAAAATTCATTAGCCAGTGGCCAGCCCTCTTGTAACAAGCCTTTTTATCCTCAGGCTAGCCCTTTGTGTGAAAAGCACATGGTACATTTCTAGTCCTTACAGCCTTTCCAGCTTGGGAAAGATTTGTTAGAATTTATGCTATCTTGGCATATCCTTCCAAGAATCTTGGGTCACCAATATGCCATAATGAGATACTGAGGAAGACTTGGGTAGAAATTTGTTTTAATAAATATATATATTTTTAATGCCAGAAAATCCTGATGACAAAAAGGGATTTATTTTATGATGAATCAAATCAGGTATGTTTTAGTGATGGCACAAAGCTTCTAATGAATATATAGGTACCCATATCAGGATTCCATTTTCAGAACCTGAGAGGGGCATACAAATTCTCTGTCCAATTTTTCTTGTAGGCCTTTGCTAATTTCAACAGTAGAAACATGTTGATAACTTCACCAAGAATGTAAACTAGGACAAGTCACTTTCATTCTTTAAATATCAGTTTCTTCATCTGTAAAATGAAGGGTTTGGACTACACAGTTTCAAAGTTCCTTCTGGCTCACAGTTCATAATTCTATTATGGAGATTCAGACTTCTGAGTGATTTTTTTGTTGTTGTTGTTGTTTTTGGAGGGGGGAAGGTAGGGCAATTGGGCTTAAGTGACTTGCCCAAAGTCACACAGCTAGAGGGTGTGTGTGTGTGTGTGTGTGTGTGTGTGTGTGTGTGTGTGTGTGTGTGTGTGTGATCAAATTAGAACTCAGGTCCTCCTGACTCCAGGGCTGGCGCTCTATTCACTGTGCCATCTAGCCGCCCCTTGAGTGATTTTTAAAAGTTAAGTTTTTTACAACATCTGACAAATTGCTTGCAATAATATATGCCTTACATAAAAATGATAGTGTTGCTCATGATAATGAACATAAACATTCAGAAGGTTAAGAACCAAAATGTCTTCAGTTCCATTACTAGTCATATATATGTAAGGATAAAATAAAGCTAAAGGACAGCAAAAAAAAAAAAATGAAGCAAGGGCAGCTAGGTAGTGCAGTGAATAGAGCACGGGCCCTGGAGTCAGAAGAACCTGAGTTCAAATCTGGCCTCAGACACTTAATACTTACTAGCTGTGTGACCTTGGGCAAGTCACTTAACCCCAATTGCCCTGCCTTCCCCGCTCCAAAAAGCAAAAAAAAAAAAAAAAAAAAAAAAAAATGAAGCAAACAAATCAGCCTTTGGAAGCCTCAAAGTCACTAGCATCAATGGCTCTGAGCTTTCTGGCTTAAGCTATCCCAGCATAAGAAGCAAGGCAAGGACATACTTTCTCTTTTGTGTTGGAAAGTTCTGTTTCAGCCTCAGCTAGGAGTCGATCTGCTTCTCTGAGCTCTGCCCGACGTTTCAGAAGAGTTGACTCAATGCACCCAATTTCATCTATAATTTCGTTGTGGTGTTTGGATGACCCACGTATTCCTACTTCAGTAACAAAACTGTCACCACGTCCTTCCATGAAATCCCTCAAAAGAAAGAAATAAATGAAAATAAATAATTGGAAGGATAGTAATTATTCATGGTTGAGCTTCACTAATATGCCATAAAAGACAATAATAGTTAAATCAAGGTACGGATAGCAATTATAACAATCATTATTTTAAAAAGGCAGACAAAATAAAGCAAAATGTATTAAGAAGAAGAAAAGGTCTAGCATCTCAAGGAAAATTTTTACAAAGCAGAAATGAAGGGGGAATTAATACTTTCAGACATTAAAGAATAAAGTAGTAACCATCAAAAGTAAGTGGTATTGATAAAAAATAAATAAATAAAATTAGACCAACTAGAACAGACAAAAAAAGCAGAAATCAGAAACAACTAAACCCAGTACAGTGTTCAATAAACCTATGCACAAAAACTACTTAGGGAAGGACTTCCTATTCAATAAGAACTGCTGGGAAAAACTAAAACAGTTTGGTAAAACCAAAGTAGTACCTTATACTATAAGCCACAATAAGTTAGGACACATGATCATGGAAAAAATATGAGGTAAAGAGAATGAAATTCTCTTTTACAACTGTAGCTAAGGGAAGAATTCTTAATCAAAAAGAAAGTAGAGATGACCACAAAAGATAAAATAGATAATTTGGATTACATGAATTTGAAAAGCTTTTGTAAAACAGAATGAATGTACTAGAGACAGACTATCAAACAGGAAAAAATGTCTAAATTATTTCTGATAAAGGTCTAATATCCCAGATATAAAGGTAATTAACAAAGACCAAGGTCTATCCTTTAGACAGGCAAAGGACACGAACAGTTCTGAAAAGAAGAAGTCAAAAGACTGCTTCAATTCATGAATTTAAAAAAATCTGTAAATTAAAACAACTCTGAGGTTTTGTCTCTATCTCATAAATTTACAAAGATGATTAAAAAAACTGAAATAATAAATGTTGGAGAGAATGTGGGTAGACAGATACACTAATACACTCTTGGTCAAGCTGTGAATTGGTATAAACATTCTAGAAAACCATTTGGTATTATATATGAGAAGTCATTAACTTCACATTATCTTTTGATCCAGAGAGATTCCACTGGTAGACATATATCTCAAGGAGGTCACAGACCAAAAGGTCTCATAAAATCTTCATAGCAATATTTTTTGTATCCTTTTAGCAAATAACTGGAAAAAAATGAGTATCTATCAATTAGGGCAGGACCAATTGATTGTGGCACACGAATATAATGGAATATTATTGTACTGTAAGAAAGGATGACTATGAAGAATTTAGAGAATAGGAATATAAACTGATACAGAAGTAAGTAGAATTAGGAAAATACTATATATAATCACAAAAACAATTTAAAAGGAAGCCGTGTTGAATGATTATAATTTCAATTTTGGTTCTCAAATAAAAGTGAACAAATAAGCTTCCAATTTCACTGGAGAGGTAGGGGACTATGAACTTGGTATGTTGTACTGTTGGATGTAGTCAATGTGTCAGTTTGTTTTGTTCAACTGTTTATTTTTTGTTATAAGGGAAGGTTTTGTTGAAGTGATGGTGATGGAAGGGATACATCCAGGAATGACAGATACTAAAACAAAAGTTAATAACACTTTTTATGAACTTCTTAAGAACGTTAGACACAGAGGCAAACTGAGTTATGTCTGAGTTAGTTCTTAGAGATGTTTCATGGACAAAAGATGGCTCTCTCAGAATTGATGGGACTTGGGAATTGGGGAAAAAAACAACACTGTATTTTGAGCCAGAGGACCCAAGTTCAAATTTCAGCTCTACTATTTACTAGATACTCACTGAAACTTAAACACACACACACACACATACATACACACACACACACACACGTGTCACTTCTCTGGCCTCGGTTTCATCAGGCATAAAATTGGGGGATTAGACTAAATGATCTTGAAGGTCCCCTTACGTAGCAATAAATCATTGCTTTTCATGACTTCTAGATAACTACCAAATGAGATTTCTACCCCGGTAGGAGATTAATGACCACACAATACACCCACAGTTTTAACAAGCTAAACCTAAAATGATCTGAATTTAAAATGACACAAAAATGCATTTCCCCTTAATTAGCTAAAATAATTTCTACTCATCATAGTGCTAACAGCTGAAATGTATACAGCACTTAAAATAAACTCCTGCTAAATTCAACAAACATCCATTATGATGCCATATTGTGGCATGGAGGCTACCCAGAAGAGCAGAAATTCTGGCAAAAGATTCTATCAAACAGAAAAAACTTTGGGAATGAGTCTGGCAATAGTTGTCTAAAGACTAATGTGCCCTGCTGAAGAGCAGAGGCTCATCTTTGCAGGAAAGCAGCTGGAAGATGGCCGTACCCTGTCTGACTATAACATCCAGAAAGAATCCACCCTGCACCTGGTCCTGCGTCTGAAGGGTGGCTGTTAGTTGTTGACTTTGTTACAAAAACATAAATTGCCAATGCTAGCATCATTTTGCACTTAAGTCTTAATATAAGTTTTGAGATTACCAGGTTCAGTAACAGCTGAGCCAAATGCTAATGAAGGTTTTTGTTGCACATTAAAAAAAAAAAGAAAAAAAAAGACTAATGGGGCTAATTGGGAAGAGGATTAATGCCAGAAGGTAGGTTACCAAGTAATGTACCCTTTCAGCCAGAGCAAGTCACGAAAAGTCATCTACTGAGGTATGGGGGACTGTGATTTAAATCAGTGAAGGAAGGACCAACACTGATGAAATCATGGATTGCTTAAGCATGAATATGATACATATTATGTCTTTTGAACCTCATAAATATCCTGTGAAGTAAGCAGGGGCTATTTTTTTTTTATAGGTGAGGTATCTAAGCCTCAAAAAAGGGAAAGTGGCTCACTGCTGCAGTTTGTATGTGGCAGAGCCAGGATTTGGACCTAGGTCATCTGGGAAGATTAGTTCTCTTCCAACTCATGCTGCCTCTCACATGCATGCTCTTACTTTCGTCTGCTGTGTTTCTGGAGGTTCCTATGTATTTCTGCAATTTCTTCTTCTAAGTCTTTTCTCTCATGCAAAAGCTCTTCAATATTTTGATGAAGTTCTTCCATTTCTCTCTTAGCTTGCTGCCTTGCTGCCTTGTCTTCCTGTCTCTTAATTTTGACATGGTGCACAATGTCTTCCAGCCTAGAAATCTCATTTTCCTAAATGAAGAAAAATATAACAATTGAATTTTAAAAATGAAACATTTTTCTCCTTTAGTGCCCACAACCAAGTGCACTGTTTTGAATATGTCTATATGGCAGAAAACTTATGTTCAGCCTATAATCAATGTTCTCTGTCAATACGAGTCTTTTTCTTCCTTTGAAGAGATCTCATTTTAGTGATACCGTTTACCTACATTTGGGGATAACCAATTTGTTGTCCTAAGGATAATGCAAGCAACAAGTTAATTCAATGAAGTCATTAAAAATATTATTCAAACCATCTGGTTGTTTCTTCTGGTATAGTTAAGAAATGGTAGATTATCTAATTTCTACTTTTTAATTAAAATGTCAGTGTCAAAAAAGGCAGTGTGATATAATGGCTAGAGGGCCAGCCTTAGAATGAGGAATACCTGGGAGCTAAGTATTGCCTGGACTCCTGGTTATGTGACCCTAGACAAGTCATTTAACCTCTCAGTGCCCCAGGCTCCTCTCTATGATTGCAAATGGCAGTGCAGTTGCTGATCTGCATTTTCAGAGGGAGTGATCAAATAAATCACAGGCTGAGATCAAGAAAGGAAAAAATCACTTAAGCATATGATATACAGCACAAGAAGAATTAGAGGATTCTATATGAAATTGTGTTAGAAACATATGGAGCACATCAGTATAAAATATTTAAAGTATCTTTATAATTAAAAAAAAGTGGAAACAAATGTATTATGTCTAATAATTGGGAAACAGTTTAATAAACCATGGCATATGAAAACAGAATTTTTATTCCACCATAAAAATGACAAATTTGAGGAATACAAAGAAAAACAAGAAGTTATACAAAGTGATGCAGAGCACAATGAGAAAAGTCAGGGCATGCAAACAGCATTTTAAAATGACAAAATTTAGGAAAGCATGTAGAAGGAAATGATCAGAAAGGGACATCGATGCAAAGTTTTTTGTTATTATTTTGTTAATAATATTAATGAGGACATAGTCTTATATTTTCTCACCAATGCCATTCTGTTTAAATGTATAAACAAACACTGGGATATTATCAGATTTATAATTTCTTTTACCTTGGAATGGTGGCTACAGGGGAAGGGGATTGTCTGTCTGTTGCAATGCCGTGGGTGAGTCCCTCCTTGTGCCCTGGTGGGATGCTCCTGTTTCACTTGGGCCTGGTGGGTAACTTTTCCCTGTCTTCTCATAGCTCCTTAGCCAGAGACCCTCCTTCCCACAGTACCTCAGGCAAGGATCCCTGACTCACTCTCCATCACAAGGTAAAAAATGACACTGTACTCCTTTGTTGCTGCATGTGGGGCAGCGATTATACTGTGTCAGGGTGAGGGTGGGGCGGGCCTTTTTCAGATGATAGCACAGCAATGAAGTAGAGGGGAAAGATGTTTCTGGCATCCCAAGTTCTAAGATAGAATGTGGAATCCATACTTCCATAGAAACAATGTTATAAATGGTGGCTAGAATTACCAAAGTGAAATTATGGGTCAAATTGACAAGAATGGGCTGGTCTGATCACCTGGCCACCACACACAACTGTTTCCAGGGAAACACTTTCTGAATTGCAAACAACTGACTTTGTTCAAAGCAAGCTTTCAGAACACAGTCCATTCAAAAGTTGGGTAAAATGTAGCAGAAAGAGTATTGGATTTGGAATGAAGAGTATCAGCATTTGAATCCCAGCTTTACTAGGTCATACCTTGGGTAAATCATTTAACCTCTTTGCACTTTAGTAAAACGAGCAATTAGCTAAAATGGTCTCAAAATTCCCTTTGTGCTCCAAACCCTCTAATTCCGATAATGCCTAAATTTAATTATGGGGAACCAGAAAAATATATACATATTTTTTTGCTTTTTGGAGGGGGGGAGGCAGGGCAATTGGGGTTAAGTGACTTGCCCAAGGTCATACAGCTAGTAAGTATTAAGTGTCTGAGGCCGGATTTGAACTCAGATCCTCCCAACTCCAGGGCCAGTGCTGTATTCACTGTGCTACCTAGCTATCCTATTTTTTTTCCTTTTTTATACTAGCTGTGTGGCCTTGGGCAAGTCATTTAGTCCCAATTGCCTTGCCTTCCCACCTCCAAAAAGAAAAAAAAAAAAACAAGAAAAAAGAAGAGCACACCAAGGTAGACTTGACCTCCTAAACCTTCAACATATATAAAACAGTTTTCAGTAATACTCTATGGTACTAGTAGGGGAAAAAGAAAAAAAATTCACACAAAAATTAATGTTTGATAAAGCTGTAGTCAATAAAAAACTGGAAAAAGCATTAATTACTTAATAAAGAGGAAAACTAGCTAGCAATAGAGCAAAAGTGGATTTAGATGCTTACCTCATATGATATACTATAATAAATTCCAAATGGATAATGGAGTTAAGCATAAGAAAATGAACTATAGCAAAAATTAAAAGAAAAGGAAATAATATATTTCCCTCAACTGTGTAGAAGAGACATAAGATAGTAAACACATAAGAAATTATAGGTGGGGCGGCTAGGTGGCGCAGTGAATAGAGCACCGGCCCTGGAGTCAGGAGTACCTGAGTTCAAATCCGGCCTCAGACACAACACAAAAAACTAGCCGTGTGACCTTGGGCAAGTTACTTAACCCCAACTGCCCTCCAAAAAGCAAAAAAAAAAAAAAAAAAAAAAAAAAAAAAGAAATTATAGGTGTTTTAAGGACTGGGGGAGACATAGGCATATTTGTAGGCAGTGGGAAACACTAGACAGGGAAAGACTGTAAAGTGAGAGAGTGGGGATGATAGAGCAGGCAATCTGCCAGAAAGACAGAATGGAATGGGATCACTTGTACATGGAGTGGGGTTTGCCTTGATACGGAGAAAGGCCCACTCTTCCCATGAGATGGTGCAGAGGAGAAAGTGGAGGAAAACGTCTATCTTAGTGACATGAGATGAAGAAGAGGGAACAAGAGGGAGTTGTTGGTGAATGACCTCATGTTTCTGGTTTAGTATGAGGCAAGGTTTTCAGCTGAGGGGGGGGGGTGGTGAGAGATCCATGAGAGGTTGGTTGAGGTATGAAAAGGGAGGAGGTGAAGGAGAGGAAACAAGCACGACTTTAAGATTAAGGGCCTGGGTGGCTGGGTGGATGGTGACGTCCTCTTACATATGCCAGCATTGGTTCAGAGGGCTTTACAAGGGAGGAAGGTAGAAGAATGACCTGGAGGCCAGCAGGTAACTGGAATGAGGATCTACAGGAAATGCTACAAATGGGTGGAGTGAACTTTAAAGGAAGAAAGGTCACTGGGGTGCGGGCAGAAGAGTCTAAAAGTGACAATGGAGAGGAAAGAACATGCTCATTTTTCTTTTGGGTCTGCTGCGCTGGAGGCACAAAAAAAGGAGCAAAATTTCCTGAAAAGCGTGACCAAAGATGAAGTGTTTCCCACAGAGAACGTGAGGAGAAAAGCTTACATATGACTAAGTGGTGTAGTTGAAGAGGATGAAAAAGAACAGTGACGGGGAAGAATTAAGCTTAATTGAATAAGAGCAAAAATGAGGGAGCAGGTACAAGGAAAGGAGGTTTTCACCTTAAAAGGTGGCAATTCTGGAGGGTAGGAGGTTTCCACAAGAGACAAAGAGATGACTTACAGAGGAAATGCAGATATTTCTTTTTTTATTAAAAAATTTTGCTTTTTGGAGGGCATTTAGGGGTTGTGACTTGCCCAAAGTCACATGGCTAGTAAGTGTGTCAAGTGTCTGAGGGTGAATTTGAACTCAGGTCCTCCTCCACAGCCAACGCTCTATTCACTATGCTACCTAGATGCTAGAAATACAGATATTTCAAATAATCATTTAGAAAAATATTCTTTCTCACCTATCAGAAGAATGCAAAGGAAAACAATTCTGAGGCACCCCTCAACATCCACCAAATTGGCAAAAGTAGCTAAAAGTAGACAAAATTCAATGGTTGTGGAGAAATAGGTATACTTATACATTGCTGACAGAGTTGAATATTGGCAGGATCTTTCTGAAGGTCAATCTCTTAGCATAGCAAAGAATTTTAAATACCAATTTAAACCAATAATTCCTATTGGAGAGAGATACTAAAAGTGTCATGAGTTAAAAAAAAATAAAGATTTCTGTTAAATACATGTAACAATTATTTGAAACAGCAAAAAACTGAAAACATCCAAAAGCAGGTGAAGAAGTGAATAAACTACTGCATATCCATATAATAGAATCCTACAGTACCATTAAAATTATAAATGTGAGGATTCTAAGGAAATATAAGAAGACTTAATAAAGTAATGCTTAGGAAACAAAGCAAAATCAGGTGACACACTACTACGACTATATTTGTAAAAATGTATACAGAAATACAAAGAGGAATGAAGAAAGAGAAGAAAAAAGGATAAGGGGGAGTAATAGATTGTTATGGACATATATATGTATAAATTTAAAAGTGTTACTAGCTGCAAATGTATGTAATCGTCTATCTGGTTCTTTTATTTAAAGTTTAGTGAATATTTAAATATTTAATAACATTTATATAAATTCTAAAAAATGAATAGAAACTGATTATTTTATATTTTCTCTACCAAAACTGACAACCAATTGTGCATCATCTATCATTGGATGCACTAAACAATTATTTCTGGACCAATCTTTGCTTGTTATTCACACCAGTTGAACACGTACATTTTGCTAAAGCAATGTGTACAGCAAAGCTGATGAATTTGTTGTGTGTGTCAGTCCTCAATAATGTATTTTTTCCCCCTTTTTTTTTCTGAAATCCCTTGGTTTGCTTTGTGGAGTTCCAAGGTTTCAAAGAACACAGTTTATGAAAAGCTGGTGGGTACTATATCAGTCCTTTTGACTTACCAAGTTATGATGTTCAGGTACATTGCAGTGAAGGACTCCCATTGGAATGAGTGGGATAGAAAAGTGAGGAGGAGGAGGGCCATAAACGATGTGCGTTCCAGTTGGAGGGGGGCCATAAATAACTGTTCCAGGTTCAAATGGTCTGCCATTGATTGGTACAGGAGGAGGAGGAGCATAGAGGACAGCTCCCTGCGGGACAGGTGTGCCATCTGGAAATACAGTATAAATGACAGACCCAGGAGGAGGTACAAATGAAGGGTCCACTTCACCATCCACTTCACCTTCTTCTTTGCTGTCTCCTCTATTTCCTTCACCTTTACAGAAAGAAACAGAACAACATAACCAACATCACTGCACTTGTGTTCTCTAGTTTAAAAGTGAAGTCATAGAATCTCGAAGCTGGGAGGGCCTTAAGAAGTCGATTTAGTACAATTCCCATGTGAGGTATCGATCCCTTTTCCTGATTTTTCTCTGATAGATGGTGACATAGCCTCTAACAGAAGACCTAAAGGAAACTTTCCCCATCACATCGCTAGGTAGTCATCATCATGGGGGCACTCAGTGTTTGGGAGTTCTTTCTCATACTGCACTCAAATTTGGCTCCTCGTAACTTCAATCCATTGGTAATAGTTTTTGTGCTCTAGGGCCACATAAAACAAATCTAATCCCTCTCTCTCATAATTGCCCACCCTTCTAATAACTAAAGACTACAATAATGTCTCCTCTAAGTTTTCTTTTCTTCAGATTAAACAACCAGAGTTCCTTGAACACTCATGAGATGGTTTCAGCTCCCCTCGCTATTCTGATTACACTTCTTCAAATCAGCTCCCACTTGTCAATGATGCTTATAAGGTGCTGAACACACAAGGGAATGCAGTGCTTCATATATGAACTGAACGACTAGGACACTAGGACTATCATCTTCCTTGTTTTGGATGTTGTATCTATTAAGGCAATTAAGTATAGGTCTTCAGCACCAAGATTAATATGGTAACACTAAGAATAGGCAGTTATAGAATGCTTTCAGGTTAATATGTTATGCATTTTATATGCATTAATTTGGCTATCTTCAAAACAATCCTGTAAACAATAAAGTCAACGTAGTGTAGTCATTGCACAGAGTGGTGGACCTGGCATTGGGAAGATCTGAGGGTTGAAACCCTGTCTCAGATACTTATTACCCATGTGACCATGAGTCATTTAACCCCTTTCAGACTTAGTTTTCTTCTCTGTAAAAAATGATAGTGCTTGCCTCACAGGGCTGTTATAAGGCCTGAATGAGAGAATATTTATAAAGCACTCTGCCAACTTTAAAGCACTATTTAAATAGTAGCTACTGCTATTCTCTTCATTTTATACAAAAGGAAATTGAGGCTTAACAGAAATTAAATGACTTAACAGAAGTTACAGTGACTGAACTGAGATTTGAACCCAGATCTTCCTGATTCCAAATTCATCAGACACAGTGAACACCGAAGCAAATATTCTATTAAAAAGATATTTGTAGATGGAAAAGGTCATACACAACAGAATGGCAACCAGCTAGGTGAATATTCTTTTTACCTGGCATCCTTCCATTATAACATATGAGCTATGTGCCTTCTGCCACATATTTGCACATGGAGCAGTCACAGTTTTAATACAATAAGAAATTGGCAATAATATTCATGTTTCTACAGCACTTTACTACTTAGTAAATACCTCCTCTCACAAGAACTCTGTGAGGGAGGTAATGTGAACATTATCATCCCCATTTCACAAGTCAGAACAAATTAATAACTTATCCAGTCATACACTAGAAATGTCAGAGCCAGGTCTTCTATCCTTCATCCCAGAATCTCAGAATATGAAAATTCCCTAGAAGCCACCTTGTTCAACCCACAAGCAAACAGGAAATTCCTCTAAAATATCCCTGATGTGGTCATGCAGCCTCATACTGACTCCCAGTCCAGGATCTTTACAGCACATCCCACTACCTCTCAGACACTTTGGTTTATGTTTTTGAAATAAAGTCTCCTAATGATATACTTTTTAGTTTCCTCAACTGTAAAATGGGGATAGTAATAGCACCTACCTCCCAGGGTCATTATGCACATGAGCCGGTATTTGTAAAGCATTTTAGCATAATGCCTGCCACATAGGAGGTACTTTCCCTCTTTTTTTTTTTTATTAGTTGTTACTTCATTTATACATTTTTGCTAAAGGGATGTCAATTCTTTCTTTTTTTTTCCGCTTTTTGGAGGGAAGGCAGGGCAATTGGTGTTAAGTGACTTGCCCAAGATCACATGGCTAGTTTTTTGTGTTAAGTGTCTGAGGCCAGATCAGGTCCTTCTGACTTTAGGGCCAGTGCTCTATTCATTGTGCCACCTAGCCACCCCAATTCTTTTTCTCAATGGTTAGAAACTGAATTTATATGATCCAACTGACCTTTGTTTGAATGAATTTTATGCAGTCCACTTCTCACTGGAGAATAAATCCAACATCCTGATGCAACATCTTTTCTCTCAATTTGCTTGCCATGGCCACATTCTGTTCGGAATGGGGTAAAGGATGTGTATTTTAAGCCAATACCAGAGTCTTTTGTACTCTGAGACCTGGGACTAGAAACCTAAAACGGTTAACAACACAACATTTATGTAAACCAAACATTCATTTCTCTTTACTAATTCTAGAAACTTGTCTAGAAAGTGCTACTTTCGCATGATGAAAATATAATTCCAATGGTCACCAAAGGGAAAAAATTAGAAATTAATATACAGTATTGGTATTTGACATAGAAACTAAATATAAAATAATAGGATCTTCAGGAATATTGCAGTTAAATCTCACTACCTCCTAACCTGAATGACCTAAATTACAGAATGTTACAGCTTAAAGAGACCTTAAAAATTGAATGTTAGAGAGGTGAGAGGGATCTTAGAACAAGGAACATTAGAACAGTGTTTAAACGTGAAAAATCTCAGAAATCACATTAATTCCATTCAATCCAAAAATCAGTAAGGAATTCCAAAGCACTGGGAGGAAAAAGGCAAAATGAAAAACAGTTTTTGCCTTCAAGGAGTTTAAACTGAAGAGGTCCAATCTTCTAGTTTATGGAGGGAGGAAATAAGGATTTACCCAAAGATATAAAGGAAGTACAATCCTTTGAAAGGAAGTGATTTACCTAAGATCGCACAGCTAATTTGCAGCTAATATTATGTCATCACTCAAAAACACAGACTGAGAATGACCACAAAAAATAAAGAACTTCAGTGGTCAAGTTTTAGTTGGAATATCCTGTGAAAATGAATTGGGTAATAATATTTGAAAAAAAGATTCCCCCCAAAAACATTACATATTTCCTGAATCAATATGGTAGAGTAGGAAAAAAAAAACCCAAACCCCAAAACAAAAACAAACTAGACACGAAATCAAAACACCTAGAGCCAAGTCCCTCTAGCTTTGTGATTATGGGTAAGTCACTTTATTTCTCTGGGTACCAGTGAAATATAGCTATGACATCTGCATCTGTGAAAGCCAACACAATAACTATACTACTTTGTAGGGTTGTGAGGAAAGCACTTTGTTAAACTGTTAATAAACTTTGTTTTCAATGTTAATAAAAACAAACTTCCTTGGGAAGTTTCCATTTATTTTTCGTAGACATTTAAAATATTAAGACCCTATATTAACACTTTTGCACAGAAATTTCTGGTCTTTTATTTGAGTGTTATTTTCTGATTTACCACCATATTTAGGAAGAAGACATATACTTTGTCATATTTTCCCACAGAAAGGTCATGGTTCGCCCCCTCATTTTGCCCCACTCCCCAAGAGATTTCATACTTTTGATGATGATGATGATGGCATAAAGTACCAATATCCTCGTCTCTTGAAAGGATCTGCTATGCTGCTAATGTAATCATTCTGGTGAGAAAGGGTACGTCGGAGCTCTGTGATTTCATCCAACAGACTTTCTATTTCTCCTTTGCTGTCTGTAAAGAAATTGTGACACTCTCAGAAAAGAAGGTAAAACCATGGAGCTCATTTCTTCAAAACATCTGCAAAGTATTAAGCCATGAGAGGCAATGAAGCTTAGCAATATTTTAAAGCTGGTTTTAGCTCTGGACTTTTTATAACTGGTGACATTTAGGTCTTATAGAAGCCAGCTTTGTGGTACAAGTACTTACATCAGTACTTTATGTCAGGACCAATATATTATTATTTTACTGAACTTCCTCAGTGTCGAATTACTATTTTTCCATTGGAATACTGGAATTACAATATCTTCACAGCTGGGTGCAGCTAGGTGGCACAGTAGAGTTCAGGACTGGAGTCAGGAAAAACTGAGTTCAAATACAGCCTCAGACATTTACTAGTTCTATGACCCTGTTTAGTCTCTTAACCTTCTTTGCCTCCATTTCCTCATTTGTAAAATGAGCTAGAGAAGGAAACTGCAAACCATCCTAGTATCTTTGCTAAGAAAACTCCAAAAGGGAACATGAAGAGACAGACACAACCAAAATTAAGTAAACAATAATAAAACAATTTTTATAGCTATACTTTAAGGATCTGATGCAATAAGTATAACTATTCCCTTTCCACCAAAAGAGATCACAATCTCTCCATGTCTTAGTTAACTGTATGTTACTATTGTTGAATAAATTAATCTTTTCTTTGGTGGCTAGCCCCTGGGGATACGCCTCTTTGCCTTTCACCAGGACAGCACTTAGATGACAGACACATAATCCATCACTAAGTCCATATTAGAAACCTTTCAAGTTTGACAGGACGTGTCAAGAGCTTATATCCTGATAGCAAAGGCTTTAAGAAACTCAGGGTCACCTTCATGTTAGTAAGAGGCATCAGAAAAGGACTTTAGCGGAAGCTCTACATCCAAGGACAATATTAACTAAATTTATGCTTAATAACCACTGAAAGAATTTTCTGAAGAAGGTAAAAGTAGTAGAGCAATTTAATTTTAGAAAAGGATGATCTATATGAAAAGGAATAACAGAAATAAATCACTTGTATGTAAATACGGGAAGGAATCGAACTAAAATACTTTACCAGCTCCAGTATGATCAAGTAAACTCCACAGCCTTTCAATTTCTGCTCTTTGTCTTTTCATTATATCATTCAATTGATCAATTTCTAGCATTTGGGAATTTGATCCTGTGTCTGCTTTCTCCACATTAATTTGAAACTGTTGAGACAAAAATAACCAAAGTTCCAATTAAGCTTCTCTTCAAAGTATTTACTTTTACCAAGTGATCTTTATTGCAGAAATCTTCACTATAAAGCGTGATATGGTAGAGAAGATGCCGAACCAGTCTATGATTCCTGGGTTCATCACTTCCTGGTTGCATGACTAGGGACAAATCATTTTACTTCCTGAGTCTAGCTTCTCCGGAGCCCAAATAAGAGTACTTTGTAAACCATAAAACCTTATAGAAAGGTGAGATATCACACCTATTTGTACCCACACATCATACTGCTTTATGACACTGCACAACAAAAACCCTTGAGTTGTCTATCATAATAATTTGGTTTCATGATTTCATAGGGCATAAAATAAAAACCTTGCCAATAAAAGGCTGCAGGATATGTACACTTTCCCATTTTGATGTCTTTGTTCATATTTTTTTCAATTAATCTGGAAAGCTATTTCTCTCCCCCATCTTTATTCAATGAACAAGAATTGTTACTCATTCTTCAAGGCCCAGCTCAAAAGCTACTTCCTCCAGGAAGCTTTCCCTGAATCCTCCTTCCCTCCCCACCCCAATAGTAGGAACATTCCTTCCTTAAAACAGCAAATAAAACTTTGTACCTCTCTTATACCATTATTATATTTTATTTGGTACATATTGCTATTTATGTCCTATATCTTCTCCTCAATTGAGTCTCTGAGGGCAGGATTCATGTTTAATCAATCTCCCTCTTTCTCCAGTGCCTGGACAGTGCCTTGTATGTTGTAGGCACTTAATAAATACTGCACAGAGCATGTGTTGAATAAATGAATGAACAAACTAGTGAGATACACTTACTTGCTTTTCTTTCTGCCTCAGAAGGTTCTGCAGCAGCTCAATCTCTGCCTCAGCTCGGGTGAGGTCCCGGGCTGCTTGGGCTGCCTGCCTGCTGAAGTGCTCAGCTTCCTGGAGCCTCTAAAGTGACAAGGAAGGTTCGGAAACAATAAGCATGAGCTCTTCTTTCCATTCTTCAGTCCTACTGGTCTTCACAAGCTCACCCTGCTATGAGCCTGCAGTTGCATGGTTTCCCAAACCAGAAAGCCTGTCCACATTTCCAGATCTTACTTGCCTTCTAAGCCCTTGCTCAGGCCTCACCTCTTTTCATGAAGTCTCTGCGGGGTGGTTTTGTGCTCATGAGCTAGCACATAATAAAGAAACCCTTCAAAGAATGACGAGAGCTAGAAGAAGTCTTGGAATTATCTCATCCCACCTGTTTACATGTTCTACCACAGGCCGCTGGCACAAGGTCTAGCTCAGGTGCCACTGCTTGGCTCCCCCAGAAGAAAGTCATCTTTACTCTGTCACTTCACACTCTATCTCGAATCATCTGTCTACACTGCACCAACTCCCCTTCCCCTTTAGGAGCAGGGGCTGGGTCACTTCTCATCTTTGTATCCTCTCTATCTGGGACTCTGCCTTACACAGCTTAATAATTTTTTCTTTGACTTGAAACATTAGTCTTTGCTCTCTAATGACAGTAGTTTGCAGACTATCTCACATTTCTCTTCTCCATATATTCCAGGCTCCACTCTAATTGTACTACTCAATGTTCCCCAGATGTGCCCTACCTGCTCTTCCCTCCTTGCTTTGGTTCATGTTATTACCTGCTCCTCCATCTCTACTTGCTGAAATCCTACTTATTCTTCAATAAAGGAAGTGGCCCCTGAGTGGCAGGGGGAGGGGGCAGAGTGTGATGATAAGATCTATGAGAAAGGTTGGAACACTGTGTAGGGAAAAGCTAGTATAGGGGTAGCTAGGTGGTACAGCGAATAGAGCACTGGCCCTGGAGTCAGGAGGACCTGAGTTCAAATCCGGCCTCAGATACTTTACACAAAAACTAGCTGAGTAACCTTGGGCAAGTCACTTAACCCCAATTGCCCTCCAGAAAGCAAAAAAGAAAAAAAAAAAAAAGAAAAGCTCAGTTTGGCTGGAACAGGAAGCATATGAAGAAGAATATGAAATAAAATCAGAGAAATGTATTAAGCAGAATTGTGGAAAGCTTTAAATGCCAGGCTGAGAATTCTGTATTTTATCTTAGGGACAACATAGAACCCCTAAACTTTCTGAGTAGAAAAGTGAGATGGTCACTGTTTCAGGAATACTTTGATAGCTGTGTATGAAGAGTGGATTAGAGAGGGGAGAAATTGGAAGGAGGGAGACCAATGAGGAGGCTACTGCAATAGAACAGCAAAGAGACGTAGATGACAACCTGAACTAGAGGTAGCTGTGTGACTGGGGAGAAGGGGATGGAGAGAAGAGATGTTCTGGAGGTGCTTGTTTGTTGAATTCAGGGTAGGGATCTCATTGAGCACTTAATGTTCATTGAATTGAACAAAAGTGAGAGAGAGGACCTGATTTTATACCTCAGTGTTCTCTACGGTGTCTATCATAGGGTGGCAGACATATGTGGAAGGTATTCATACTATTTTTGTAGCAAAAGTACTGAACTGTTGCCTTTACCTATAAGTCTATGCTCTTTTGCTGTCTCCAGAAGGTTGGAAAGGAAAAAAGAGCCCTTTACTTACAGCTAGGAATCTGTTGACAATAGCTTGTTCATAATCTAAGAAAATTCCAGAGAAATAGGTAAGGCACAGAAATTCCTACATGCCCAAATAATGTCAGCGTCTTTAGAAATGACCTCAGTGATATCTATCTACGCACAGAATCACCTCAGCACGATCTTGGTTAATCCTGAGGATGGTCCCATGGAGAGACTTTAGCTGGTCCTTGGCAATGCAGAGCTCTGCAGTTGCTTGTTTATCAGAAGCAGCCACAGCCTTCTTTAGTTCTTTCAGTTCTCTATCCAACCCAAGGAACTGTTTCTGGGACCTGGCCTCTTCTAGCTTTTTCTATGGAAAAACAAAACAAAACATAAAAACATAAAACTGAAAGCAATGAATCACTACATAGAAGGAGATTTAAAAGGAGGAAAGAAAGATACCCTATCACAAAAAGAGGTTGTACAAGATACAGGACAAAAGCACCAGATCTGCAGTCAAAGGGCTGGGGCTGGGATTCTCATATATTCTGCTACATACTACCTGTCTGCGACATGACATTCAGATCTCTGGGCTGCAGTTTCTTCAACTCTACAATGAAGGGCTAAAATGACCTCTAATGACTTATGATCCTAAATGTTAAACTGTTCATTTCTCCTACACTGCAAATTATGCTGTACCCATAAATGAGAGACCTGGAATGAAATTGGTGATCATCATCAGTTTTAACACCAATATTCCAGGGATCATGATTTTTATCAACAACAGTTGTTAATATTTCTATAAGAACTTTGATTTTTTCCAAAATCTTTTTTTTTTACATCAATTCTACAATGGAAATAGTATGAGTAATAGCATCTCTGTCTTTCAGATGAAGAAACAGGGGTGCATAAAAGTTAAGTGACTTGCACAAACAGATTTGCATGGCATGCCAGAAATGGAAGCTATCAGTATTACATTCAGTCCTAATGGTAAAACAAAATTAGTAGAAACAAAATATTCAGAATTTAGGCCCAGAGTTTTCCTTCCTCTCCCCCTGACCCTTCACCTCCCCTTCACCTCCCCCATCACAGCTGCCCCAGGGCCCCCTGCCCCCCTTCCCCTCTGCCATTTTATCATACTGCCTGCCTCTAGAGTACAAGAACTGGAAGCCAGAAAATATTTTTAAAGATTGGTACTCTGTTTTCTTCTCCCCCACCTTATTCTCTAAATCTTCTAGCTGTGAAAGAATCCTCTCCTTCTCCTCATCAGCTTCTTGAAGTTGAAGATCTGTGAAGCCTTGAATTTCCTCCATACTCTTTAGATTTTCTTGCAAATAATGAATTTCGTTCTCTAGTTGTCGAATTTTGGCTTCATGCTGCCTTTTATCTAAATGAATCTGCCAAAAAAAAAAAAACCAAACCCAAAACAAGTTTGAACTATGGTCTTCAAGGGAGTTATTAAAGAATATGCTCAACAAACTTTCAGGGAAGTCAGATTTCCATTATCAAATGGTAATACTGAAATTTTATGCAAAACAACTGTGCAAGAAGACAAATGATGGTTTAATTTTGAAAGCTTTCCAGGACCCATCCTTATACCATTATACTTGAAAGACTTGATACATAAATATAAGAATTAACAACACACTTCTCTAGATCCCAAAGCAAAGAGAATACAACATGAAAAAAGGAAATGTTTTTTCTTTTTTTTTTTTGAATTGGAGAGGATCATAGAACACAGTAAAGCACAGAACGTTAGAACTAGAAGGAAACTACAGCTCAAAGAAATCTTACAAGAGATACTGTCAGAAGATATATAACAGCAGCATCAAAAGGTATCTCAGCACATAGAACATTAGAAGGTAGGACACAAGGGTCCTTAGACATCATATAATTTAACTCTTTCATTCTCCAGGGGAGGAAACCGAGGACCAGACAGGGGAAATTATATGGCTAGTAAGGAGCAGAATGAGGAATAGAATCCAGGCTACTGAATTTTCAAAAGCCATATTCCACAGGGGTTTTCAATCACACCCAGTTAGTTTTACTCTTTGTAACCAAGATACTGTTTCCATAATAAAGGACACATTGTAAGTTGCTGAGTGAAAAGCCATACTCTGCCCCTACGGCCAGATCAGTTAGTTCTTGAGCTGTCTTACTCTTGTATCTGCTGCTTTTTCACAGGCCTTCCGATACTCCTCTTGTTCCTCTACCAGTTTCTCCTTTTGAAATGCAATTTCTTCCTGCAGTTTTCTCTCTCTACCTAGTGCTGCCTCTTTTTCCTGATGGGCACATGCAAGAATTTCATTGAACCGCTTCTGTAAATCAGCAAGACTTTTCCCCAAAACATCTGAAGGACTGAGGCACCTGGTAAAGAAAAAAGACATGTACAATAATAAACAGAAAATGGCAGTTTTCTGGAGACTGCTATACACCAGTGCAAAATTATGAAGTTTGGTACAACAGGATAAGGCATTTGCTTTAACAATCAATATTTACTAAGCTTGAATGATTTGTAAAACATGACATTCAGCTCTCTTCACTGTAGCACAGTAGAAAAAGAACAGAGAACTCTACCTTTAATTCGATGGGTAACCTTGGGTAAGACATTTCATCAATAGTTTTCTCACAAAGTAGAGGAGTAAGACTAGCTTATCTCTAAGGTCCTTTCTAGCACCAATATTCGATGATTTGAACGGGTTTAACAATTGTTACAGCTAGCTAATAATAAGTAATTGAGAATTATAAGGTTTACAAAATACTTTTTTCATATAGGTCTTTCAAATTCAATGTAGTTAACATTGTGTTCCCCCCTAAAACCATTCATCTTTCTAACTTCCTTGTTTCTGTAAAGAAAACATCATCTTCTAGAAATAGGTGTTATTTTATTTACCAAGGACATGAAACTTCTAAAATAAATGCACACAAGCAACAGAGAGTTGAATTTTCTTATTAAAAATACAGGCCTTGGGGAAGCTAGGTGGTGCAGTAAATAGAGCACTGGCCCTGGAGTCAGGAGGACCTGAGTTCAAATTTGGCCTCAGACACTTAACACTCACTAGCCATGTGACCTTGGGCAAGTCACTTAACCCCAATTGTCCTACTTTCCCTCCTCCAAAAAGAAAAAAAAAATACAGGCCTTAAAAAAGGTTCTATTAAAAACTTCCTTACCCCCCTAATCTAATATCTCTATATTTCCAGTTTTAATAGTTGGACATCATGCTGTATTTCAGCTATCTTATTGAGATACAACTTACCTAATTTCCCTAACTCCTGTTTCCAACTTTTGCTTCAATTCCTCCACACGAGCTGCTACTTCTTCTGGCTGAAGCAAGTCATCAACCATATGATCGAGTTCATTTTGAAAATCTTTAAGCTGTTGTTTTAAGAGACTATTGTCATCCTGGAAAAATAAAGAAAAAGGTTTCACATTCTTGAAAATGAGAGTTTGTGTTCCTTATCACATAACAATTTTCATATTTCCCTTTGGCCTGTTTTTACTTTGAAAACAATCTTTTCCACAGCACTTAACGTCCATGTACCAATCAAAAGCTAAAACTTGACTATTATAGCTTCTTAAAGAATTTACACCACTATCCATCTCTGTGTGATGAAGTTGCTTTGGATTTGTTGATTCAAACTCTAGTTATTTCACAGGCAAGACAGAATTTATAATTACCTGAAATAAAACAATGTTCCTTATATTTTCCAAATAAAAATAAACAGCTAAAATACCCATTACTTTGATGCAAAATATTTCTAAGGTATAGTAAAAATCCAAAGCTGAGAAAACTACTAACATTCTCTTCCAACATCTGTCTCATCAGGCATTTTCAAAATGTGCTGCTGGGGAAGTTGAAGCTTTGGTAGGTCCTACCTACCAAGCTTAAAATAGTGCAGAAATGGACTATCATCACTTAAAAGATTAGCCTAGCAAGGTACAGGTAGGTTCACTGACAGAGGACTTATTTTGGCGATGGAAATTCAGGAAAATTTCAGAGGTTCTCAACCTTTTTTAGTATCATGACCCCTCTGGCAGACTGGCGAAGCCTATTTTTCTCCAAACAATATGAATAAGGATCCCTTTTCATAATAATATTTTAAATGCATAAAATATGGATGATCCCAAAGGAAATTTGTAACTATATCATGAAATGTAATTGTCATAATATTTTTAAAAACAGGTTTATATCCCCAATTGATAATTGGTCAGAGATATGAACAGGTAGTTTTCAGAGGAAGAAATTAAAGATATCTATAATCATATGAAAAAATGCTCTAGATCACTATTGATTCAGGAAATGCAAATCAAAACAACTCAAGTATCACATTTCACCTATCAGATTGGCTAACATGACAAAACGAGAAAATTATAAATGCTGGAGAAGATGTGGGAAACTTGGAAAACTAATGCATTGTTGGTAGAGTTCTAAACTGATCTAACTATTCTGGAGAGCAATTTGGAACTATGCCCAAAGGGCTATAAAAATGTGCATACTCTGACTAGCAATACCACTTTCTAGGGCTGTATCCCAAAGAGATCATACACATGGGAATAGGATCTGTATGTAGAAAAATATTTATAGCAGCTCTTTTTGTGGTGGCAAAGAATTGGAAATCAAGGGGATGTCCATCAATTGGGGAATGGCTAAACAAGTTGTGGTATATGAATGTAATGGAATACTATTGTGCTATAAGAAATGAGGAGCAGACTGACTTCATAATAACCTAGAAAGATTTACACGAACTGAGGCTGAGGGAAACAGAACCAGGAGAACATTGTACACCATTACAGACACATTGTATCTGTGATGACTAACTTTGATAGACCTGGCTCTTCTCAGCAATGCAAGGTTCTAAGACAACTCCAAAAGACTCATGATGGAAAAGGCTATCCACATCCAAAGAAAGAATTATGGAGTCTGAATGCAGACTATTTGCTCTCTCTCTCTTTTTTATTTTGTATCTTCTTTCTTGTGGTTCATTCCATTGGTTATAATTCTTCTTTACAATTTGACTATTGTGAAAATATGTTTAATGTGAGGTATATGTAGAACCCATGTTGGATTACATGCCATCTTGGGCAGGGGAAGAGAAAGAAGGAGAAAATTTGGAACTCAAAAACTTGTGGAATTGAATTTTGTAAATTAAAAATAAATAAATTTAAAAGGAAAAAATAGGCTTATATTTATGTTATTAATATTACTATATATTTAAAAATAGGTTAAGTAAAGAGCCCCTAGTCTAAGGTATGGAGGAGTTTTGATCTGCTTTAACAGAATGAATACTTAGACCAATGAATGCGAGATCCCTAAAGTATGGAATAAAGCCAGTAATGTCAGGCTCTTTTACTTGCCTTGGCTCCATCTCCCAGGACTGAATAATTAGTATAAAGGGAACCCACTATCACTCTCTAAACAAAAAACTTACCTCATTTATAAACTACTCCATGGCATACCAAGTATCTTATAAGAGCTCTGTGAGGTAAATAATGCAAGTTTTATTATTTTTGTTTAGATGAGTCTGAGAGAGAGGAAGTGACTCACCTCTAAGATCAAGCAGTTTCTAACAAGTGGCAGAGCTGAGACTGGAATCCAAGTCTTCTAGCACTAACTTCAATTCTTTTTGCAAAAGCTTCTCTATACTTTATGAGGCAGAATTTACCCACAAGGTTATGTACATCTTGGGTACTATCCAATAGGTTTCAGTTGCCAAAGAAGCAAAAAGACTTCATTTAAGTCTATTTAACCTATCCGTGGTACCACAGCATAGATCCTGAATCAAGCTCTTAGCAAGATTTAGCAAGACTGCAATCTGGTAGACTGGAAAGGAGGCTGGCTTAAATTTATACCAGTGGGACTTCATCACACATTAAAAATCAAAAGCAAAGAGAGTGGTTGTTACATTTGCTCCAAAGGTCAAACCAAAAATAGCTAAAATTAAACTCTACATTTAATTAACTCTACATTATTTCATTTATTTACAGAATCACAGAACCTCATTCATTCAATCAACAAACATTTAAGTTGGGTGCCAGGGCTACAGAGATGCAAAGTTTAGATAAGATATACCCTACCTCATGAAGCTTATAGCCCACAATGGGGATAAGACACCAATACAGGTAACTATAATATATAATATTAAATTATAACTGTAATTCCGAAGTGTAGAACTCAGTATCATGTGAAGTCTGAGAGGGTGGCCCTATTAAATGGAGCTAATGTTTACAGAATTATGAGGAAAGAGCTTTGCAAACTATGAAGCTCTACAGGAATTAAAAAATATTATTAGCACCAATTTGCATTAACAAATTCTTATTATATTACTAAAACTACCAATTTGCTTCATTGTTGCCTTCTACTAATAAAGCTCAATAGAGAATACATCCTAGTTACTACAGAAAAGATCCTTCTTCCTTTATATCACTATAACAACCACAATATACAGTATGCTCACAAAAGTATCTCAGAATGACTGTCATTTGAGGAAATGAAGGCAGAATATTTTCCATGGGAGTCCTCTAGTTCTTTAAAGGCACTTATTAAGTTTCCCAGGAATCGGTAAAATAGATATTTGATTTGACTATCTCAAATCAGATCCTCTCAAACTAATGTAAAATATAAGACATGTCTGACATCTGTGACCCCCTCTTGCTTGGACAATTGCAAAGTCCTCATTGGTCTCTCTGCTTCAAGTCTCTCCCTTTTCCAATCCATGCTTTGGATAGCTGTCAAAGCGTAGCTCCCTAGGGTCAAAAATAACTCTTCTGTGTGGTTCTTTAAAGTCCTTTACAATCTGGTTCTGACCTACCTTTATAGTCTCATTATACATTATTCCCCTTCACACTCTCAACCAGTTAAGCCAAACTTCCTTGCTGGCTCTTGTACACAACATTTTACCTCTCATTGCTGTGTCTTTGTACAAGTTAGTTCCCATGCCTGGAATGTACTCTCTTTTTATCTCCGACTCTCAAAATACCTCATTCTTTCAAAACTCAGTTTAAATTTTACACAAGAGGCCTTTCTTGAACACTCCAGTTACTAGCCTTCTCTTCCCCTACCCCCATTATTTTATACGAGAGGAAGGGCTATTCCTTAGAGCCTCATATATAGTTATTACTTAACAGATACTTGCTGACTGATTGATCTCCAAAAATAATGCTATCTTCTATTTATGATATTTAATGTTAATGTTACAGAGTAACCTGTGCGTATGAGTTCACCTGACCTATATCCCTGTGAGGTCCCTAATATAAATAGCATTCATCTCATTTTGCAGATGAGAAAACTGAGATCTAAGAGTATTAAGTGACTTGCCCAAAGTTACATGGCTAATATAAGTGGCAAAGAAAAGACTAGAACCCAGGTCTCCTGATTACAAAGAGAGTCCTCTCTGCTATATATACCATTACCCTTCATTCACTAACAAGTGAATGAAGTGAAGTGAAAGTGAAGTGAAAGAATCATGATTAAAGACGTTATTACCTCCAACTGTTTGACTTTTGAGCATAGTTCATTGTTTTCCTGTTCCTTCTTTTCTGAGAACTTGGCCTTGCTGAGAGCATCTTCCAGGGCTTGTCTTTCATTTTCAAGTTCGGTCTGTAGGGTTAAGTGTTCTAACTGTCTCCAGAGAAAAGTCACATTAAAATGGACAGAGAGGCAGTTCTTGCAAATTAACATAAAACACAAAAAGATAAGCAAAAGCACTAAAATAAAATTCACTGCTAATGTAATAATTCGGAATGATTTTTTTCCAGTGGTAGGAGAAGGAAGAATAAATTGATTTTTGTTCAATGAATTTTGACGAAATTTAATTTAAAGTATTAATATAGCTCTCTCAAAGCTCTTCTGGAAACTTTCCATTAGCAAGGCAAAAAATTCTTAAAGAACATTATAATAATCATAATAGCTTGCATCTATATAGGACTTCATGTGTTCAAGCTCTGTATTTATGTTATCTCACGAGATCCTCACAGAAGGGAAGCACTGGAAGTATTATTAAACTAATTTTACCAATCAGGAAATCGAAATTTAGAAATTTCTCTATGGCCACAGAGAAAGTATTGTATGTAAGATTCAAGTACACAACTTCTGATTCTGAGGCTGGTGCCCCTCTCCTGTCCTTCCTGCCTTCCTTCCAAGTTCTGCATACCATCTCTTCAGATACAATAAAAAAGCAGGCTGGGTCTTTGAGGACATGTATGGCTGTTATGGGAATCTGAAGATCTTCCCTGCCCCTAGGCCCTCTGATAGGCTTAAGTGACTCAGAAAACCTTCCCTGATTTGAAAATATACTCTGCCCCCTAAGAGGCTGAATGTGGTCACATGGAACCTGTGGTGGGAAGCTTGTTTTTCAGGAACCCCCACACCTTATTACTTTGTGATTGGGTAGTGGGTCAAGAGAGTTGTGACAGTCTCTGATCCAGAAGAAGGCTATATATACCCTGATGTGAGTTTTTGCTTTGGGGGCTCACTTTGGAAAGAGTTGTGTGATTTGGCCAGACGAGACTCTGAGCAGCCATTGAGCCCCCCAGCTTTGAAAACCCAGATGTTGTTGCTTCCCTCTCTGGTAACTGACTAGGTATGGATGTCATGGTCAGACGGCTGGAAGCCCGTCTGCTGATCTGTTTCTTTGTCTGCTTGTAACTTGTTTGTATTCTCTGAAGTTCAGGGTGCTGACTTGTAAGTAAATGAACTAAGTAAATGATGTATGTTTGATTGATTAAAGCAAGACTGCTAACCCATTCTGAGTTGCTTTCCTTTAGAAAAGCAGATCTAAGAACCTGTGCTGGCAGCCATCCTGGGCATGCTCGGGTGCTTGCTGCTACAATGGCCCATACTGCCTTCACTGCCTCACCTCTTTGAGCTGTATGAGCCTCTCTAATTCTTCTTTGTGCTGGTTACATTCAGCTTCCTTGGCTCTGAGCTGAGCCTCAAGCTCTTCTTCATAGGCACTTAGATCTCTTTGGGTCTGCTGAAGGGACAGGTTTGTTTCTTGATGCTCTTGAAGTAACAATTCCATTTCACTAAGTTCCTGCAAGCACATAAATTTTAATAATAATAAGATCCTTATGATAGTTATAATAATAGTTTTATGGTTTGTAAAGCACTTTACAAATGTCATCTCATTTGATCTTCACGACCTTGGGAGGTAGGTGCTACAATAACTCTCATTTTTTCAGATGAGTTAACTCAGGCTGACAGGGGTTGTGTGACCTGCCAAGAGTCATACGGTAAGTGTCTGAGGCAAAATTTGAACTCAGGTCTTCCTGACTCCAAGTCTATCACTGTGTCTTCTCTATAACTCAGATGACTCACAATAATACGCGTCTGCTTTAAGTCTACAACCCTTTTCTAAAGGCGGCAACACGGTAACATATTTTAATGTATACAGCCTAGAATCTCAAAGCTGAAAAGGTCTCTAGAGGTTTTCTAGGTACGCAGATCTTTGAAACATGTACTCCCTCCATGACATCTTTAACAAATGGTCATTCCATGTCTGAGTGAAATATCTCTAGTGATGAGAGAAGTTATTGTGACAAAGCAGTCTACTCCAAATTTGGAAACTTCTGATTGTAATGAAGTTTTACCTCAGACCAAACCCGAATCTGCTGCCCTCTCATCACTCTCCTTGACTCCTCACTGGCCCTGGTACTGCCCTCTGTAGCCACATAGATGGCTACTCCATTTTCCATATGATAGCTCCAGATATTTCATTCATGTCCCTCCTCTAAGGCTTCTCTTTTCCAGACTAAACATCCTGATTTCTTTAAAATGACCTTTTAATGACCTAGTTTTCACTCTCTCAAACATCCTTTGTCAATACTCCAAGATATGGCAAGAAAAATTTGACTCGACATTCTAGATATGAACTGACCAGAGCACAGTATGATAAAACTATTATCTCTCCCTTCCAGGACACTAGATTTCTATCAATATAACCTAAGTTTAATTAGGTGGATCTTCTGGCTGCTATATCACAAGGTCAGCTCCTGAAAATCCCAAGGTCAGTCAACGTTAATATCGTAATAACAGCTGTACAAACACATACAAACCAATTTGAAAACATGTGGCTGACATTGGCAAAACAACTAGTAAGTTACTAAGGAGCTGTTCTTTAAAACAACAACAACTGCTTGAATCAATTCCAAACTAGTTCACGTACAGACCAAAGGCCAGAAGGAGTGATTTTAATGACTACCAACAGTAACATAAATATAAGTTACACAAAATATAATTTGTAGTCATTTAAATTTATTCTTTCATTGGT
The DNA here is from genome assembly GCA_028646575.1 of Pseudocheirus occidentalis. Taxonomy (NCBI): domain Eukaryota; kingdom Metazoa; phylum Chordata; class Mammalia; order Diprotodontia; family Pseudocheiridae; genus Pseudocheirus; species Pseudocheirus occidentalis. Next base: position 73,745,618 of record CM053595.1, on the reverse strand, counting down.
TTTCATTCTATCACTTTCAGTTTGGGGTTATTAAGCTGGGCTCTCAAGGGATTCAATCACAATATTATGGATATAAGACTTGCGATGGAAAATTATAAATTAGGGCAAAAATAATTTCCTAACAAATGAATTTCAGGTCCTAATTAGAGTTTGGGGACAAATGGGGACTAAATGGAAGCAGAGAATTATACACAATGACATACCAAAGAGACTGGATACAGAACTGTATAATACTAGCGGTGGAAGGGAACCCTAGAATACACAGAATTTTATAATACACATTGTTACGATGAGAGAGGGGCTTTAAAGGTCCAAACCTCAATCACCTTTATAATTTGCCACATAGGCTAGCAATTCAGAAAGCCCTTTAAAAGAATTTCCATTTCATTAGGGAAGGGAGTTGAAATTTCAAAACTCTCACAACTTAAATGAAAAAAAATTCGAGAAATTTATTATTTTAAAAACAGATTCATGTTTTCTTCTTTTTAAAAACTTTTTCTTTTTTATTTTATTTTTAAAATTTATTAATTTATTTATTTTTAGTTTTCAACATTCACTTCCATGAGTTTTAAATTTTCTCCCCCTTCTTACTCTTCCCTCCTGAAGATGGTGGGCAACATGATATGGCTCAACACATACATTCCTAGTAAGCACATTTTCACATTAGTTTTAAAATCTTTTCTAATTATGTTAGTCAGTCAAGACACTATAGCTAAGTCTTTCAAATTTAGGGAAAGAGAAAGAGGCAAATGTGAAAATCATACTTTTCTCATATTTTCTGCATCCATAGCAGCAACCTCCAGCTCAATTTTCTCTTCTTCAAGTTTAGCCACTTTTTGCAATAAAATTTCTTTATCATTCTGTAGTGTCCGGCATTCATCCTGAGCCTTTGTTAACTGTCCTTTAACATTTTCAAGGTAGTCTTGCAAGCCACTGATGACACTTTCTAAATCCTTCTTCAGGGCTTCATTGGCTGCTATCTGACCTGGACAAAAGGAAAGAGACACTAATACAGAAGCCTACGAAAAATGCCTCAACATAATTATATGATTATAATTATAGCATCATTGCTGTTTAATATTACAATAAACTATGCTTCCTGATTATTAATAACATGATTATACAAGTGAGGTTATTTTTATTTGTTATCATTATATACAGGAAGAGAAAAAAATCATGAATATTCTTGCTATTAAAAAAGGGGGGGGGACTCTGAAAATACCAGTATCACTACTGTTAATCCATATGTCTATTTCTATCTAAAATACAGATGTATTGAAGGAATACTGGATGGAAGAATAGGAAAGGAACAGACAGGCTTTCACAAACAACATTCCATAGCCGACTACTTTACAATCAAATGACCAAAGCTGTATACAGAAAATACAAGGTCCCACTGTGCTGTTTGTTGACTATAAAAAAGCATTTGATCTACTAGAACAAAATGCAATCTTAAAGCTTCTTTTCCAACAAAGAATTTTTGTTGGAAACAAACAAATATTTTCATGAATGTTTTACAATCATACAGATTCACTAGAAGATATAACAAGGAGTAACAAACTCTCAGATTATTAATACCAAATGAAGCATAAAAAGGGATATATTGCTAGTATCATGAATGGAATGAGTGAAAAAGCATTTATTAAGCACTGACTATGAAGATTATGAAGAATTTCTAACAGAATTCAAATGGAAGAGGGATTCCCTATAAACGGTGAGGTCTTTCACATGTTCCTGTTTATAGATGATATTATGCTAAATGCATCCGTAGAGGAAAAACTGAAAGGATGAAGGATGTTTACTGTCCAGAGACTGCAGACTATGCTATATATAGTTGGATGAACAGTCCATAGAATTAGTTATTAATACATGTTTTGCACAGATACTGTAGCTGGATGAGGAACTAGACCCAGCTTTGAAAAATGGGCTAGTGGTATATGTAGGAAACTGTACAATGTTTTTAATGACCCTCAAGCTTCTATCTGAAACAAAAACTTTTTAACACCAATATTTTTCTGTTGATGCTATACATTGTGAATCATAAAATACCACAATTTCTAAGGAATCTAAATTATAGATCACCCAATAATGGAGAGGTACATGAAAGAGTACAAACAGGCTACAGTTCTGTGTATTTTCATATTACCAATGAAGGAAGAATGGTGAAGAAATATCAAAGAGATGTATGGTCAGAAGGAAGGTGGACTGGTCATTTATCAAGAGTGAGGGCTAAACAATGGACAGCCTGGGTGCTCTATCCCATGTACTGTTAAGAGACCTAGAGGAAGGTCTGCATCACACTCAGTAAACTCTGTGAAGTATGTATTGGACTACATAGATAAGAGAAGCACAAAGAGAGAAGACATTGACAGTTATCTGCAGTGCTGGAGCTCATGCCAACACTGATAAGATCATTAAAATATTGTATAAATAATGACTCTATAAATATGTAACATAATTAAAACATTTATTATGACAATTAATAATTATAACTATCATCACAATAGCTGACATTAATGCAGCACTCTGGCTATAAAGTAATATACATAAGTAATCTCATTTTATTTATTTCTTGACGACACCCCCTTTGGAAGCAGTTATTGTAAGCATTATTATTTTTATTTTATAGATGAGAAAGCTGAACCCCAGGGAAGGTGAGCTGATTTTTCCAATGTCCTACAGTAAATGAGTAGCAAAGCTGGGACTTAAAAATATCTGATATTAAATCCAGTGCTATCTCTAGTACATTAGAGCTGCTTCTTTTAATCTAGAGTCAATCAGTGTGGAGTCACAGATTTTTTTTTAAGAGCTAGAAGAGAGGAAGGGAAGGGAATAAGTATTTATATAGTGCCTACTAGGCGCCAGGCACTGTGCTAAATGCTTTACAAATATTATCTCACTTAAGGGACTTAAGGGAAGAAAAGAGCTAATTGAACAAAGCTAATTGGATTAATTCCGTTTCCAAGTGGCTTCTAGAACATGATAGCCTTACTGAAACTGATTCAGTTGCTAGAACATAACACAGTATCCTTATTGAAAATGATTCAGGGAAATGACCATCATTAATAATAAGATCTTCACCTTCAGTGAGTTGTTGCTCCAGGTCCTTAATATCATCAGTTTCTTTAGCAATCCGAGAAAGTATCTCATCTAATCGACATTCAAGCTGTTGATACTGTTTGCTCATAATGTCAAGCTGCTGTTCTTTGCTTTTCTTCTGAGCCTCCACATGAATCTATGAATTGCAAAGATTTAAAAAAAAATATTCTGAAAAATCTTCTATCTTAAGTAAATGTTAACATCTCATAAATAAGTTATTATTAGAAACAACAATGATTTTTGAAGGAGGACATAACGGTAAAGAAAACCTGAGGAATGACTGCTCTTTTGAAATTAGGATTTATTCTTGCCATTTTGTATAAGAAAACAGTATTTCACTAACTTAAAAGATTTCATAAATTCAACTCTGCATTCCAGCTAAAATAATCCTTAAAGGTTACCAACTTATTTCAGTGTATAAGACCACAGCTATAATAGTAGGTGTCACATTTCTACAGCACTTTTCAGTTTACAAAGTACTTTCTTCATAAGAACCTGTGATGTGTTAAGTATAAAGATCATTATTTCCTTTTTGCTTTTTTGAGGGGGGAACATAGGGCAATTGTGATTAAGTGATTTGCCCAAGGTCACAGGGCTAGTTTTGTGTTAACTGTCTGAGGCCAAATTTGAACTCAAGTCCTCCTGACTCCAGGGCTGGTGCTCTATTCACTGCACCACCTAGCCACCCCAAGATTATTATTTCTATTTTACAGATGAGGGACCAGAATCCCAGAAAGGTAAAATTAACTGTGCAGATGACCACCACAAAGAAAGTAAGCAAAGGAGCCGAGGTCTCCAGATTGTAAATCCAGTATTCTTCCCACAGCACCATATTGCCACTTTGGGTATTGGGGAGCACATGGGACTCCCTTACGCAATGGTTCATATGGCTACAAAATCCCTAGGGAAAGTTTGCTCTTAAGTTCATCCCTTGATTGTGGATACCTGCCCTATATGATCAGAAGCACAGAAAAATAAATCAACATACAACTAAGGTTAGATTACAGTCCAAACAAAGCTATAACTCAAAAACTAGGATCCATTTGAATATACAGAAACAAAACATTTCTCAATTTTTAGATGTCTGCTACCCAAAGAAAGCACTTAAATTTAAAAACATATAATAGTACTTACTATATGCAAGGTACTGTACTAGGTGCTAAGAACACAAAAATAGATGTAACAAGAGGCCCTATTCTCAAGAACCTTACATACTCTAATGGAGAAAAAGGACAAGTATGTAAATAACTGCAATAAAAGGAAGAGCAACAACAAAGAAGAAGTCCCATGAAAAATGGTAGGATAAGCTTAAGGAGAGAAAAGTTCATTTTCATCAGATGGAAGAGGGATAAGGGTGGACTTTTTAAGGAATGGGGGATATGATGGAATGAGTAAGGCATAGAGACAGGAAGACAGAATAGAATGATGGGAAAAAATGTATACATGCTTTATCTACTTAGGTTCTGAAGAACAGTGTCCTAATAAAATTAGAACAATCTAATAATAAATGATAATTATTATAATAATTCAATGAATTGTTTTAAATTAATTTAATTTAAATTTTAAAATTTAAAATAAATTAAAATGAGAACAATTATTATAATAAATAATAATAAAACAAAATTTTTTTCTCTTTTCCACACTACAATATTCCTATCTAGTAGCAGCTCTCAAATACTTTGAGAGTTACAATCAGCAGAAGAAATATCCACAGCAACAAAACTGCATATCTTTAAAGGAAATAAACAGTTATTACCTACCTCTCTATAGCGGGGTGTGTGCTAGGAGACTAAAACACTCAGGTTAGTGTGTGTGCGCGTGTGGGGGGCATATGCATATTCTCTGTAGGTACCTACTCGGACTAAAAAAAAATTACATTGAAAGCTACTCAAATATATATCACTATTTCCTTTAGCTCAGCAACAAATTCTCCACTCCATCCTTTTTTTTATGCAACACAAAAAGACAGTTCAATATATAAATCAACTCTATTTTTAAAACAGTAGAGAACAGTTTAAATAACAGTACTAGACAATGAAATTTCTATTGCTGTGGAGGTCACAAAAGGACTGTTGAAAAAAAACAGGAACTTACAACTCGGTATTCTCTTTGCTTTTCGGTAGAGGGAAGGGAAAGAAAGCTCTCCTTTTGCCCTAGAATCTCTCCTGTTAAAAACAAACAGTGATACCTGGGAAGTGTAGGCTAGGTACTTTGTAATCCTTCTTCTATTTCATCTGCACTTCCCTCTCTGACAGTTGAATTTCTGCAAGAAACCTGAGGTTCAGTAACTTCCTACAGCTTCAGAGCACATTCTCAGTAGAGAAGGAGCAGCCAGTGACGTTCTGTCCAATCACTAACTGCCTCTGTGGGCTGGTCTCTATCGTCTGTGCTTTAAATCACAACACAGGAAGCTGGGGAAGAGCCAATGAAGCTTTGGGTTTGCAGCAGAGCTCAGCTTACCAAGAAGCTAGTCTGAGAGGAACTGACTTCTTTTTGTTTAGATGAGGGGAAATACTCTCAACGCAGAGACGAATAAAAATCGCATTTTATTTATATCTACTCATGGGAAGTCTGTGCCTCTTTTAAAACTTTACAAGCTAAAAAAAGATTCTACTTTCCAATTACAGCTTTTTCTTTTCTTTTCTTTTTAAAAAAAGTACAATTCTGAATCCTGCTAAAGACCTGGATAGAGTGTGACCCAACTTTAAAATGATTAATTTGTTTAGGTCTTATTAAGAAATCCTTCCTATTTATATGGTACTTTAAGTATGGTACTAGTGATAGATGAAGCCTGACACCCAAAGACCAACTTAGTTAAGTGTGAAAATGCTCCTTATCAGGCTGGAGCCAAGGTGACAAAATTATTTCCTAACCATAACTTTTCCCTCTTTCAATTTTGCTCTTTTATTTTGTACTTAAACATGAAAATAAATAAATGAGCATTTCCATATATATATATATAGCAGAACACAGAAAGAGCACTGTATATGAAACTGTAAATTTCTTATTCTATACTTTAAGGGAAAAAAACATATTTACATATATATGTATATAGATATGTGTGTATGTGTGTATATATGTATGTATGTGTGTATATATATATAAATTTCACACTTTACTTTCAAAACTTTGTAGCTTGTCCAGGCTTGCTTCTGAACTTCCTTTTGTTCTCATTATGTGCATTTTTAAAAAGTTTCAGTCGTCTCTTTTTTATTTGGCGGGGAGGGCATCACTATTGCTAACTTCTCTTTCCCTCCCCTAAGTTCTCCTTCCCCTCTAGTCAAAAATAGAGAGAGAGAAAAACAAACCTTGAAGACAAATAACCATAGTCAAGCAAAACAAATCCATACTGTGACCTTGTCCAAAAATACATGACCCTTTTGGGACCATGAATTCATCACCTGTCTGAGAGGGGATTTATAACATATAACATAAATCCTCTGGAGACATGGTTGTTAATGAGTTCATACAGGGAATCAGGACATAAAACCAGGTCTTCTGGACTCAAGTATAGTGCTCATTCCACCACCCTTCCATGGAATGCCATCATTTAACTGAATTTTGACATTTTAGACTTTGGAACTGATCTGTACTTGTTTGAACAAAAGCAAAGAGGCCACAAGGGCTAATCTGGTTTATATGCACCATTCCCAATAACACAGGCTTGCTTATAGTTGCAGTGCAATTTAAGCACACCATTCTAATAATGGCTATTCCTCTTTATAGGTCCAAATTCACCACAATAAGACTTTTTTTCTCTATAAAATCTAGCATTTATTCAGATCCCTGAAAATTATTATCTTTGGTACAGTCATTTAAGACACATTTATTAAGTACCTATTGTGTATACAATACCATAGTAGATAGTGGAAGAGATTCAACATTTAGGAATTACATATAATCTATATATTTAAATATAGTTCTACAGCATATATATATATCTATATATAATATGATATGATACAATACAATATAAAATAATATAATATATCTAAATTTAAGTATGGTACCAGTGATAAACCAAGTCTGACACTTTAAGACCAACTTAGCTAAGTATGAAAAGGCTCTTCATTAGATTGGATCCAGGGTGACAAAATTTTTCCTAACTACAACTCTTCCCCCTTTTTATTTTGCTGTTTTATTCTAAACTTAAACATGAAAACAAATAAATGAGCATTTCCATATACACAGAACACAAAAAGAGGATTGTATATGAAACTGTTAATGGTTCATACAGGGAATCAGGACATAAAACCAGGTCTTCTGGACTGTTTCGTACTGCCTGCTTTTAAAAAACAGACACACACACACACACACACACACACACACACACACATATAATTCCACACTTCACTTTCAAAACTTTCCTGCTTGTCTGTGATTCCTTTTGAACTTCCTTTTGTTCTTCTAAGCATTTAAAAATGTTTCAGTAGCCCTCTTCTTTTAATTTGGGGGTGGGGTCTCTCTATTGCTAATTTCTCCCCCTCTAATGTATACAGCTATTCCCCTATATATAGGTATATCTATAAACTTAAATATATACATTATATAGTTATAGCTAACAGTACAAACACAGCTAACTATAAGTCACAATATTATATAAAAACATGATAGAGAGGCACAAATAATGCACTGTTAGGTCTGAAGGGGAAGGCTGAGATTTACACTGGGAGATCAGGGAAGATTCATGGAGAAGTTGGTATCTGAGTTAGTTTTTAAAAGACAGTTACATAAGACCTTAGAACTTTGTTGGAATCTGGAACACTAGGAGCTATGAAGGAGCCTCAGAGAGCATAAGGTCCTTCTGCTTCCTTCTCTGCCACTTTATCTCTACTGTCCTACCTTACAGAGAAGAGGATGGAAAAAAAAGGAAAAGGATGGTAAATGAAAGGGAGCTTTGGAGGAGATCTCAAGTCATTAGGCTATATTACAAAAATATAATATTTAGAATATGAGACCTTAGAACACAGAATGTCAGGAAAGGAATATTAGAATGCAGAATTTAAGAACACAGAACGCAGAATGTAGAGCCAGAAGGGCTCACAGAAATCATTTGATCCAACTCTTTAATATCCTAATTAAGCAAATCAAGATCTAGAGTGGTTACTGTTGTGGACTGTTATGGTTATATTTATTATGCACTAAATTTGTTTCTTGCTACATCCTGAGCGCTCACAAATGGGGAAAAGTTAAACTCTGTAAATAAACTTCTTATGAGTTTACTCTAAAAGTAAAATTGTTATATTTGGGTTGCTATCAAGTATTATTAATATAGTCACTAACTTACTTACATGTCTTGGGTCTTTGGGATCTAGATTATCTATGGCACTTTCTGCTTCCTTTATTTCCATCTCTTTTTTTGTTATTTCTGTATTCTGCTTCTCCATCTGCATTTCTAGATTCATTGATTCCTGACGTAACTGATTTAGGAGTTGTATCTTACCACTCAATTGTTTGAGGAGAACTCCTTTTTCTGTTTCAGAAATCTAAAAAACAAATGTGCACAAAAGCAAATGAAAAAAACTCACATGTTCAACTAAGCATGGAGAGAAAACACTAACTTACAATTTATAGCAGTGAGTTTTGTAATGTAACAAGAATGCTGGAAATTCTACCAGAGTGGGGGTAGAGAATTTTTAGCCATAAGGCCAGATTAATTCTTGTATGGCTCAGGGCAACCTTTCCACCTCTGTTTACACAAAACAAAATTCATTGGAATTGTGGTAATACTTCAAATAGACACAGGGTAAGAGAAGTGTTTTCCTTATCACCACACCAAAGTTCAGAAAAGCTAGATGCTCCATCTAAAGCAGGCTTCATGGAGCAAAAGAGCATCTATGTATGTCATAAAAGACACTTGGTGACATTTTATTTGAAATACAAATCCACTCCAGCAATCTTTTACTACTGGGAATTCATATTTGCTACAGCGTTTTAAAGTTTACAAAGAACTTCCCTCAGGGCAGCTAGGTGGTACAGTGATTAGAGGACCAGCCCTGGAATCAGGAGGATCTAAGTCCAAATCTGGCCTCAGACCCTTGACACTCTGAGTAGCTGCGTGACCTTGGGCAGGTCACTTAACCCCAATTGCCTTGTTTTTCTACCTCCTCAAAAATTAAATAAAATCCTTTTAAAAAAAAGAACTTCCCTCACAACAAGCCTGTGAAATAGTATAACAAGTATTATTATCCCTCACTTTAAAGACAAGGAAATAGCTAGTAAATGTTGGAGCCAAGTTTGGAACTCAGAGCTTCCTGTGTCACCATGTCTAGCAGTCTTTAATGAGGAGGGTTTGGCTTTTAAAGAAAAAGAAGAGGTCTGAACAATGGCTGAAACACTGAAAAGAGTGTTATGAAAAAGAATAGGGAAGACTGCTTCAAACTCTTCAGAATAATATTATGCATCTAATTTCCATTGTTCACACCAGTCCAGATTAGGGGTAAGCAAACTAAGAAACTGAGAGAGTGCAACAAGGAATAGTTTTTAACATTACTTTCATAAAAACACATTTCTCATGTCAGAAAGTTCTATTCTTCCTCCTCTGTAGGTATTTATTTAGTGACAAACCAATTTCTAGGTGTCAGAGTGGAGGCTCAAAATAACATATGTAGATGGTTATGACATGCATGGTATCATCTTCAAGATACACAAAATCTTTGTCTGGTTTGGGTAACTTTTTGTCTTCTAGTAAAAAAAAACTCCCTTCTGTTCTATTGTCATATCGGACACTATTTGAAATATTATCATGGATCCTTTATATGAACCCTCAGAATATCATTTATATTACTATGCTATGGAGACATTACACAGGAAATCATTTCCTCCCTGCCCCCCATTCCATTATCGCCAGTATATTAAAGCTAATCATCATCCATGCAGAAAAACTCATCACCCAGAGAACTATACTTGGAGAAACCTGGAAGTTAGATTTATTTTTTCAAAGAAGTCATATACAAAATAAATTCTATTCCATTTATCTATACTAATGTCTCTTTAAGTTGACACCTTTTTTTCTTTTTTGTATTTTTGCTTGGCTCTTACATACTTTTTTCAATCTTATGGCTTCTTCCAGCTGTTTAAATTCTTCCGTTGCTTTTAAAATGTTCTGCTCTGCCTTTGCCATTTCATTATGCAGTTCTTTCAATTGGGCATGGGCTACAAAGGAAGCAAAGAAAAAAATGGAGCAAGTTTGCTATCAAATACCGTCCCTTTGCAACTTAACTTCTTCTTTCCCCCCCACTAAACTCTTGTTCATGTGGAAAAGATTTAACTACAAAACATATTACAAACAAAAGTATCATCTTGCTCTAGGAACTGAGGAACACATAACTAGAAAGGCCATCAGAGAAAATTATTGCCCGATTCCCTTGTTTTAAAGGAGAACAAAGAAAGACTCAGAGAAAGTTTCCTAAAGTTCCACAACTAATGGCCAGAACCAGGCCTAAACCTCACTAATAAAACTCCCATTTATAGAGCACTTGACAGTTTATAAAGCCCTTTCTCTCCAATGACCCTGTGACATAGACAGGACCAGGGTCATTAGTTCCATTTTATAGCAAAGGAAACTGAAGTTACAACAACCAAGTCACTTGCTCAGAGTTGCACAGCTAAGGAACTGCTGGAACCAGGATATGAGCTCAGCTCTCTTGATTTTTTCTACTATATCATATCTTGACCTCTCTCAGCATCAGGTTGGGGACTGAGACAGAGCTATCCCATCTAATAAGGAGAAAAAACAAATCCCTTCAAGTCTACCTAAATAGCTTGTGACCCCTGGCCAAGAGGCTGCCCTGCCTAGCTCAGCACCATTGTACACAGTACTGCCTGTTCCCAATGAGGGGGCAATAATGAAATCCCTATCTTATCTGGGGCCTCGCTCCTCTTGCTGCTGGCATGCATGTGATATACTACTGTCCAATGGCTAGGCAAACTTTTTCTTGCTCCTCTCCAGAGCTGGCTTTTACCTAGGATTAGAGAAAAAAAAAACACTTTACTACTGTTCCTTTTTTCCTCCTTCCTATCCATCTATACCTTTGCTATCTTGTTCTGTCTTCTCTATCCACAGTATCCTCTGTGACTACCACTTATTGTTTCTTTTTTTTTTTTTTTTGCTTTTTGGAGGGCAATTGAGGTTAAGTGACTTGCCCAAGGTCACACGGCTAGTACGTGTATCAAGTGTCTGAGGCCAGATTTGAACTCAGGTCCTCCTGACTTCAGGGCCGGTGCTCTATTCACTGCACCACCTAGCTGCCCCAAAACTACCACTTACAGTTAACAACCATCCCTTTATGTTTTGGGGTTTTTCAGTTTCCAGAGGAAAATTATTATTCTTGAACATATTATGAAGAGGGGAAAAGAAAAAAAGAACTTACACAGAAAAGAACTGAATACATTAATATACAAAAAGTAATCACAAAACAAAATCAGCAAACTCTCCAAAATCAATAAAACAAAATGAACTCAACCAATATTTGTTGCATGCTCTACAAGCTTCTGGGACAGGAAGCACAGCAATACTCTTTGTTTTTCACTACTATCTCTAAACCTTTGCTGCTATCAACCAGTAGCCTTTCCTTCCTCAAACTTCATGCTGTCCAGACCCATCACACTATGCAGACCCTTATGGAAATTGTCTGCTGGGTCCAAGGTAATTTTCCCTCCTTTTTCCAGGAGTTAAGTAGCTGGCTCAGTCCTCTCCACCACAGTCCCTTTCCTCATCCTTGCTACCATACCTCAAACTTCCTGCTGGTTTCCAGGTTTATCCATTTTTTAAAATTAACTTTTGTTTATTTTTAGTTTACATCATTCATTTCCATGAGATTTTGAGTTACAAATTTTCTCCCCATCTTTCCCCTACTCAATACCCCAAAATAGCAGTCCCACTGTACACTCCCTCCCCCAATCTGCTCTCTCCTATATCCTCCATCATCACCCCTCTACCTTTCCAGTAGGGCAAGATGGATCACCCTATCCCAGTGCCTGTATATCTTATTTCTCAGTTGCATGTAAATCATCATCATAATAACATTATTATTTCATATGTAAATATTTTTTAACATTTGATTATAGAACTTTAAATTCTAGATTCTTTCCCTTTCTCCACATCCATCTTCTGAAGTCCTGTGACCTGCACCTTCACTCTACTTCAGTCACACATAGGGACGATTATAGCCTCAATCTCATCATCACCATAAGAGTTTCCACCTCCAAGATCAAGAATGATGAAATTCTTCTGACCATTAATTCCCATCTCTTTCTCTTCTTCCATCTCTTCTCATGCTTCACTCTTCCTAAACCTATTCTTCATTTTCACTGCAAACTCCAGTCACTCTACCCATCTCTACTAACAAACAGTAAATCAACCAGCTTCCCTTTCATAACCAGCAAGGGCTCTGAGACACCAGGAATCTCAGTATGAGGCCGTTTGGTCACCCTACCCAGACCAGGACAGACTCAGAGTCACCCTGCTCATGTTAAGGAGGGAAGTAATGAGAAAACCAAATCACGTCTTACACGGAGGCTGTGGCACAGCTCTCCTTGCTATCTGTACAATGGCAAGCAGAGCAGTACTTTGCTGCTCAATTCAACTATTCAAGTGCTTCTGAGTCTCAACTTTGTGTCAAGTCTTGTTGGAAACAGCATCTATTTGTGTTGCCTTTAATAGGCCTAAGGGAGTTGGAGGCCTTCCCTGCCTTTAATAGGTCTAATGTCATCACATGGAGTCCATGGTCCACGCAACAACTCTGTGAAAAAGGAAAGTACTTTGTAATGAAGCCTTCATACTATGTCTAAAGTACTAATATCTCAAAAGCCTCTATACTTTCTTTTTCGCTTTTTTTTTTTTTGGGAGGGGAAAAGGTAGGGCAATTGGGGTTAAGTAACTTGCCCAAGGTCACACGGCTAGTTTTTGTGTTAAGTGTCTGAGGCTGGATTTGAACTCAGGTTCTCCTGACTCCAGAGCCAGTGCTCTGTTCACTGCATGACCTAGCCGCCCTGAGCCTCTATATTTTCAACACAACATAAATACATTTGTTTTCTCCTTCATCTGCCCAACACAGGCCACCAGATAAACTTTCCTAATGTGCAGCTCTGATTATGCCACACCTCTGCTCAAAACCATCACTGGCTACAAGATAAAGTGAAATCTCTTTTTCCCGGTACCTAAGGCCCCAACTGAACTTCTTAGCTATCTCACAATTTGTGCCCCCTCTAATTACTCTTCTCCAAACATGTCCCTCACACTCTTCCACCTCACAGCATTTGTTTATGCCATTCCATATGACTGAAATATGCTCCCACATCTCTAACTATGGAATGTTGCTTATTCTTCAATACCCAGTCAAATTCCCCTCTTCCAAGAAAACTTTTTTGATTTCCCCAGCTAGGGCTGATTTTGTCTTCCTCTGATCCTTTATAGCACTCTCCCTATCTGGCTTATGGATTTATATGAATGATATATACTGGAATATAAAACATGGAGGGGAGGGAGGTTATGATCCATGCAAATGAAGGGAAGAACAAAAATCCATAGAGGATATAGAGCATTACTTATGAATATCTCATCTTACCTATTAGACTATAAACTCACTAAAAGCAAGGAGAGCATTTTATCAATCTGTGTCATCTGCACTGCCTAGCACATTTTCCTACATGTAGCAATCGTTTAATTTTTTTGTATTTGTTTATTAAATGAGTAAATGAAAGCAAAGAATCAATGTTTAAGTGATTAAAGAATTAGGAAACAAAATAAAATTAGACTGAATTATCTTTTTGTGTTTTTAAAAGGCAGGAGTTAAAATATAGATTTACCTGCTTTTATTTTGTTTTCTTTATCTTTTAGGTGGAAATCCAATATTTCAGCATGTTTCACTGGGTCATGTTCATTTACAATTTCTTCTTTATAAAGACCCAGTTTTTGAATCTGTATTGGCTGGGCATTATCACCAATATAACCTTCAGTGGTGTACATATTTCTTTTATATCTGGATTTACCGATATAAGGACTTTCACCAGGGACATCATAAATTTCAGTGTGCTGCAAAAGTAAATTTATCATGTTATTATGCAATAGGTGATTTCATAAAGAAATTCAAATCATTCAAACATAGTTTCATTAATAGGTTAAAGAGAATAGTAGCATTCCATGAATTTGTAAAACTCATAAATTGAATTTTTAAAATTTATGAAAATATCAAACATTAGCACTTGTAGGAACTGGTAAGATATCACAGCACTGAATATTGGAAACGGAAGAGCTCTCTGAACATAAAATTTTAAAACACAGAACAGAATCTTAAAGCTGAAAGGGATCTTAGAACATAGAATATCAGAGCTGAACAGGCCCTTAAAAGACAGAATGTTAGAACTGAAAGGAACTTTAGAGATCATCAAGTTCAACTCCTATTTATAAGGCCTGGCTAATTTATCATTTTATAGGTGAGGCTCCTGAGGTCTAAAGAAATTTAATAACTTACTCAAGGTGAGAAATTAAAATAATGTTAATAAAAATGTTTGTACCCTGGTTTAATACATATTTGATTGATTCAAAGAAAACAGAAAAAGTTGCTAAATGACTTACCTCTGGTGGATAATAATTTAGTGGCTCAAACTTGGCATCAATTTTATAGAAAGCCAACTCTTGTTCTAGTTCATACTGTTTTTGGCAAGCACGAGTGAGTTCCATTGTCTTCTGTTTTAACTATTATCCCAAAGCAAAATACAGAGTCGAGAGATTAGCAACCAGTTCCAGTGGTTTTTTTCTTTCAAAAAAGCAAGTAATGGGAATAAACATACACACAAACACTAAAAGATCATGACAATTAATATTAAATTGTCAACAAATAATATACTAAATCTACCATATAAAAGATCTTGAGAATACTGCTATATAGTCAGTCTTAAATTGGAATGTTTATTAATATGTTGTACTAAGTTCTACTATTGTAATAACATTTCACTTAGCCAAACACTACAAAATTCTATCTATTATTTCTTATAAAGTGACTAACCAGGGAATCATATACTGATCCTCATTCTTCTCTGATAATAAAAATACTTGTAATAGAGTTAAATAATTTTTATCTTCTTTAATTCTCATTAAAGGCAGTAATATGATAAGAAAAAAAGGAATTGATCCTATTTCTGGTGGCTTATGGCTAGTGAGAGCTTAGATATGAAGTATTCAGAATTTAGTCTAAGCAAGATATAGATCATGTTAGCTCACAATTCTATAAACTTTGGTAGTTAGCAAAGTATTTTCCTTACAACAACCCTATGAAGTAATGAGGACAAATATCTGTATCCCAACTTTACAGATGATGAAGCTAAGGTTCATAGAGGGACAATTACACATTGCCCAACACTGATAGTAAAAGGTGTATCCAACACTCAATCTCAGGGTTCCTGTTTCAAATCTAATAGTCTTCCCATTATATTATGTTTCCTGATGTGAGCTCACCAAACAGAAAGTAGTATCACATTGATTCATGTCAGTGTTGTAAAGCATTTCCACTGTATTTGGAAACGTTTCAGGTATTTGAATAGATTCCAAAGATCTATTATGTGCTTTGGGGGCTCACTTCTGAAGGAAGTCAGATACCAAAAAAAGAACATGCTTGGAAGGTCTAAAAGCTATTTTTAAAAATGATACATGCATATTCACATACAAGTCCCAAAAATAGTACAAGAAACACTAGAAATCAATAAGTCAAATAGTATGTGATATGCAAAATGACATAGTCATATATAATGTAGAATACAGTCATCTCTTGATTATCTATAGCAAAGAGGCTTTACATTAATTATCTCATTTGATCCTGAAGATTCCAACCTTCTGTGATGTGTACACAGAGAGGAAAAATGTCTTGCCAAGAGTCTTACAAATATCGTAGGTAACACAGCCACAGATAAACCAAAATCTCTTTTGAGAAGAAAGTTGTGACACTCTCCTTTACCAGATAAACCAACAATGTATCTGTTGCACAACAGAACAGTCATGGAATCACAGGAGAGCTAATGCTCAGAAGGCGCCTGAGGCTGGTGAGAAAAGCTAAGGACAAGAAAAGAGGATTTTTAAAGCTAAGTTGGAGAAAGCACAAGAGTCAAAGGAGGAATGAGAAGATAACATATGACGGAGGAAGGCAGAATAGCTAAACTTTTGCTTCTGTTTTCTTTCCTAAGGAAGATCTTGAGAGACTGGAAAGGACAGGGGAAAAAAATGCTAATAGAAAGTTAACACCAGAAATAAGTAGGGAGATAGCAACAAAGCACCTGGCTGCCTTGGAAGAGTTCAAGTCTTCAAGTCCAAAGAAATGACACCTTGGGGTGCTGAAAAACTGGCAGATGTCATCACTGAGCTGTCAACAGTGATCTCTGAAAGGTCATGGAGAACGAGAGAGGTGCCCAGAATTTGAAAAGAGCAAATGTTATCACAATGAGACCTGCATTTGAATTTAAGTCCTGGCAAAATTCTAGAACACAGAATCTGAGATTACCCCCAATTTACCCTAGGTCTCTCTCACATGTGCCTGCTTGTTTGCATGTTCTTTCACTCATTAGAATGTGCTCTCATTGAGGACTAAGCAGTGTCTGGGAGCACAGTGGCTTGCCTGCCTTCCTTGAAGTCCCAACTAAAATCCCATCTTCCTGAAAGCCTTTTCCAACCCCTCTGAACTCGAGGGCCTTCCTTCTGCTAATCATTTCTTATGTATCCTAAATATAGGTTGTTTTCATATATTTATTTGTTGTCTCATCTGTTGGATGGTGAGCTCCTCTATGTCAGGGACTGTCTTTTGTCATTTTGTGTATCCCTAGAACTTAGCACAGTGCCTGGCACACAGTATATGCTTATTAAGAGATTTCTGAAGTGCTTAAACTTGTTGACTCACTGTTAGTGAACATCTAGAAAAGGAAGCATCACATTCATCAATAACAGGTAGCTTTAGACTACCATCATTTCTTTTTGGACTGGGTTGTTAAATGGGACATCAGAGTAGTGCTGTATATATAATTTGCTTGGATTTGACCAAGTATTTTTGTGGAAAAGATGGAAATATGTGAACTAGGCAACAGTAGTTGGTTGGTTTAGGGAATGGTTGAAAGGTCAAGCTCAAACAAAGTTATTCATGGTTCAATGTCAAGTTGGAAGGATATCTCTAATAGTGAGCCCCAGTAACTGATGCTCATACCTGTGCTCACACCTGAACATTTTTACACCTCTGGAATAGATGATGTGCTTATTACATTTGTAGATGACATCACACTGATTTGAAAAGATCCTCTTTTGAAGACTATGAAGGGCATAGCTATGTCCTTTTTTCCGAGAGAAGTGACATGCTAAATTCATAAAGCTAATAATAACACTTTTCTTTTTGGAGGGGGAAGGCAGGGCAATTGGGGTGAAGTGACTTGCCCAAGGTCACATGGCTAGTAAGTGTTAAGTGTCTGAGGCAGAATTTGAACTCAGGTCCTCCTGACTCCAGGGCCAGTGCTCTATTCACTATGCCACTTAGTCGCCTCTAATTCATATCATTCTCAGGTTTACCTTAAATACAAGGTTAGAAAGAAATAAAAGCATGTGATGTGCACAGCAGAAACATCAGAGGATTCAAAATAGCAATTATTTTGATTCTCAAATGTGTGCTATTTTCACTGTACCATAATTACAGACATAAAGAGACAAGGAGAACTTTATAGTCTAAAAATTAGGTGAAATGAATTACCAGCTCCTAGAATAATCATGAGTTGACTGTATTTAATAAATTGAAGCAGATCAAATTAACCACATCACATCTTCCTCTTAACCCAGGATATGGGAATTAGAGGTTATAGGAACCTTAGCAATCATTAGGTCCAACCCTCTCATTTTACAGATAAGACTGTAGAGAGAAGTTAAGTTGACTTACCCAGTGTCACACAGGAGTAAACAGTACCATGAGGATTTGAACCTAGGTGCTTTAGCTACAAGTACAAAGCTCTTTCTACCATGCCATGTTACTTCAAAGCACATATTCATTTCAAAATTCATATTCACATCAAAAAATAAATAATCCCATAAAAAGCAGGCAAGCAGAACATAATATGTAAGCAAGTGATTTAATATCAATTATCATGCAAATAAATTCCACGTGGTAAGCATTGCAACCAAGAGAGACTACCTGTACTGAGGAAGACAGAATCAGTAGAAAATGATCTGCCAGAAACCAAGATAACAGCTAAAGGAATAAAGAAATAAACACAGTTATGTCATAAAAGTTCATGAGTTGAAAATGTTCTTAGAGGTCACTGAATATAACTCCCTTGTTTTACAGATGAGAAAACTGAGACCCAGAAAGGTAAGTGTCTTGCCCAAGGTCATAGAGAACGCTATGAGGTATAAAGCTGCAATAAGAACCCCTACATCTAAACTCTAACACCAGTACTCTTGTCACTACAACCCATTTACACTAATTATTTCCAAAGAAAATTCATGTGAAGGGACCTGACAAATACTGTGACCATCTGACAAATAAACTTGGAAGATACTAAGTTTCTCCATTATGCTCTGTTCACTTCCCCAAAGTAAATTCTTCCCTGTAACTTAGTACAAAGTCCTAACAAAAAGTTTGTTTCTCAAGTGGATTAATGCAATAAAGGCAGAAGAGAGGAAAGGGACATGGTTAAGCATTTGTGCTTCAAATGGCTCAGATGTAGGCTAAATACAAAGAAAGAATGATGATGATGATGATGATGATAGTTAACATTTATACAGTGCTTACTATGAGCCAGGCACTGGCACATCTCATCTGATCCTCACAACCACCCTGAGTAGTGGATGCTATTATTATCCCCATTTTATAGATGAGGACACTGACTCAAATGAAGGTTAAGTGACTTGTCCAAGGTCACACATCTAGTATGTATCTGAGGCCAGATTTGAACTCTAATATTCCTGACTCCAAGTCCAGTGCTCTATCCACTGCACCACCTAGCTGCCCTAGTAATTAGAGGGAGGTGTTAACAGAGCAAGAAATTAAGCATAATAAGTGCTACCTACCAAGCTTGAACTGGTAAAGCAGAACAATTAATGGTATGTGATGCTTACCCCATCCTTTAAGACCTAGGTTAAATGCCAATACCTACAAGAAGTCTGCCCTGATCTTTGCTGCCTCCAGTGTCACAGTCTCTGTCTACGTCCTCATCTGGGGCTCACTTAGTACAGTGCAAGTAGACAATTCATAAACGTCTGGTCTGCGAATGATGTGGTATCTTTACTATTGTTTCCTCCGTGGCAGTCAGTAAAGATCTAAGGTCCATGACTTGGTGACAAATGATACAAAAGACAAACATTCTTACCTAACATTAAGATACACCTGAAAAATGGCCAAAGGACTACTGCCCAGGCCTTCTTACAGAAGCCTAAGCCCAGAAAGACAGTATACTGGACAGGGAAAAAAAAAGGGGGTCAGAAGTCACATACCAATTCGCTCTTGGTGCTGAGGTCACTCTGAAGCTCCTTGTAGCTGTGTTTGTGCTGGGCAGCTTCCTCTTTCAAAGACTGGTTTATTTCGCTCTGCTTTTTAATTTCTTCCAAGAATTGGGCCTGTTTGTTCTTTAATTCTTCCACTTCTTTTGTCTTCTTTTCCAAGTCTCTTTCTAATCGTTCTATCTCTTCTGTCAACAAAAATAAAACTATCATTCCCATTTCTCCCTGATCTTCTTGAGGGAAAGCAATGGGAAAAGCCCTAGACTTAAAGTCTGAAGATCAACGGTCTATGTAATGTGACTTTTCCACTTAGCAAGATGACTTGAGCAGATCTCCTCCCCTCTCAGAGGCCATGTTTACCCTGATGTAAAATAGGCAGAGTAACCATGCAATCTGTCCTAAATGAGGATGCACTGGAGAAACTTTAAAGCACTTCTGAAAAATAAACTATTATTATTATTATTACTACTACAACAATGGCCACCTATGCCCTAAAAACATACGTAAAAGGATATTTTTTAATGTGGCAATAATTCTATTTTAAAAATTTATCCTGGGCAGCTAAGTTGCACAGTGAGTAGAGCACTGGCCCTGGAGTCAGGAGGACCTGAGTTCAAATCCGACCTCAGACACCTGACACACTTACTAGCTGTGTGACCTTGGGCAAGTCACTTAACCCCAACTGCCCTATCTTCCCGCCTCCAAAAAGAAAAAAAAGGAAAAAAATGTATCCTGTATAGTTATTTTGAAAGACTAGCTTAAGCAAAATCTCATGTATTTTTAGAGCTTTACAGTTACAAAGCACTTTATTCATATTCATTATCTTATTTGATCCTAACAAAGATTCAGAAGGGTAGAGTGATGTATTTGCCCAAAGTCATACACACAGCTGAGTAAGTGGCAGAGGCAGGCATTGAACTCGGATCTTTTGATTGCAAATCTACTGCCATTTTTCTTTTAACACACCACAGTAGCCTCCAAACATTCTACTATTTTCTATGCAAATTATTTATTATTAGGAAACTCATATGAAAAGGTGTTTTTGCAAAGCACTTTCTGAATTTTTTTTAAGAAGCTTATACTTTTAGAAATTTTGTCACCTTACCTAAATCAAACCTATCAAAAGATTCCTGCCTGTCCCGACTTGTCACTGGCTGATCCTCCAAACTTTCCAGAGATCTAAGATGGAAAATGGTATATAGGTGGTAATGAGGAAGTTCTACTACTGGATTGCCTTCCAGAACCAGAGAAGTTAAATCATTGAGTGACTTCAACTTGCTTACTTCCTGGAGCTGAAAAAGACACATAATTATTAGAGTTCTATGAAAAACTTAGATAAAATGCAACAAAAAAAGCAAAAAATAAAAGGAAATATTTCTTCACACAGCAGGGACTTATCAAACTCTTTACCTCCAGGAAACTAAAGCTCAAAGAGAAATTAAGTAACTTTGCAAGATCACAAAATAAATTCATCACAAAGCCAATACAGGAACCACAGGCTCCTGATTCTCAGGCCCACAGATGATGCCCAAAGTCCCTTTCAGTTATAATACTTTATATTCTCTCAACTCTAAATTTTGATGTATTATTAAAGGGAAACTTTGTAAATATTTAGAAAGGGAAAATGTGATTTTGATGAAGCCATGCTTCCTTTTACTGAACAGATTATGACAGACTAACCTCATTTCTTAAAAGTTAATAAATTAGAAAAAGCAAAAGAATGATATATCTAGATTTTAGCGAAGCATCTGACAAATGCTGTCTCTTTTGGTGTCCCTTTGAATAAGATGGAGATACGTGTGCTACAAGATAGTTAAGGTATATCTGAACCTGGCTGCATGGCTAGACACAAGGGTACTCAAACTCATTAAGGAATAGAGGCTGACCTGGAGGGTGGTCTATAGTGGAATGTACAAGGGCATGCTCCAGTAAAGGTCCACCTCTTGTTGAGGTGTTATCAAAGGTATTCATCTTCAGGTACAGGGTAGCACCAGGCCTACAGTCAGGAAGCCCCAAGTTCAAATGCAGCCTCAAACACTTAACCAGCTGGGGCAGGTAGGTGGCACAGTGAATAGAGCACGGCCCCTGGAGTCAGGAGAACCTTGAGTTCAAATTCAGCCTCACAGACATTTTAGACTTGCTAGCTGTGTGACCTCTGGCAAGTCACTTAACTCCAATTGCCTTGTCTCTTCCCACCAAAACCCCCCACCTCCCAAGAAAAACCACTTCCTAGCCCTGGTCAAGTCACCTAGCCACTGTCTGCCTCAGTCTCCTCAACTGTAAAATGAGAATAATAATAGCATCCACCTCTCAGGGCTGTTGTGAGGACCGAATGAAATAATACTTGGAAAGTGGCATGGGGCTTGGCACACAGTAAGTGCTGTGTAAATGTTAGCTATAAACTCTTTCCAACTCTGTAATTGTGTTATTGTTAAATTCTATGCTCTGACATTCTGTGCTCCTCAGTCCCTGCCAGCCCTAACATTCTATGTTTTAAGGGTCCTTAGACACTTGAATATGTGGATATTTTATGATTCAGTACAGAAATGACTTTATAATATTAGAAAGAGAATGACCTAGGAGGGAAGAGACTGGATTTTTAGTGCTAGCTCCAACACAAACTGTGTCAACTGGATGGAGTATGTTAGGTACATTCTCTGTATCTGCTTTCTCAGCTGTGACACAGGAATAATGAGCCCTGCACAATACTTTTGTCACAGGAGATTTATAAGGATCAAATAAAATAATGGATGTGACAGTATTCTGGAAAAAGCATAATATGCCATACAAATATAACATCTTCATAAAAAATAAACATGAATAGAGAGTGATATAATTTGCTGAGAAACAGCAACATTTATTAGAACAATTTTCTAAAAGATTCATTACTATTCTTATATATAACCAATCCTATTAAAATAACTACAGAATCTATTACATTCTCAGGAATGTATCTTTCAATATTCACCTAGAACTATGTGAATCTAATTATAAAACTCTCTTTGTAGAAAAAGGAACAATGGCTGAACCACTTCCACAAGTCTGCTAATGCAGCACAGATATAATTCCACCTTCCTCATTCTGAAAAGGACTTTCTGGTTAATATCTAGAGACCCACTCCTTCTGCTACTCATCCGTGTTCCCTGACCCCATCAAACTACTGGTGATATGTCAGCTGCCAGAGAAGGCCTTTTGTCTGAAAGCCCCATGTAATCCCAAGCTCCTAGCAGTTCTGTTCCTTTGACCATGGATTGCACTGCTCAACTACTACCCTACAGATGCCCCATAGTATGATAGGGGCAAGGGGAGGAAGATGTAACTCTTCCTGATTACAATGCTGTTCATCTGTCCACACTTTCCTATCAATAAACTCTTCTGACTCATCTTGGTATGGCGGCATGCCATTTACCTGAACTCAGTCCTAAGTGCAAATGACAATAAAAAACAATGATTTAAATTTCAATGACAAAATGTTTACATTTGAGACAATGCAGCATTGTTTGTCAAAAACAAACAGACCACCACCACCACCACCAAATACAGAAACAATGGCAGCACTAATTCAAGTCAGTTCAAGTTACTTACTGAAGATATTTTGTTGCCTTTCAGATTGAGGACCCTCAAGGATCTTAACTTCTTCCCAAACCATAATGGAATATGATCAATTTCATTTCCTTCAAGATTCAGCTTTTGAAGATTCTGCATATGTTCTAGGCCTTCAATTTTCCTGGAAATGAAAGTTAAATTAGACATAAGAATAAGTAATATTATTTAGCAATTATATCATGTTATTATATGAGCAAAATTCCTTGTCCTTCATTTGGGTGTCTTTAAATATAATCACAGAATCATGGAATGTTGGAATTATAAGAGACCTTAAAAATAATCTAATCTACATTACAGAGATGAGAAAATTGAGGCTCAGAGGGATTTAATGACTTGTCCAAAGTTCTACATCTATTTAATGGTAAAGCTAGGTCTCTTGTCATTTCAAATAAGATGAACTGAGAAACGAAGAATACACAACATGTTAAATGAAACCAAACTGCTGATACTTAGCTGTCACATTTCTGTTTACCTAGCAAAATCATCATTCTATTTATCATATTTAAGAGAGACCCTGATAATCAATCTAGCTCACATTGCAAAGGGCAGGAAACATATAAATAACAAGGTACATGCAAGTTGGAATGATTCCAAAGGAAGACAAGTTGAGAAAAGGAAAAAAACCAAGTCAAAGAAGGAATGACTGAAGAACTGGGAAGATTTAGTTTGGTATTAGAGAGGAGGGAAGGGAAGAGAATAAGCATTTTTAAGCGCTTACATGTGCTCAGGCACTGTGCTAAGCCCTTTTCAAACACTCTCTTTTAGAAGTGGTAAAGTGGAAAGAACGTTGAATTTGAAGTCACAAAACTGAATTCAGTTGTTGGCTTTTTTACTTAGCACCTACATGACCTACGACAAGTCACTTCACCTCTCTGGGCATCAATATCTCATCTCGTAAAAGAGCGGGAGAAGGAGATGGACTAGGTGGCCTCTAAGTTCCCTTTCATCTCTAAACCTATGATCTAATAGCTGGAAGTCTGAGACAGCTGTATTTAGTCAATAATAAAGAAAACCACCATAAGAATTAGAGCTGTCTAGCAATTAAGTGGATTGCCTTATACGGCACTCTATCACTGGAAATATTCAAATAGAGGTTAGCTGATCACTTCTCAAGGTAACCTCTAAGTAAGTTCTATTCCAATTCTGAAATTCTGTGATCTGTGTAGAGACAGAATCCATTATTGATGTGGGTACACATTTCTTTTTTTCTTAATATCAACAGACCCTTTCAGATGACCTGAACAGATAATGTACCACTCTACTAAAATAAACTGACTTGTATTAATAGGTGCTAATAATTATTGGTTGAAATGATTTTTTTTAAATCTGCTTACCTGATTTTGTTATATGATAAATTCAGTTCACGTAATTTTAAATGTTTATCTAATTTCTCAATCTTCCCAATTAGATTGTAGCTGAGATTCAGTACTTCAAGTTTATTACACTTTTCCAGGTTTTCTATGTACTAGATGAGAACAAATTAATTACTGCATTATGTAAACAAATGCTCTGATAGAATACGAAACCTATCTTAAATAATTTTTGGCAAAAATTATATATATATTCTAAATAAAAAATACAATGAAAAATAACAAAACATATTATGGTCTGCAATCTGTAACCAGGAAAAAATAAGTGATGTTCTGGAAGAAGCAATAGATCTTTGATTTCTAGTACTAGCCATTACCATTAACTGGTAACCTTGGAGAGTCAATTTAACAACCCCTCTAGATTTTTACTTCCTTCAAGTGAAAAATGAGGATAGATCACTAAGATTCCTTCCAATCTAATGATCTATTAATTTATAAGAGATCCCAAGATACAATATTTGTACTTCAGTGTTTGCATAAGTAGTCAAAAAATCATCAATGAATTTATATTTCAAGTTTCATAATTTTTATAAGATCATTTTGAAATATTTTTGCAATGTATCACTGTAAAATTTTTAAAATTTCCTTCTGTATTTTATTCAAATTTTACTGAATCTAGAAGGGTCAGTAATATTTAGGACAATTGATAATGAAAAATAAAATCCCAGTTGACCAGATGTGCAGAAGCAACCAAGGAATCTCTCATTAGAAGCTATATATTGACTTCTCCCATAGAATTTCCACAAGCGGCAATGAATGGCTTTCTGAATTTCTGTGGAAATATGAAGTGGCAGCTAGACAGAATTAAAAGAGCAATGGACTAGGAGTAAGAACCCCTTGGTTTGAGTCCCGGCTCCCCTACTTACTGTGTAACCTTGGGCAAGTCATTTTACTTTTCTTCATTTAGGATAAGAGATACTAATACTTGAACTGCTTACCTCAAAGGATTTTTGTGAGGAAAGCACTTTGTAAACTATAAGGTGTTATATAATTGTAAGCTACTATTATATTGCCTCAAATATGATGCAATCTATTTGAGAGGTAAGCTCGCCCCCCAAAAAACCCATAAAACTACATTTTAAACGAAATGACTGAATATCTAAAAGTAGCAATTGCTGGTAACATACCTTAAATTTCTTGCCACCATACTTTGAAAGGCAAAGATTCAAAGATTTAACTGATGTCAAATTTTCTTGTTTGCTAAGCTTTTTAATAAGGGCCTCTGTAATATACCTTACTCCAGGAGTAGGATCATCTGAAATGAAAGTAAACAAACTGTCTGCAGCAAAGTAAAAGATGACAAAACATCAGAAAACGTAATATTCTCAAAGAATGCAATTAAACTTAGAAAACCAGAAAAGTGGTGATGTTGCTAAATGAAACATTTCAGAGACATGTAAATGAGTTTCTATCATAAATTACAGAAATGCTTTTACAAACATTTGAAGAGTACACCTGCATGTACTAAGGGGAAAACACTAAGCATAAAACTACCATTTCTCTCCCTAAACATTTGTTTCACGTACAATGCCTGAATTTTGTCCGTATATACTCTATTAAACAAAATAACAATAAAAAATACTTCAATTACATATGCCAGTCAGAGCTGGGAAGGGACAGGGAGGGAAATGGGAAAATGGGGAAGGAAGAGACAGATATATCCTTAATGTTAACAAAAGCTATGAGAACAGCTGATAGTTTACATTTTTATGGTGCTTATGGTATGTAAAACTCTATACATATAATTATCTTATTTGATCCAAAAATGCTGTTCTTTAAAAAGAAGTTCATATTTTTTAAACGGGTAAATACTGACAGAAAATGCCCACACACTCAAAAACAAGAATTGTAAGAATTAACTCTTCCAGCTCCCAGCACAGAGCCTTAAATGTGACACATGCCTAACATGTTTGCTGCCATTAATTAATGAAGAAATACAGAGCAGATAAGTATTTTTCTCCTTTTCAGTAGGGGCAGAAACCTAAATTCCTTCTCTGGTTGATGGAGAATATTTTATCTCACATTACATCTTATGAAATACTTTATATTCATGAAAAAAATATCTTGTTTCTCATTCCATTTTACATAGCACATTTTATATTTCATGAAAAAAAAGATCTACTTTCATCAACTAACATTCCCCATATTGTATCATTTTAGTATAGTGTTGCAACACCATTAAATCCTTGTTATATTTTACAATGACAAGTAAATGGGGCACATTACTTCTTGCCTTGTCCTATGGAGTAGAAATTTAGCAATGCGTCAATTCCACTGTGGCTCCAAAATTTCTTAGTTCCACAATACCAAATATAAGCATGTCACTTTTGTTTTATGTAAAGTAAAATGCATTTTTTTCTAGATGAGAAATGATGGATATCAGTTCTTAAATTCTAATAACATTAGAAAATTTTTAATGTTCTATCTGTCAATGTCAATAGGACTTTGGTGCTAAAAAAAGGCTTCTTAAGGAATTTCCTCAGTTTTTTAAGCTGTGATCAGATTCTTCAGTGAATAATGACTGATGATTATGATTTCATGTACAGAGAAATAATAATAAATTTTCTTAAACATATTCTACCTGAAAAGTACATTTACTTAATTAGATATACTTACTAAATTAAAATGTACTTTATTAAATTAAATGTACTCTTCGGTACAATATGTTTAAGAAAATTTATAACTTAAATTATCAATAAAATTAATTACTAGGTAGAATCTATATATGTCACATTTTTAGAAGACCCTGCTTAAGCACAACAAAAGGCTTCAGTCTCAACGTGGACCAGTCTATATTTTGAAAAGAGCAAATATATTCTGTTCTACAGTGATGGAAGGTTTGGAGTAAAGAGATGCTCAGGCAACTTCCTGCCATAAGAAATGGAAGTTATACCCTGGTAGCCGCAGCCTAACCTCATTTCTCACTTTCTGAGAAATAGCTTCACCCTGACCAGACACCACTTCCTGTCAAATGTCACAACTAAACTGCTAACAGTCAAAGAGTAAGATTATAAACTTAGAGGAGACCGGAGGTAAAAGCAATGCCAGGATATGGAATATTAGAGCAGGAAAAGAGCTGGAGATCTAGCCCCATAGATCTATACTGAACATCTAGCCCTAGTCTCCCCTTTGAACCTTGGAGCACATCATCTCTTGCCTACTGGACATTTTAAACTGGATGTCTTGGAGACATCTCAAACTCAAAATATCCCAAATTGAACTCATTACCTTTTCCCCTAACCCTCTTCCAAACTTCCCTATTTGTACTGAGAGTAACACAACCTTTCAATCTCCTACATTCATAATCCTAATTTCTTATTCTCCCTCACCCCACATATTCAATTAACTACCAAATCTCACTCTTTCTATCTCCACATCTCTTGCATCCAATCCTGGCTCTCTTTTTACAGTTACCCTTTTAGTTCAGGCCCTTAATGCTTCCTGTCTAGATTATAGCAACAATCTTATTTGCATGCCCTCTCTCATGTTCCTCCTCACTCCAATCCATTTTACACTTTTCTCAAAGTAATTTCTGTTAAGCACAGATCTGACCACATTACTCCCCTAATCAACTCCAGTGGCTTCCTATTTATTGCCTGTAGACTTCTCTGGTTAGCTCTGAAAGCCCTTCTCAATGTGGTTCCAACTTATCTTTCCAGCTTTGCTGGACATTACTCCCCTTCTTTTTTTTTGCTTTTTGGAGGGCAATTGGGGTTAAGTGAGTTGCCCAAGGTCACACAGCTAGCTTTTGTGTTAAGTGTCTGAGGCCACATTTGAACTCAGGTCCTCCTGGCTCCAGGGTTGGTACTCTATTCACTGTACCACCTGGCCACCCCCATTACTCCCCTTCTTATACTCTGTGATATGACCAAACTGGCCTTCTCTCTTTTCATCCATAACACTCTGTGTCTTTATACTAGCCATTCTCCATGCCCAGAATGTACTCCCTCTGAACCTCCTTGAAGAAAGAAGGGATTCTATGAGGTGGAGGTGAAGTCACATAAAGAGTCAGTGGTCAAACCAGCATCAGAACCCAGGTATTTTTAACTACCACCACCATTTATTAAGGACCTAATATGTACCTGAGCATCATATTAAATGGTGGGAATATAAAGAAAAACAACCTTCTGTCCCTTTAAGAAGTTTACATGCTGTTGGAAGGATAAATGTCATACGGGAAAATTGAGGATAGATAGAACACTAACCTAGGAATATCAGGAAATGTTTCATGGAGTAAAAGAGTAAGAGTAACTGCATGGAGTAAGAGAAATAAATGTGAAATGAGCTTTAAAGAAAGATAAGGATTCTGAGAAGTGCAAATGAATAAAGAGTGCATTCCATGTTTTGAGAACTGCTTATATGAATAAGGTACATGGAGACAAATCTCCCAAGTCAGTGGCATTTCTACCACAACACTAGTTTGTGAGTAGACAAATTTCTCTATTAGACCACAACATATATAATTCAACATTTCTTAAAGACTTACTATGAACAAAGTCTTGTAAGAGATACATGGTAAATGCATAACACAGGTGCAGAGCGCTATGAAATTTGGAGGAAGGAAAAAAGATACACAGAAATAGTTTAATATCATCATTACTTAAAATATCAGTCTGACTGCATATTAATAAAGAGTACCTTTATCATCTTGGTAGTCAAGAAACAAATCACTTTCTCCCATGATGTCATTTTGCTCAAACCACTGTCCTCTAGTATGAAAAGTAGGAGTCTCAAGTCTGGTATAAGGTGAAAGTGATCTAGATCTCATACTGGACAACTGAGATGCTGGACTAGGTGAGCGAGATGGTGTCATTTTTGTTCCTGGTGGTGATTCTTGATGGGAACCTTTCTTCATTGCAAGAATATGGTCAACAGTCCAGCCAAAACTGAAAGAAATTTCAACGTACTTAATGCTATATAAATGTGCAGACCAAAAGAATACATTTACAGACACTTCTTGCTTTATATAAATTCACATTTCATAAATTTGAATTTAAAGAAAGCTACATTCCAAAAGAATGCCTATGGTTAACTTGACCATTTACTGTGCACTTGTGCACTCTCTCTCTGTCTCTCTCTCTCTGTCTCTGTCTCTCTCCCCCTTCTCTGCACTCCTGCCCTTCAGCTAGGTGTCCAGCAGCCTCCCATACCCCCAAGAACAAACAAAAAAATACTCTCCAAGCGAAACAGAAGAATGGAAACTCAGAGAGATCACCACAGCAGCTTGATGGGGGGGGTGGGGGGGGGGAAAGAGGGCGGAGCTTGACCTGAGACCTCTGGGTGCTGAGAGAGTTCTTTGCCCCATGCTGCCTACCTGCCCGTGCATCCAAACTTGGGCACCACCACCTGTCTGTTCCTGGCCCCCACATCTTCCTCCACTTGCTCTTGCTTTTCTGTCCCTGGCCCCCACAGCTCTTTGAACTGTGCCAGTCCTCTCCCTGGCAATGGTACTCAGCCCCCTTCTTCCCTTTTCTGCATTATGTAAAAAATGCTTTTAGAATTGTCTGTACTTATTAGGTGTACTGTTCAAATTACATTTAAACTTTCCAAAATATGTAAGGAATGGCCATGTCTGCATTCTCAAATATGCTACCTTTTACAAACTATACTTTCTGGCACGCTTAAGATTTAAAAACTTCAAGGGGATATCAAATCCTCTATACCTTTAACCCTGCATACATGCTCATATCAATATTTTGTAGAAATGTAAGTTTTATACAAAGGTAAAATATTTTAAAGCTAAAAAGAACCAAAGAATGTGACTACTGGACCTGGAAGAGATCCTAGAGATTACCTAGTCCAATATCATTTTACAAATTATGAAAATGAGTGTCAGAGAAGTTAAACAACTTGGCCTGAGTCACACAGCTCGTAGGAGGATGACAAAAATATGGAATCATACAATTACAGTATTAGAAAGTACCCTGGAAATCACCTATTTCAATCTCCATTAAAACATGAAGAAACCAAGGTACAGCAAGTTAAAAACAACTTGCCTAGTTTGTGAAGTGTTAAAAGATTTTCCTGATGTCACATCTAAATGTGTCTTTCTGAAATTTATAATGATTCTTCCTAATTTTACCTTCTAGGGCCAAGCAAGTAAAATTAAATTCTTCTTCCAAATGATGGGGCTCTTAAAATACTTGAATAAAGCTATCATCACCTCCCCTACATGTCTTCTATTTTTCAAGTTCAATATTCCCAGTTCCTTTCATTGATCTCTTTATGACATGAACTTAAAGTCCTTCACCTTTGTAGTTGCCTTCATGGGAACCCTCCCCAGAATGAACTATCTGATAACACTTTGCTATGCATAGCTAGTCCTTAGAATCAGACAAAGCTTATTGTATTTTTGGAATGGTAGAATGTATGCTCTGCTCCTATAGTCTCAGAACCTTAGATCACCTCTATACTACACTAAAGCATTAAAACAGTATTAAGTGTAGGCAAAATGGAGTTTACTCTATCAAAAAAAAAAAAAAGGAAATGTCATGAGTTTAGTATACTCTGTTACAACCACATTGGCTCTTTATGATAACAGCTTTTATTTCAAGATGTTTATTAGCATCCCTTTAATATTGTGTTCTGAAATTTTTCTGGGAATCAAAGTAAAATTCACTGGTCTGTACTTTGCTGACTTTATCCATTCTTTTCTTTTCAAAGACTAAAACACTAGCCTCTTTTTTTCTTTTTTTGGTCCTGTATTGGTATTTACAATCTCTCAGGGATCAATGACACGTGATCACATCTGCCATTTCTAATCTTTGTTTTGGTTCTAATCAAACATGACTGAAACAACTAAAAAACAACAATACCACTTGTTCCTAAGGTTGGCCATTTTGAAAAAATTATTTACATTTTCTCTAAATCACTCATACAAGTATAAAGAAAATAGTACTCTTTAGGCTTGTCTTGTCTCAAACAACTGCTTTACCAACCAAATGAGGTAAAAGGGCTCACTTCAGATAAGACATGCCTCTTTAATACTGTACTCTCAACCAATGTTTTCTTAACTACAATTTATAAGATTATTCTAAGTAGATTTTTATGATACCCAATAATTCTTATAAACATAAAGTAAATGAGGTTAGACAATTCTGTCTAAATTTTAAGGATGTATTACACAAATTTTCAGCCAAACATAACATTAGCTGCACCAGTCTTGGGCAAGGCTACAACATGAATCTTGGGCAAGGCTACAGTGTCAATTTACACTATGCTTGCTCAAGATTTGTAAGCATGTGAAAAATTAAAAACTATTAGCACTGCAAGCCAAAAGAATTTTCAATCCATTCACTTTACGTAAGTATAAACACCTCTAAAATCATGAGTCAATGAACTTGAGGTAGAAGTTTATATCTCAGTGGTATCTACAACATAAATCCCATCTATATCCTAAAAGGTATCATTTAGCTGCCACTTAAAAGACCTACAGTGACACCAGCACATGATTTCTAAATAAACTTGGATCGATTATCTAAATGGAAATTAAAGAGTATAATACGCTTTGACAGACTATGTTTATGGACTTTAAAGGATTGAGTTTTTCTTTTTTTTAATTGGGGAGCAGGTAGAACTTGAGTATGAGAAGGTGGCTAGTGATAGTGTTATCAAAAAAGAAAAAAAAAGGGCCACTGGAGCATTTTTTAAAAATTCACATAAGAGAACAAACAAAAATAGACAAGGAGGAAGACTCTGAAGTAACATGTTGAAATTTTTAAAAAAGTTTTAACACAATAGCTCTGTGTAGTTTCACATATATTCTTTTTTTCTGTTCTAGTTTGATTAAGGAATGTTCTCTCTTTTTTGAGAGTTTGTTAAATCAGAATTTTAAAAAATTAAATATGATGACACAATACCTAAAAAGAAAGGTAGCAATGGCTTTTAACAAGGATAGGTGTTAGAAGACCTGGCCCAAGGGTGGGCCACATGTGGTCTGGAGGCTGAAGGTTTCCTACCTCTGACCTGGCCCATGTACCACCGTACATTAACTGTGTGACTTTGGGTGGGTATCTAAACTTCTGGAACCTTAAGTTTCCTAGTTTGTGAAATGAGCACTGATAACTCCTACCTTGTCTATCTTACAAAGATGTTGTGAAGACTTAAGAGAAAACAGATATGTAAGCATTCTCTAAGTTGTTACTGGAAGGTTATTATCATTAAATATATTTGCAAACATAATATAAAAGATATTCAGGGTAAATGTGTATAAATGATATGAGAACAAAATATGAAGTAATGAAATGAATTTTTTAAACAAATATCATTCTTCAACACATTCATCTTGATAAACTATTTACAGTAGTTATTCCAATGATGCTACAATTGCTGGAACCATTTTGAAAATTTTCTGTTTGAAATGATTTCCTGACCAATATGAGGCACATGAAAAATCAGTCTTAAAACTTCAGTCATGCCTGACACCTGCTATTCTATACGCTCTACAGTCCAGGACTGGCCCTATTAAAAGCAAGTCCTGCTAACTCTCAAAGCCTTTACACTTTTTGCTTTCATTTCCTCTTGTTAAAACCCATCAGTACCGCTCAAAACGGTCTTCCTCTTCAAATTACCTGTTGCTCGACACCACAGCAAACATGTCTTTATCTTTTTTTCCAACACCTTTGGCATAGTTAACCCATTTCACAGTATGCACCAACCACAATATAGAAAAAAGAAAATTTTGCCGTGGAAATAAAGGGGGCCTCAGTTATGAAGATCAGATGTTTACTCTGTTAAATTAAATGATTTGTTCTAAAACCATGGCTAATCTTTAGAAGGCACACACATAGATCTTATCTGTCTCTTTAGCCAACTATAACCAAAGAAAAGTGGCAAAACACCAAATAGCCACAGCAAGCTAAAGAACATATCCATTATGAATAGAAACAGCAGGGACTGCTACAGAACCAAGAGAATAAAGCTGGATTCCATATTAAGTAAGTATATCTTAACTTTCTTCAGTTTTAAAAAATGCAAACAAAAACCTATTTTGCTTTTTAATTACAATACAATTCTATTTGCATCTCACATAGAATCGAACACTGTCAGAACTAGAAAGGACTTTGGAACACAGAATGTTAGAACAGAGAATCAAACAGAGCTCTAAGAGATCTTAAAACTTGAAATGTTGTCACTATAAGGTAGAACTGGTGGCTAAGAATGTTGGGAGCTGAAAGGGACCTTAGAAAGATATGGCAAAGCTGAAAGAATACAATAAAGATTACCTAGTCCAATGCTCTCACTTTATGGATGCAGAAACTGAAGCTCACATGTCAGTACTAGAGCTCAGACAAGATCTCAGGTTTGATGACTGAATTCAGACATTATTTCCACTATGCCATGCTGTCCCACTATACAGACCCTCTCTCCATATCATCACCACATTCCTTAAGATCATCATGTCCAAATGCTCTTAAAGATTCCCTAAACCAGGATGGCTACGTGGTCCAGTGCATCCACCCTGAAGTCAGGATGATTTCTATTTAAAAAAAAAAAAAAAGAAGTTCCCTATGAGCTACTACCCTGAATTCCTAGATTAACAATATCTAACTTCATATTCTATTTTATAATTTTTCAGGTCTTCTCTCTGGGTTACAAACTTCCTTGAAATGCTATGTTTTCTCCAAGTCTTCAGACTACAAAGCCAAAGTTTAAAGACACAGCCTAAGCTGGAACAGTTGGCATAGTTGTTGGAAAATAACTATGTAAGAAAAGAAGTAAAATAATACAAACAAATACACCTGTTAAAGGGCCTTGTCAGACTTTGGTCCAGAGAACAGGGGGCAAAAAACTGGAAGGATGACACTATCTGATAAAGCCAGATGACCAATCATTCAGACAGAGCTGAGTTTTCACTATATCTACTCCTCACTCCACTCAAGCAAGACTCAAGAGACTGCTTACACTTCAAGTCCCGCCCCAGTCAAAGCTCTACTTGCTTAACCAGTGTCACATATTTGGATCAGACTGCTAGCCTCCATCTCTTATCTGTGGATATCCCAATGGCTTGAATACTCCACCCCTTAGTCTTATCTGACAGCCAGATCTTCTCTCTCTACCCCAAACTCAAGCTTCCCATATAGGATCACAGGTTTAGAGCTCAGAGAAATCTTGGGGGAATACTAGTACAACCCCTTCATTTTACATAGGAAAAAACTGAGACCTAATTATTTTTAGTCACTTGATTGACAAGGTTCCACAGGTAGTAGTAAAGGGTGAATTTGAATGCTGGTCCTTTGACTCTACTTTGATCAATCTCGAAGCCACTTTCCCATATCTTCCCTTTATCAAGACTCTACCACCCATCCAATAATAGTCATTTACATATGAAGGTCATTTCTGCAAATCCCTTTTATCTCCTAAGTCGTCTCAAGAACCCTGAATAGCGG
The DNA here is from genome assembly GCA_028646575.1 of Pseudocheirus occidentalis. Classification (NCBI taxonomy): domain Eukaryota; kingdom Metazoa; phylum Chordata; class Mammalia; order Diprotodontia; family Pseudocheiridae; genus Pseudocheirus; species Pseudocheirus occidentalis. The sequence goes on along the minus strand of CM053595.1, from coordinate 73,710,693 downwards.
GGGAAAAACTGATGTTATTATCCATGGGACAGCTGAGGAAACCAAGGCTCAAAGACATTACGGGACTTTCCAAGAGTCATACAAATAGTCTATGTAGTGCTACAACTAGAAATGAGTTCTTAGTCCAGGATGCTTTCCACTATAGCAAACTTTCCATCCCATCCCTTAAAATCTCTCCAACCTTTCCTATTCCATCAGAATAGCCAAAGCTCGACACAACTTACTTGGTTCAACCACGCTAACAGTTCCAATTTTCCTGTCTTTACCTCCTTATATAATTGCGTTGCCATATGTCCCCCATCTGTCTTCATACCCATAGCCTGACGCTCTCCCCTCTTCATCCCATCCTTCTGTATTCCAGCATCTGGCTCCCCTAATACTCATTCCCAAACCCTACACTGACTGCTCTAAATCTCCATGCCTCTAGTTTCCATGCGTCTCCTCCCCAACATCCCAAGCTAGTCCAGGAACCAAACCGCCAGCACCTGGACACCCCTCCCGGCCCGGCGCAAGCGCTGATTGGCCCAGATGTAGCCACCTGAACCTCCCCCACCTTCCTCGTCACGTCTCGGGCTCTCGGGCTCCCGGGCTCCCCGGCTCCCCATCCCAAGCGCAGACGCGGAGCACTCACCACTACAGAGCCTGGCCAGGGCAAGACAAACCGAGGGGAATCCCAGCCCGGGGAGTTTTCTCTCCCGAGCCCTCAGGCATCGGGAGCCAGAGACGCCATTTTGTTTTGTTGTGTTGGTTGCCGAGGGGCAGACAGGACTAGGCGGGACCAGGCGGGACCAGGCATGGGGAGTAGGGGCGGGGCCAGAGGGAGCCACGCCCCCAGCCAACCGTCGCTCTGGTGCGAGCCCATTGGACTGAGGAGGGGCGGGACGGAGGCTTCCGGCAGCTTTGGCGCCAGAGCGGGGAGCTGCTGCGGGAGCCTCACTGCGAGGACGGGCTGGAGCGCTGGCTCATGGCTTCAGGTGAAGCCTTGGGTTCTCCTCCCTCTGGGTTTGCCAGAATCAAAGCTCAGACCAGGGCCCGTGACTCGACACGACAGGGAGGGGGTCTGCCCCGGTGTTCGCTGCCTTCGGCGGCTCCTTATTCTCACCACGCCTCACGGGCAGGAGCCTGGGCTCGGAGGGACCGGGGCCCCGACAGCCGAGCGGGCTCGCAGGGTCCCCTCACCCCCGCACCTTCATTTTCCAGTGAAGAAAACAGGCCCAGAAGGGGGAAAGGTTTGTTCGAGGCGATCAGCGAGTCGGGATTGGGATTCAGACCCACATCTTCCCACCCAATCCAGCACCTGCCCTGGTTTCCTGCATTGTTTTCTTTTAATCAGATAAGAAAACACAAAGAACTTATGGATGCAACTTGTCTTAAATCACAGCTATTTCTTAACCTCCTCCCACATTGAACCCTCCCTTATGAGAAAGTAAAACAAGCAAAAAACATCTAATACAACTAAGTAGTGTAGTTAGAGAGCTGGGCCTGGAGTTGGGAAGACCAGTTCCAATTTGACCTGACACTTAGTAGCTGTGTGACCTTGGGCAAGTCCCTTAACCCTGTTTGCTTCAGTTTCATCTTCTGTAAAATGAGCTGGAGAAGCAAATAGCAAATCACTTCAGCATTTTTGCCAAGAAACCCCTAAACAGGGTCATGAAGAGTGGGACAAGACTGAATAACAACAAATCCAATACACAGGTCATGTGTGACAGTGCATACAATATTCTGTCCTAGTAGTTTCCCTCACTTGTCTGAAGTGAGGAAGAAAGCATGTGTCTTTATCTCTTCTCTAGGATCTTTTTCACTATTTTTAAAAAATAACTTACACTTCCTTTTAGTGATCTTTTTATTAGCATCATTGTCCTTATATATGGTGTTCTCTTGGTTCTGTTTTTTTGCTGAACATTAGTTCATACAAATCTTGCCACATCTCTCCTGAGCACCTCATATTTTCCATTCTATGTTCTTTTCTTCTGCTGCCTTACAGGTTCTACTTGGTATGCTAGACAGCAGAGCAGAAGTTAAATTCTATTCTTCCTGGTTTTTCATGACACTGCTATGTTGTGGTCCTCTTCCTCCCTATCAGACTGATCCATTTCTTTCAGTCTTTGCAGTATGATAAACTATTCTGTTACCTATGCATGGGTACACTCAAATCCCTGTTCTGAGTCCTCTCTTTTCTATGTGCTTTTGGTGATCTTAGTTGCTATGGATTTGATGATCATGCTCTATGCTAGTTACTCCCATGTGTATAAAACCTATCCAAATCTAGTCTCATTAACTGTCTGCTGGACAATTTTATCGGGATATATGATAGGGATTTCAAACTCCTTGTAATCAGAATGAAACTCATCTTTTCTCTTAAATCTATCTGTCCTTCTAACTTTCCTTAATATAATTTGGGACCTGATTGGGTATTGGGAGTTAGGAAAAGCAGAGTCAAAGATGACTCAGGTTCACATTTTAGGAATTGTCTTTGACTCTTCATTGTCCCTCGACTAATATCCAGTCATTTCCTCAATTTTATCAGATTCACTTCATTAGCATCTTTCACATCTGTCCCTTTTTTTATTCATTCATTCAACATATATTAATATTAAGTGCCTACTTTGTGCCAGGCACTTTTCTAGGTGTAAGGGATTCAAAGACCAAAAATACTACTTCCCTTCAATGAGCTTACATCTTATTGGGGTGAAACAACATGAACAGAGATAATTACAAAGTAATTTCCAGGGAGAGTTGCAGTAGTAGCTGAGATATCAGAGTAGACTTCCTATAGGAGATGGAAATTGATAAGAACCTTGAAGGTACTGAAGTTAGGTAGAGGTGAGAAGGAAGTACGTTACAGCATAGGAAAAAGACTGCAAAGGCATATGGGAGATGGGATGTCTTGTATGAAGAACATTAAGCAGACTAATTTGGTTGGAATGTAAAATGTCTAAAGTAGAGTGATATATAATAGACCTGGGAAGGCAAGAGCCAAATTGTAAAGGTCTTTAAAAGCCAAGAAAGTCTGAAACTTATCCTAGTTGCAAGAAGAAACTTGACACTTCTTGATGAGGGTAGTATAGCTGTGTAGAGAACATAAATTGGAAAGGAAAGAATTATTGTAATAGTCCAAGCAGATGATGGGAGTTTGTACTAGTGTAGGGGTCAAATGCAAGATATATTAAGGAGTTAGAACTGACAAAACTTGGTAGTCTAGTCACCTCCTTATAAAAAGGTGATGAACTCAAGGTGCAGAAGGAGGCGTACATTTTTGAACCTGGCAATTTTGTGAATTTGTTTTGTTTGATTATTTTTGTTACAAGGATTGTGATTTTCTTTTTTTGGGGGGGAGGGGGTTAGGATGGAGAATTGATGGGGAAAAGGGAATTAGTGATAGTGTTGCCAAGAAAAGAGGGTCACCGAAACATTTTTTAAAAATAGAACAGAAAAAAATGAGAAAAAATATTAGACATTTTAAAGTAACATGTAGAATCTATTATATCCTTTTTAAGGCATGCTATACATAGTAGAGATTCTCAGTTTCACATATAATTCTCTTTTTTCTGTTCTACTGTGTATTATGGATCTTTGTTAGGTTCAGAATAAAAAAAGAACTTTTAAAAGGATATCTTTGGATGCCATTTAAGAGAACAATTTCAGTAGCACTGTGAGATTGGAAGTAAGATGTTAAAGAGTTGAGGGAGTTAATAGTGAAAGTCATGGTTCTTGATTAGATGAGTATAGATTCAAAGTATTTATTGGTGAAATTTCTATAAAAGCCAAAGTACATTAATCTTGAAAGTGATTATTTCTTCCTTCAAAATGTGGAGGAACCACTAAGTAGAAATTTTATTCTGGATCTAAATCTTACAAGTAGGGAAGCACTGAGTACCTTAGTGGCATTGTTTGACAAGGACCCTAGATTTTGACAAAGCAGACATCAAAGGGTGTAGAAGAAAGATAAAGATCCCAAGGAATAAAATGTTACAGGTTAGTCCAAGGGAAAATGGAAGATGTTCAAGAATGAAATTCTGAAAATATAAAGGGAAATGATTCCAATGAGAAAAAAAAATTAGGATTTATCTGAAGAGATCTATGTAAATACATAGGAAACTCATAACTAGCTTAGACTGTAAAAAGAAATATGAAAAAGACAGAAGGACTAATATAACAATATGATATATAGTCTTATAAGAATATCAGGATACTAAAGCACCAAATCAGCTGAAGCAGGAAAGGGAAACCAAGAATGACAAAAAAGGTTGGTTAGGTTTTGTTGGTGTTTTTTGTTTGTTTTTTGTTTTTAATGCTCTATTGGGAGGTTAAAAGGATCAAAAAGAGGACCCTTCCTTCTGTTTTCTCTATCAAGAAAGATGATCTTTGCATTGGAAATGACAACAGAAATTAGTAAGGAGTAGACAACCCAAGATAAGTCAGAAGACAGTAGAACATCTGTTGCCCTTGATGAATTCAAGTCATCTGACCCAGACTGAACAATATCTTTGAGTACCAAAAGAACCAGCAGATGTGATTACTGATATTTGAAAGAGTTTGGCAAATAAGAAAGAGACCATAAGACTGGTAAAGGACAAATGCTTCAGTTTTCAAAGGGAAAAAAAAAATCACAAACAATAGGTCAGTTAGCTTGACTTTGATTCCTGATAAAATCCTAGAACAGATCACTAAAAAGATAATTAGTAAACATCTAGAAAGGGAATTAGTGATTACAAAGAGCCAGCATAATTTCATCAAGAATAGGTCAAGCCAGACCAACCACATTTCCTTTTTTGACAGAATTACTAAACTAGCAAATGAAGGGAATGGTATATAGATATAGCTGACCTAGATTTTAGCAAAGCTTTCAAGAAAGTATTTCATACTATTATGATTGAAGAAGATAAAGAATTGGATTAAATAATGATACAATTCGATTTACAAATGACTAAATGACCTGAGTTAAATGGTTCCCTGTCAACAAGGCAAGAAGTCTCTAGGGCAATATGCAGGTACCCTTGTCCACAGCTTGGACAAGAGGGAACCACACCTCCTTTCCAGCCTAGTCTTCCACCCAATGAACCTAATAAATTTCTTTCTAAAACTATTTCAGATTTTAGGGTTTGTTCTTGTTAACAACAATAGCTAGAATTTACTTTCTTTTTTAATCTCTATTATGTATAGCATGCTTTAAAAAAAGTTTGCTTTGTCAAAATCTAGAAATTAAAATCTGAGAAAAAATAATCCTTAAAAAAAAACTTTTCTTCATTTCAGGATTCCATCTAATGCTAAGTTTTTAAAAGATGTTTGTTAATAAAGCCGTATGCTTCTGTGGTCATGGCAAAGCCAAAAGAGATTTTGATTTAGTTTCAGAAAAACTATATTTTATGCAGAGATTCCACTATGTGACCATTAACCATGTCACCATTTCCTTTCTCTAAATCTGTCTCCTTATCTGTAGTCTGTGGATAATAATAGCTTCCTTGCCTGTCATCCAGGCCCCTTCTGTCTTGTATCAGATCATGAATGTGAAAGCACATTATAAACTGTAATAGTATTAATAAGCATATACCAGTACGCGTAACACATTCTCAGAGTATTGCTGAGCCTCAAAAGGGACTTGCAAAGTGATTTGCAAACCTTAAAGCATAACCCAAATTGTGGCGATTATTGTTATTAGAAAGAGTCAGAAAATTTAAGAGCCCCAAACCTGGTGTCAGAAGACTTGGAGCAGAGAACCAGTTCAGCTACTTAATAGCTTCGTGATTTAGCTTTGTTACCACTCTGGGTTTCTAGTTCCGTGTCTGAAAAATGAGGATGTGGTGCTAGATGATCTCAGAGTTCTTTTCTAGCACTTGTGTCATGTGATTCTTGTACATCCCATGGCTATTGCAGAAAATTAGTCATCCTGAGAAATGAAGAAAATTCTAGGGATGGATCAGTGTTAATTCGAATAAGTCTAGAGAAGTATTATTTTAAAAGATGCCTCAAATGTTTAGAATTAAAGACCTATCAGAGAAGTTTGATAAAAGTATAGCTAGTCTGTAAGAGTAGTAATTACTCTTGTGTTGATATATATACACACATACATACACACACCTACATGTATTTATATGCATATATATTTTATAGTATACATTATATATAACATACATGTGTAATATCTATAATTATGAATATATACACATGCAAATATATATATATATGTAGTGGGGACATGTAATTTCATTGGTGTAGGACTCTCCTGTAATTTCCTCTACCAATGCAAATTAGCAACTGCTTTACGCCTTTAGGGTTTAGAGTTGCTGGGGCACTAAGAATTTAGGTGACTTGCCTAGAAACAGTATGTATGTCAGAGGCAAGACTAGAATCTAGGCCTTCTAGACTTTGAGGCTGGCTCTCCTTCCACAACACTATGCTACCTCTCCTAAAATATATATTTACATAATAAAATTTTATATAAATTATAATATAGGTAAACAAAGTATAACATGTGCGTGATTTATATTTCCCTATTTTTCAAATTTCCAGGACTAAGAATGCTGTAAAAATCTCAGCACACTTCTAGCTTTCTTGTCTAATATGTGTGTGTATATGTATGTATAATGCATTTTTTGTTTGCTTAGCCTCCTGACTAATCATAGGAATCACAGGAATAATTCTAATTTATATAATGCTTTATAAGGTTACAGAGTTCTACATATTCATTATCTACTTTAATTATTGCAACAGTCCTGTGAGAGAAATAGTACTGATCTTTTTATCTCTATTTTTACCCTGAGGAAACAAGTTCAAAGAAGAAGGGAGACCTTCCTAAATTGTTTGTCCTTCTTTCAAAGACAGTGACCTCAACAATGCTATCTTGACTTGAGAGTAAATCGGATTTAAGTGAGGCAGAGTTGCACAAAGTCCTCAGCCTCACTCTTCCTGAGTCATTGAAGTCTGTACAAATCCCAAAACAATCATCCTGAAACACAAGTCTGGCCCTATCATTTACCTATTCAAGAAAATGTGATGACTTCCTATTTATGCCAGCATAAACAAACTCCTTACCTTTCCATTCAAAGTCTGTCACAGGAACAAGACTACCTTTTCCACAGTTAATGTATTTAACTTCATTTCACAAATCATACATTCCAGTCAATCTGGTCTATTTGCTATTTCCCAAACTCAAAACTCCATCTCCTGTCTCCATGCCTTTCTATACTCTGTCCTTCACTCTTGCCTCAGCTCTATCTTTAAAAATCTGTAGCTTCCTTCAAATTTCCTATAGAAACTTTTGTTGATCTCCTTAGTTATCAGAGCTTTCTCCCTCCTCTCTAAATTAACATGTATGCACCTATGTATTTTTGTGTTCTGTGCCCCATTCGCTTATAAGCTTTGAAAGGCAGGGATTGTTTATTTTGTCTTTATATCCCCAAGGCCTAGCCACAGTAGGTGGTTAATAAATGCATATTAGATCAGACTAGATTGGATGCTATTCTAAATAACCTGCAAGCTCAATTTAAAAAAAATTATAATACTAGAAAACACCAAATAAAACAAGTATTTCCCTATACATTGTAGAACAGTAGAGGACTACACGAAACTGTGAATTTCTATTATATAGCACTTGCTTGAATTTTCCCTCAATTGCTTCAGTTTTCAAAGGGGAAGTATTGGGTTTGAATCCCATCCCAGACACTATCTGTGTAATCCTCAGAAAGCCATTGAACCTCTTGGATACTGTTTCAGTTTCCTCATCTATGAAGTGGGGATGATAATACTTGAATTTCATACTTCAAAGGGTTATTGTGGAATGAATGGTATTTTGTATCTATCAGATGATATAGATAATAACTCACTATATATACACACATATACAAATGCATATATGTAGTGAGTTACTGTTTTTGTTGGTATTATATAAACATGCCTGTGGCTTATGCACATTTACATATGGCATAGTATAGAGAGATAATGGCCTTAGAGTGTGAAAGACCTATGTTCAAGTTCTGTCTGACATACTAGCTGTCAGACATCATGAAGAAGACTGTGGTCAAGTCACTTAACCTGAATGCTCCAGGCAACTCTTTAAGACTAAAAATTGCAGGAAAATGACTAGAGTTCCCTATATAAATCACAGGTATGGAGAAAAAAAATGCACATTTTAAATGAGTTTAAAGTTTAAATTGGATTAACTGAATATATAGGCTCTTGGAAAGACTGGAATATATGACTAAGGGAGTAAAGGAGATGAGGTGCTCCATGTATTATATGGGCATACACTTAAACAGAGCTCAAGTGATAGAGACCTTGCCTAGAGACAATAAGTAGTAAAAGTAGAGGAAACAATTGTGTCCTAGGAGTCAGCAACCCTGGCTAAATGGTAAATGGTAAATGGATATCATTTAGGAAAAATAGTGCTTTTGGCTTGATTACAAATTTCTTTCTCCATATTGCTTTTCTAAGGTAGACAACTTCTTGTGACTTTTGTCCTAATTTGAGCCTTCTTGGATGTGTAAAGCTGGACCTTTAGAGGATCATATGCTCATGAATTTGGTATTCTGTCACCAGGTGAATGAGAGAGCTAACACTATGAGAGAGCTTCATGCTTTCAGCCCAAAGTCATACAACTTTGAAAGAGTTACATTAAGTTCTAATGAGAGTCCTTTCCAAGCTAACTTTACATGTTAGCCTGGAACAGTCAGCAATGGAGAAAAGAAAAACAAAATATATTAATCAAAACTTAAAATTCCATCCCTTCTCTTCTCCTCAAAGAAATGGGACTAAATACCTTCAGAGCTCGGTGCTGACTCTTCCAGGCTACATCACTGTGATATTGCTCAATCTGGGGAATATTGGTGAGTAGTTTGTCCTTGAAATATTAATAAACTTAGGGGAAAATATTATTGAGTGGATCCTTTTTGTAGGGTTTATGGAATAATGCAGACAAGAATCACAAGAGGTGAGAAGGTCATAGGATTATAGTTCTAAACTGGAAGGAATCTCAGAGGTCATGTAGTTCAATCCCTCCTTAGTTTATAGATAAGGACACTGAGGCCCATAGAGATTAAGTAATTTGCCAAAGGTCACAAATCACACAGGTATTAAGTTTTTGAGGTGGAATATGAATCCAGATTCTCCTATTCAAAAGTAAGTCTCTATATACATACACATATATGTATAAATATGTGTGTATATATGTATATAATATGTATATGTATATATAATGAATGGTATTCAAAGCACTTCATAATCTAGCCCCTTCCTACCTTTCTACTCTTACACTTTGCATTTGGACATGTACTCTGTGATCCAGTGACACTGTCCTCCCGGCAGTTCCACAAACAAGACATTAAATCTCTTGGCTCCAGGCATTTTTTCTGCCTGTATCCTATTCCTAGAATGCTTTCCCTCCTTCTTTCTGACCTCCCTGATTCAAATTAAGTTCCAGATAAAATCCTACCTTCTTATAGGAAGCCTTCCCCAATCCCTCTTAATTCCAGAACCTTCCTTCTGTTATTTTCTATTTCTTCTTTATGTAACATGCTTTATATGAATTTGTTTGCATTTTTCTCCTCCATTACAATGTAAGCTCCTTAAAGACAGTGACTGTCTTTTGCCTCTTTGTATCCCCAGTGCTTAGCATAATGCCTGACACATGGTATTTCTATAATAAGTGTTTATTGATTGATTAATTGTGGTGGGGCTAATGCAGTCCCTCTTATGGGACAGATTGAGGTCCTTCTTTTAGAGAGGCTTGATGATGTATAGTAAAAATCCCTTGCTCCAAAAGTAGAATCATGTGGAGATGGTCTGTAACTGATTCCACTTTACAAATCATATGATGAGGAGGTTGACTGTCTGATAGCCAGAGCAGTTCAGCCTTCCTTTGTATGACTCAGATAACTGAAGTTTGTGAGATGCCTGCTCACTTTTTCCTCTCCTGGATTTGTATATAATCAATCTTATTGCACATTCCAATTCTGAGAAATAGTGAGATCCTCCCCTCCTCTTCCTCATTTCTTCTCCATTAGATTGTGAGTTCCTTGAGGACTGGGACTGTATTTTGCATCTTTTTGTATCCCCAGCATTTATCAAAAGATCTGGCAGGTGATAGGCACTTAATAAACGTTAATTGATTGACTGACTAGTGTGTTTCTTTTCCTCTCCCCTTTCTTTCTTAAAACCAATAAGATAAAACAAAACCATCCCAGGCTCTGTGGTTTGTTTGTTTTTTTCCTTTATTCCCTCTCTGTGACCCTTGAAGACAGCAGGATTCTCAAGGAACACTTGACTCTTCTCCCTTTATTAAAATATAAGTACTTTGTCATTGTTTGGTCCCTTCTAATTGCTCATATGTATTTACCTTTCTAGGTTTCTCTTTGTCTTCCATGTACATATTTCAAAGATTCTACCCAGCTCTGGGCTTTTTATCAAATTGAGTTTACTAGGCTTTCTCTTTGATCTTCTTGATTGTAGTTGTATTTGGTGCCTTTTTAGATTTTACTGCATCGTTTGTGGAACAACTGGGCCTCTCTAGGACCTTTCACATTGTCTTTTAACTAGAAGTCTGTCACTTCTATAAGTTTTTCATACTTGACTGCAAAGGAGTTTCTTTAAGATTATTTAAATAGAATTTGTCACTTATTTCTACTTAATTAAATGCTGAGTGTTTGTGGTTGGGAGGCTTTTAGGGAATGGTAAGAGAATTTAGAATTCTGTATGTTTTTTTTAAATTAGCCTAATTCCTTTGATGGATTTCACCTATTTTGAAAAACAAGTACTGGTGAAGTAGTCACATAACTGCTGCCTAGTAGGGGTTAAGGTAATCTATAATCCAAAATTTATTGATAAAAGCCAAGAGAAGATACCTGAGGAGCCCCTAAAGAACATTACCAATAGTAAAGATTTGTGATTAATCTCCCATCTGGTGTGACAGCATTAGAGCTTCCTGTGGGTAGAATTCTAACAACAGCTGTGCTTTCTTAGCAGAGGCATGTACTTACTGACTGTGTGTTTTGGTTGGATTCAACACAGATGGGAAAATTTTATGCATAAGATGAGCAAACAGCTCTACTATTTTATATTAAACATTTGGGGATGTGTAGCACAGTTTATCTGACTGAACACAGCCCGAAGTTGATACATTTATTACTTTGATAAATGATTTCTTATCTTGTCAATTCCATTCAACATTAGCCAGTGATGGGATGGAGTAAGAGACAGAAAAAAAGAAAAACAAAACCCAACAACTAGCCCATTGTAACCTGGCTCCAGCCTACCTTTTCAGTCTTATTATTTATTTCTTGTCTTGGTGCACTCTGTGTTCCAGTCTGTCCTTCTTGTAGTCCCTCACAAACACCATCATATTTCTATGCCTTTATACAGGTCACCATCCATATCTAGGAGGCCCTCCCTCCTTCCCTCTGCCTCTTAGCTTCCTTCAAAGTGCTGCCCAGGCTTCATCTTCAACATCTGATCTTTCCCAATTCCCCAGATGTTAGCCTATGTCCACAAATTGTCTTATTTTTATTTTATAAAAAAAAAACTCCTTGAAGGCAGAGACTGTATAATTTTTGTGTTTGTATCCCTAGTGCCTAGCCCAGTCCTTGACCTACATGAGGTACTTAATATTTATTGATTAATTAACTGAATAAAGGAGAAAAACACATGCATATGTAAAAACCAAGTAGAGGCACCTATATATAAAGACACACATAAACTTACCTGGAGAGGAACAGTGATAGAGGATGACAGAAAGAGCATCATGGTAATAGAAATCAGAATGTTGAGCTCTAAAATATATGATTTTAAGTAGTAGGCTTTTTCTTCTTTTAGTAATATCTCTTCCCTCATCTGAAAAGGACCTGAAGGGTTAAGCCTCACTTTTTACCTTTAGAATGAGTTGTTCATTTGAACTTGCTCAACAATAGTATGTCACATGCACACACCGAGACCACCATATACTTGAAAGAGAGCTCAATGACTAGTCTAATCCATACCTGAAAAAAAAGTCATCTAAGCTACCAAATGTCATATGAAAAAATGCTATCACTAATAATAAGAGAAGAGCAAATTAAAGTAATTCTGAGATACCACAGCTATCAGATTGGCAAAGATGACAAAAAAGGAAAAGGAAAATTGTTGGAGGAGCTGTGGGAAAACAGGCACTAATAATGCCTTATTAGTAAAACTGTAAACTTCCTTAGCCATTCTAGAAAGCAATTCAGAGCTGTCACCCCCCAAATCATTAAATCATGTACACCCATTGGTCCAGCAATACCACTATTTATGCTTATAAATCCATAGAAAGAATGAAATGACCTATATAAAAAATTATAGTAGTACGTTTTGTGTCAGCAAAAAACTGGAAATTAAGTGGATGCCCTTTGATTGAAGAATATTTGAACAAATTATGGTATGTGAATGAAATGAAATGGAATATTATTACATTGTAAGAAATGATGAAGAGGACAGATTCTGAGAAGCATCAGAGCACTTGAATGAACCAGGCCTCTTCAACACTTCCATGTCTTCTCTGTATCATGTTGCCTACATTCTTGCCACCAATCTCACTCATACTGTGCTCTTGGGATGCTTTTAGCCATAGGTCCAGGAACTACTTCATTTTTTTTTTCCCAGTTATGTCTATATCTACTTTCTCCTGGATTTTGGTGTCAGTTACTATATAGAAATGATCTAGATTTTTGTACATTTGTTTTCCACCGTGTTACTTTTCTAATTTTATTGCTTCAATTAGTTTCTTTGCTTCTTCTCATTTTTTCCCCTAAGTATATCATCATGCCATCTGCAAATTGGGATAATTTTGTCTTCTCTCTAAATAAAATTTCAAATAATATCTTTGATCTCTTTCTTTTGTCATTGCTATCACTAGCATTTTTAGAAAAATATCTAATAATAGTGGGAAAAGGATCACTGTAGCTTTATTCCTATATTTATTTTGAAAGCTTCTGTTGTTTCTCTATTTCATAATATGAAAGATTTTAGTTATATATACATACCTATATAATTTTATCATATAAAAATAGATTTTTAGCTTATGCTTTATAAGTTTTTTTTAAGCATAAATGAGTATACTTTGCCAAAGGCTTTTTTTGCATTTATTGACTTGGGATGTTTTTAATATGATTAATTACATCATTTTCCTAATTTGGAACCATTCTTGTATTCCTGGAACAAATGCCACTTAGTTATATTGTTGTCCTTTTCCTAAGATTATATGGAATTACAGATTTTCAACTAGAAGGGACCTTAGACTGACTATCAGATCTAAGCCCTTCATTTTACAGATGAGGAAATTGAAGCTTCTCAACTAATATGATTTTTTAAAAATAACTGATAAATACTATTGTTGTGTTTTTACCTTGTGACACATGGAAACTCAAATTACTTTTCCTACTTAAAAATCAAATATTAGCCTTGTTAAATTGATTGATGTCACTGTCATAAATTTCTGTTTCCTGAAAATGTTGGCAAAGATAGTCTATTTGTTTTAACTGCACTGTCTTATGCAACTCAGCTTAATAATTTTACAGATTCGTTTTTGCAAGAAATGTGACTAAACTGTGAGGCAACTAGGAGATTATCCTTCAGTTTTTCTTTCTTGACTCCTCTGAGGAATTTTTTAAGCCAATTATGTACACTTAGGATGAATTCAGTTCAATTAAGGAAGCATTCATTAAGCACATCCCATATGATGAGCACTGCATTATATTCTGGAGGAGATACATAGCTTAAATAAGACAAAGTCTCTCCTCTCATGGAACTTATACTCTAATGGTGGGGAGTAGTGCAATATATAAACAAATTAATAGAATACAGAATAACACAGGTTAAGTGCATAAGAGTGATGCGATGTAGTATTTGATGTCTGGAAGGTGAAGATCATTACTAACTGGCAGGATTCATGGATGAAATAAACTTTGAATTGGGTTTGAGAAGGACAGGAATTTAAGAATAGCTAAAAGGGCCAACCTATGTCAATTGCATTTTTCTATCAATAATACAAGAAAATAGATATAGTAGGATGAAAAATTTTTGCATCAATTTATTCACATGGTCTTTCTAATTATAAATTGGAATCCGACAGATGGGGTAGGAGGGACTGAGGGGAGAAGGCATTCCACACATAGTTATCAGCATAAGCAAAGGAATGGAGACAGGAAAGTACAATGCACAGTATATAGGAGACAATGAGTAGTCCTGTTTAGCTGGAAAACTGAGAATCCTGAGGAAAGGAGTATAATGAGTCTTATTACTTCAGAAGAGATGGGGAAATGCCAATATGACTTAAAAGTCCTACTCACTTGTTAGGGACAATGTAGAAAAGATTCTTAGTCCGGGATGGACTCAGTGGCCTCTCAGTTTACTTACTATTCTCAGATTTTGTGATTATGAGTTGTAGAAATTAGTTTAAAAGTATGTGACAGATCATCTAGTAGTCCAATGCTCTGCTCAAAGTACTTATTCCTTTTATGATATCCCACAGAAGTGGCTGTCAAGGCTTTGTGTGAACACCTCTGGTGATAGGGAACTCACTACTGTTTGTTTTAAAGAAATATGTTTTGTTACTTTTCTGTACAGTGATTTTCTTTTAAACAAGACCTATAACTTCATTGGTATAGAGAATTTCTAGTGAAGAAACTTCTACTACTGAATATCATTACCTGCTCTGCAATTTATAATGTTAGAGAACTGCCTTGGGTGCTGGGAGATTATGTGACTTGTCTGTAATTACACAGTCAGTATAGGTGAGAGGTACTTAGTCTTCCTGACTCTAAGGTCAGCTCTCTAGGCACATTCCAAGTTACCACTCCAAACAGATCATGTGATAGACTAAGGTAGAATTAGGACTAATAAGTAAGATGAGTCAAATGAATGGAAATTTACAACAGACATACATAATGCATCATATTAGTTCAAGAGAATAATTTCATTTATAAGAAGAAGATAGAGACCTTTGGTGGCAGCTAGGTGGTACATTGAATAGAGCACTAGACTTGGAGTCAGGAAGATCTGGGTTCTGTTGGGATCTACCTGAGTTCCAGCCTCAGGTGTATGCGGAGACATGGGAGAGAAAAATAACCAGGCCATGTGGATAGTTCAGGGAAGAGCCATGAACTCCGTTTAATGATGATTTGAACAATATTTTTAAAGATTCAGAGGACAAAGATTCAAGTATTCTCATCAATAGGCTTAGTTTATCATATCCTGGGATATTATCATAGTTTAATCATTACAATAGTCTGCTACATCCTGTATGTAAATTCAGATAAAATCAAGTTTCTGAATTCTAGGCACCAAAAGTCTCGGGAAATCCAATAAGTCTTTGGAAGTCAGTTAACATTTTAAAGGCGTGAACAAAGAGAATGCAAATGATAGCAGGTTTCCAAGCATCAGGGTTTGTTTAACACAAACCTAGGCCAAAACCACTTCTCCAAGACATCTGCATGTGAACTGACCCCCAAAATCAAATGCTTTGGCTTGCTTCAGAATTCAAATGTGGCCTCTGCAGAAATTAGCTGTAACCCTGGGCAAGTCATTTAACCCCTATTTGCCTCAGTTCCTCATCTGTAAAATGGGTACACACTGGAGAAGGAAATGGCAAACTGCTCTAATATCTTTGTCAAGAAAACTCACACGGACAATAGTCCATTGAGTCACATAGAAATGGACATTACTGAATGACTTAGCAGCAGAGATCTTTATAACAGAAAAAACAGAAATGCTGAACAGACAATTCTAAGACTTATGCTTTCTGTTTAGTATTTGCTTTCTGGAAGCTTATTGGAGTTTCAAGATCATTTGCACTGGAGAGAATGATATAACAAGAATTAAAATGACAAATGCAACAATAATCTGTATGTATTCATCCCTAGTCTCAGAAAAATTCAATGGTAGGCATGAACTCTATGAGAGAGTTGGGGGTATCCTATATCCTGGGACAGGGAAGAGGAGAAAAAATTTATTTGCCTTTACCCAACAGTAGTTCAGTTGAGGACTTTCAACTGGTCAAGTCAGAAAGTTGATAGCTTCCTGTATTGCTCCTTTCTGCCAGCTGGCTGAAGCTGTGCTAGCTTGCTTAATAAAAATGAATTATCTAATTCTAGAACAATAGTTCACTGGGCTAAAAAAGCTGCACCAGTGGTGGTGGCCTCAGTGGATGGCATCTAAGAAGCCAAAAGAGAAAAGCTGATAGACAGTAGTAACCATGAGTAGAGCTGATGAAATCTAGAACTATACAGCATGGATCCTTCAGGCTGGGAACCAGAGTAGATATGGAGTAGAGTCAAGAGCTTAGTGAATGGTTAGGTAGATGTGCCATGTGAACTCTGACATTAGGATTGTTCCAGCTATATGTACAATGCAGACACGTAGCCTTCTCAATCTGCTAAGCCATGTGCCTCAGGTAGAACTCTTCTTAATCAGGCTTATGTGCCCTCCTGGGAACATAAAAATGGGCACTTTGGGCAACAGTATTAAAAACTGCTGGACAACAAAGTGAAAAGAATTTTAATTTCTTGAACGTTAGTTTGTAAAAATTCTGATTTAGGATCATAGGTTTGAACTGGAAGTTCCTTTAGAGGTTATCTAATCCAACAACTCACTTTATAGATAGGAAACTGAGGAATAGCAATTCATTCAAATGTGTGCTATGAAAGTAAACACAAACTTAAACTCTAGAAGTATCTAGTATTCAGAACAATAATGAGGATAGCCTTTCTACATTTTGCCTTAGTCAGATTGTGTATTCTTATTTTGTTCAGTTCTTGGCATCATATTTTAGAAAATTTGTGAACAAGCTAGAGCATATTTAGAAGACAGAGACCAGAAAAGGGAAGACCCTGCAGACTATATCATTCAAGGAATGATGAATGGAATTGGGAATGTTTAGTCTGGAGAAGAGAATCTTTGAGGTGCAGGCTCTAGGAGCCCCCTTGAGGCTCTGGGAAACCCCTTGAAGTCTGATTGAATATTCCCACTTGAGGCATTTGAAGAGGCCATAAGTATTTCACTGTGGCTGGGCCCAAACCTCTGTTACTGTCCTGGTCCTCCATTGTCCATCTGCTTCCCACCCTTGAGCCTATCTCCTGAAGACCCTCTCCAGGCTCCTCCTCTGAACTGATGAGGTATAGGCTCTGGGACCCCTCCCCCCTTTTTGAGCTCTCCTTGATTCTTTGGCTCTGGGAAAGTAAACCTTCCCAGGGAAGACATTTGCCTGCGTCATGGGTCTTGAGATGCTCTTTGTTCCAATAGTTTCCCACCCTTGAATTGGCCTGGC
>CM053595.1:73672711-73692927 GCA_028646575.1 Pseudocheirus occidentalis | reverse complement strand
GGCATGTTGGTAATTTTGGGGTCTCAGGCAGCCCTAACCCTCTTTGGGCTCCTCTTCATGTTGATATTAGATATTTCCAATAAGATCAAAATAGATCATTTATACTACTATGTGATAAGGTAACTAGTAAGGGCTAGTCAAATATCACATAACTGTGTCAAATGGGTCTGAAGTTGGAGCAATATAAATTAATTTTGATGTATACTTGGAAAATGGAAAATGTTACTGGAGTACAAAGTTATCAGAGAGTTGAATTCAAAATTAAACCACCAACACATGGAGCCATTTCAGTGTATCACAGCAAGTAAGGCAAGAAGTAACTTTTAACATTCATTTGCCTGGAAAATAGAGACTTGTATTTGTTGAGCATGTTATATTTGCAAATAGCATCACATGTATTACTTCTCATTTCACCCCCACAACAAGCCTGTGAGGAAATTTCCCATTTACAGAGGCAGAAACTGAGGCTCAGCAAGATGATACAAAAGAAAAGGGAGCTATATTCACAGTCAGAACATCTAGGTTCAAATTCAACAACTACCTCAGGCCAAGTCTTTCTAGATCTCAGTTTCCTCATCTGATAAAATAACAGGGTTGCACTAAAAGGCTTCTAAAGTCCCTCTCAAATCTATCTCTTGTGAATCTATGTAATAGAAACTTGGCCAGGATTCTACAGCTAATAAGCTTCAGAACCAGTAGTAAGACCTGCGTTCCTTGGTTTTAGTTCAGTGCTGTCTCTACTATTCTGTGAAGCCTCTTTTTTATACTTAATTATGATTCAAACATATACATTTTAAAATAGCATTTTATTTTTTCCAATTAAATATAAAGACAATTTTCAGCACTCATTTTTGAAAGATTTTGAATTCCGAATTTTTCTCCCTCCCCAAGACAGCCAGCAATCTGATATAGGTTATACATATGCAGTGATATAAAACATTTCCACATTAGCCAAAACATACATATTTTTAAAAGGTATTTGACTGTTTGAGGATTATCTTTTTCATTTTCCATTTTCTAGATTGATCTAGAAAAAGATTTGTACATATGCACACACATATATACACACATATACATTTAGAAGTTGTATCTAATCATTTTACAAAAGAGAAAAAAAGACCATTAAGCTACAAGAATGGCTTTCTTCATTCAGATAGATACACCTGTCTACACTTCTGATGAGTCTAGTGTTGGATAATCCTTTCCATGTGAAAAAAATTATACAGCAATTTAATACCTTCCAATAATTAAGGATAATTTGGATTATTAATTTAATTTACTGATTATCCCAAGAAACTCTCATTTTTATAAGTAAAATTGTAAGATTATTTTTAAACTTAGCTGGAAGATTGTGTTTTACCTAAAATACAAAAACATAATTTAGACTTTCAGTGTGAGTTAGCCACTAGATGGTGATAGAGCAACTCATGAAGACCTTGTATTAAATTATGATGGATTGTGGTCTGTATCTGTTAGGTCAGTTCTTAACCTTTTTGTTGTTTGGTCAAAAAACAAAAAAATCCAACCCTTCAGTGGTCTGATGTAATGCCAAGCAAAGGCAACTTGCAAGGTTTGGATTACCAGCATAGCAAACCCCATTTATTCCACCAATATTCACAGAACAGGAAAATCAAAATAGAGTATAACTCATTCATTTCACAAGTAAATTCTTAATTCAGTCCAGGTACTACTCCACCCCTAAACGGTACATGCTTTTAGTCTAAGTCTCTTTTCAAATGGAGGTCAGACTACTCCACCCCTAGGCAGTACATTCTTTTAGTCAGTCAAAGTCTCTTCTCAAAAGGAGAGAGAGTTCTTCTCAAATGGAGATCAGTTTCCAATCATAAACAAACTACACTCACAAAAAGGCCAAAGGTTTCCCACCCCTGGACTCAAAGTAATTACAATACCATTCATTAACAATAAGCACTTTCTCAAAAGGGAGCAAGAGAGCACAAAAGGCCATCCACCCTTAATCCATAACAAGGTCAAGATGACATCTCAGCATGGAAAGGCTTCCTTGGAAGGGCCCTTCTTTCATTTTCACTTGAGGCAAGCCCTCAGCAATCTCAGTTCCTGGGGAGACAAAGCTCAACAAAGCCAGTGTTCTCATCAAGTCACACTCTGCCTGTAGAACAGTACCAGAACCAGAAAGTATCAGCAAGGCCCTCTTCCAGGATTTCGGTGAACATACAAGAAGTCCGTCAGGGGTTCTGCACCAACAGCCAAGTTCCAAGACCTTTTCAACAGCAGCACTATCCACCATCAGGTGAATCTGGAAAAACAACATCAAAGCAGACAGACAAAATACCAGCATCACAGCCATGCCTCCTCAGTTCTCAGCAGCTCCAGGTGGCAGTCCTCAAAAGTCCTGGGCAGCTCTAATGGGCTCTTTGCAGTCTCTCTCAGCAACTCAGGCTCAATGACACTAGATACTGCTCTTCCCAAAAGTCCTTCTTCTTCTGGCCTTCTCTGGGCTTGAGCCTTCCTTTCCATTCATGGCTCCTCCCAGGTCAGCCCCCTCTCTTCACGTCCACAAATCCATCCCACAAGTGGGATTCACAAGCTCTGGGTCTTAACACTCAACCCAAAAGCCAAGTCAATTCAGGGGCATCTCCAAATTACATTACCATTACAAGGGGATGTGAAAAAATTGGGGGTATATGATTGGGATGAAATACTACTGTGCTATAAGAAATGATAAGCTCAATAATTTTAGAAAAACATGGAAAGGCTTGCAAGAAATAGTGAAGAGTAAAATGAGCAGAGTCAAGAGAATGTTGTATAAAGTAACAGCAATATATATTTTTTTATTTTTTGGAGGGCAACTGTGGTTAACCCAAAGTCACATGGCTAGTAAATGTGTCAAGTGTTTGAGGCTGGATTTGAACTCAGGTCCTCCTTACTCCAGGGCCAGTGCTCTATTCATTGTGCCACCTAGTCCCCCACAGCAATATTTTTTTTAAGAACAACTTTGAGCAAATAAGTTATTTTGGTATAAATACCTAGATTCACTATAAAGGTCATATGAAGAAAGATACTGCCGGCATCCAGAGAAAGAATTGATAAATAGAAGTATGTATAGAACAATTTTACACATATATATACGTGTGTTTGTATATGTATATATGTGTATATATAATATATATATATATGTCTAATGATACCCATCTCTAGGTTGGGGGAGGGAAAAATAAATTTACATGATAATTTTATTGTATTTGAAAGGAATAGCAAGTTGTGCATAGTAGGTTTACAGTTTCATGTGTAATCATCTTTATATTGTACTATTTATGAAAATGCTTATTTTATTCCATAAATTAAAAATAAAATAAAAAAGCTAAAATAGCGACTATCATCTAGGGTTGTGAGGATCAAATGAGATAATATTTGTTAAGTGTTTACTGTGGTGCCTGGCACACAAAAGGCACTTAATAAATGATTTTTTCCTTTCTTCCTATTATTGACTCCTAGCACAATACATGACACTCAAGAGTCCCAATATACTATAATTGCATACATATATTTACAATTACTTTTAACTTTATGATGTAGGTTTATGTGCCTGAAAAATTTGGTGTAAAACAAATGTTTGAAAAATAAAATTATACAATTTGCAAATTATATTTTAACTGGTAAAATTATTATTTAAAGTAATCCTGAAGTAAAACCTTTTTCAGTGAAGAATCTGTAATCATGTCAACAATCTCCACTCAATGTGTTGAAAGTTTAGATTTTCAAACGTACTTGAAAAAAATAACCAACCTACATTTTAAGTCTGAAGCTTTTAGGATATAAATGGCTCTAAAGTGAAAATATTTCGGTAATTTTGTTAGACCAACTAGAATTCAGCATACAATTAATCATGTAAATTATTCATATAGTAAAGATGATTTATTTGAATTAAGAACTGAAGCCAATCCGAAGAAAAAGTACCTTAACTTTTATTATGAGTAGATTCCCAAAGTGAATAATTTAGATACAATAGCTTTCTATTTTAGAGAGCTGTCCTTTTTCACTAAACTTGATTTAAATCAATAAATATTGATTTAAATTCAATAAATTGATTCCATAAATATTTATTAAAGCACCTACTATGCATGATACATAATGCCTACTACAAAAGATGTGAAAATAAATTTAAATAACATGGTTCCTTCCCATAAGGAGCTTGAAAAAAATTCAATAACTATTATTTCAATATAATTAGTTTTCTTTGTAATCCTATGCATTTTATTTTATGCATCTCAAAACATTATCCTGAATCTAGTGGACTGATCTAATAAAGGTGGTAAAACATACACAGGCCACTGGAATATTAATTAGAATTATATGGGCATAATACAAAATATTTTGAGATCAGATGAAAGTGAGACCACTTCCAGGTTAAAAGGATGAGAGAAGGCTTTGCAGAGGAGATTGTATTTAGTCTGAGCTTCTAAAAATAGGTAAAATGTCAATGAGGAGAGGTGAGAGAGGGAATTTCAGGTCTAGGGAGGGTTCAGCATATGCTTAGAGGACATCAAAGAAATATCTATAATCCAATTTGAAGTATTGAGTAGAAGAGGGAGAGTAGTATGAAATAAAGTTAGAAAGGAAGCTAGATTGGAGACTGTAGGTCTTAAATGCCATACAAACTTTACTCAGTAGTTTAGACTTTACTCATACTTTAGTCAGAGGCAGTGAGGAGCCATTCAAGTGGCATGACACCTGTGAATTAAGAAAATTTATTTGATAGAAGTTTGTAACATTGAAAGAGAGATTAGTTAAAGAAAACTTTAAGGAAGATACAGTATTTGAGCTGACTGTAAAATTACTAGGAAGAGTTGGATAAACAGAAGGGAGAAGAATATTTACTCTCTAGTTTAATTTGCAAGATTCTTAACCTTTTTTGTGTGTCATGGACCCCACTGGCAGTCTGGTGAAGCCTACATGTAGACTCTTTAGGATAATGTTTTTCAATGCATAAAACAAAACGTGTAGGATTACAAAGGACACTAGTTAGATTGAAATATAGTTATTGAATTTTTTCCGAAGTTCACAAACTCCTGATTAAGAACTGCACCAGATCATAAGAAGGCAAGATTTTAGGTATTTTATTTGGATAATTGAGAAAATTGTTTCTAAGGAAAGGTAGCTGGGGCAGGCAGGAATTCTCTAAAATTACTATCTGTATTGGTGACACACTTCAACAAATCTCCAAGATCATTGAAGTAGGTACTGTATTTCTTTCAGCTGTGCAGTGAAGTCCACTTTTCCCCTTTCATTCTATATGTACCTCTTTTCAAAAACGTTTCCTAGAGTATTTACTTAATCCCTTAAAGTCCTTCCTCTCTTTCTTGTAACATTACAATGATGCCAGTCAGTGGGCTGACCCATCCATTTGTTACCTCTCACTTTCATTACATGATTAGAAGACTGTCATTATTATTAGCAATATGCTGAACCTTACACCCAGCATGCATCCTTCTATTGCTCTTTCAGTCATGTATAATTTAATTTTTTTTGAGACCATGGCATCCCATATGTAATTGATGGTTCTATCATCTTTAGAATTCTGCTCAATTCAATATATTCATTAAGTATTTAGTACATTCAAGGCACTGTGTCTTTAGGACATGAAATTAAAAAAAAAAGTTTTCACACTTGAGAGGAATATATTCAACTAGGGTCTATGACATGTATCCAGATTCAAAACTATGTTGTAATGAGAACAAAGGAGAGATCCAGAGAATTTTCTCCAGGAAAATTTGAGGAAGGAGAAAATACTTTTAACCAGAGAGATTGGTGAAGGCATCTTTGACAAGAATTCATTTTCCTTTGAAAAAAGAAAGACTGGAGTCAGAGAGATTTCTGACTTGTTTATTCTAATAGTCTAAGCATATGTTGATAATGGTCTTAAGCCAGATCTGTGTGGAGAGGGGAGGGAGGAGAGGAATTTGAGACATGTGGTGGAGACAGCATCATTAGAACAATCATTGGAACTGACTGAACATGGGAAATGAGGGAGATGGAAAGATGACTCAACATCTACTGAGGATGGTAGTATCCTCAGTAGAAACAGGGAAGAAAAAAGGATGCACAGAATTAGGGAGGAAGATAGGTCCAGTATCCTAGCACTGTAGAATTGGGAGAGAACCTACTTCTTGAGGCAGTCCATTCCACTTTAGAACAGTTTTAATTGTTTCTATGTTTTCCATATATATCTTTTACATAAAAATGTTACCATGTCATCAATAAATGTTCAATAAAAATTTTATTTCTTTCCTTTGAGATTGTAAGAAAATTCCTTCCCTCCCCCCCTTTTTTTTTGCTTTTCTTGGAGGGGGGAAGGTAGGGCAGTTGGGGTTAAGTGACTTGCCCAAGGTCACATGGCCAGTTTTTTTGTGTCTGAGTTTTAAGTATTTGAGCCTGGATTTGATCTCAGCTCATCCTGACTCCAGGGCAGGTGCTCTGTGAATACACTGCGCCACCTAGCCACCCCTCTCTTTCTCTTTTAATCTAAACTAGGATCCTGTAAGAACAGGAATTGAAATTCTTGAAGAAAATGATTATATTGGCATAGTCTATTTTTCTGATTTCAAGATTCCATCTAGTCCTAAGTATTTTTGAATTGTAAGAAAGCTGTTGCTTTTTGAAATGGGCAAAATAGTGGGAAGAATGCTAGACTTAGAGTGAGGAGAATTAGGTTTGAGATCCAGACTTCTTTAATGATTAACCATTTGACCTTGGGTAAGTTACAACTTTTCTGAGTCCCAATTTTTTCACTTGTAAACTGGGGAATAGAACAGTTTGCTTCACAATCACCTTATTACTCTCAAATGAGATCATGAATATGAAAGTATGTTGTCAACTGTAAAACAGTACACAGATGTAAGCTATTTTTGGTAAATATTATTACTGAGAAACAGATGTTTCTATGAGTCTTTATAATTATATTCATAGTTTATTATATTCATGTTATTTATTTTGTTTGCAATTTATATTTATACTCATTAAAATCTATTAATTATATTATTGGTGATTTGTTATTACTATCAATAAAAAACCTTTGAGAGTATTGGACTTGGCATTAGAAGACTGAGGTTGAATTTCCAGTTCTGCCATTTACTAACAGTGTGACTTTGGACTAAGTTACTTCTCCTTCAGCTTTAGTTTCCTCCTCTTTAAAAGGAGGAGATTTGATCTGATTATCACTGAATTCTTTTCCACTCTATCTTCATGTAAACTCTATTATTCCACACTGGTGCTGTTGAAGAAAGTTAGTCACAATGAATTTCTACAGGTGACAAGGCAGTATTAGTATGGTATAAATGTACGTGCAAGAAATCGTCTCAAGCCTTAGAAAACTGGCATTTTGGAAATACTCACTAAATTCAGTTTCCTGATAAAAATTCTTGCTTTTGTCTTCATTGGATCTTGCCCTAGAGATGATCTGAACCAAACGAACTAAGTCTGGAGAAGAATTTTTTTAAAGCCTGAAACTTTTTTTTTTAATCAAAGCCTTAAAATCATTCCTTTGTCTTGGCTTAGTACGGTGCTTAAAACTGGGCCACTGGATTCTACAGGGATCCTTTAGGATCTCATAGGTGGAAGAGATCTGGGAGACCATTTAGTCCAAAATTCTTCTGGATAGTAGAATTTCCCTTTTTGTTGACTTCCCTTTGTCCCTGGAATGCTCTTCCTCTTTCTCTCTTCCTCCTGATAGCTAGCTTTCTTTAAGTCTCAACTAAAATCTTACCTTCTATGCTCATGTCTTCCTTCTATCGGTCATCTCCAGTTTACACTAGCTATATCTTGTTTTTACATAGTTATTTATATGTTGTTCTTCTTGCTACCCCCTACATAAGACCATGAGCTCCTTGAGAGCGAAGATGGATTTTTGTCTTTCTTTGTCTCCCTCATGCCTGGAATATACTAGGCTCTTAATGAATGCTTGTTGACTGATTGACTCCAAAATGTGTTTGTCCTATGTTTATATAATATACTACCTTGAGAAGGAGCATATTAAATAATAGGATAGTAGTGGAAGAAGAGTGGAGGAAAGGATAAGGAAACAGCAAATGTGGTAGAGTCAGATTGTTAATACTATTATTAACATATAGTCATTTAAGTTTTACAAAGTATCTCTCATACATTATCTCTTCTTTTTTTTTTTTGGAGGGCAGTTGGGGTTAAGTGACTTGCCCAAGGTCACATGGCTAGTTTTTGTGTTAAATGTCTGAGGTCGGATTTGAACTCAGGTCCTCCTGACTCCAGGGCCAGTGCTCTATTCACTGCACCACCTAGCCACCCCTCATACATTATCTCTTAATCCTTATAATTACCCTGAGAAAGAAGTACTACAGCTATTATTGTCCCCATCTTCAAGTTGAAGAAACTGAATCTTAGAGGAATTAAATTACTTATCTGTGATCACATAGCTAGGGATGACCAGAGACAGGTCTCAAATCCAAGTACAGCATTCTCACCGCTCTGCTTATGATGACAAAAAGAATGATAAGCTTAGATATCTGGGGGGAAAGAGCAAAAATCAATATCACATGGAAAATGAAGACTCTCTGAGTATAGGGAGATGAGAGGAGAGGACATGTGGGTAATCAAAATAAAAAGATACTTCAAAAGAAGGATGTATTTGTAGCATAGAATGAAAGATTTGGAGACACAATATAGATGACAAAAGTTGATTGTTTAGATAGAACAGTTTTATTTTATCTCTGCTGTCTTGCAGGTAATGGAAAAAACACTTGTTGTAGAAAAAATGTTGGATTTAGAGTCAGACAACCTGGGTTCTCCACTTACTACATATGTGACTTTCTCAATTTCTTCAACTGATAATGCGGGGGTTGGATTATATGACCTTCCAGTTCCCTTCTAGCTCTAAACACTGTGGCTTTATGAGTAGAGAGAATGAGACCTAGAGGAGACATGTTGGGAGAGTAGAACAAGACTGGACAATAGATTGGATAGCTTGGGTGAGTGCAAGGGAAGAACCAAGGATTACACCCCATTTGTGATCTGTGGTGACTGGGAGCAAAGGAAAGTCAGCAGAATTTGTGGAGTGTGTGAATGGAGGATAGATAACATGGTAAGACCTCTGTTTTAGGAAAATCACTTTAGTGGCTGAATGGAAGATGGATTGGAGTAGGGAAAGACTTGAGGCAGGCAAATCCACCAGCAGGCAACAGTGTATGTAGTATTGGAACTAATTGTTCTTTAAAGTTTTGGTAGAATTCATAAATCCAACTAGCCTTGGGTTTCCTTGCCCTCCCTCCCCTCCCCTCCCTAAGCTCATTTATGGCTTATTCAAATTTTTTTTCCTGAGATTTATTATATTTTCCATTCAGCTAATCTAATCAATTTATAGTTTTGTAAATATATATTATGTAAATATCCTTCCATATTATTTAGATGATCAGTTTTATTGACATATTGTGATAATTATAATTTTTATATTATTTGATGTTATAATAATAGGATTTCAATATGGAATCACTTAGGTTAAGTGGTCCTAATGTCCATAAATCAAAGACAAAGACAGAGAGGGTTGTACTTTTCCACTGTTCTGACTTACATTACTCCTGTGTCATGAAGTTAATGCTCACAGCTTCTGGTTGGATAAAACTCTTGACCTGCTCAGAGATCATTTTCCTCCTACTACTTTAGATAGTTAACTATGTTTAGTTAGCGGTTTCTAATGTAGATAAAATTCCTCCACCTGAACCACCCAGTCTTCTTAAGTGCATGAGAAGTTCTCTACCATATCTGGCTCTGTTTAGGAATTCCCCTGTGGCACTGATTTTACCTGTTCTAAATAAAGCCCATTTGTAGGGTAGAAAATTTTGCTACATGAACCCTAACTTTAAGCATGTCCTCCCCCCAACATATCTTCTTCCTTCTTGTGCTTAGTGGGTTTTTGCATTCACGGGGAATGCATATCCGGCCATTTATGTAGCCTTGGTGTTTATGTGTGTGCAGTTTTTTTTTTTTCACCTGCTTACTGTACTGAATAATAGTAAAACATTTATTTATATCAACTTCCTGGTTTTCTTGTAAGTTTCTTGTAAATCTTCCCAATTTCTTGGTTTTTTTCCACTTGATTTTCAGTATTTCTATTTTTGATGTTTAATTGGGGGCTTCAAATTTGTTTTTGTATTTTTTAAAGCTGCATACCCAATTAATTGATGTGTTCCTTCCCTTTTTAATTAATATAAATATTTAGAGACATACAGTTTCCCCTAAATATTGCTATGTCTGAATCCCACGAATTTTGTCATGTTGTTTCATTGTTGTTTTTATATTTAATTGAATTATCAATTATTTCTGTGATTTGCTCTTTGAACCATCATTCTATAAATTTTTTGTGAGGTTTTTAATGCCTTAATTCATGGTCAATTTTTATGCATAGCTAAGAAATAGATATATTCCTTCCTATTCCCATTCAATACTGTTCAGAGGCCTACTATATCTAACTTTTAAAAAATTCTTTTTATTTTCTTAACTTCTTCATTGTTTATTTTATAGTTAGATTTGTTAGGTCTTAGAGGGATCCACTGAGGGCCCCCACTAGTATAATTTTATTGTGTATTTCCTCCTATAACTCATTTAACTTTTCCTTTAAGAATTCAGATGCTAATGTCATCTTGTGCATTGTATTAATTCTTTGTCTATGGTACATTTTAGCAAAATGTAGTTTCCCTGTTTATCTCTTTTAATTCTCTCTCTCTCTCTCTCTCTCTCTCTCTCCTTTTATTTTGTCTGAGATCACTATTACCATCACTACTTTTTTACTTTAGTTGAAGCATGAGAGATTTTGCTCCAGCCCCTTATTTTAATTCTATGTATATCTTTCTATTTCAAGTGTGTTTCTTGCAAACAACATATTGTTGAATTCTAATTTCTAATCCATTTTGCCATGCTATTTTATTTTACACGTGAGTTTATCCCATTCACATTCACAGTTATGATTGCTAGCTGTGTATTTCCATCCATTCTACTTTTCTTTCTCTCCCCCCCTCTATAGTGTATGTCTGTTTTGCTTTTGACTTCTGCATCCCTTAATTTACTTTCCTCCTTATTCCCTCCTCCCCTGCCTTTCTCATAACCCATTTCTCTCCTACATCCCTGTTGGCTAAGATGAATTTCTGTACCCCTATGTGTATTGAACCAGTTCAAATCAGTGTGAAGTTCAAGTGTTATCTGTTCCCCCTACACACACTTCTACCCCCTGCCCCTGTTGTATAAACTCCTCATTGCATGTCCCATATATGTGAGCTAATTTTCCCCATCCCTCCATTCCTAGTGAATTCTTCTTTCTCACACTTCCATTCTTTTTTTGAGATCATCCCAACATAATAGACTCATGCCTAAGTTGTTTAAGTGGACTCCCTCTAAGAGCCCTAGTGATAATAAAATTTGGAAAGATTTCATCTATCCTTCCCATATAATAATATAAATAGTTTAACCTTGTTCAATCCCTTACAACTTCTCTTTCATGTTAATTTTTTTAAGCCTCTCTTGATTCCTGTGTATGAATGTCAAATTTTCTCTTCAGTTCTGGTCTTTTCATCAGAAATTCCTGAAAGCCTTCTATTTCATTAAAGGTCTATTTCACCCCACCCCCCCAACCCCCCTTCCCCTGAGGAGGATTATACTTGATAGCTGCTTCTTGGCTATAAACCTAGATCCTTTACATTCTGGAATAGCATACTCCAGGTCCTTTCTTTCTTTGTAATGGTGGCTGTTAAATCTTGTGTAACTCTAACTATGGTTCTATAGTACGTGAATTCTTTCTATTTTACTATTTGAAATATTTTCTCCTTGACCTGGAAGTTCTGGATTTAAACTATAATATTCCTGAGAAATTTCATTTTGAGGTTTCTTTTATGAAGGAAGTAACCAGTAGATTCATTTTTTTAGAACTCACTAGTTCTAAGACATATAGGCAGTCTTCTTTTATAATTTCTTGAAAGATGCTGTCTAAGCTCTTTTTAAAATCATGGCTTTCAGGCAGTCTAATGATTCTTAAACTATTTCTCCTTGATCTATTTTCCATGTCAGTTGTTTTCCTAGGAATTTCAATTTTTCTTCAACTTTTTTTTCAGTCTTTTGATTTTATTATTTCTTGATGTCTCTTGGAGTTGTTAATTCCCATTTGGCCAATTCTAATTTTTAAGGAGTTTATAATTTAATTAAACTTTTAAAGAGTCTAATTAGATTCTCTTTTAAGAGTCTTAGTGGTGATAAATTTCTGAGGGATTACATGTATCCTCTTCCTATATAAGAATGCAAACAGTTATGATTTGTCCCTTATGTTTATGTTTTTATGCTTCTCTTGAATCCTTTGTTTGAATGTCATATTTTCTATTTAGCTCTGGTGTTTTCATCAGAAATGCTTGAAAATCTTCTATTTCATTAAAATCAACTCCCTCCCCATAGTATTAGGTTGTGTGTGTGTGTGTGTGTGTGTGTGTGTGTGTATGCGCGTGCATATGTATCTTAGATTATTCTTTTTTTATAAGTCCAGATCCATTGTTTTCTGGAATATATGTTCCAGATTCTCTGTTCCTTTCTCATAATGGTTGTTTGTTTGATCCTGACTCTCCATATTACTTGACTTCTTTCTGGCTGCTTGCAGTATTTTTTTTTTTCTTTATTTAGGTGCTTGATTTAGGATTTTGACTGGGGGGTTTTATTTGGAGATCTCTTAACAGGCAACTGGTGAATTCTTTCCATTTTTGCTTAGCCTTCTGGTTCTAAAATATTGGGCATTTTCTTTGATAATTTCTTTAAATATGATTTCTAGGTTTTTTGTTCATTGCTTTTAGTAGTTCAATGATACTTTAATCATCTCTCCTCAGTGTTTTCCAGGACAGTTATTTTCCTGTGAGATATTTAACATATTCTTCTATTTCTTCAGTCTTTTGACTTTATTATTTCTTGATGTTTCATGGAGTTATAAGCCTCTATTTAGCCAATTCTAAATTTCAAGGAGTTATTTTCTTTAGTAAGGTTTTAATTAAGATGTTAGTTCTCTTTTCATATATTTCTTCCATGGTTTGCATTTGATTTTAAAAATCATATTTAACTCTTTTAAAAACTCTTCCTTTGACTTTTCTAAGATTATTGTTGGACATGTGTCCAACCTGCATTTTTTTTTGAGGCTTTGGTTATAGATGTTTTCAAATCATTTCTGTGTTTGTGTCTTGAACTTCCCTGATACCATAGTAGCTATTTATGGTCTGGTTATTTTTTGTTTGTTTGTTCATTCTTCCAGCCTCCTTCTTGACTTTAGACTTTATGTGAAATATGGACTCTGCACATTTCTGTAGGGTAGGGAGGAGATGTCTGGCTTGAGCTTCCATCCTTTTACATCATTTTACTGCTTTTGCAGCTCAGTTTGGAGGCCTGTAAACTTTCAGTGTCCCTAAAGTGGTGTTGATCACTGCCTCCTGGTCTGAGCCCTGCAAGTTCTTAACTCAGGTCTGGATCTGTTGACTTGTGCATGGTTGAGTTTCAGTAGATTTCTGTTGAACTCAGTCTCTGTTAGCCTACTGGAAGAGTCTAGGACTCTTGCTATGGTTATTTCCCTGCAGGGTTATATACCACTATGCTTCTGGGTTTAGAGTCACAGTTAAATTTCTGTAATTTGTCCTTGCTCAGTACACAGCTAGGGCCTCTGATTGGTATCCTCTTCTCTCTATATCTGTGACCCAGAAATGGGTGATGGGCAACAAATCTGCCAAGTGGCACCTGTTCCTTCACCCTGTACTAGTTCAGAGGATCTAGGATCTCTGGATCCCCTGAAATCTCATTCTGCCCTGGTGCTTCCTGCCCTGGTACTCTGTCTAAGCCTTTTTTCCATCCCTGGGACCTGGACTGCTTCCCATCATGGCTGTTCATAGACCTCTCTGCCTCTCTAAGTAACACTGGGCTGGAAAAAATAGCACATTATGATTTTTTCTTGACTTTCCTAATCAGAATCAAATTTGGTACGTTTTATTTTCTTTTTAAAATTTTAATAATTTTTATTCATGTCTTCTTTTTCTTACATCATCATAGTTATCCCAAATACCCTTTGTCCTCCCCCTCCCAGAGAGCCATCACCTATAACAAATTGTTTTAGAGAAGAAAAAAAATTAGCATAACTGATAAACACATTGAAAATGTTTTTTTAAAAAACCATATACTGTGGACACATATGCATACCTGTGGACCTCGCACCTTCACAAAGGAGTGGGTTGGGACTGCTCTCTCATATCTCTTCATTAGAGTTCTGCTGCATCTTTATAATTTTATTACATTTACTTTTGATTTTCTGTCTTGTAATTGTTCATTCCATTTACATTGTAATTAGTATGTATATTGCTTTCCAAACTCTATTTACTTCACGCTATATTGCTTCATATAGATCTTCCCATGCTTCTCTGTATTCATCACACATCATTTCTTATAGCATAATAATATTCCATTACATTCATGTAACACAATTAATAGGCATCTATTTTGTTTCCAGTTCTTTGCTATCATAAAAAGTGCTGCTGTAAGTATTTTGGAATATATGGTAACTTTCTTTTTAGCAGTGACTGGGGTATAAGCCCAGTAACAATCAATCTGGTTTAAAGGTCATAGACATTTTAGCTACTTTATTTATATAATTCCAAATTACTTTCCAAAATGGTCATTCCATTTTACAATTCCATCAACAACATATCAGTGTGCCTATCATTATATAATCATTCCAACATTAACTACTGCCATTTTGGGGGTCATTTTTTGCCAGTTTTTATGGTGTAAGGTGAAACTGCAGGGTTGTTGTGATTTTAATTTCTTTTATTGTTAGTCATTTAGTGCATTCTTTCATATGGTTGTGAATGCTTTACAATCCTTCTTTTGAGAATTCTTTGTTCACATCCTGTAACCATTTATGTATTCAAGAATAGCCATAAATCATATATATTTATTAACCATTTTTATGTCTTCAATACCAAACCCTTATCAGAGAAATTTGCTACAAGGATTTTTTCCTATTTGACCACTTCCCTTCTTATTCTGGATACATTAATGTTATCTTATAGGAGATTTTCAGTTTCATGTAATCAAAGTTATCTGTTTTATCTTTTGCAATTGTCTCTATCTCTTGTTTGTTTAAGAATATACCTCCTACTGAGAGCTACGAGAAATAGATGATTTTTTTTCTAGATTTTTATAGTATAATCTTTAAAATCAAACCTGCATATATGTTTACAATGTAACGTGGAAAAGGTATAAATTATTGGTCTAAGCTTAATTTCTGTCAGATTACCTACCATTTTTCCAAGCAATTTTTCTCCAATAAGTTTTTCCTAGGTAATTTATGTTTTCTACTTTGTCATACACTGGGTTATTGAGCTCTATTGTTTCTGATTCTCCCATCTTATCTTTTCCATGGTATATTTTCTTAATTGTTGTAGAAAAGGTGTACTGGGCAAGTTAGATAAAAATGCCTCCTTCTGCTCCTCCATTTTGATTCTTCCTCCCATTTTTCCTTTATGATAATATCAATGCTTTGCTGGTCAAGAATCCCCCTACTGTCTTTCCCCTTCCCTCTTTCCCTCCCTCCCTCTCTCTCTCTCTCTCTCTCTCTGTCTCTCTGTGTCTCTCTGTCTCTCTCTCTATCTCTCTCTTTGTCTCTCTCTCTCTCTGTCTCTCTCTCTCTCTTTGTCTTTCTCTATCTCTTTCCCCTCACCCTTCTGTCTCTCTTTCACTCACTCACTCACTCGCTCACTCACACCATCCTTAATTGTATAAAGAATCTTTTCCGCTTCTCTAATTTGTTTATGGTATGGTTTCTTATATTTAGGTCATGTATGCATTTGGATGATGACATACCGCTTTAATGGTCTGTATAAATTCTGAAAATCAAGATCAAGCACGATTTTGTTTTTTTCCTCCGAAGGCCGTTTCTGTCTTTCCTGAGCTCTCTGTGGAGACAATATGATAGAGTGGATGAAGAGCTGATCTCAGAACCAGAAAGACCTGGTTTTGAGCCTTGCTTCAGATATGTACTTGCTGCGTGACCCAGGCAAATCACTTAATTTCCCAGTATTCTTGTCAAATAATTACGATATTAAATTGCAAAGAAGGTTCGGACCTTCATTGGTAGAGGGAGTTTCTTCACCTGGGAGGTCTCGATATCAATGAAATCACGAATCCAGTTCCTATCTGTATGGTACTTATGTCACATGGTTTGAAATGTTGGTCTACAACTAATTTCTATTGGACTGCTTTCCATCTTTCCCAGTAGGCTTTATCACAGAGGGAGTCTTTCCCCCCGTACTCGGTGTGCTTGAGTTTAGTAGTGCTGTGTTCAGTTACTCCTGAGTCTTGTTTCTCTATCTGTTCCACTAATCAATATTTCTATTTTTAAGTAAAATCAAATAGTTTTGATGATTACTGCTTTGTATTATAGTTTGAGTTTTGGTACTGTTAGGCCTCCTTTATTCCTACTTTTTCCCATTATTTCCATTGAGACTCTTGACCTTTTGTTTGTTCAATTAAACTTAAAAAAAATATTTTGCCTGGTTCTATAAATTAAGCTTTTGGTAATTTATTTGATATGGCACTGAATCTATAATTTAATTTAGATACTATCTTTTTTCTTTAGTCCGCTAATTGATCTCACCAATTATTTAAGTCTTCCTTTATTTCTATTAAAAATATTACTATTTGAATGATCAGAGATCATCTAGTACAACTTCTTCATTTTATACATAAGGAAACTTTGGTCCAGAGAGACTGAGACTTGGCCAAGGTCACATAGCTGGTATATGTCAGAGGCAGAATTTGAACCGAGATCCTCTGTCATCAGGGCCAGTGTTCTAGTATTTTGTTGAATTCATTTAAGTCCTGAGGGTATCTTAAGAGGTAGACTCCCAGATATTTATATATCCTCCAGTTGTTTTGAGTGGAATTATTTTTTCCTGCTTCCTGCTAAGTTTTGTTGGGATTTCCAGGTTTATTTTATTTCCTATTCAGATAATTTTTGGCTAAATCTCTAGGGATCTTTATGTAATGTCAGGAAAAAAGGGCTGATTTTGTATGGTTTTTTTTTGCCTATGCTTATCCCTCCAATTTCTTTTTCCTTTTTATCTTTGTCTCTTAGCAAGTTCTTGGCACATAGTACGTGCTTAATAAATGTTATTGATTGATTATGTTAGCTATCTTTCCCAGTTTAGTGTCATCTGCAGATCTCATGAGTGTGCCACTTATACCTTTAATAAGTTGTTGGTTAAAAAAATATGTTAAGCAGAAGAGAGTTAAGCAGAGATCTCCTGGGTACATCACTGGAAATGCCACATATAATATTAATGTAAAATATTAACAACTACTGTTTGATTCCAGCCTTCTAAGTAGGTCTGAGTAGAAGCAACTGCATTATTGTTTGGTTCACACCTCTCCATCTTCTTCACGTAGACGGTGAAAGCTCCATGAAGATGTTTTTGTAAAATCTAGACAAATTGCTTGAGAATCCTTTAAGAATTTCTCGAACAGTTATTAAATCATTGGGAAGGTGTGCTCTACCTCACATATTGCCTATAGTTTTGTAATATGTTTTGAGATGCATAAAAATAATTGCACATCTGTATGCTGAACGAGTTCAGATCCTGTATTTGTCACTTATCTGTGCAACCTCAGGTGAAGCACTTTCCAGATATTATTCCATTTAATCTTCATAATAATCCTGTGAGTTAGGTGCTATTATGATTTCCATTTAACACGAGTTAACATTTGAGGAAACTGAGGCAGATAGAGGTTAAGTGACTTGACCAGAGTTATAAAACTAGTAAGTATATATAGACTGGATTTGAACTCAGGTCTTTCTGACTACAGGTCCTGTATTCTATCCACTGTACCACCTAACTGCCTCTGGATGGCAGAAGGATACCAAAGAAGAAAAAAAAATGTTATCAGAAT
The DNA here is from genome assembly GCA_028646575.1 of Pseudocheirus occidentalis. Lineage (NCBI taxonomy): Eukaryota > Metazoa > Chordata > Mammalia > Diprotodontia > Pseudocheiridae > Pseudocheirus > Pseudocheirus occidentalis. Next base: position 73,674,972 of record CM053595.1, on the reverse strand, counting down.
TATAGTAGTAGTCTAGGAAGTTGTTAGGTTTATTCTCTTTGGCTCTGGAGAGAATAGCTGGACCAGTAAATTCCCAGAAGGCTTCCAACTCATTGTAAGAACCAAACATGTCAACTCAGTATTAAGAAATTCCAAGCAATTAGAGTTGATCAAAAGTTTCTAAGTAGTGAACTGCCTATAACTGAAGATCTCAAAGCAAAGAGACTAGATGATCCTTGATTCCTGCATTGGGTGGGCAGGTGGGATAGTTGGACTAAATAACCTCTGAGGTCCTTTAACTCATATTCTATAATTCTAAAAACAAAACCTCCTAAAAAAGGATGTAAAATCTTTAAAGTAAAAGGGGTTGGGTTAAATCATAAATGAGAATTTTGAATTAATGGAACTCCAGAAATAGTTATGGAGCACATAAAAATCTAAGTAACTTGGGTGCAACAGGAACTTGCTAATAGGACCCAGGCATCCCTAAATGACAGTAGCTCCAAATCCTGTGTTGTGGTCCTATGGAGGATCATGGGTTTGCCACTAGAAGGGACATTAGTGAAGTATTCTATTACAATCCTTTTTTTTTTTGTAGGTGAAAAACCTAAGACCAACAGAGAGATCAAATGTTAGAACCTGGATTTGAACCCAGGTCCTCTGACTCAAAATCTAATTCTTGTTCCTGATCTTTTTTTTTTTCCCCTGGGAATACCTTGCTTCCTGACCAACTATACAAGAAAAAATCAAATCCAATGACATCCTTGCCCACTGATACAAGTTTAATAGACGAGAAATCATTTGAGTGTTAAAATACAGTCAAATTTGCATTTTGCTAAATTTCATTTTAATTGAGGACTCTTTGTAATCCATCCTTTCTACTACATATAGTTACACTGGTAAATAATATTCCCATGTATTTTTCTTATAAGATAGGAATCTCAAATTTATTTTCTGTTCTACTTAAAATGCAAATATTAGCCTTGCTGATTTGAGTGGCTTCTCCATCATAGAGCTCTTTTCCCGAAAATGATTGCAAAGGTAGTCTATTTGTTTTAACTCGCCCGACCTTACGCAACTCAGCTTAATCATTCTACAGATTTGTTTTTGAAAGTAAAATGAACATCATCAGACAACTGAAAGATTCTCCCTTAACCATTCCTTTTTGTGACTTCCCTAAAACATTGACCAATAATGTTCATAAAATACAATTTCCATCAGTTCAGTTCAGCAAACATTTATTATCCACTGTATGAAGAACACTTTGCTCCTAAGTTGGAGGTGATATAAAATTGAAAGAAGACAGATTCCCATCCTCATGAAGCTTAAAGTCTATTAGTCTGATCTGACATGTACACAAAGAAAGGTAACACACAAAAGGTACATAATACTGGCTCAAACAGTACTACATGAGGTCCGAGGCATTTTCTGTCTTGGCTGTCTAAGGGTTTGGGGGAAGACTTTATCGAGGAGGTGGCATTTTAATTAGACCCTAATAAATGTCAGAATCTAACATAGAAGGTTGAAAAATATGAGGTGGGAGGTATTCTTGGCATGAGGATCGGAGTAAGCAAAAGTATAGAGGCAGAAAAGTAAGTGGAGCAGCAAATAACCCAGTGTGATGGAAGGTAGCGACATAACCTCATTATTTCAAGAAAACTGGGAAATGTACTGTTTTTAAAAGTTGTGATTTCATTGGCATAGGGAACTTCCAGTGAGGAAACTCCTTCTACCAACTCATGTCAGCAACTGTTCTGGTGTAGTCTTAGAGAGTTGCCTGGGGCAAGCTTAGCTACTCAGGAAAAGACAGTTGGTATGTGTGAGAGGTGGGACATGAACCCAGGTTTTATGATTTTAAGACCAACCCCTTATCCATTAAGCTGTGGTACTTCTCAAATGCCATTTTTACTTAATAAAAATTATAAATATGTATGTCATATACATATTATTCCATATATATCTCAAAGAAAGAATCATGTATCTTAAGAATTTGAAGGAATTTTGGCAGGTCATCTAATCCCACACCCACATCACCAATGTATTAATCAATCTCTTTTTCAACATACTCCAAAAGTGATTGTTGAACCTGTGTACCTCCAATGATAGAGAATGTAGAGATACATATGAAAATATTTATATATACACAAATGTATACATACATACACATATACATAAACACAGACTTGGACATAGACACATAATGGGAGGACTGATCAATGAAAAAACAGTTCTTAGAGCATGTATAATATGTCCTACCTGATTCCAATCCATGTGGAGACTTG
>CM053595.1:73594492-73672211 GCA_028646575.1 Pseudocheirus occidentalis | reverse complement strand
AAGTTACTATTATCGTTTTTCCATATTGGCATGTAAATAATTCAAATTTGATAAGTTCTTTATGACTTCTTTCCCATGTTTCCTTCTCATGCTTCTTGTGTTTGATTGTCAAATTTTCTGTTCAGTTCTGGTTTTTTCAGCAAGAATGCTTGAAAGTCCTCCACCTCATTGAATGACCATATTTTCCCCTGGAATAATATGCTCAATTTTGCTGGGTAGTTGATTCTTGGTTTTAATCCCAGTTCCCTTAATCTTCAAAATATCATATTCCAGGCCCTTCAGTCCCTCAGTGTAGAAGCTGCCAGATCTTGGGTTATCCTGATATGGTGTGTTCCTTCTTTCCTGATTGATTGTAGGTGAATGAGTATTCTGAGATGAGAGTGTCCAAGTGACTAGTGAGATTGGGAATCCATTAACTGAAAGATTCAGGGGATCAGTAAGATTGAGAGAGCCATCATGGCCATCTCAGGTCCAGCAACAACTGGAGTGCTGAAACCAATTGTAGTAGTAGCCAAATGCAGTAAACTGATCACATAGTAGTGCTGAGGAATGATCCACTTGCCCCCAGTCAACAAGGAGCCCTGCAACTGAGCAAGGGCTCAGCTTTAAAATTTATTACCTATGCTCCTCCTAAAGTTAACATTGTGAGTACTCTGCAAAGAGAGGACTCCAGGAAGTGACACTTTGCAGGCTGACAGTGTGGTGAAGAATATTTTAGCAACTGCTTTGAGTCAATTGCCCCAGCGGACTGTGTGGAAGGAAAAAATGTACTTCCTGATCTGGAGAAATATAGTTCTTTGGTCCTTGCTATACTTTCTCAGTAAGTAACCCTTTGTAAAAAGCTAATTATGCTAATTATCTGATTGATATCAGGTTGTTAACTGGTTCAATGGTGTTGGAAAGCGCATGGTGGAGGCTTATGATAAATAGTTCTAGAAACTAGTGAGTTAGGAGAATGAGACCAGTCCATCTTCAATTTCCGTCAATCAACTACTTGATGACAACTTTTCTTTTAGCTCTTCAGAATTCCTTATTAGTTATGCAATGCAGTTAGCTCTCACCATGAACCTTTCCATTGTCCTCTGTGTAATGCTCATATTTAGTTCTTCAGATGTAGTGATGTCTCAATACCATATAGCAACAATGGTAAAATGTTTGTATTAAAAAGAGACGAAACATCTTTTGACACTATGGAAAGTTTGGGGTCAGTAAAAGTGTTTTGCAATTTCTTATTAGTAGTCCAGCCCACTGCCTTTTCCAGTTTAACTCTGAACCCAGCTCATTGTCCATCTGCGTTGTCTGTTCTATATATGTGTACTTAGATAGTTAGACCCTGCAGGATATCTATTTAGATGCCTGTTAAAATCTGGACAATAGTTACTTCATCCATTTGGTTTCCCTTGTGTGAATGGGCAGGTCAGATTTCTCTGAGTGATTATCTATCTTTTCCAGTAGCCTTTGCAATGCCTGGGGACTTGTTACAATGTGCCATCCCTGAATAGGAGCATCTGGAGAATGTCATCAACTGCACAGAATCCTTCACTGACATGGAGTCTGTGCTGCATCTGCTCTATCTTTTGGTGGGCATAAATCTTTCTTTTAGATAATTTTATAATGGACATTGTCAATATTACACAAATACTAGTTATTGTAAAAATAATTTTATTTCAGAATTTGAAATACTCAGACGTTAGCACTGAAGTAATTTTTGAGCACTAAGTTTAAGTACTTACCATGTTTCATGCCCAGTGATGAGTACTGGGAATACAAAGAAAAACAAAAAGCATTCTTTTCCTCAAAGAGCTCACATTCCAATGTCAACAGTATGGGGGGGAGGGGAACAACATTAATTCACTTTGCATCTTCTGCCTTGCCTGGTTTCAACCACACAGAACAAACTACATCGCCTAGTACAAGCTCATCACTTCTGAACTTACTAGCATGCTGTTTAACTCAATCCCTGATTGACACTATCTCTCTCAGCCTCCTTTCCCATTTGAATGGAAGATGGGAGAGCAGAATTTTACACTCCTCCCAATGTCTTCCTTTACAGAGTATACATAAGCCGAATTTAGCTCATTCCACTCTTTGTATCTATTGCCTCACCAGATTTCACATCCACAGATGAAAGACTGGTACTTATGAGGGACAATAAGGATACAGCCATGTCCTTTGTTACCTTTTTCCACTCCCCAAATTAGAGTCTACTTTTCAAAATACCAAGGCCTGCCTCATTACCCTCACAGGTTAGTCCAAAACAGACCAGTCTTCATGGGAGTAAAGCTTAGGTCTGGTTTTGATCCTTTTCTTAGGGCTAAATTTTTCATCAGAGTTCATCTTCCAACTAAAATAAAGTTTCCCAAATTAGAAATTCCATCAGCCCTCCTAATGTTACCTTTGGACATCAAATCAGTTCATGTAGAGATTTGAGAACTCTCTTGGAGGGTTCTCTATCTCACATTAATGATTAACCCAGGGATTGAGGTCTCAAGCATTAGCAGCTGAATTGAGTCAAACCCAAAGTTGGGGCACTTTCATGAGAAGTAGCACCAATGGTTTACTGCTGCTTACCAAGATGGACATTTTAAGCATAGTCTGCATTTTAATCTGCATTGGAAGAAGTTGGGGACAGGAGCAGACGTAAGTGAAAATAATGCATGTTGAATTATAATGCTACTTGATGGTGAAACCTGGGTTCCAGGCCTCACTTTGCTACTAACTCTTAATTTTGACTGAGGATGAACTGCTTCATGTGTTTCCCTTTAGCTTCCTAATCTGTACAAGGGGGTTGTCTGAGAAGACTATTACCCTTCTAGCTTCAGAGGTCTGTGTTTCTGATTTGAGCTAATAGCCAAAACTCATAGATGTATTCATAGAAGCAGAAGCTTTGTCTTAGTGGTAAATGAGATGTGAGCTTATTTTGGCTATGAACCTCAGAAAGGGTGAGTTGTCATTAAAAAAAAGTACCAACTCTTCTTGCATGGAGAGGAATAAGTGGGAGGGACAACAACTTGAAGCATGAGTTTGAGTTCAACTGCTATATTCCAAATACAACCCTGCATAATAGTAAATAAAAATTTATTTTGTTTTTCAGAATATTTGAAGCAATTTTATAATGTCCTTTAGTGGTAATTAGGATCCCCTCCTTCCTTTTTGAAGTAGTTTGAAAAATTGAAGTTATTTCATTTATTTTTAAATGTTTTTATTGATATTTTTTGTTTTTTACATTATCGTAGCTTTCCAAAAGATCTTACCTTTCTAGAGGACTATATCATGTAACAAGTAGTATTTTTAGATAAAAGAAAGAATAAAAGTAAAAGGGAAAAATCAGCACAACTGATCAGTACATTGAAAGTGAAGGTATCTTAAAAACCACAACTGGAAAGTTCTGTATCTCAGTTTTTTTCAAGGCTGTGCTGTGAAGTCATGCAAAACACATTTCCATGTTAGCCATGTTGCAAAAGATAATACACAATACAAAAAAACAAGAAAAAAAGTTTTAAAAGCGTGCTTTTATATGCACTCTGAGTTGAGAGAATATGTTGATTTTAAATGTCTCCAATAGTAAAAAAATAATAATAGAAAATTTGGACTATATAAAAAATTGACCCATCTGTTCTCTTATTCTAACAGATACATCATTTCAGCAGCAAAAGTATTCCATGTTGGAGCATCTGAAAATATTGTCATTCAAGCTTATGGATACACAGAAGCATTTGACACTACCATCTCCATTAAAAGCTTTCCAGATAAAAGGTTTACCTACTCCTCTGCCAAAGTGAATGTATCCCCAGAAAATAAGTTCCAGAACTCTGCATCTTTAACTGTATGTCTTCAAAGAACAATTTGTCTACTTTTACAAACAGAATGAAAGACAGTTTAATGTAGTCTGAGAAGTACTTGTCTGGGAGACAAAAGAGCTTGGTTTGAGTACCAGATCCATCACAGCAAATCATTTAAACTCTCCAAGCTTAAGGCTTTCTAATCTATAAAATGGGGATAATAATACTTACCTTATGTTCCAGCGTTGTTATGAGAAAACTGCTTTGTAAACTTTAAAATGCCATGACAATAATAACTATAAGGACAAGAATAATAGCTAGCATATAGCGTTTTAAAGTTTGTAAAATGCTTTTCAAATATCTCATTTAAAATTCACAAATCCCCACTTTATTATTTTATATTATAGATGAAGAAACTGAGGCAGACAGAGGTTAAGTGACTTGCCCAGGGTCACACAACTAGTAGGTGTTTGAGGCTTGGACTTGAACTCAGGTCTTCCAAACTCCAGGTCTAGTGCTCTGTCCACCTAACTGCCTCTATAAAAATGTGAGTTATTATTTCAATCAAATCCTGACATTGTTTGAATACTGACATTTCCAAACATAGAGAAAAAATTTGCATTTCCATGTGAGATCCCTAAATAGTTTAAGTAACATGCCATGTACCATAAGTTATCCTAACACTTCTAAAATAGACATTCAAAATGACAGAATTGTATTTAAAATAGAAAAAAACCCTAAGTGAATTTTAAAATATAATTGAGAAATAGAAAATATCTATGATGTATGAAGATGGCAGGCAGTGAACTACAAAATTTAATGCTAATAACGAACATTTTCGTGGCACTTTAAAGCATAGAAAGCATTTTACTTTTATTATCTCAATAAGTGTAACCATTTCAAGGTAGCACAATAATTATGGGGAAGATTTACCTGCATCTTGTTTACTTTGAAAAGAATAGGAATCCACATGTATATAGCACAGTTACCAGTGGCTTTTCCTGCATCGGTCCTCAGGATTACTTTTGAGGCAGGTAGTTGCTGATTGTTATTATTATACTTTATAGGGAGTAAACTGAAGCTACCGTGCTAACCTTCTCAAAGTCTTGTAGGTAGGGTCCGGCTAAGTCAGCACTGGTTTCCAATGTCTATTCTCTTTTTCTTCTAGTGCTGCACTTTTCTAGCACTATTCAAAACAACACACTCAAACAGGTTTTTGAAGATTCTTTAACCATTTTGAAATTATTTTACATTCTTTCTCAATACTTGCATTTCAGATTCAACCAAGAGACTTCTCTGGAAGAGGAAATCCAGTTTCGCATGTATATTTGGAAGTCGTATCTCCCCACTTTACCAGAGAGAAAAAGATGCCCTTAAACTATGAGAACGGATTTCTCTTCATTCAGACGGACAAACCTGTTTATACTCCTGATCAGTCAGGTAAAATACCACCTATTCTTTTCTGCCAAGTTTCAATAGAAAAGGCAGCAAGGCAGGGTAGAAAAAGGACCGGACAAAGACTCTGGAGAAACTGGTCCTAGTTCTGTCACTAACTAGCTGTGTGACCTTGGCAAGTTACTTCATTTTTTTGAGCCACTGTTTGCTTTTTGGTAAAATGAAGAGAGGAAGTTAGATGAATCTAAGGTCGCTTCCAGTGCTGACATTCTTCATTCTCTGTGTAGAGAAGGCCAACCAAGCAGATGAGGAACTCTAAAACCTTGCCAGAGGAGGAATAGTTGAAAGAACTGGGGATGTTTAGACTGGAAAAGAGATTTGGTGGGGTTGAGGGGTGAGACAGTACTTATAGTGAGACAGTACTTATAGTAACCGTCTTCAAGTTAAGGGCTATTATATTGAAAAAAAGATGACCTTTTTTCTTGATCCTAGGGTGCAGAAATAGGAACAATGGGTGGAAATTACAGAAAGTCAGATTTAGACTCAGTGAAAGGAAATACTTCATATGGAGTATTCTAAACTGGAGCTGGGTATCTCAAGAAGAATTAGACTGCCCCTTAATCAGAGATTTTCACTCAAAGACTAGATGACCCATTTACTGGAATGTTGTACAGGGTATCTCTGTTGGATATTGGATGGCGGCTGGAAAGAGTCCTTTCCAACTCTCAGCTTCTGTGAATCTATGGATGTTATTTTGATATTCTAGCTTTCTTTGATATGGGGATCATATTCTTGATATGAAATTCTCTAGTTCTCTATATGGAAATAGGGGATACAGGGAGAAAGCGTTGAGGCATATGGATAGGATTTTTAAAGGAGATATATTTCTTTAGACTGGGGGTTCTTAACCTGACATAAGTGGACTTTAAAAAATACATTTTGAAAACTGGATTTCAAAATAATCTGTTTCCTTTGTCATCCTGTGTATTTTATTTTATATTATGAATTTTAAAATGATTATTATTATTTGGTGTCACCAGATTGCCAAAAGAGTCCATGACACACAACAGTTAAGAATTCTTGACCTAAATAATTATGTGAGAATATTTATTTCAAATTTCTTTTCTTTGCTTACATAGAGAAAATAGAGAGCATATTTTCAATGGAAACATTTATGTGTTTTCTAAACAAAACATCCATGTTTATGTCTTGAAATTGACTCCTGGAAGGTATCAATAAACCACACGTGAAACTGTCAGCCTCATGCACATCCATGTGTATATTTGCAAAAACTTTTGCAGGGTTTTGCTTAGTAGATCTATTTCTCAAAATCTGTGTTCAAATCAGATTTTTATCTATTGTATTTTAAATGAAATAAGCTATATAATTAGAGACATTTTTAAAAGCTTTCAGAGAGGAGCTTTTTTCTTTTCATTTTTGACAATTGATCTTTCCATTGCTTGTAATGAGGAATATGTAGTTAAAATAGGCAGAGGCCTATATAATGAGGATTTCAGAAAACCCCCAAAGGTCCCTCTGTCCCCAGACTGTCTGATACCATGTGTGTAATTATTCTATGGGTCACTCCTGTGTGTTAAGTTGTTCTCTACAGAATTCTCAGAACGTGAGATACACAAAATAATGTAAAACTTGGTAAGATTTTTAATATTATTCATAATAAGATTGCTTATTCTAAGATCCTTCTCCCCTTTTCCCTCCTATTTCTCTGTTGAGTGGAACATATTTCTCTACCCAACTATGTGTGTGTACTCTTCCCTCATTTGATCAATTTAAATGAAAATGAGGTTCAAGTGCCACCTACTCCCCCCACACCTTTCTTTTTGTTTGTATAGACTTCTATTTGCATACTGAAATATTCCCCTATCCTTCAAGAGAAGCTTATTTCAAAGTAAATGATCAGACAGCTGTTCCTAAATTATCTGTTAGGTTTTTTCGTATTGGATTTTATTTTCTGCAGGATCAACTTGCATTTTGAGACGAGAGATTTTAGAAATTAAACAGTCCTAGTGTTTTGCTTTTGTCTGTTACATTAAATAGAATTCAACATATTTTGTAATATGAAAATTATTCTTGCAGTAAAGATAAGAGTTTATTCCTTGAATGAAGAATTGAAGCCAGCTCGGAGAGAAACCACCTTAACTTTTATAGTAAGTATGTTACTCATGTAAATAATTTAGCAATGTCTTTTACAGAAACAAGAATAGGGAGTTACCCCCTATGACTAAACTTTATCAAGAGCCATTCAGTTTTCAAAAACCTTCCATTAAAATATCTATTATGCATAGATGTACCATGCACTAGGCCCATAAATTACTGGGGGAAATAAGACTTATAGTCAACAAATCTTTACTGAGCACTTACTGGAGGCCAGGCACTGGGCTAAGCTTTGTATATACAAAGTAAGGCACACATGTGGTCCCTGCTTTTAATGAGCTCATAGTCTAATGGGGGAGACAATATGCAAATTATTATGGACATACAAAATATACGTAATGAAATGCAGAGCTCCACAGGGTGAAGGAATTAGCAATGAGGAGAACAGGGAAAGGCCTCTTGCAGAAGGTGGGATCTGAGGCGAGTACTGAAGGAGGCCAGAGAAGCCTGAAGATAGGAGTAAGTTGAGAGAACATTCCAGGCATGAGGACAGCCAGTAAAAAAAGGTATGGAGTTGAAAGATGGAGTATTAAGCATAAGAAACAGAAACCACTGTAGCCGGATCCTAGGGCTGAGGGGAATAAGTATAAAAAGCCAGGCAAGGTAGGAAAGGCCAGGTTGTGAAGAGCATTAAATACCAAACATAGCATTTTAAATTTGATCTTGGAGGTAACAGAGAACCAATGGAGATTATTGATTAGGGGGCTGACACGTACAGACCTATGCTTTAGGAAAATAATTTTGGTAGTTTAGTGGAGAATGGGTTGGAATAGAAGGAGACGTGAAACAGGGAAGTCAACCAGAAGGTAATTGCAATAGTCCAAGGGTGAGGTGATAAAGACCTGCACCAGGTTATATAAGAGAAGGGGCCATAAATGAGAGATTATCATAAAGGTGGAAATGATGAGATTTGGCAAGAGGAGTGGAGACTCCTAAAGTGGGTATCAGAGACCTAACAGAGGAGTCAAGGTGACACCAATGTTCTGAGCCTTAATGACTGGGAGAATTATGATGCCCTCAGTATCAAGAGGCAAGTTTTTGGAAGAGGCAAGAATTTAGACGGAAAAATAATATTTTCTGTTTTGGACATGTTGAGATTGAGATGGCTACAAGGCATCCATTTTGAGATTTCCAGAAGGCATTTGAGAATGCAGCAGTGGACCAAATGAGAAAGACTAGGGTTAGATATGTAAATCATCAGTCTGCAAGGTAATTGATACTATTGGAGCTAATGAGATCATCAAGTGCAATAGGTTCTAGAGGGAGAAGGGAAGAGATTCTAGAACAGAGGTTCGAGGAACACCCAAAATTAGGTGATATAAACTGGATAAAGGTCTAAAGAAGGAGACTTGGAAAGAGTGAGCGATCAAACAGGTAGAACCAAGAGAAGGAAGTTGCTAAAAGCTTGAGAGGAAAAAGTATCCAGGAGGAGCAAGTGATCAACAATGCTACATGCATTTAGTCAAGATGAGGGTTTAGATCAGCAATTCTCAAAGTGTGGTCCTTGAACCCCTGGGGATTGTTGAGATTCCTGCAAGGGGTCTGAAAGGTCAAAACTATTCTCATAATAATACTAAGACAGGATTACCTAGTAAAAAGAAAATTCCTCCTTTCCCCAACTATATATCTGTGTGACACTGGATTTTCTTCATATACTTCTGCCAAATCAATATATGGCAGCTGATTAAATGCAGAAGCAGATATGAGATTCCATTGTTTTTTATTAAGACAGATATGAAAAGAAACTTGCAAAAATATGTAAAATAAAGCAATTCTTCTCTATACATTTTTGAAGATGAAGTTATTTTTATGAAACATTATTTGTATCAATATGTAATAGATTTATTATTGTCCTCAATAAATTAATATTTTAAAGTATCAGTTTTAATTTCTAATACACTGAATAACCCCAACAAAAAAGACTCTTTGAGATTCTCAATATTTTTTAAGAATGTAAAGGAATCACAAGACAAAAAAGTCTGAAAACATCTGATCTAGATGAAACCATTAGATTTGGCACTTAGGAGATCATTGGTAAATTTGGAGAGATGAGTTTCAATTAAATGGTGAGGATGGTAGCCAGGTTGCAGAGAATTAGAAAAAAAGTGAGAGGAAGGGAATTGGGGACACAGATTGTAGATAAATTTCTCAAGTAGTTTTGTCACAAAAGGATGAAAGGTATAAGATGATATCTAGGAGGAAGATCAGATCAAGTGAGGGTTTTATAAGGATGGGGGATACATGGGAAAGTTTGTAAACATTAGGGAAGGAGCCAGTATATAGGGACAGATTGATGATAAGAAAGAGAATAGAGATGAAAGGAGGAGAAATTTGCTGGAGGAGATGGGAAGATACAGGATCAAGCATGAATGTCATAGGGTTTGTCTTAGCAAAGAGAAGGGATACCTCTCCATATGAGATAGTTGTGAGTGAGGAGATAGTGGGGAAGGTGTCTGAGTGATGGGAGATGTGGAAAAGGGGAGAAGAGGAAGGTATCTGTTAACAACCTCCATTTTTTTCAGTGAAGTATGAGGCAAAATCCTCAGCTGACAGAGAGGAAAAAGAGGGCACTGTGGGAAGCTGGGAGTGAGATTAAAGAATTTGAAATAGCCTTTATGGTGAATGAGATAGAGAAATGATTAGGTAGCTAATAAAAAGATTGCTTTGCTCCATTGAGGGCCCAGTTGAAATTATGTAGCTTAAATTTAGAAGGTAAGTCAGTACTCTTTTTGTTATTTCCTTCAGCTTTATTCAGCAGATATGAATAGGAGTGAAGGAGGTGGAAGGCAAGAGTAGTCCATGGCTGAATTTTGATACAAGATACAGGATACAAGGATTCAAGGATACAAGGGATTCAAGAGAAGACAATGTAGAGTTGAGTTGGTCCACCAAGAAGAAAAGAAGGATGGTATAGTTAGTTCAGGAGTGATGTCTTACTAAAGAACTGAAAGGTATAGAGACTGACTGTCAAGCTAATGATAAAGAAAATGATTAGAAATCATAAGGCACAGGGAAAGATGGAATGGTTAAAGATTATGACCAGATAAAGAAATTTCAGAGTTTAAAATTGTGAAACTTTATATGAAATATGGAAATTATAGAACACTTGTGGACAGTGGCAAGATCCAGACACTGACCATCTTTGTGAGTATCCAACGTAGAATTGTGGGGTAGGTCACAAAAACTGAGGAACTTGAGTAACTCCTCATATGATGGCATGACTTGTGATGGAGAGAAAGATTGTGAACCAGGCACTCAGCCTCTATCAGCTAAATCTGGGGCCACTGTGTGCAGTTCTTCATGTCTTATTTTAGGAAAGACATTGATGAGCTAGAAAGGAGTGAAAGAAGGATGATTACAACAGTGAAGGGCATCCAGTTCATCCCATCAAAGGATTGATTGAAGGAACTAGGAATAGTTACCCTGAAGAAGAGAAGACTTGAGAAAGACAGGATAGATTTCTTCAAAGACACGTAGGGCAGTCATTTGCAAGAGGGATTAAACTTGTTCTCTTTGGCTTCAAAGGACAAAATGATTAGCAATGGGTGGAAATTGCAGATAGAAAAATGTAAATTAATGTGGGGGATCATGTCCTAATAGGCAGAGCTGCCTAAAAGTAGAATGGGCCTCAACAGGAGGTACTTGGTTTATCTTTCCTAGAAGTCTCTGACCGAATGCTGGATGACCATTTGTTGGGTTTATTGTAGAAGGCATCAGTTAGACTAGATGGACTAGATGGCCTTGGAGTTTCCTTCCAACTCTGTTACAATGCTATGATTCTGTGATCCAGTGGCCATTTATAAGGTTTCATAGATTATTAGATTTGGAAGGGATCTTAAAGATCATGTAAGCTAAACACTCTGAAGATTAAAAAAACCTGGCACACAAAGCATAAGTGATTTGTCCAAAGTCACACAGGTAGTCAATGGCAGAACAGGGGTTCAAATCCAGGACTTCTGATTCCTTGCCCAGCACTCTTTGTATTGCACCATTTCCTCACATTCCCAAGAGAAGACATTGACCCTTACTGTTATGGACACTGCTTGTTAGTTCAAAGTACACGGTTCAATACCAAATTAAACATCCACTGCACTAATGGGAAGGGCACCATCCTTAAGGTCAGTTGAAATAAATCTGTGATCCTTAGTGTAAAGAAGCATTTATCTAGTTAGAGGGCAATATGATATAGTGCCAAGAACAGTAGATTTTGAGTCAGAGGGCAAAGAGGAGAGCTAGCAACTACTGAGAAGTTTGTCAGTTGGTGAGCAAAGTATGGAAGACTCTTCATTCTCTCCATGATTTCCCTTGGTACCATTGAGGTGCCTGAACTAGGGTCTTAAACTTAATCACACCCACACACCTCCAACCATTCTCTTTCCATGATCTGCAGGTTTGGGTGATTTCAGAATTGTTTGGCCATATCCAAAGAATAAGAAACAGGAGGATGTTTGGGAAAGATGGCTAGGGGCTAAATGGGTCCATGTTGAGTGCTTAACCTTTTTCCTAACATGTTTAAGTTGTTCAGTAAACTATGTTGTCAGACATAGTGCAGTATGTTTAACGTATACATCTTATGAATATTGAATCATGACCAGAGGTAGGAACGTCCAGGTATAAGGTAAGGATTTTGGAACTCTAAATTTTATATTTTTGACACTTTAAGCAGTAGTTCACATCATCCCCTAGTTAAACTCTGAAGTTAGCCTGGATCATTCAAGGATAAAGGAGATTGTTAATAGTGCCAAATCCTACAAAGAAGCTCAAGTAGAATAAGAATTGAGAAAAAGAGAAAATCAGATTGACTGTTTAGGAAGTAATTTTTGAAAGGACAATTTCAATAGAATACATGAGATTGCAAGTGAATGGAGTGAGGAGTGAATGGGCCTGAGGAAGTCAAATTTTTCATGTTGACCTTTGTAGATAAGAGTATTTTTTGTTACTATCCCTGTAAGATTTAGAGAAAACATATAAGCTTAAAAATTTAATCAAGGAAGTGATTATTAAATCACTGCAATTTATAATAAAATGTATTTTTAAAAATTTTATGACACAAATAAAAATAAGGAAATATGAAATTCAAATCAATATACAAATAATGCAAGTTTGTAACTAAATAAAAGTTTTTATCTTTTGAGGTTGTAATAAAGGTTTTCTTTTTCTTAATCCAAAGGATCCAGAAGGAGCAGAAGTTGAAATCCTACATGAAAATGACTATGTTGGCATTGTTTCTTTTCCTGATTTCAAGATTCCACCAAATCCGAAGTATTTCAAAATCTTTCTAAATAAAACAGCTTCTTTTACAAAGTGTGGTATACTGAAAAGAATATTAGACTTATGAGGGAGAAAAACTGAGGCACATATTCTATCACTTACTACCCATGTGAGGCCTTGTGCAAATCATTTAGCTTCTCTGAGTCTTAGACTCATCTGAAAAATGGGAATAACAATACCTGACTTGCTTGTTCCTCTGGGCCATTATGATTCTCAAATAAGATATTGGATGTGAAAAGACTTTGCAGACTGTAAAGTACTATATTTATATATAAGCTATTTTTGCTTTTATTAAAATAATTATCAAATATAGCTAGATAAATATATGTGTATATATTTATATATACACAGATATAGATGCTTCTAAAGGCAGCTAGATGGCTCAGTGGATAGAGCTCTGGGCCTGGAGTCAAGGAGACTGGAGTTCAAATGTGGCCTCAGACACTTGTTTATGTGTTTATGTGACTTTGAGCAAGTCACTTAACTTCTGTTTGCTTCAGTTTCCTCACCTAAAGTTATTTGCTATCATTAAAATGGGGATAATAGTAGCACCTGCCTTCCAGAATTGTTGTAATGAACACATGAAGATAATAATTGTAAGGTACTCAGCACAGTTCCTGGCACGTCATAGGCCCTTAATAAATAAATGCTTGTACCTTTCTCTTTATTCCCCTGTATTAAGCAGTAAGTTTTTCATGGTGTTTTGTTTGTTTGGATCTGTGACTTCATTGATATAGGGAGTTCCCTATGAGAAAACTCCCTCTAACAATAGGGATCTACAATTAATTGACAGCCTGGGCCACCGAGTCAGTGTGGGGGAAATGATAAAGCTCCTCTCTGAGGCAAGGAAACCAGAGTTCAAAGTTTGGCTCTTGTACACACTGGTCGTATGACCTAGAGTAAATCATTTAGCCTCTTATTGCCCTAGGATCTCAAGTTTGGATATCTTTACATAATTATGCTTTAGTTAAAAGTAGATGACATTGTTCTCAGGAGGCTTGGTGTCAGAAGTGGTTGTTGAGATGTTTTCATATGTATCCAACTCTTTATGACCCCCTGTGGAGTACCAAAGTGGTCTGTCATTTCCTTCTCCAGCTCATTTTACAGATTAAGTAATTGAGGCAAACAGGGTTAAGAGACTTGTCTAGAATCACCCAATAAGTGTCTGAGGCCAAATTTGAACTCAAAAAGATAAGTCTTTCTGACTCCAGACCTGGAGCTCTATCCCGTGAGGCACCTAGCTGCCCACAGATATCAGAAGATCTGGGTTCAAGTCTCACTTTGGCCATTTTTCATGGTGTGATCTTAGGCAAATCACTTCACTTTTCTAGGGCTCAGTTTCTTCATTAGAAAAATGAAGGGATTGGGCTAGCTGATCTCCACATCCTTTCCAGCACTAGAATCCATATGATTCTATTGCTTGCAACAATATTACAGAAAATCAGTCATGTGGAGCCACCTAGAGGGGACAAAAAGGTACCAGTGTGGTACAAACACTATGTAATACTACCTTAGGCTGGCCCTGGAATACTTCTTTCTTTCTTTCTTTCTTTCTTTCTTTCTTTCTTTCTTTCTTTCTTTCTTTCTTTCTTTCTTTCTTTCTTTCTTTCTTTCTTTTTTAAACCATGACTAATAAAAGTCATTTTCCTGGCAAGAGCTACAGCTTGCCTTTCCAACTCCTCCTTGCTCAGGGGTGCATCTGAGCCCAATGAAGTGTGTCTGGAAAAGGATTTTTTAAAAAGGTGCTTCAGAATATTTTTATCAAAGCCTTAGAATTGTTCCAGTGTTGGAAGAGATGCCTAATATGCCATGATTAGTCTGTAAAGTATGTTCTCTATTCCTTCCAAACCACTGTTAGAAGTCACACACACACGAAAAAGAGGAGTTGGGGCCAGGGGAGAGGAATGAGAGAAGAAGAGAGAGAGAAGAGAGGGAAAAGAGGAGAAAGAGAGAGCTAGCTGAGCTGTTAGTGACACAGCAAACCAAGCACTAATTAATCCAGTTAACAGCCTCTTTGTAGCTCAGGCAATCCCTAAAAATTATCGACTAAATCATAGCTCAGGGGTGGGGAACCTGTGAAGTTTGGATTCAGTCAAAGGGCCTTAAGGACCTAGAGAGGCACATGTAGCCTCGAGGCCGCAGGTTCCCCCCATGTCATAGATGGGTTATGCTCTAAGGCATGGGGGGAGGGCTTCGCTAGAAGGAAATCAGAGATCCTTTGTATACACACATATATAATATATACATATATGTACTAGATATATCTACGTATGCAATATATTATCTGTGTGTGCACATCAATAAGGATTAGGAAAATGCCCTCCACTAATGCAAGGCACCATTCTACCTACAATTTATACTCAACTGCCTCATGTGCAGAGTTTAAGTGTCTTGCCCATCAGACAACTATTATGTGTCAGAGGTGGAACTTGAACCTAAGTGTTCCTGGCTCCAGGGCTGATTCTCTAACTACTAGGCTATTCTGTTTCATTTATATCCAACATGTAAGTAAATATGTAGTCTTTTGACATTTACATAGTTTTTAACATTAGAAAATTCATTTGCTTATTTTATCTTTACAATCCAATGAGCCTGGCCATGAGCCAATTTCACTGGGATATACACCCAGGGAATTTTCTTTTTAGTTTTTTAAAAATGGAAACTTTCTTAAATATAAGATCATAAAGGACATTTTATTCATCAACCAAAATAAAGACTCTAAAATTAATTTAAATAATTAGCTAGACTACTTTAAAATATACATTTTTAAAATGAGACATGAAATAGTAATTTTTTGAGCCATTAAAGTAAGCTTGGGCATATTGGGTATGTCTTGTGCCAATACCTACGGTTGTACTTTGCAAATATTATTTTTTCCATTTTATAAGAGGTGAAACTCAGAAAGGTGAAGTCATTTAAGTGGCAGAGCATTATAGTATACATAGAGAAATTGGTTTACAAAAGAGAGGGACTTTTTGGAGAACTAGAGAGGTGTCCTCACTCTAGCATTATGGCTGATCTGTACCAAAGTACTCCTGAAGTTCGAAAGTCTATATTCTATAATCAATGTTTGAAGTTCCTTTTTTAACTTGAAAATTTGAGGTTTTATGCTTTAATATTTTCTATTTAAGGATTTTTCTAGTTGCAATGTTTTAAGTGCTAATATTCTGTGATCATCTTCCAGCCTTATTAATCTGTGTTCTGTTCTCTAATATCCCTTCCTGATCTAATGTTCTAATGGAACTAGCCAAGTTTAGAATAACTTGTGGTTTGGTGGGGGTTGAAGGGGAGGGGACAGGAAAGGGTGTTGCTTTTTTCATCTCTGTCCAGCAGAGGGTGCTGGAGTTTTACAGAGTATTTTGAGACTTGCCCCACTCCTCCCCGTCCCACCCCCACCCCCCAAACCCCAAACCCTCAATGCCCTACACAAACTCTTGGAAATTGGGGGAAGGGGGATGAAGAAAACTGTGGAACAGAAAGTTATTTGAACAATATGATAATTGTACATTTCTCTGAAAATAAAGAAGAGTATTTGAATAGTAAAGGATATTTCCAACAATAACTTTTTATCAGGTTTAGATGACTGGTTTCTCACAACTCCAGAATTTCATCATTTGACAATGAGTGTTTCTATACCAAATGCTTTGGGCAGCCACATTATTTATTTTCTAAAGTTTATAATTTATTGTTGAAGTTAGACTTCAGGATTGGCCCATTAATAAAATTTTATTCAATTCAATAAACATTTGAGAAGTCGTTGCTGGGAATCGGCACTATTGGAAGTTGAACTTAGATATCTGCAGCTTTTTCTTCATTTATTCTGAAAAGTGAATATTTTACTTGTGCCCTAGCCCAATCCTGAAAACATGACTACTGACTCTATTAGCCTCAGAAACAGGCACTGAATAGATGAACTCTGACTATTTGTTGAATGAAGCCCATGTTAGTTAAGGGAATTTGAGAGTGTGTAAGACGCATTCTCTGCCATTAGAGGAACTTGTCTAATAGAATGATATAAATTCTCCATATGACAGCTATTTGTTATGATAAACTATAGCAAATGAAAAGAAGTCATTACTAGTGATATGAGTTGAATTAAAAAAAAAGAAAATATAAACTTCAGTTACATGGATTTAATTTCATATAAACCCATTATCAAACTCAATATTATTTTAACTAAGTAGGAGAAACAAAATATACATGTGAGATGTATAGTCAGGTTGAGTTTTATATGAGGTTTTTCCCTTCCCAAAATAAAGTTGTGTTTAGCATTTTCTGGGTAAAGGTGAGAACTATTATTAATCGATGACAACTCTAAGTAATATTGATGATTTTGTTTCCCTAGATATGGAGTGTGGACAGTTAAAGCCAAATACAAAGAAGACTTCACAACATCAGGCCTTACATATTTTGAGATCAAGGAATATGGTAATTTCTACCAATTGCTGAGATTTTTTATTGTGTCTTATGGATTTCTTTAAAGATGTTTTGTATTCCATAAGTTATAAAATGATCAACTATTTTGAAAATAAGAAGCAGTTTCTTATTCTAGGAATAGTTATCAAATGATAAGTCATATGTATAAGGTACTTTATAGCATGCTATTGAATAGGAATCAGGATACTTGGGTTATAGTTCTGGATTTGGCACCAACTCTAATCTTGGGGAAGTCATTTGAACTCTTCAGGTCTTAGTTTCCTCATCTAAAAATTGTGTAATGCTTTGTATTATTATTTTTTTTACATGTATACTTTATGTTTCCAACTTAATTATAGTAATACTAATAGCAATCATAATCAGAGTCCGTATATATGTAAGACTTTTAAGTTTTGCAATAAAATTTCCTCAAATCATCCTTATGAAATAGTATCCTATTTTGAAGATGAGGACAGTGAGGCTTCGTGAAGTGGTGATAAATTCACCGTAGGTCACAAAGCCATTCATTAGGTGGTAGAGCCAGAGGATCAGGCCCACATTTTCTAGCTTCTGCTCTAAATTTTGCTATGGGACTTAATGGATCCCAATCACTCAGTCAAAGGGAGGACTATTAAGAAATGATTTTTTTTTCCCCACTTTAATAGTCGACTTAGCTACATCAAAAAGCTTTATCCTTTTAAAATAATATTTCAATGATTATGTGCTTTCTTTCTTTTTTTATTTTCAGTGATGCCACGCTTCTCTATATCAATAGAACCCGAAAATAACTTCATTAGCTACAAGGAATTTGAAGACTTCAGTATTACTATAAAAGCTAGGTAAGTGAATAAATTTTCAAATTTGTCAATTTTTTTTAGCGTAAAGACTTCTTTTTAGTGTAAAAAAAGTGACAGCAGTTATTAGTATCAAGAATTCAACAATACTTTTAGATGAATTTGGATTTTATTACTCACTATATCTACATACAATACATACATACAATGCAATGTATAAGAGATATTTATTCTGTCTACAGAAAGTATGTTTGCTTTAGCGTTCACCCAAAATATTGAGACCATTCATAGAGAGCTCCCTCTTCTCTCCTCTTCCCTCTGTCTTGTCCCCCATTATATCCTCTTTCGCTCAATGAAGAGGTGGCTCTTCTACTTGCCAAGGTCACCTCCCCTGTATGTACCCTTGATCCTGTGGCCTCTCCTCTTCAGCAGTCTGCCTGTCACCTCCACTTTATCCTTCCCTGTTTATTGGCTCCTGCAAACAAACAAACTGCTGCCTACAAACAAACTTATGTCTCCCTCATCCTTAAAGAAAAATCCGTGGGGCGGCTAGGTGGTGCAGTGAATAGAGCACCGGCCCTGGAGTCAGGAATCCAGCCTCAGACACTTAACACAAAAAAACTAGCTGTGTGACCTTGGGCAAGTCACTTAACCCCAACTGCCCTCCAAAAAGCAAAAAATAAAATAAAATAAAAAAAAATCCTCACTAGCTTCTACCATGCCAATTAGCCATCATTCAACATCTCTCCTCACTTTCTCAGCTAAACACCTTTTTAAAAGTCTGCATTCAGTGCTATCGCTTCTTCAATTCTTATTCTGTACTAACCCTCGGTAATTTGGTTTCTAACTTCATCATTCAACTGAAATTGTCCACTCCAAAGTCACCAATAATCTCTGCACTGATAAGTCTTATGATGCTTTCTTGCTCCTCATCTTTCTTGACTTCTCTGTGGTATTTGACACTGTTGATGCTCTTTTTCTGGATTTTCTGTCTTCCTTGGGATTTTGTGACTGCTCTCTCTTGGTCCTCCTTCTTCCTGTCTGAGTACTGCTCTGTCTCTTGTTTTAGGTATGCATGTGTGTCCTACCTAGGTGTCCCCCAAGGTTCTCTATTGAACCCTTTTATCTTTTCATGTTGCACCGTATCCCTGGGTGATCAAATCATTTCCCATGGGTTCATTTATCATCATTATGTGGATACTTCCCAGTTCTATTTACCTAGCCCAGTCTCTGTTCTGAACTTAAATCTTGTTTTACCAATTACCTTTTTGGACATTTCAAATGGATGTCCATATGTATCTCAAACTCAATATGTCCAGAAACATTCATTACTTTTCCCTCCTAAATCCTCTTCTTTCTTGAATTTCCCTATTATTGTCAAAAGACCACCATCCTTCTGGTTTCCCGGGTCCAAAACCTCAATGTCATCCTCAGCTCGTCCCTCTCACTCACCTCCCATATCTAATTAGTTGCCAAACCTTGTCATTTCTTTCTCTACCACATCTCTTGTGGATTTCCCCTTTTCTTTCCTCACATAGCCACCACCCTAGTTCAAGTTCTTTTACCTCTTCCTTGGGCCACTGCAATAACTTCCAGTCTATTCCTTGCTTTAAGTTTATCCTCCCTCCAATTCATCCTCCACTCAGCTGCCAAACTGATTTCCCCAAAACATTCGTTTGACCATATCATTCTTTGGCTCATTAAATTCCAGTGGTTCCCTATTAGTTCCAGGATCAAATACAAAGTCTTTTGTTTGGTATTTTAAACTCTTCACAAATGGTTCCCTTCCTACCTTTTCATTCTTAATGTATTTTACTCCCCTTCACACATTCACTGATTCTATCACAGTGGCCTACCTGCTGTTCCTTGAACAAAGCACTTTATATCACATTTCAATGCCTTTGTACTGGCTTTTACTCATGTCTCAAAGGCCTTTCTTTGTGAGCTAAGACTCTTAAAGTCTTTGGCTTACTTCAAAATTCATCTCAAGCACCACATCCTGCCAGGATGCCTTTCTTGCCCCCTACCCTAACTGCTAGTGCCATCCCTTCTAAAGTTACTTACCTTTCCATTACTCTGTATTTATCTTGTATGTCCTGATTTATGTCTTATCTTCCCCTGTTCCTTGAAGGCAGGAACCATTTTGCTTTTTCTTTGTATCTCTAGACCTTAGCAAGTGCCTGACACATCATAAGTGCTTAATAAATGCTTGTCATTTAATTAATTGAACTAAAATGAAAACCATAGAATCCTAGAACTTTAAATTTGGAATGGATTTTACAAATTTTTGTATAATGCAAAACCGGAGGCAGGGTAGTACAGTGGATAGGACACTGGACATGGAGTCAAAAATTCTTAGTTTCAAATGCCACATCAGACCCTTATTATGTATCGTTGGACAAGTCATTTAACTTCCTTTTGTGCCCCCTTTTGCTCATCTGTACAAGGAGGAGCTTCAACTCAGTGGCCTCAAAGGCCCTTACTGCTCTAAAATCTATGATTCAATGATCCTACGAATCAGAACTAAAAAACAATAGATATGCCTTTAATCCTAATAAGAGCTCACATTCACAGTGCTTTTTGATGATAAAACACCATGCACATACCACTAATATGTCCCTAGAAAGCTCATCAAAAGAAAAAATATTTTTAAACCTTAAAACACTCCTTAATGTTACTCAAATTATATGAATTAGAAGTGAGCTTGGATTTAGCAATAAACCTTTATTAAAGTGGTTGCATTATACACATGGAAACAGATCTCCAATGGTGCCATCTCCATAGGCAGGAAGGGAGAGAAATAATGTTTCCCAAGAGTCTATCACTTGGTGGTTTCTAAGACCATCTAATACTCTATCTCACGGTAACCTGGTAAAGCAGGCAGCATGAGGGTCACAATCCTCACTTGCTAGATAATAATGATGATGATACCTTACATTTATAAGGACAGGGACTGGACTTGTGATTCCATTGGTCTAGAGTCAGAACTCTAGTTGTGGTATTACCTAGAATTGCATGGCTAGCGTCATAGTATCTTAAAGTTACCTGATTGACTCTTACCTTGAAATGACTGGAGTGTATGTGTGGAGGCATAAAAACACAAGGTAACAAACATGAAATATGGGAGTCCATTTAGGCAGATATGGAGGACCTTGAATGAAGATTGCTGTAAGGTGAGTAAATTCTTTCTCCAGATGCAAGTTAGCCCCTTCTCTGTAACTTAGAATCTTAGAGAAAGTTACTAAGGACACTGGGCGGTGAAGGTCTCACAGTCTAGGGTTACATTGCCAGAATATGTCAGAGGCAGATCTCGAAACTAGGTGTCCCTGGCTTCATTCCCTTCACTATGTAGCCTATAAATTCACATTTATATAGCACTTCAAAGTTTAACAATATTAGCTAAAATTTATATAGAGGATTTAAGATTTACACAGTACTTTGTATTAATTCATTCTCTCATTTAGTTATCTCACTTATAAAATACTTTGCTCATAATTTTCCTGAGAGATAAGTAATGCACAGTACATACTATTTCCCCCATTTTATAAATCAAGGCTTAGAGAGGTGAATTGCTTTGCCCAGAGTCAAACAGTGAACAAGTAGTGGTTTCAAAAATCCAGGCCCAATGGGAAGGTAGAAATTATCTTCATTCATCCATCAAGGCAGGATTCTGTAAAGCTGAGAATGAATCCTTTTTGTGTAACCTTGGGCACATCACATTGAGAAATAGCTTAGGTGGTTCAGTGGATAGAGTACAGCTAGGTCTCAATTAGTGCAAGTAATGAATCCTGTGCAGTGGTCACATATATTCATACCAGGCTTTGAATCAGAAAGACCTGAATTCTAATCTTGCCTCAGATACTTAGTGGCTGTGTGACCCTGTGCAAATAACCTTTCTTAGGCTCCATTTCTTGATCTGTAAAACTGAGGCCTTCCACTTTTAGCTTTAAATCTATGGTCCTATGAACTTGGCCTGAGTTTTCTTATCTGTTAAATGGAGAACATAATCTCTTCCTTGCCAATAATATAGCGATATTGTAAGGATTAAAACTTGAAATAAAGTTAAGTATTGTTTTATTTTATCTGGAACTCATTATAGTAACTATTTAAGTTGTTTTATTATGTTATCATTTGACAGCTATTTTTATAATAAGAAGGTCTCTGAGGCAGATGTTTATGTCTATTTTGGAATAAAAGAAAGTTTAGAAGAAGGTAGGAAAGAAATGATGCATAAAGCATTTCAACAGACACAGGTAAGAAGATGTCATAATGTATGTTCACAAATTAAAATGTGTGTTTATTTGAGATACATATACATATATAGGCACGACTTTGGTCTTTATACATGTAATCATATACATAGAATAATAAAATCTTAGAGTTATTTGAATGGGTATTATTTTGGAATGACTGGGATGTATGAGTGACGCTGTAACAAACATGAGGTCATGCATGAAGGCTTTTGGAATCCATTTAGACAAATACAGAGGTCCTTGAATGAAGATTATAAGATGCAAGAAGAAGAGCTCTGGATTAGGAGTCAGGATATCTGACTTATAGTTCTGATTCAGATTCCAATTTGCTAGTGTGATCCCGTACAAGTTACTTCCCTTTTCTGGCCCCAAGTTCTTTTTCTGTATTGGGCTAGATGACCTATATGACTCCATCCAGTTCTAAAATTCTATGATTCTCTTAAAGTTAGATCAAGGCAATTTTTCAGATAATTCTGTTTAGAATAAAAATTAAACCTTCATGAGACTGTCTTCCAACAAATTATTTCCCATGTATACATAAAGATTGTACAAAATTACTTGATAGATACAAGGACGCAGTTAATTTTGTTCTATGATTTCCTAATTATTGATATCAAGTCAAGCATACAACATAGGGATATATGCTTACTAAAAGTGTTTATCACTGTAATGGAAGATGGCAAGGTCCAAATGGAAAAGGCTTTAAATGTTACTCCTCCAGATTCTCCTGTTTGCAGATGTCATTGACCTAATTGCATCAATCCCCCAAATACTTCAAGGCCTTCTTGATGCCATCCATTCATGGCCAGTTAAAAGAGATAGTCATAACAATCCACATGGAAGACAAAAAAGGATGAAGGATGCTTATTGTTAAGAATACAATGTGCAGTTGGATTTGCAACATACTGAATAAATCTCAGGCAGTCATTATAAATGGAGAGTGAACTGGACCCAGAACTGATAGGAAGAGAATAAGTTAGATTGCATTTGAGGAGTGTGTAGTGTTCTTTGAAGTTCCCAAGATGCTTCCTGAAACAAAACCTGATCCTTTAGCACCAGTAAGCTACTGGGGGTGCTATTCCACTACAAAATATGAAGTATAATGTCCAAAGAATCAAAGTTATGGGTGATCCATAGAACAATGGTGCTCTTATGGTGCTCATAAATTGGCTATAGAATATGGCAACTGAAGGGCAACTGAAGATTTATGAACAAGAAGTGGTTTAAAACTTTTTCTTTAGGTAATTCGTGACTGGAAAAGGAAAGTGGGCCTGTAAGAAGTGAGGAATGGCAGACAGATGGGTAGCCTGAGTGGTACCCCTGTGCCTTTGGAAAGTTAAAAGATAAAGAGGAAGGGATATTAATAATTAGGTTTCTTAATTTTTCTTGGTTGCTCCCTTAGAAGCATTCTATTTCCTCAAAGGCAATATGCCCTGACTTCTGATACACTGTCACTTGGTAGAAGGTAGTCACTGAATTTTGTATTCATAGTGCAAATAGAAAGCAACCATTTTGAGACATCAATTCCAGTTAGAGGCCTTTCTAAGCCGGCAAAGCAGATTAGTGTTGGTTGTATCAACCTGTAGTATTTGGTAAGAAGTAAGTATGGCGTAAAGCTGAATATTAAGTCAAACTTTAAAGTACACTCACCACATAGAACTGGGGAGATTTTCTTTTGGGTCTTAATGCTTACCTGTATGGACTGTATTGTCATATGACTGCTAATTGTGCTAAGGGCTGCTCAAACTGGACTCTATTTACCTTTATAATTTCCTGTGTGGCAAATATTCCACCCATTTGGTCTCTTTTGAAAAATAGATAATAAATGGAATTGCAGAAGTCACATTTAGCAGTAAAAAGGCAATTGAAGAATTATCATATCGAAGCCTGGAAGACTTAAATAATAAATACCTTTATGTGGCTGTCACAGTCCTGGAGTCAACAGGTAAGAGTCTGACCTTATTTTGAACCAAAATGAGAGAATGTGATTAAATATTTGGATATCACATAGGAGTGGCATAAAGCATGTCATCAAGGACGTGAATGGCCAGATAAGAAGAAAAGTCTAGTATGTATTGAGAGCAAGATCTTACAGAAGGGCAGAGGGGAGTGTTGCACTGGTACCAAGGAGACAGTAAGACTCTGAAAAAAGGTATTGGGTGAAAGCTCTCTATAGGATTTATGAACAAAAATTTTACAGCATGATCAAGAGAGTTTGGTTTATGAACTGCTCCTGTGAAGGGAGTGCCCCTACTGATGGGATCCCAGGTGCACAGAAGAATAGCATCTATAAATGAAACTATAAACATAAATTATATGTGCGTATATACTTATATGAATTAAAGAGAAACAAAAACTTAATATGAACAGATACTATATTCTGTAATAATTTTATGCTTCAAAGTTCAGGAGTCATAAGATGACAGGATTGAAAGCTGGAAAGGGACCTTAGAGATGATCGAGTTTAATCCTCTAATTAGCCAGATAAAGATACCGAGGTTCAAAGAAGAGGAAGTTATATGCCCAAAGTTGTTCAGATAGTAAATAGCAGAGTCAAGACTAATATGGGTCATCTGACTTTAAGTCTATTGCTTTTCCTGTGACACCACTCCGTGACCTCTCCAAAATGACATAACTGGTTAGTGGCAGAGCTGTTCCAGAAACAACTGTAGCAAAGTAAGCAAAGAATAAGGAATGCATCTGTGCCTAGAATATAAGAAACACTTAAATGCTTGTAGACTGGTTGGTTACATCCTTTCTCTGTAGTTAATAATTAGATTTTGAAAAATAGAATTTCTGCCTCTTTAATATGAGAGAATTGGATTTGCTCTCTAAGACGTCTTCCAGCTGTAATATTCTATCTTTTAACACTATGTATTCTAAGGTCCCTCCTAACACTTATGTGTCAGGTTCTGTTTTTTAACATTCTATGGCCCACGTTCCCTTCTAGCTCTAGCATGCCTGTTCTCATAGTCCATGTTTTCATATTATATGACAAGATCTCTTCCAGTTCTATTAAAATGCATTTAACTTCTGTAGATCAATCAATAAGCAAGCATTTATTAATCACTTGCTATGTGCCAAGCATTAGTGATCAACATCAGCGATACAAACACAGAAGGGAAACAGTCCCTACTCCCTGGAGGCTTACATTATAACGAGGTGAACAATGCACACATACATATAAATATGTATGTATATATATACATATACATATATATGTATGTATATAGAGAACATTTTTTAAAATACAAGGGAATTGTAGGAAAGAAGACGCTGGTAGTTGGAAGAGTTGGTAAAGGCTTCAGGAAGAAAGTAGAATTTGAGTTGAGTCTTGAAGATAACCAAAGATTCTAAGAGAAAGAGAAAGATGTGAGGTGGGACCACATCCCCCAGCATAAGAGACAAGTACAAAGGCAAGGAGAGGAGAGATGGAGTGTCATGTAGAAGGAATAGCAAGTGGTTCAGTATGTTGGAACTGCAGATTTTGTAGAAGACAGTGATGGGTAATAAGATTTAAAAAGTAAGAAAGGTCAATGTTGTAAAGAACTTTAAATACCAAAGAAAGGAGTTTATATTTGATCTTAGAGATACTAGGGACCCATTAGTTTATTTTTGAATAGGGGGAGGCAGAAAGAGCCATGAAGCAAGACCAATTAGGAGAATATTAAAGTGGTCTAGGACAGAGGTGCTAAAAGCCTGAACTGGGTGGTGGTTGTGTGAGTGGCAGGAAAGGCAAGAGATGTGGGGGCAGAAAGATAAATGATGACCACCTGATTGGATGTATGGGATAAGTGAGAGCTGAGAAATGAGAGATAAGTGAGAGATAAGAGAGAGTTGAGGATGACACAAATTTTGAATTTCAAAGATTGGGAGGATAGTGGTGACCTCAGCAGTAACAGGGAAATGTGGTCAAAGTATAGGTTTTGTGAGAAAGGTAATGAATTTTGTTTGGGCATTTTGAGTTTGAGGCACCCGTAGGACATCTAGTTTGAAAGTCCGTTGATAATATGGGACTGGCATTCCAGAGAGAGACTAAGGCTAGATATATGAATCTTGGGATCATCTGTGTAGAGATTATAATAAAATCCACGAGAGCTAAGGTCACCATGTCAAAGAGAGAAAAAAGAAGGGGGCCCAAGACAGAGCCTTAGGACACACCTACAGTTAGTGCTTGTGACACGGATAATGAACCAATGAGGAGTCTGAAAAGAAACAGACAGGCAAGAGAATCAAGAGAGAAAAGTGTCACAAGGATCTGGAGAGAAGAGTATATCAAAAAGGAAAGACTAGTCAACAACGTCAAATGCTGAAGAGAAATTACTAAGGACAGAGTTTAAGAAGTCATCACATTTGACAGTTAAGAGATAACTGGTAACTTTGGACAGGGTATTTTCAGCTGAGTGATGAGACCGCAAGCCAGATTATAGGAAGTTTAGAAGAGAGTGAGAGAAGAGGAAGTGAAGGTACCAAAAAGTGTAGATGACTTTTCTAAAAAGAGAGTTTACCTGAAAAATGGAGCTGAGATATAGGACAATAATAAGTAGGAATGGTGGGATCTAATGAGTTTTTTTTTTTTAAAGAACGGGAAGACTTGGGCATGTTTTTATACTACAGGAAAGGAACCACTAGATAGAGATAGACTGAATAATAGAGGGGGTGGGGAAGATAGTAAAGACAATCTGCTATAGAGAATGAGAGAGGTGAATACAAAGAGGGCTTGACCTCAGTCAAGAGAAGAGTCACTTTTTCCTCCGAGGAGAAAATCATGGCGGATGTTTTCAAGTGGTAATAAAATGAGAAAGAGAAAAAAGAGATGTTACAGCAACTGGCCTAAACTTCCTTGTTAAAGTATAAGTCAAGGACTTCAGCTGGGAAGGTACTGGGCAGTGGTGCTATGGAAGGCTGTACTCATTTCTCTACTAAAGTGGCCCTTGTTAGGAATACCTGCTGACTTTTTCCTAATCAAATCCAATAGCCATTTATCTGATCTCCTTTGTATTGCTTGGGTGAATTAGCTTTCTGTGTCTATTTTTTTCCCCACCCAATTCCTAATTCACTTTCCTTGAAGGGAAAGATCACATCTTATAATTTTTCTGCATCCCCATCATAGAGCCTCAGGTAGAGTAGGTGCTCAATTAATTTTTGTTAATAGTTCTTGCTATACAACTCATTTGACATTATTTGACAACCCTTTTCTTGAAAGTCTCTCTCTCCTATTTATATTTATTTCATTTCTGAACCCCATCCATGAAGGCTTAGTCTTTGATTCTCTGTTCTTTCCCTTTTCATTTCTTTGTTCAGAGAGCTCATTTATCCTCCTTGTTTCAATGATCTCTGTGTCACTAACTTTCACATTTACATTTTCAGGCATTGCTTTTTCATCACCTTTTCTCTAACCCTAGAGAAAGGACATTTGAATCACCTGAAACTTACCATGTCATACTTGAAATATTGCAGATAGCCTATTGCCACAAGTACCTCCCCACTCCAGTCTCTCCTTTACTCAGTTGTCAAAGTGTCTTTCCTGAAACCCAAATCTGTGTCTTCCCCCAACTTCATAAACTCCAGTGGCTCCCTATCACCTTTAGGATGAAATAAAGAATAATATGTTTGGCATGTATAATTTATCCACTCCATACCTTATACTCCCCCTCCCACCTCCCACATACTCCATAATCCAGTGACCCTGGCCCCTTTGCTGTCCCTCAAACAAGATATTCCATCTCCTTCCTCTGGGCATTTTCACTGACAGGATGTCCTCCCATATTTAGAACTCCACCCCTTTCTCATATCTGCCTATATGACTCTTGGCTTCCCTGGATTTCTTCAGGTCCCAGTTAAAGTCCCATT
Source organism: Pseudocheirus occidentalis (assembly GCA_028646575.1). Taxonomy (NCBI): domain Eukaryota; kingdom Metazoa; phylum Chordata; class Mammalia; order Diprotodontia; family Pseudocheiridae; genus Pseudocheirus; species Pseudocheirus occidentalis. Next base: position 73,644,272 of record CM053595.1, on the reverse strand, counting down.
GTCTAAGAGAAACCTTTCCCAGTCTGCCTTAATCTTAATGCCTTCTCTGACATTTTGCCCATCTTGGCCTATACGTATTTTGTTTGTACACAGTTGTTTGCACGTTGTCTCCCCCATTAAACTTTGAACTCATTGAGAGCAGGGACTACCTTTTGCCCTTTTGTTTTTCTTTGTATCCTCATTGCTTAGCATGGGGCCTGGGACATGGCAGGCACTTAATAAATGCTTATCACAAGACTAATTGCCTTTTTCTTCTAAAACTACACCTCTCCTCAATCTCCTCATCTGTTAAAAGCACCACCACTTGGTATGTCCACACTATTATTTGTTTTGTTTAGTCATTAATTTGGAATTGATTGTGTCATTGGTTCATCCCGTTGGGTGGAATCCAATGTCCCTTCCCAGCTGAACAGTAAAGGTGTTGAGTATAGGAAACTTATCTTTGGCTTTCCTCATTCATTCAGCTAAATAGCCAATGAGTATTTACTAAATGCTTACTATACTCTCAACATTGTGTTGGGTACATCAAGAGGTATACAAAGAAAATAAACATATATGCCTTGCAATGATGGAACTTAGATGATATAACAGAAAAATGGTTGGATTTTTATAGTCAGAAGACCTGAGCCCAAATGCCAGCTCTGCGATTTATGATGTGTGTGACCCTGGCTGATTGATTGCTCATCTCTAAAGTGTGAGGACTAAACTAGAATTAAGATCCCATCCAGCTCCAGATCTATGTTCCATCAATCAATTGATCAATCAGTTAATCAAACATTTTATTAAGCCTCGACTATATGTCAGGCATTATTCTTGGTGCTGCCATAGGATCCTACCTATTGTGCTTCTGTTATATGAATGGAAATGACATACACCGAAACAGCTGTAATACAAGATTGAATGTAAATGTACACTTTCAGGCATTGCTTTTTCATCACCTTTTTTAAAGTAAAAGTCCCAGGAGAGAGGTATAAAATACAACATTAATTCAACAATTCAATAAACATTTATTATTAATTATATACAAAGCATAGTGCTAAGCTAGGCATACCATGACCAAAAAAAAAAAAAAAAAAAAGAAGAAATCCCTGGCTTCCAAGAGCTTACACTATACTAGGCCCTACTATATGTAAACAAAGGAGGAAGGAACTCCATCTGGCATGTGGGTCATGAAAAGCTTAATGAAAGATGGGACATTAGAAGTGAGCATTACACTAATCATAATGCATACAACAAGGTTACATATTGAGTAAGTGCTTAATAAATGTATAAAATGGATGATCGAACAAATGAATGAATGAATGGACCATATGCATATGGAAAATAGAGAGATAGAAGGAGTATCCATTGTACTTTATAAAAAATATCCAAGGATGGGAGATAGTGTTATTTATAAATGCTTACTGATTGATCATTAGGTGGATTTTATGAAGAAGCTGAAATACCTGGAATTAAATATGTGCTGTCTCCCTACCAATTAAATTTGATTGCTACTCCTCTTTTCTTGAAGCCTGGGATACCATTTCCCATCAAGGTGAGGTGATTTTTGAATACATAGTCATATTTTAAAAATATACAGGTGGCTGCTTCTACCTTAGTGAGGAAGGCAGTGGAGGGGGGAGTGAGTAGGAAAAATGGGCCAAGAATGTAAAGAAATAAAGAGTGCAAAAAATAGCCATCCAACATAGCCAATTCTCTTCTGCACAGAGTTTCATGGTTTAGTCATTTTTCATTTGTGCCTGATGCTTTGTGACCACATTTGGGGTTTTTCTGGCAGAGATACTGAAGTGGTTTGCCATTTCCTTCCTCAACTCATTTTACAGATGAGGAAACTGAGGCAAACAGAGTGAAGTGACTTGCTCAAGGTTCTCCAGCTAGTAAGTATCTGAGGCTACATTTGAACTCAGGAAGATAAGTCTTCCTGACTCCTGGCCTGGCACTTTTGCCACTGTGCCACCTAGCTTAGCCCTTTGCACAGAATAGCTGTGTGTGCGTGTGTGCACACACACACACACACACACACACAAACTGCTTCTAAATGAAATTAGATTAAGCGTGGAGCAAGAGAGGAACAAGGAGTACCACTAGTCCTGTGTTCTCTAGATCAGGGAAGGGGGAAGGGAAGGGAATAAGCATTTACTACAGGGATGGGAAAACTCTGGCCCAAATCCAGTCCCTGAAGCAAATCCTAAGAAACAGCATCAGATATGTTGGCAGTTAATGAAGACTCCATATCCTTGAAAAGTCTTTAGTAGTAAATTCCTATAAAGCCATTAAAGTAGAAATGCTTTCAGGGAAAATGTAAAGCTTATCTTTCTTCTGTCTTTCCTGTTTTTTCATTCTTCCCACATTTCTCTCTGAGTGTGTCTTTGAATGTGCTCCTTTCACTGTATGTGTCTCTCCATACATGTATTTGTTTGTGTCTGTCTGTAGGCCTCTGTCCCTCTGCCTCTCCTGTCACTTTCTGTGTCTTTTAGTCTCTTCTATGCCTTTACTACTTGTTTATCTCATCATGTCTCTGTCTTGCCTTTCTCTATTTCTTTATCTCTGTAGGCCTGTCTTCCATTCTTCCTTCCTACCTTCCTCTTCCCTTTCCTTTAAATACCCAGGATATAGAGCTGGAATTTTTATGAGCCGAATTAAATTTATTGGATATAATGTTGTAGGCAGCTAGGTGGCACGGTGGGCCGCATAGTGGGCCCGGGGCCATGAAGACCAGAGTTCAAATGTGTCCTCAGACATTAGCTGTGTGTAATCCTGAGAAAGTCACTTAACCTGTTTCTGCCTCAGTTTCTCCAGCTACAAAATAGGGATAATAACAGCGCATACTTCCTAGGGTTGTTGGGAAGAGCAAATGAAATAATACTTGCAAAGCATTTAGCACAGTTCCTGACACGTAGCTTTTAATAAATACTTATTTCCTTCCTTATATTCCCAGTCTTAATTTTAAAAACAGATGAATGGAATGTTTTCTATTTTTCTTCCCTAAAAGATGGCCCCAATTAGCATCCTCTTTCCTCCCAAAAAAACCTTCCTTATACTAAATTGTGTTGTTTTTTTTCTGATATGAACCTCCCTCAATCAGGTTTTTTTAAAAAAAGGTAGATTGTTGGATCTCAATTTTTTAATAAAAGGTTTTCTACTTCTATTCTAGTTTAGCCTTTAACTCCTTTATGGAAACTTAATGCATATTTGCAGGGGAATAAGATGGAAGGGGGGAAATCTTTCATTGTTTTCATCAAGCTTCTCTCCCAAGGACTGTATTTTCCCTTTCACTCAAGACTAAACTGGGTAAAACAAAGACTCCTACTGCCAGGAATCAGAGCTGCTTATCTATGATCCTCTATTCTATCCTTTTCTCACTATGAAAGTCATGTTGTATGAGGACAGTAAGTACTTATTAAGTGGCAACTATGCCGCTGGCTAAAAAGGCTAAAAACAGTCCCTGCCCTCCAGAAGCTGATAGTCTAATAGAGGAGACAAAATGTCAACAACAAGAGAGTCAAGGGAAATGACCATAAATGAAAGCAGTAGAGAGAACACTGGGTCAGGAGTTAGGAGGCATGGGTTCTAATCCTGCTTCTGCTGCCTGCTTGGGCTGTGACTTTGAGCAAACTATTGTACCTTTTTGTGTTCCATCTTTCTAATCTGTAAAACATATGGAGGAGGCTGGACCAGGTGGTCTCTAAATTTCCTTCCAGTTCTGCCATACTATGAAATACTATTGGAGTCCCCGGGACAAAGGGCCTATTTAAGAATTAAATAGTTTCTCTTGCTATAAGTTGAGGATCCTTCAATTTAATCATATGGTGAGCAGTTTGTCTTCTAAAATAGGAGGATAGAAGGATAGTTGGAGAAATAAGGGTTTTGTATGCTTTAAAAGAAATGGTATCATTTCAACTGGATTTTGGCCCTTCTGGCACACAGGTTCAGGTGAAGGATCCACTTGACCAGTTTGTAGGAGGGGTTGTGATTACTCTGAATGCAAAAGCAATTGATGAAAATCAAGAAGAGACCCAAAGAGAGCCCCTGAGAAGTACCACCAATCAAAATAATGGAGTAGCTTTGTTTGTGGTAAATCTTCCATCTCATGTGACAGCACTGGAGTTTAACGTGAGTAGAATTCTCCTAACGGTTGTGCTTTCTAGTACAGTATGTACTTTCTGACTGTGTGTTTTGGCTGGTGTGCAAAACAGATGGGAAATTTTTATACATGAGGCAAATGAACAGCTCTGCAATTTTACATTAAACATGTGGGAATGGGAGCCACAGCTTAGTTGGCTGAACAAATCTTAAGGGGTATAAATTCATCAAATGTACTTGGTAAATGATTTCTCCTATTGCCACCTCCTGTCCTTATGAGCTTCAGAAGAAGTCTGATGAAATGGTGGTTATGAACAGTGGAGTTTTAAATTCTAAAATGTTATAATTCCAAGTAGTAGATTCTTTTTTCCATTAGCTGTTCCTTTCTATGATGGGGTGGGGGAGGGGGAGAAAGTCTAAAATAATCTCTCTCTCTCTCTATCTCTCTCTCTCTCTGTCTCTCTCTCTCTCTGTCTCTCTCTCTGTCTCTCTGTCTTTGTCTCTGTTTCTGTTTCTGTCTCTCTCTGTCTCTCTCTCTCTCTTTTCTCTATCAGTCTGTCCTCCCCCTCTCAATAACATGAACTATTTTTTCCTTTGACCTTGATCAAGATTATCATCTTCACCAGCAAATATTTTACATTTCAAGATGAAATAAAAAATCAGCATAATGGGGGCCAGCAAACTATAATACATCAAAAAAGTAGTCTGCAGTCAGCTTGTATTTCCTTTCTTTTGAGAAATACTGCCACTTCCCACCCCTCCCCTGAAAGCAGGAGTATGCTGGAGCCAGCTGCAGCTAGCTTATAAAAGCTGACTGTTAAATTTTCAGTGAGAGCATTTACACCTCAGAAATCAGCTAATGCTCTAAATTAGGGCTTGATTTGTTCTTTTGTTGATTGTCTTGACTTGAGAAAGTGATGGAGAAAATGCCAATAAGGCAGATTAAAATTAAAAGTGTTTGGTGGACAGTTGACATGGTTGCTTCTATAGATAATATAAAGCATATAAAGTGCTGTGCAAACTTCAAAGCACTATATAAATGTCAGTTATTATTATTAATTATTATTATTATCTTGCTTACCCAGACAAATATTGATCTGGTTGTTCTCCTATACTCTGTGGGGTTTAATAAATAGGCATGATCACCTTCCCCTTGCCAGTTCTGAAGAATCATAGGTCCATAATGCCATAGACTTAGAGGAAGAAGGAAACTTAGATACTTTAATCCAAAGGCTTTTTTTTTTGTGTATCATGGACCACTTTGACATTCCGCTGAAGCCTATGGACCCCTTCTCAGAATAATGTTTTAAAATGGATGAAATAAAATGCATATGATTATAAATGAAACCAATTATATTACAATGTAGTTATTAAAACATTTTTAAAAAAATACATGTTTATAGACCTCAGATTAAAAACCACTGATCTAGTCCCCCTACTTCTTTTGTAGATGAGATCCAGAGAGTTTATATGATTTGCTTAAGTCCCAAGGTTAATAAGTAATAAAGTTATTAGTCCAATTCACATCCTCTCACTCTACAATTAACCTTCTGTAGATCCTTCCTACCCACCAGGAGAACAGGTATAGCATCATAGGACCATAAATTGAGAGCTGAAATGGACCTTAGAGCTAATTAAGTTCAACTCTTTCATTTTAAAGATGAGTAACCTGATTCATGGGCAGCTAGGTGGTGCAGTGTATAGAGCACCAGGCCTGAAGTCTAGAAGATCTGAGTCCAGATGTGCTCTCAGACACTGGCTGTGTGACTCTGGGCAAGTTACTTAATTCCCATTCACCTCAGTTCTTCATCTGCAAAATGGGGATACACTGGAGAAAGAAATGGCAAACCATTCCAGCTCCTTTACCAAGAAAACCCCGTGAGGTCACGAAGAATTGGACATAACTCAACAACAACCTGATACGTAGAGGTTAAAAGACTTGCCCAGGGTCACACAGCTAGTAGTGTGGGAGGAAAGGTTTGAATCTAACTCTTCCTGATTCTAAGTCTAGTACCCTATAAACTCCACCATGATATACTGCTTTTTTAAAAAGCTTTTATTTAGTATTTTATTTTCTCCAGTTAATATGTAAAAACACTTTTTAACATTTGTTTTTAAAACTTTCAGCTCCACATTCTCCCCCTTCCTTCCTCCTCCCACCCCATTGAGACGGCAAGCAATTCAATATAGATTATACATGTGTAGTCATGCAAAACATAACCATAATAGTCAGAAACACTATGTTTGATAGTTTGCCAAACTTTATTCTAGGAATTTTCCTCTCTTTCAACTTCACCTGTCTCTGATATTTTAGATTTCTTGGGCTTCTCCTCACATTCTTATTCTTCCTCCTCTGTGGCCTTTGTAAAGTTACTTTAATATTACAGTTTGCCCAGCTGTTAAAACAATGAAACTATTATTTTTTCCTTCTCTTTCATATGAGGTGTTGTGAAATCTAAAAATTAAGACAGATATAGATATTTGAATTAAAAAAAGATACATCGGTAAAAAGCATTTTTTCAAATAACAAGTATTTCTGATTACTCTTCCTACTTCCCCCAGCCTCCATATTGAGCCAAAATAAAATCCATATAACCTGGCAAAACAAATCTCTATATTAACTATGTCCAAAAATGCCTATCTCTCTCTGCATTTTAATTTCATCACTTTTCAGTCAGGAGGTGAGTGGTACATTTTGTCTTCATTCCTTTGAACTCAATTTGTCATTCTATAGATTAGAGATCTCTCTCACACACACAGAGACTATCAACATTCCTCCATATCCATTTTTAATAGATCCAGATATATATCTATATAATTAAAATAATGTTAACCAAATTGCAGAATGTAAGATGAATCTGTATAAATTATCAACATTCCTTTATCTAACTATATAGTTAGATTTATACTAATATATACATATATATGTAGATATTGATATATCCACATGTGTATATATAGAACTACAAATAGATCTATATCTATATATGCAACTTGGTTGAAATTATGAATTAAATTAATTTTAATTGACTCTCTGAGTCATACCATCTGTAAAAAGCAATAATTTTCTGTTCTCTTTGTGCAGACATACCTTCAATTTCTTTTTCTTGTTTTATTCCTATTGCTAATATTTTCAGCATTACATTAAATAGTAGTGATCATAGTGGTCATTTTTGCTTTACCCCAATCTTACTGAAAAGGTCTTTTTCTACTCTCTCTCTCTTTATCTATATATATATATATAAAATGTCTACTCTGGAATTTAGGGAAGAATTATTTATCAAATTGAGGAAAGGCCCATTTATTCCTAAGCTTTTTAGAGTTTTAATACAAATAAATGTTGGATTTGTCAAGAGCCTTTTCAGTATTAACATAAAAATGATATCGTTTTTATTATTTATATTAACATCTTTTATTATATTTCTAGACTTCCTTATATTGAACCAACTCTGAATTCCTCTCATAAAACCAACCTAATCATATTGTATCAGCTTTCTAATCTGTTATTTTAATCTACTTGCAAAATTTTATTGAAAAATTATTGCTAAATTTATTTCTACTTGTTGCTAAATTTAATTATTACTTGCTAATATTTTATTGAAAAACTTTACATCAATATTCATCAATGTATTGGTCTATATTTTTCTTTTTTTGATTTGCCTTTTCTTGATTTATTTATTAAGACCACATTTGTATTATAGAAAGAAATTGGTAGGGTTCCTGCTTTTCTTAATATTGCAAACAGTTTATGTATCCCTAGCACTTCGCCCAGTACCTCTCATATAGTGGGCACTTAAATGTTTTTTGACTGACCGACAGCATTGGAATGAATTGTTCTTTGAACATTTGATAGAATTTGCTTGTTAAATCAGCTAGTCCTAAAGTATTTTTTGCCTTTGGGAGGTTATTTATGGTTTGTTCAAGGCTTTTTTTCCCTCCTTTTTGTTATTGCATTATTTTCTTAGTTTTTTTTCTTTTGTCAAGGTTAAGTATGGATTTGTTTCCTCTATATGACCAATTTTACTCCTCTTTAGTCATTGCAAGTTGCCCTTTCTCGTTAAAAATTTTGTTTTTCTACCATTATAGTCTTACACCTCTTTGTAGCCTCCTCACCTTCCTATTTTCTCTTTCATTAGGTCAGAACTGAAGACCCTAATCTTGCAGAAGAAAACCAAGCTTTCAGAGAATATAGAGCAGTAGCATATTCATCCCTCAGCAAAAGTTACCTTTATATTGACTGGACAGAGAGCTTCAAACCTTTACTTGTGGGAGACCACTTAAGCATTACTGTTAAACCTAAAAGTCCATATATTGACAAAATAGACTTCTATAGTTACTTGGTAAGTACAGCAAATGTCTATTTAGTTCCTTGGTGCATTTTGCTATGTTTTTAGGGAATAGCTTTAAAATGACACATTACAGGTAAATAACTTCACTAACTTTTTATCCTATTTTGTTTGACCTGGACCCAGGACCTCTTTGTGTAAAAGGTTACATGATAATTTAGTCAATTATTAGTCAGCAGTAAATACTGAGCACCTAGTTATGCCCTAACATTTGTCATTCTCAAGAATCTCATTGTTTCAGTGATAAGAATACTGCAAAAAGAATTTATTCATACTTTCACTACAATAGTTACAATGTTGATTAGAGAACCCAAGTCTTGTACATTTAGTGAAAGTTGGTGATCTCTATTTTAAAAATGAATTAACAAAGGCTATCCCTTACATTTGAACAATTTTATGTTAATGGCAAGCCTCCCTCTGAAAGCTACATCTTTATTTTGTTTCTCTTTTAGGTTTTATCCAAGGGAAAAATAGTTAATTTTGGGACCAGGGAGAGGATTGAACATTTATCTTATCAAAGTCTAAATATTCCAGTAACCCAGGACATGGTTCCTTCAGCCCGGCTTCTGGTCTATTACCTTGTGACAGGAGAAAACAGGGCAGAGTTAGTAGCTGATTCAGTCTGGTTAGATGTGGAAGAAAAATGTGGCAATAATCTTCAGGTAAGTATCTTTAAGTCCGTTTTCTTCAGGAGCCAGCTCTCCACCTCAATGATCAACCTCTGTGTATTGATATGGTTCTCTCCAAAAAATGTGGTCTTTTATGGGTAATCTTTTCTTGTTTCAAATTACCTTTTAGGTTCAGCTGTCAAGAAATGAAAAGGCATTTACTCCCGGACAAATCCTCTCCCTTAATTTGGTAACACAGGAGAATTCCTGGGTTGCGTTATCAGCTATGGACATGGCTGTCTATGGAATCAAAGGAAAACTCAAGGAACCCACGAATATGAAAAGTGTAAAGTATTGTAATGCATCATTCACAGGCTTGTAGTGTGGCTTAGGACTGTGTTTCAGAAATGCTATAATTATAATAATTCTTATTAGTGAATAACAACCATCATTTATACAGTGCTTTAAAGTTTATGACGTCCTTTATAAATATTATCATATGATCTCACTTTATCCTCACAATAACTCTGGGAGGCAGGTGCTATTATTATCCCTATCTTACAGAAGAGGAAACTGAGACTGAGAAAGGTTACATGACTTGCCCAGGGGCATGTGAATATTAAGTATCTGAGGCCAGATGTGAAACTTAGATTTTCCTGACTCCAAGTCTAGTGTTCTAACCACTAGACCACTCCTTGTGGAGTCCTTAAGATCAGATCATGTAACTGGAAGGGACCTGATATATCATTTGGTCCAGCCATCTACTGCATGTAGTAGTTTGCCATACAACATTTCGAAGAATTAAGGAAAGGGTAGGGAATAAGGAATGGAGAGCAATATTCTTTAATTAAAAAATTTGGAACTGGCAATTATTTGAGGAAAGAAGAAAAGATCTGAGATCTCAAGAAAATGAAGCCATTCTGAGAGTGAGGAGCTGAAAGGAAAGGATATTTGTGGGCAAAAATTAGGAGAATATTTAAAGAGACTTGGTAACAAAGTGATTTCAAGATTTGGCAATATCCAATGTAGATGACAGCATAAACAATGTTAGATATGTATGGCAAATAGGCAACTCATCTGTAATTTATAGACCTAGAGAACTACATGAAGAACTGATGGGTTAAATTACTTGCCCAGGGTCACACATCCAATTTGTGTTAGTTAAAACCAGTTTTTCCTAATTATAGGACCAAATTCCTATTCACTATACCATGTTGCCTCTTTATGCCACAAAGGAAGCATTATGATTATAAAACACTCCCTGAAATAGATAGTCACTTTATGGCTTTGAGAAGAAATTAATCACCCAAACTAGGTTAAGATTCTTTCCAGTTCTAAAATTCTGTGGTATATGCTCTCTTATACCATTCTATGACACACAATTGTCTCCAGCTCTAACATTTTATTTTTATAATCTGTTATTTAGATAAAACATTGTGAATTCCTCAAATACTGAAGATACCTACATTCAAAATTAAGGAAGTAGTTTCCTGTTGTGAGAATTTTTGGAAGTGATAGTTTTGTTGTATTAACTGACTAGTTCAGTTAAAGGTAGGCCTGTGGAAATCATCTTAAAAGTTATACTACTTTTCTTGAGATTTATTGGTTTATTGACGAGGGAGGTCTGTGTCTTTTAATTACAGGGTATGTGGAGAGGAATAAGGTCTGAAAAGGTATGAAGGGGGCATGTTATGAAGCCAAGCACAGGATTTTATATTTGATCCTATAAGCAATCCTAGAAATCATTTTTCAGTCAGATCTGACTCTTCATGACCGCATTTGGGGTTTTCTTGACAAGATACTGGAGTAATTTACCATTTTCTTCTCCAGCTCATTTACAGATAAAGAAACTGAGACTAACAGAGTTAAGTGACTTGCCCAGGGTCACATAGCTAGTAAGTATCTGAGGCTGCATTTGAACTCAGGTCTTCTAGACTCCAAGGCCAGCACTCTATCTACTGTGCCACCTAACTGTCCTAGAAGTATAGGGAGCAACTAGAGTTTATTTTTTATTTTTAAAATTTTTTTGGAGGGGGGAAGGCTGGACAATTGAGGTTAAGTGACTTGCCCAAGGTCACTCGGCTAGTGTTAAGTGTTTGAGTCTGAATTTGAACTCAAGTCTTCCTGAGTCCAGGGTTGATGCTCTATTCACTGTGCCACTTGGCTGCCCCACTAGAGTTTACTGAATAGGGGCATGATATAGTCAGATATGGGCTTTAGGAAGATCACTTTGGTAGTTAAGACAGGGTGAACTGAAGTGGGGAGAGACTTGAGGCAGAGAGATCAACCAGAAAGCTATCGAAATAGTACAGGCATGAAGTGAGGGGGGCCTGGACCAGGGTAGCTGCAGTGCTAAGAGGAGAAAAGGAAGTAAAGAAGATGGGACAACTCTGTTGCCCTTCTTTCCTTAACATTTTCTAGGACACTTTGGATCCCTCCTTAACCCCTAGCACACTCCTTACAGCAGTGGTTCTCCATCTTCCTAATGCCACGACCCTTCAATACAGCTCCTCATTGTTGTGGTGACCCCCAACCATAAAATTATTTTCGTTGCTACTTCATAACTGTAATTTTGCTACTGTTATGAATCGTAATGTAAGTATCTGATATGCAGGATGTATTTAAATTGAACATAACCCACAGGTTGAGAACCACTGCCTTACGTTATATTTATCTGTTTACGTATTATTTATCCCTCCAATCCCGAGCTAGTATTTAATTTCTTTGAAGGCAGGGACTAGATAATTTTTTCATCTTTGGCTCCTCAATGCCAAGAGTAGGACCTGACACATAGCAAAAACTAAATGACATTGGTTGAACTAAAAATGTCAGAAATTACTTTGTCCTTTACATTTTCCAAGGTCTTGTGGGAAGACAGCCAGCCTAGGAATCAGAAGACATGAGTTTAAATTCTGACTCTGACACTTGTTAACTCCCATGACAGCAGACAAGGCAATTCACCCCATTGAGTTTCAGTTTTCTCATACGTTAAATGCAAAACACTCTTCCTGGGTTACTGTGAGAAAAGAGTTTTGTAAAGCTTAAAATGCTATACAATTCAAGTTCCCTGAGACTATAGAGGAATTCATTCTTCATATTTCTATCTTTGGGCCTTGTGTAAATAGCAGTTGCTTTTGTTTTGTCCAGAAACCCTAAGGGTTTTCTCCCAATTTGATTCTTTTTTTCTTTTTTTTGAGTAGGCCAATTAGGCCATCTTTTGCCTCATTTCTTACCTAGGTTTAAATCATTGAATGGGTGTTGCCTCAGAGAAACAGATCTAGGAAAGACTTTAGCTTAAAAAAGCCAAGGGCTCCCATTGTATCTAGAGTTATCTCCTGGGCTATGTCTTGCCACTGGACTTAGATGACCCTGGAGGAGAGAGTAAGGTTGCACTCGTTGCACAGCTTTCCCTCACTTAAATCCGATTCACTTGCAAGGCAAGACATCACCCTTCTGATATCATTGGTCCACTTTGAGAAGGAAGAAGAAACAACCGTTTTATTCATATTCCTTGCCTTTAGGACCTCATGAGAATAAATACATTTGCTATAAAGCTTCAGAACACAATGAAGAAAAGAGTGCACTGACCTGGGAGTCAGAATACCTGGGTTCTGATTCTAGCCTTGACACTGACTAGTTATACAGGATATCCCCAAAGTCTAAATTCAGTTTTAAGTTTTAATAGCTATGTAATAAATTTATTCTATTATCTTAATATCAATTAATTACTAATTATCTTAAAATCAGGTATCTTTATTTGTATTATTATTACATTTATTTATATTAATATAAAATACAAATATTAAAGCTTAATAAAGCTTTAAAACAAAGACTTTTGGGACACTGTATTACCTTGAATAAGACACTTAAACTCCCTGTAGCTCAGTTTCTATGTCTGGAAATGGATCAGATAATTTCTGAGGTTCCTGCCAGATCTAAATTTTCAGAATCTATGAAACTTCCCCTATTAAAATCAGCTTATGATTCTGTCTTCTTGTCATAGGCAATGCGAATTTTTGAAAAAAGTGACCTGGGGTGCGGTGCTGGTGGAGGTCAGGACAGTACAGATGTGTTTCATTTAGCAGGACTTACATTTCTCACCAACGCTAATGCGAAAGACTCCCAAGAAAATGGTAATGTGTTCATAATGTATTCTATGATTACATTTGGATTTATCTTTTTAATGGACCATGATTTTATTGTTTTTAATGATTTCATGATAATGGAGAAGAAGGATATGTCATACAAAGACTAGTTAATGGAAATAGAGATATTTAAGCTGAAGAAGAGGAAATCAGGGGAAGGACATAGTAGCTGTCTTCCAACATTTAACAAACCCTCACATGGAAGAGAGATTGTATTTGTATTGCTTAGGCCCACAGCACAGAATAAGGAATACTGGGGTGGAAGATGAAAAGAGGTAAATTGTAGCTGTATAAAGAAAAACTTCCTGATAGGGCAATTCAAAGTGAAATCAGCTGTCTTGGAATAGTGGGTACCTCTTGACTGGGAGTTGTTTTATTTTTAGCAAAAGGCTAGACAAACCCTTATTGGGGCTATTGTAGAAGAGTTTCCTATTCTCATGTGTGCTGGAACAAATGATCTCTTAGGTCTTTTCTAGGCAGAGGTATAGTGGTCAATGATTAAGAATTGACTCTGTGGGAGAAAATGTACCCACAACCCACTTTTGAGTTTAATTTGTATTATTAGCATTTTTTTCTAAGACTTTTATAAAACTAGATAACCAACAAATCAATAAATCAAGCCTTGGTTTGGAGTGGTTGTTATTTTTTGAGGTATAAATGTGCACACTGAAAGTTTAATAACCTAGTCTTGCGGGCTGGTTTGAGATGGCTCCAGCATAACCACACCTCCAAGTTTGAGATACTGTGGCATGATTATAGCAGTAAACAAATAAACAAATACATGTATGAATAAACAAATACATAAATTAATAAATGAAAAATAAAATGCAATTCTTACCCTAGACTTAGGTATTTTTCTGCAATGATACAGTTTATGATGAAAACCAAATCTTAACTTGACATGTTGAATGTGATTTAAAAATAGATAATTTTGTGGAAAATGTATTTAAAATTTTTTCTTCCCCTCCCTTTTTAAAAAAACAGATGAGCCTTGTAAGGAAATACTCAGACCAAAGAGAGATCTGAAAGAAGAAATTGATAAACAAGGTATTGTGGAAATTTTGTTGGATTACAAAGAATATATGGTTGTATAATTTTGGAAACTAGATACATTTAAAATTATATTTCCCCCACTTCCTTATTTATAAACATAAAAAGTGAGATTCTCTAGAAGCTGTCAGAATACTTCCACTTTCATCCATTTAGGATGAATTAATTACTTAATATACTTAGATTCCTGTTTATTTATCCTACCCTTTGTATAATCAATATTAGACAATGTTTAATTAAAAATTTCCTTTAACAAAAGTGCTATGTTGAGTGCTGGAAAGATGCAGAGATAAATAAGATATGCCTCTACTGTTGAGGAGTTTATAATCCAGTAATGGATGGAAGATATTGACATAGGTAAATATAATATAAATTAAATTATAATTAGTTTATAAGAGCTATATGAAGTGCTATGGTATATCAAACAATCTTGCTAAAGGAACTTGATCTGGAAAAATAGTCCTAGATTACTTGAGGCTCCACAGCTTTATAAAGTTTAGGTCTTGCTCATCTCAAAAATTTTCTCTATTCCTTTGCAGTTAAACAATAGTTAAATCCAGTTGTTCAGCAGTACAAGTATTATAATGATCCTCATTTTATGTGACAGAACTAAGATTCAGGGAGGTCAAGTAACTTGCAACAAAACTATGTCCACATGCTAGTAAACTGCACACACTAATATGTGTCATTAGCAAATAAGTGGAATAACTAGAATTAAAAACAAGGTCTTCATTGTATAACATGAGCTGGTTTGGGGAGTTCTCTCCAGAGGCATGGATATGGTGAATCAACACCCTGAGCCATACTACACCATCCTAGTCTCAATCTAGTGTGAGGTGGAAAATCCAGAAAACCTTTATGCTTTTTTAGGCCTCACCTTTCTTTTGGACATCTCTGCTCTAGACATCCTCCTTCCAATTGCCTGTAATCTCCTTCCTTTTCTATAATTTTCCAATGCCTAGAACCTTTCATACAAGTAAACTTTCATGCCCCATGCAGCCTCACAAATTTGTGCCTCTGCTTGTGGCCGAGGTAGGAAACACATCAGATACACCTTCCCAGCCCAGGCCCTTGTCTACATTATGGAACTTCCTTGTTGTATTGGATAGAACTAGGTGTCCTTGTATTGAAGTTGGAAGGATGACAAGTATCTACCATAATTTGGTTTTCAGATTAGGAGGGTGGCTTTCATAGCATCATTGATTCCACTCCTTCTTCTCCTCTTCCTCTCTTGCTCTACGAATGAAGATGAGTCTTTGAAATAGATTTTTAAAACTACCTAGGAAGAAATGGACTTCATAGTCTTGAAAAAAAATCCCTTTAGGCTCTAACTATACAAAGCTTCCTAAGGTTGGTAATAATAAAAATACTATATATTCCTCTTCTTCTTCATCTTCCTCCTTCTCTTTCTCCTCCTTTTCCTCCTCCACTTCAGGAAAGTAAGTGAAATCAGGACAAAGTTACCAGCAGCTCCACTGACACATTCATTTCTGGTTCAGATTACAACCAGGCAAAATGTATGTGACTGCTGGTGAGAAGGGCCTATCTCTCCCTATCTCCCCTTACCCAAATGGTAGGTAGGAATTTAGTATACTGGAACCCTGTGGTTTTCAGATTCACCAAGTAACCTCAAGCTGTAATCATCGGCAAGCCATGCAGGGATGATTTTAATTGGTTGCTTTATCAATGCTGTTTGTCTTAATGCTGACTGATAGCTGAGCCAACCAGAGCCAGAGATTAAACACCAACAGAAGATGCTAGACCCTTTCCTTTTCTTTCTCTCTTGTGATTAAATGCAAGAAGGTCCAGGGCAGCAATCTGAAGATGCAGAGCACCCACTGCCCCTGGAATGCCAGAACAAACAGTCAGACTACAGAATTCTCCCACTCCTAAGAGTTCTTTATTGCTCATGCTACTTCCTAAGTGTAGGTGTCAGTGTAGGGATGAGAAGAGATCAGGCAGAGCTTCCCCCTCACTTCTGAATGTTCCCAAATGTTCTAGCATTGTTATATCTCTACTACCTCCTAGCCATCCCTACAGGCTATATTCTTGATGGTTCTTTGAATGTTTAAGGGTAATGTCACCAGAATTAATGTTAAGGGAGTGGAAAGTCCTGGAGTAGAAATGGGGAGAATCATGAGGGAGCACATGGTATGATTTTCCCTGAGCCAGAATCCCCTCTAGGAAGTTCTGTTTATATTTGACATCTGTTTTTCTGTTAAGGAACAAACATGTTCTTTAATAAAGCAGTTTAATTAAAAATGCATTGAGAAGTAAGGGCACATCTGTTATTGATTACAGCTTCTAAGTACAGAAACCAACGTGTTCAATTATGCTGCTATGATGGTGCCTATAAAACCCATGAGACCTGTGAACAACGGCTTGCCAGAGTTAAAGAGGGAAAGTATTGCGTTGAAGCATTCAAGACTTGCTGTCATTTGGCATCACAAATACGTTCTGAATCCAATCATAAACTTTTGTTACTGGGAAGAATGTGTAAGTTCAAAAATTTTATACTAGTTTAAAGCTCAGAGGTGGGAGCACAGAAATGTCAAAAAGATAAAAAATAATGGTAATAATAATATTAATAATAGATTAACACAGACCTTAGAAATAAATTATTAATAATGATAACTTACTTTTATATATTATGGTATGGTCACAAAAGAGCTAAAAAGAATCTTTAAGGCAATTAAGTCCAACCTTCTCATAAAGAAAATAATGCCCAAAGAAAGATGTTTACAAACATCTCATTTGGTTTGTTTCTTGAGCCAAACCTGAAAGATAAATAGGAGGGATATCATTATTTCCATTTTACAGATGAGGAAAATGAGGCTTACAGTGGAAAGACTTGGATGGAGTTGAAATGACTTGATCAGTGTCATTCAGCTAATAAACAGCTTTGTTGAAATATAAAGTCCTTCTAAATGACACAGAACTCCACTGTTCTGACCTCCACCAGCACCATAACTCATATCACTCAAAAAAACCCCAAACTTTTATTACTTATGCAAGAAGGCAGAATTATAAGCTGATTTTAATGGGAGGAGTTTCCTAGACTCAGAAAACTTAGATCTGGAAAGAAGCTCAAAAGTTGTCTAATCTATTTTCCAAATGTGGAAACTGAGGTCCTAACATCCAAAGTGGCTTGTCTGAGGTAATACAGAATATCTAAACCAGATTATCCAAGATTTATTTCAGTTCCAAAAGTCTATGGTATACATTTTAAGCCATACCATTCTTTAACTCAAGGTTCTTTCCAGCTCTAACATTCTATTTTTATGGTTTGTTATTTGGATAAAATATTGTGAACTTACACATCTCCACAATGCTGAAATACTAGAGAATCCTATTATTAAAATGAAGAGGAAAATAGATTCTGATTATGAGAATGACTTTTTGGAAATAGTGGTTTGATTCTATTAACTAGCTGATTTAGCTAAAATCAAGCCTATAGAAATCATCTTAAGAGTTCTATTCCATATGGCAACTGTCATTAAGTGTTTATAGAGAAAGTTTTCACATACGTTTCTGTAATTGTCCTTTTAGTTTCTTGAGATTCCAAGCTTAAAGGCCTCATGTGAATAACATCATTTGATTTTGTTCAAGACAAAATGAACAGAGTAAATTGGCCTGGAAGTCAGGAGACTTACATTCTAATTCCAACCTTGCCACTGACAAGTAAAATGGGAGTCCCAAAAGTCTTAGTGTGGTTTTAAGCTTTAAAAGATGGAAGTAAAGAGGGAGGAGTGCACAAAGACATGGAGACAGGAAATGGAAGTAGGCAAGTTTGATCAGAAAGTAGAATGTGTTAAAGAGGTCAGTGGACAAGGAAAAATGAATGTTGGAAAGGTGGTAGTTGAATGGGAAAGTTTCTGGAGTAGATAAGAAGGGCTGTGATTAGAGCTACAGGTAGATTGGTTAGTCTTGTCAAGAAAAGAGGCTACCTCTTCCACCAAGAGTGCAACAAAGGGGGAGGGATGGGAGATGTTATTGAGGAATTTTGAATTCTAGAATTGGAGAGACAAAGGTATACGATGGGTGGCCTTCATCTTTTTGGGTAAAATATGAAGGGATGTCCTTGGTTAAAGAGAAGAATATTTTGCCAAACAACATGAGGAAGATAGTGTCAGAATCATCCAAAATATATGTGATTACATTTATTCCAATTTCAGAATTATTGCATTTCTTAAATTCCAGGTGCTACCAGAAAAGAAATTTGATTTATAGAACATCTTTTTAAAATTTAAGTCATATCCTATTTTTATACTAAGTTAAATGACTCACATTCCAGAAAAGACTAATGATTAAGGCTAAAAAGTTATGTCTATATATAATATACTAATCTGTTTTTATGTATTTTGAATACACTCTTTTTTTAGATTTTAAGGCTCTGATGGAGATTGGAAAACCAGAAATTCGAAGCTATTTTCCTGAAAGTTGGTTATGGGAAGTCTACAATGTTCATTTAAGGTATTGTAGTATTTTGATTATACTCTTGGGAATATTATAAGTATGCTAAGTATAATGGTCACAAAATGCAAAAGCCATTGTCTTAAAGAATGTATCAGCCATACTTTTGAGAAAAGTGACATTCCCATTGTAATGTACTTAAAAAAAACTATCCATTTTTGGCCATCTAAGATTGTGTAGTGGATAAAGTAATCTGACCTCAAACACTTACTAGCTATATGATTTTGGGTAAGTCACTTAACCCCAATTGCTACCCCCCCCCCTCCAAAAATCCCAAAACATGTACATTTTTCCACCAGCCAAGTAGTTTGGTAGCATTATAAAGTATCTGAGTTCAGTGCAGAACTTTCAATGTTTGTTGGGGCAGAAAGCCACCTCCCAAGTGTGACCCAAAGCAGATTAAAATGTAATTGGGAAATATTTAACAAAATAAATAAGAATACAATAGCACATAGATAATGATAATATGTAGTTTTCTAAGTCAATATGCAGCCCACAGAGGTCCTTACAACTCATTATTGGCCTCATTTTTTATTCCCCAGCTAGACTGTATAGCCCAGGCTCAGTAGATAGTGGTAGCTAACACACTCTCCAACAGTGAACTTTTTCTACTTCAAATGTATAGATAGAATGTTAAATCACAATGGACTTTGGAACATAGAGTGTGAGAGCTGTAAGGTGTCTTTACAACATAGACTATTATGACAGAATATAGACTGTTAGAGCCTTAAGAGATAATTTAATTGAACTTCTTTGTTTCACAGTTGATGATACTGAGGTTTTGAGAGGTGAAATTACTTTCTCAAAGTCATAATACTCACAGGAGCATAAATTTAGAGTTAGAAAGAATCTTAAAGGCAATTAAGTCCAACCTTCTCATAAAGAAAATAATGCCCAAAGAAATTAAGTGACTTGCCCAGGGTTGTATAGCTAGCAAATGTGTAAAGTAGGATTTGAACACAGGTCTTGAATCCAAATCCTTTGCACTATACATTATGCCACTTTGCCTCCATGAATTAATGGTAGAAACTAAGACAGAACCCAGATTTCTTTGTTCATCTTTCCTCTTTCTACAACACTGGAATTTATCTCTGTATATCCAATGCTGGTCTCTTCACAATTCAGATAGAAGGAGGAAATTTCCCTGCTAAGAAATGTAAGTCATATAAAATTCCATTTAACCAAGACACAAAGAAGAAATTGTATTCTATTAACTGATTTTTCTTGTTCACTCAGGTATAATTGGAAAATTCAACTGGTTGAGAATATGACCAAAATACAGCATTCCATTTCCCTGAATTTAGCAAGTAAAGTACACCAAACATTCTTTAATAGTAATTTTATTGTTGAGAATCTCAAGCCATCCTTCAGAATAGGAACACATTATAAACCACACTAGAACTGAAGGTAGAGACAATCTAGAATAAGTCAAATAAGTTCTAAAATTAGAATGCTGACCTAGTTTTTTTTTCTTTTTAAAACAAATTGTTGGTATGAACTTATCCACTTATAATTTATTCTTATCCTAATAGGGGAAGGCAGCAAAACTCTAGGTGTTCGACAGCTTTGGGTTATAGGTAGTTAAGTTCCTATTCTATAGGAATATCATGAAACATTTGAACCTTTAGGTACAGGTTTCCACTGACCCTTCCCGATTCTCTAACTACCTGGGAGATTCAAGCTATTGGCATTTCAGACAAAGGTAAGCAACTTTATCTAATTTACTTCAAACTGAGGTGTTTATTTTTGTTATCTCATAAATGTGAGTTTTCTCTTGGATAGTTATAGCTGACTCTATAACATGCCAATTATTTTTAACATAATTTTTATTATATACATAATCTTCGTCAATAAAAACATTAAAATAAACCAAGGAATAAAATCATGTCTTAAACCATGAAATCCGTTATTTATGGTGTAGCAAAAGAAAAACATGTATGTTTACACATGTATGTATATATGCATATGCACAGCAAAATCCCTGAATTGTTTCACACCAGCATTAGGTGGTCTCTGAGCTTTGAAAAGCACCTCTAGTACCCGTGTTCTAGTCATGAAGCCCTGCTCTGAATCAAACTTGTCATATTACCGCTGTTACACTTCACTGTCAGGGCTACAGCACAGACTTTGGTATTAAGTATTAAGATCTCCCTACACTGCCTTAGGTCCCATCCACTGGGGTGGGGTCCCAGCACATCTGTCCCTTACTTGGAAATTAAACTTCTGTTTGATCCCTGACTCTCCTGTGTTTAGGCTGCTCTGTTCAGCTCCGGCTGCCCACAGGTTTGAGGCCGGTTCCAGGCCGTTTGACAGATCTCAGTTCAAATTCTGCCTCAAGCGTTTGTGTTTCCATTGGACTAGAACCAATTACTCTTTTACGTATTTTTAACTTCAAATAGAGCAACTTTGAATACATGTGACTGATGGGGTACCTGTGCTTGGACCCAGATTCCAAGATCACTTTTCTTCCTAGCCTCAAAACACTCTCCGTGCCAGTTTCTCCTCAGCCCAAGGACACTATGCCTATCAATTATTACTCATGAGTGGGCCGCAGCATAACACTTATTTTTCTCCCTCATATAGTAATAACCCTCACCTGTAGGAATTATGAGTTTAAACTGGCTTTGTACTGACTCATAAAGATATTTGGTACCCACTAGACTATCTACGCCAACTTCCTACCTCATATATGTGTGTGTGTGTGTGTGTGTGTGTGTGTGTGTGTGTGTGTGTGTGTGTACTCCTTACATCTATCTTGTCAAACAAGACATTGATTGATGGCAGACTGGGCAATCCTCAGTCAGTCCTGACCACTAGTTAACTTAGTGTTGTAGCAGACCTACAAACCGCACCTCCCTGTGCTCTCCTGATGAACTCTGGGTAAAACGCCTGGGCAGTAGATACAAAAAGTGCATATTCCTCTAAATCTAAGAACTGACCACTCCTTAATCACTCTTCAATTCCACCCCTCATCATCTAGTTATCATATTTGGCCCATGTTTTACTATAGTTTTTCCTATATAAACCTTAATTGTACCCTAAGGTCACAGGTTCCTTAAGAACTTTTGTTCCCCAAATAGCGTAAAAATAAATCTTTCTCAACTTGTTTTAAAGAATTCTTGAGTCCATGAATTATTTCCAGACCACTATGTATTGTACCTCTGTCCTTGAGGGGCCCCTAAACCCCTCAACCCATATCATGACCACTTCTGGGGATTTGTTGTTCACACTAATCAAGACCTAGATGCAGTTAAGTGAACCTGAGCAAGTTGCTTAACATGTCTCTCTCCTTATCTGTAAAATGGGGATAATAATAGTACCTCTCTCATAGGGTTTTTGGAAGGATCAAATGAAATAAAACACATAAAATGTTTTGCAAACCTTAAAGTACTATTAAAATACTTGCAATTATTATTACCACTATCATTATTATTAAAGTGGACTGTCTGTAAAATGTTTTAGAATTGATAGTATGATCTGAGTAACCTAACAAGGCTGCTGCACGTTCTGTTTGGTTTCTTAGGTATATGTGTTGCCAACCCACTCCAGGTAAAAGTATTAAAAGACATCTTCTTGGAAATGCAAATTCCCTACTCTGTGGTGAGAGGGGAACAGATTCAAATGAAGGGAACGGTTTATAACTACAAAAGTTCTGAAATGAAGGTGAGTAGGAATTGTAACTATAGATCAAAAGAACATGCAAGAAGCAATCTTTCAAGCTTCTGAGGTTTTAGAAGCCTAGGTCTACTCCTTCTCTGCACTTTTTATCTGATCCAAAGAATTTTACATCCGAGGCCTTTGGATAAGAGACACACTTTAGAGGGGCCACTATAAAGTGTGCCCTGGATGCATTTTTGCAAGAAAAGAGCTTCAGATGACGTGCATCCTTACCCCTTAGCTTTGCCTCCACTCATGTTCTCCAGATCCCTTCTGAAGTAGGACCTCTGACTCGAGAATTCTTAAATGACTTCAACTCCAGTGTTCCTAAGAGTATATTCGAAATGTCATAGAAGAGACAGCACAGTAGAGTGGAGAAAGCACTAGACCTGAAATCAGGGAAACTGGGTTTGAGTCCCGGTTTTGCCACTTACTAACCGCATCCTCTCAGACAATCCATTTAATCCCCCTGGACCTCAAGTTTTGCTTTTCTCCCTCTGTTAAAAAATGAATGGGCTGAGTTACATGGCCTGTAAATTCCTGGGTTTCAGTTCCATATGTAAAATGGTGACTTGCCCCCAACATGGTCATTGTGAGAGTCAAATGAGATAAGAGATTTAACAGCATGCCATAAACTAGACTCTACAAATGGGAAGGGTTCTTATTCTATGGTTTTGGTTTTTGTGTTCTAGGCTCTAGTCTGAGCTCTAGTTATGACTATCTAGCTCACTAACGTTACATAGATCATGATGTCCCTCTGGGCCTCTGCTTTTCCATCCATAGCATTTCAGAGTTGAAATGTTTGTCATTGGCCGTCTAGGCCACCCCATGTACATGACAAGTGAGAAAGTCAATTAATAGATGAGGAAACTAAGAGAAGGGAAGTGACTTGTTTAAGGTCACAAAATGAGTGTCACAGTCTGGCCTTAAACTCAAGTCTTTTCATCTTAATCCCCATATCCCTTGCTCAATACCACACAGTGTGTTCTATGTAGCAGGTGTTCAGTGAATATTTGTTAAACTGGACCAAGTTGAATTGAATGATTTTAATGCAGATTTTTAAATTTTAAATTTTCTTTTCTGAACTTAAGAAGTACTGCCAAAAATGAAGATATCTATTTATAAAGTAGAACACAAAAGAGGATTTCACATGAAACTCTGTTCCATACCACTTGCTTTTAAAGTATCTACAAAATAAATTCAACCCACTACTTTCAAAACTCTCCTGTTTGCCTCTACTTCCTTCTGAATTTCCATTTCATCTCCTCTGTGTACTTTCTCAGCTGTTTAATGATCCTCCTCTTTTTTCTTTTCTTCTTTTGTAGGCATCACCATTGCCATAGTCTTTTCCCTCTCATCTTGAATCAGTCATTTCTCTATCAAGAAGTTTCATGCTAGGTTCCCATAGAGATATGGCTGGTCACTGCTCTGACCAGAATTCTTCAAGGTGTCTTTCTTTATAATGTTGATATCATTGAATAAACTGTTCTCCCATTTCTGCACTTCACTCTATATCAGTCTAGACTCACCAGGATTCTATCTTTCATAATTTCTCATGGTACAGTAATATTTTATTACTGAATGACTTTAATAAGATAGTAAGGCTATAAAATTATTTAGACCATGAGCTCACCATTGAGATACTGTAAGCAGCAGGAGGAATTCTTGCTGTCCATATAAAATATTCTGACTAGTGGATTAATACAATTTCAAATCTGTGATATTTCAGTTCTGTGCTCAAATGTCTGTGGGTGAAGGAATCTGTCTGGCTGGAAGTTCCTCATCTCATCAGCAAGGGATAAAGCATACTCAGTGTGTTCAGAAGAATATAGAGGGTTCTTCTATCCAGTCAGTTATGTTTAATATTCTACCATTAGAGTTGGGTCTTCATACTATCAACTTCACACTCAAAACTCCTTATGGAAAAGAAATCTTGGTGAAAACCTTAAGAGTGGTGGTAAGGAAAATGGTTACATTTTTAAACATTTTTTTACTTTTCAAATAGTTATGTTCTTTGATAATTTATGGTATGTTGCCTAATGTACATATGTTACATAGTATGGATATTGTCCTATAATATTTTCAAAATTCTTTTGTGTCTGTAACACAATTTAAGGCCCATCCAAGCTCTTTGAAGTAGGCAGGGCAGGCATCGTTTTTTCCATTTGACAAATGAGGGAACTGAGGCTCAGCAAAACAGAGATAACTTATTCAAAACCACACAGTGATTCCCAGCTAGTGGGAGAAATGGCTCTGAGATTCTCTGAGCTCTCTTCCATTCTTTGTGAACTTTCAAAGATAAGATAGTTGTGCTATTTCTAACCCCTCATGAAAATAGTAGTCCCTAAAGTTATAACTGTTTTAGTCAATTTAATTGAGATTCTGACAGAGGGGAAAAAAGCCCCCACAGGATTTAGTGATCATAGACCCAGGGTTAAATCCTGTCCCTGCTAATAATGACTTGTTTGTCATTTAATTGCTCATTGTTTCCTCATCTGTAAAACAAAAGAGTCGGAACCCAGTACCCAATTAGGTTAACACACCTGGCAAGGGGTATCCATCTTCATTTTTATAGATGAAGAAGTTGAGTTTAGTTTTTTTTTTTCCCAGAATTTAACAAGTACTTTCCATCCACAAGGAGCATTTCCTCGCATAGAGGAAAATGCAAAAAAAGGAATGTCCGTTTAACAATGAATCTTTACTTTTTACCACTTTCTTTTTAAAATACATATAATAAATTCAGAATTATAATTTATTATAGGAAGCACAGACAAGCAGGATGGATCTCCAAGCTCCCTCCCATCTCTAAATTCTGTTGTCCCACAGAATACAGAGGGAGATAGCCTTTCTCAGTTTGCATAATGAGAAAGAAAATAGCCACTTCCCTAACCTTGGGCCCTGGAGGTTTCTTCCATTGTCTGTTTCCTACAACCATACACAAACTCACCTCTCCAGCCATCATTGGGCATAGAGAAAGGATCAGATGGTAAGGGCTCTGGAAACCATGTCATAACATGAATAGCTGTAGAAACTAATCTGACCAGTGGACAATTCAGTCAGGAAACCTTTCTTTATATTAAAAAGACATTTGTGTTCCTGCAACTTGTACCTCGTTGATCCAGGTTCTTCCCTCTACAACCTCCTGGTACAAGTCCCTTAGATATCTGAACCCATAAATCATACTTACCATAAGTCTTCTATTCTTCAGGCCGTTGATTTTTTTAATTTTCCAGATTAAGACATACTATATATTTGGATTTTTTTCTTAACTGTGTTTTTGTCCTGCCATATTTCAGCCAGAAGGCATCAAAAGAGAAAAGCATGCTGGTTTCACACTGGATCCCAACGGGCTATATGGTAATCAAAACACTTTGTATTTTACCTTGTATCATCCTATATAAATACAGTGTGTACAGTTCGTATTATTGTTATTAATGGCAATATTATTAAGTGATCATTAATATTATTGATAATTTATAATAGCTCACATTATTATAGAGGAGTAGCATTGACAAAGTGCTTTCTTCACAGCAACTAAATATTTTTCAAAACCTACTTATGCAGAGCATTATATTAGGCTCTGGGAGAGAGACCAAGTAAATAGTTCTTGCTCTCATGGAATTTATTGTCAAACAGAAGGATCAAATACCAATGTTTCACATTATACAGTGCCACACCAGGCAGTTACAAAACAAAATACCACGTGAGGTCTGCAGGAGAAAAGTTATTACTGATTAGGAGATCAGGAAAGACTTCCTAAAGAAGGGAGGTTTTCGGATATGCTTCAAGGATAGGTAAGGATACAAAGGGCAGCTAGGTGGCATAATGGTAGAGTGTAGGGCCTGGAATTGAGAAGATCTAAACTGAAATCTGTCCTTCAATACTTACTAGCTGTGTGACCCTGGACAAGTCACTTAAACCTGTTTGTCTCAGTTACCTTATCTGTAAAATGAACCGGGGAAGGAAATGGCAAACCACTCTAGTATCTTTGTAAAGAAAATCCCAAATGGGGTCAGAAGATTCAGACATGACTAAAAAATGACTAAACAAAGGCTATAATAGGCAAAGAGAAGGAAGATGAGAATTCCAGGAGAAGGTATATTAGGCAGAAGAACTCAATGAATGTTCAGAGAGCCACAAGATTACATGGAAGAGATGCATGAGATTCATGATGGGCAGCACATCAACAACGAAGAATGGTGTAGAAAAATCAATCAACAATATGTCAACCTACCAGCTAACCTCAGCTAGGCCATTTTCTCAAAGTATGTGGTACGGCACTGGTGGGGATGAGAGGAGAAAAGGTCTGGAATTGTCATTCTTGGCAATAAGATCCAGATGATAAAGCTGGACTAGAAAGACTGATTATCAAGCAATGGCTAGGGAGCGGTTCAGAGGCAGTGGAAAAATCTCTGCCCTGAAGTCAGGGTCCTGTGTTCAAATTTTGCCGTGGCTGCTCACTATGTTTGTGATTTTGGCAAACCATTCAATCTCCTTGGGCCTCAGTTTCCTTATCTGGCAAATGAGGGAGGGTTTAGACTAAATGGCCTTTGAGACATCTTCCAGCTCTATATCTTTGTGATTATGCAAAATACATTTATAGTGAGTGGAATCAGTGCAGTTTTGTGACTTTTTCCAGTGATGTTCAGAAGCTCAAGAACAATAGGAGAGACGTCAGGTGATGAGAGTTACTGAGATGAGGATTCATAGAGCAAACATAGTAGGTCAGAGGAGCAAGTGATTTTGAGGGCCAAATCTAGTTAAATACTAAAACTGAAAACCATGGAGTCAAGGCTGGGTATGCAAACAAACGAAGAAACAAACAAAATCAATTGGGAGAATAGGGGTGGGTCAGTGAATAAGGGGTCACAATAAGTGC
Organism: Pseudocheirus occidentalis; assembly: GCA_028646575.1. Taxonomy (NCBI): domain Eukaryota; kingdom Metazoa; phylum Chordata; class Mammalia; order Diprotodontia; family Pseudocheiridae; genus Pseudocheirus; species Pseudocheirus occidentalis. The sequence continues at coordinate 73,617,031 of CM053595.1, read as the reverse complement.
AAAAAGCATGGATGATATGAATTAGAGAGTGGGATAGATCAAAGACTAGGAAGTTATGGTTAGAGAAGGGAATTCCAAAATTTCAAATATTGAGGGAGTTCACCTCTAAGAACTTGTATGGCCTTAGGTCTGACTGTGTTGGGCTGTGGCTACAGTGGGAATGAGAAGGAAACCCTTGAAGCAATGGTCGAGTCATCAATAAACATGCATTTATTATGTACCAGGTACTATATTAAGCACTAAGGGGGGAGAAGCTCACTCAGAACCAAGCACTCGAGCAGCAGGAAGAGATTTTCTTTGGCCGTAATAACTTCCTAGGGAATAGAGGAGCCAGTCTGAGTTGGTGGGATGCATATCTACACCATGGAATTTTGCTTTGTTTTGTCTTTTTCATTAAGTATTTGAAAGCAAAAGTGTGTAGACTCTATGTGTTCCAGAGAGAGAGAGACAGAGACAGAGAGAGACAGAGACAGAGAGAGAGACAGAGACAGAGACAGAGAGAGAGAGAAAGAATAAAGGAAGGAAGGAAAGAGAAAAGGATGAATGACTGGATTTCTGGCTTGAAAGGAGAAGTTGGCATTGGAAGTCTTTTAAAGGATGCAGAGGATATTCATTGGTAGAATATGACTTAGGTAGAGAGGGGTGATACATGTTAGTATTATACTCATTTTATAGTTGAGAAACAGTACAGCTTTACAATTGAAGCAGGCAGAGGTTAAATGACTTGCCAAGGGTTATGCAGCTAGTAAGTATCCAATACTGGATTTGAATTCAGGTCCTAATGATTTCAGGACTAGTGATTGATTTTCTTTGTGTAATTAAATAGCCAAATGATCATATAACAATGACCGGCTATCTCTTATTCCCAGAAAGAAATCTAAGTTCAGAAGTTCTCTTAGAATTAGAAATTCAGATAATGATTTTATATCATTTGCTCAAGAATTTAGATAATAAAGCAAATTATTTCATGAACCCATTGTTGGACTCATATGTCCTTCTATTATCCATGACTTGGTAGTTTTTCATTTTTGTTGAAATTAATTAGAATGTTGCATATATCTGAAGACTAAAGAATGTAAAAACGTAGTATATCCGGGAGCATATAATTTGCCCAGATAGCACAAATACATAGGGACTGATATCTATATATCAGCAGTTCAACAAATATTAAGGTAAGTGATTGAAGAAAAGAGATAATGGATGAATAGTTGACATTTTCCCATCACTTCACTATGCATGACAAAGAGCTTTAAAAACATTAACTAATTTGATCCTCATAGCAGCCCTATGAAGTAAGTACAAATACTTATACCCATTTTATAGATGATGTTCATAAAGACTTTCTCAAATTTATATAGCTAGTAATTGATAGAGCCAGAAAACTAAAGAATGATTGTCTTTTAATACCAAGTCTAGTACAAAAAACAAAATGACACAAAACCCCTCAAAACAACATTATATTGGTATTTTGAATGCATGAGTGAATTCACTCAAAGAAAACTTCTAATCCTAAAGTAGTATGAACTCTGCCTCAGAAAACAACTCTATTGTATAAATGCAGTATTTTTCTTCCTCACAGTAAGGTAGTAATAGGATAAATGTTAACTAAGAAATTGAGAGTACTATTCTAAGACTCTGGCAAAGCCAAGAAATTACATCCGCATGTTCTTCAGGGGAGCAAGACATGATATAGTGAATATGGATGTTTTAGGCATGGTAACAAAGCAGAGACAAAATGCATTTTCTGCCCCGTTTCCAAATGCTAAATGATCTCTCATTACACTCTCATAGAAATTTCCTCCAAATTCTTCTTTCTGGAGTAGTTCTTGGATTTAGTTCTGATAAATTTCATTTTTCGGTCTCATGGAATTATCTTAAGTCCCAGAGAACCAATTTGTCATTTGCTTACCCTCCCTTTTTAGCACTCTGTCTTCCATACTGATATTATAGTTTGCAGCTTCCCTGGACTCCTCCATCTTCATTCTCCTGTGCATGAATGAACATCTGGACTTCCACGCTAGGAATGATTTTTCATTTCTGAGTAAATCTCACCAGGGAGGTTAGGGTTATAAAAATAACCCGTGCCTGTTTCCCTATGTTCAGCCTTCCCAGATGGTGATTTCTTTTTCTTCTATACTTAGAGGTAATTTTAATGTTATGGTTGTTCAGTTGTTGTTTTTAATTGTGAGAATTCATAATGCCTTCATCCTGAGGCACTGTCTTTCCAGAAATTTAAACTCTTATTTTTACATAGATTACTACTGTATCTACATATCCTGCTCCAATCTCTCTCTTGACTTCCAGATTCACATCAGTTACTGCCTTTTGAAGCTAGATATCCCATTGGCATCTCAAGCGTATGTCCATAACAGAACTCATGATCTTCCCCAAAAAAACTGCCCTTACTTCAAACTTCCCAATTTCTGTAGTAGACACTAACATTCTTTTAGTCACTGAACTGAATAATTGTCAAGTTATCCTTAAATCTTCCCTCTTCCTCACCCCCAAATTCAAACAGTTGTTACCCTATTACTCTTTCACAGCATCTCTTGTACCTATCCTATCTCATCAGTCATATAAACGTAACCCAAGTTCAGGACTTCATCACCTCTTTCCTGAACAAGTGCTGTCTTCCTGACTGGTTTCCTTGATTCCTGTCTCTTGGCTTTCTAATAAATCTTTCCAACAATTTCCTAAGACATACATCTTACTGTGAAGTCATTGCTCCACTTACAACTTCCAGTGGATTCTTACTGTCTTTAGTATAAAATGTGAATGACTCAACCTGGGATTTAAAGGTCTTCTTATTTATTTCACATCACTCCTACTTAACAAATTGTATCCAAATAAACTGAACTACAAATTGTTCCCCAAACTAGATCTTCAGCAAGCATTTAGTAAGCACCTAGTATATGCAAGGCATTATGTTAAGTTCTAGGAACACACGGTTAAAAATGAAATGGTCTGTATTCTCAATGAGCTTATATTATACTGGGAGGAAATTGTGTATACTCAGATAAATCATTGTGAAGTATATACAAAGCAAATGCAAAAAAATACTTAGCGATTTCTGTGGGGAAGGGACCAATCATTAGGGTGGGGGTAAATCAGGAAAGGCCTCCTCCAGGAGGTAGCACTTGAACTTTGAAAGAGCTAAAACAGTGGTTCTCAACTGGTGACTCCCAACCATAAAATTATTTTCATTGCTACTTCATAACTGTAGTTTTGCTACTGTTATGAATCTATCTGATATGCAGGATGTATTTTCATTGTTACAAATTGAACATAACCCGCAGGTTGAGAACCACTGCTTTAAGAGGTAGAGGTAAAGTGGGACTGCTTTATAGGCATGGAGGACAGCCTGTGTGAAGTCATGAAGGCAAGAAATGGAATGAGGCACACAGGCAGAAATGCGCAGAAACAGTTTGGCCAGGTTTGCAAGAACCAACTGTTAAATTTTCAATGTGACCATTTGTAATTCAGATATCAGCAAATGCTACAAATCAGAGCTTGGTTTATTGTTTTGTTGATTATCTAGAATTAAGAAAGCAATGGAGAAAATGTTAATTATGCAAATTAAGCCTAAAAGTATGTTGTAAATGCTTTTTGGGGAGTGGAGGCAGTCGTTAAAAATATTTACTAGCATACCCCTGAGTAAAAATATTTACTAGTGTACCCCTGAATAAAGAACTTCAAGTTGGCAAGTTTGGCTGGACCATAGAGTATATAAAAGAAGATGAAATCAATTTGGAAATATAGGTTGGAACCAGATCGTGAAGGATTTTAAATGCCAAGCAGAGAAGTTTATAATGACAATTGGGACCCACAATCTTACATGGGGGAATGACACACCTGTGTTTTATGTGGGACCTAGTTAGGGAGGGCTTTTTTGGGGGGAGAGGCTCTTTCATCCACTTTATTTTTTACAATTAAATAGAGGGAGGGTTGGATTATCAAACATCAGTCCAGGGAAGAGATCACATGGGCATAGGGAACCAAGCTACTTCTTAGGAACCTTGGGGAAGTTAAACATAAGGAGGTTTGAATAGTGAAGGACTAAGTTTGAAAGACAGATATAAATATTGGCACTTTTACAGGAATATTCCATACCCATCTCTAACCATGGTGAGGGAGAACTGAAAGGGAAAATATGATCCTAATTCCACTCTGAATATTCAGAGGAATTAGGAAGTAGGCAGAGGGCTAGTATCATCCCTGAGGATGCACTATAGGAATAGTTTGGGGAGAGAGTTAAAGCCAGTGAATGCAGGAGGCTAGGAACTCTCAGGGCTACAGGGTATCCTGGGAGCTCCATGTTCTATGTGGTCAGTGTGTGCTTGGGAAACCATGTATGGTAATAAGATTTGTAGTCTCGGCAGGTGTGATAGTCCACGCCTCTAATCCCAGATACCTGGGAAGCTAAGGCTGACAAATCTCTTGGGCTGAGAAGTTTAGAGCTGATATGGACTATGCCAATTGGGTCTCTGTACTGTTTTAAATTACCATTAATATGGTGAACCCCTAGATGTGAAGGGCTACTAGGTTGTCTAAAAAAAGGGCAAACTTGCTCAAGTCAGAAATGGAGCAGGTCATGGCTCAAATGTTAATAAGCAGTAGGTTTGGGCAATGAGTAGTACTTGCCTGTTTAGCCTGAGTCAAGTGGAGAGACTCCATCATTAAAAAAATACTTGAGATTTAGTTGTGAGAATTCTGATGCCTTAACCCCATGCCCTTCTCCCAGCCACATACATACACACAAAATAAAACCATTACAACATGAACATTGATGAAAGATGTTCAGACAAGATTTTGTCTAGTACAAATTATTTGAACCATGAGCAAAACTGAGCTTACCTCTAAGCCTCTGTTTTAGAAATGGACTACCTGGTGCAGGTACTGGGCAACCTAACTTCAAGCCCTGAAGAAGAGGACAAAGGAATTTGAAATTTGCCAAGCCAAGAAACAAATTCCAAGAAAATAAATCTGAGAGGCTGTTCTGATCTGACACCCTACTAAGCTAGAACTGAGGGTCAAGGATTCAACACAGTCAATTATGAAGACCAACTACTGTGTGACTGTGGATAATTGTGGGACTCTTAAGACTTTATGAAGGTCTGTTTTGTAATTCTTCAAAATCACAAAATCTTGGAGTTTGAAGAGACCTCAGAAGTCATTTGGTCCCACTCATACTTTAACAAGAATATACTAAACATCATTTCTGAGAAGGGGTAATCCAGACCTTACTTGAAGACCTTTAGGGAAGAATAACTCAGGAACTCCTGAGGCATTCCATTTCACTTTTGGATAGCTGTAATGGAGAGGAAGTTTTCCTTCTATTTGCTTTCTGGTCACTTATACTTGTTGCTACTAGTTCTGCTCTCCAGGGCCAAGTGGAACAAATCTAATCATCATTTCAACTGATAGCCTTTCAAATAATTGAACAAAGTGATAATTTTCCTCTTTTCCTCTCCAAGAGAAACATCTTTAGTGCCTTCACTTGATCCACATTGGGCAAGATCTCAAGATTCTTCACCATCTTAGTTTCTCTTCCCTAGACTCCAAATGAGTATGAGCAAAACAGAGAATAAAAGAACTATCATCTCCCTGGTTCTGGGATTCTATTCCTCTTATAATGCCACCTAAGCTTTCATTATCTTTTTCCCCTGCCATATTACTGTGACATGGCACAAGGTAATTTCAAGGCATTAAACCAAGGCCTTTCTCAATACCTTATGATCTGAGATTTGTGGAGCTGGGAGAAAAAAGCTTGAACAATTCTTGCCCATCAGATATCACTATAGGGAGCCCTAGAGTAGTGATGACTCACATCAAGCTTGTAGTGCACGAAAACCCCCAGATCTTTTACACATGAACTGTTATCTAGCCATAACTCTCCCAGTGCAATATCATCCACAAATAAAAATGTCTAATTTTAACTTCAAAAACTATAGTTCTATTTTAGCTATATGAATAGCAAAAGTATAGATTATGTTGAATTGTCTTTTGCAATATTTGAGAAAGGTAGAATATAATTAAATCCGCAGATAATCTCTAAATCTAATTTTTGCCATTAGCTTCAGCTTTCCTCCCTCTCCTTTCCTTCCCTTTATACATGATGGTGGAGGTGCTAAGATGAAGCAAATGGGTCATGGGACAGTCAGAAAGAGAAGGAAGAAAGAGAAGAAGTACCTGCACAAGTCACTTAAAAAGAAACTATGAAGAAGAGCATTTTATTGGAAATTAGCGCTCTCTCTAAGAGTCATCCATAATCCTAATAAAACCTTCTGTTTCAGGTCCCATTAGCACACAAAAAGAGTTCAAGTACAGGATACCACTAGATATGGTGCCAAAATCGAAAATAGAACGGACTGTGAGTGTAAAAGGTAAATTGTTGCAATGGCATTACATTGGTAAAGCGTTTTGCATATTCTTACATCTATCATTTCATTTGAGCCTCCAAAAGCAAGTAAGGCAGGCAAGTCAAGAATTATTGTGCCTATTTTATGGATGAGAAAACTGAAGCTTAAAGAGGTAAGTAAAGTAGCTTCCTAAGGTCACACAACTGCTAAATAATAGAGTTACAGCTGAAACCCAGGGCATCTGACTTCTAGTCCTGTGTTTTTATCATTGCCCCATGCGACCTCTCTTGTAGAAATCTTGTATTCACAGGCATTCTGCCTCTTCTCCTTTCAGCTTTTGGAATATATATAAATGTACTCTCTGGTATTCCAAAAGTCAGGATACCTTCATCCATGCCCTTTTTTGTTTTGCTTTTCTCACTGGTTTTGTATCTAGTTTAAGAGGAGAATTATTTTTGTCGTAGACTGATCATCCCCTGGCTTCAACACCTCTCTAAAACAGAATAGGAAAAGCATCAGATTGAGGTTTCAGGGACTACCACTACAGGATCAGGAGAATGCCCAATATTGTTTACAGGCAGCCTTCCTTCTCCTCCTACCTTTATTTATCCCATTCCCCTTAATATACCTGGTTATATCCCAGGAGAAGACTGTTCTCCCTAAGAAACTTTCAAATGGAGCAACAGTTAAAACACTATGCAGCTGGAATATGGATATTTTAGGGGTGGGGAACCTGCAGTCTCAAGGCCACATGTCTTCATCTCTAGGTCTTCAAGTGTGGCCCTTTGCCTGAATCCAAACTTCAGTTTGTTCTGTGAAGTTTGCATTCAGTCAAAGGGCTTTACTTGAGGACCTAGGGGGTCACATGTGACCTTGAGGCTGCAGGTTCCTTACCCCTGGACAATTTCCTTGTGTAAAATTTGGGAAGGGAAGTCCTTCCTGGGTTTATGTGAACCTGTCATCCAAGGCTCTGTACTCCCTGGCATTCATGACTGAAACATGTGTATGTATATGTAGGGAATGATGAAGGTAGTGATGGTGATAAAATGTTTCAATGACCCTTTTGTTTCTTCCCTGATTGGTAAATCTCAAAATAAAAAATCACCTTATGTACAACAATGATGTTGGAAAATGACCTTTCTGTTTATAAAAGAGGAGAAAAATAGGTACTCTTTCCCTCTTTGCAATTTGCTATGCCACAATTGGGTGCTAAGGGAAAGCAGCAATGTCTAAACTTGTTTTGCATTTTGGGCTTGGGGACTTGAATTGACAGGAGCTCTTATTGGTGAGGTGATTTCTACAGTTCTGAGTCCTGAAGGTATCTCTGTTCTAAGCCATCTCCCAAAGGGGAGTGCAGAAGCAGAACTAATGAGCATCATTCCTGTATTCTATGTCTATCATTACCTGGAAAGTGGAGATAATTGGAACATTCTTGGTGCCACTCATGTAACTGAAAAAGAAACTATGAAGAAGAAAATGAAAGAAGGTAGATATGGATTTCATGTCACTTATTTAAGGGTCCTAATAACTTCCAAGTGCAGCATTTTTTTCCATGACGTTATGGTGGGGGGAAATGTAAACTAACCAGTAAGTTAGGGTAGCTAAATAAAACTCCCTACACTAAAGCTTTCATATAATCAATCCATCAGTAGAAGCTGAAGGTAACCCTAGACTCTAAGACCTTTCTAACAAGCTAGAAAGTATTTGAGTAGTGAACTAGTGACTATATGGCTTTTGTTCAAGGATCAACCTAGGTGAGTTCAGAGAAGATCAAACCCTGGTTGGCTACTAGGTGATGAATTTTTCAGCTACATGAATTCTAATCATTAAAAATTTTTATTCAGTGGAGGGAAGAATCACACTAATGAAATCATGATACTATGAAGAATTGAAATATCTAATGAATTAATAACAAATAATTATGTCAGGAAGTTATTCGATACTTTATGCAACAACAAAAGAAATAATAACTACTAGTTAGGTATTTATGGTTATAAAATGCTTTCACATATCCATTTTCTCATTTGAGCCTTATGATAGCAGTAAGAAGGAAATAGTATAATTATTATTATTGTCCTTATTGTGCAGGGGCAGCTAGGTGGCACAGTACATAGTGTGCTCGACCTAGAGTTCTGAAGACCTAAGTTCAAATCTGGTCTTGAACATTTACTAACTGTGTGACTCTGGGCAAGTCACTTAATTCTACTTGCCTCAGTTTCCTCATTTGTGAAATGAGCTAGAGAAGGAAATGGGAAATTATTCCAACATCTTTTCAAAGACAATCCCCCAAAAGGTCATGAAGAGTCTGACACGACTGAAAAACAACTGAATAACAACAATCTCATTGTGAGAATATTGAAGGTCAGAGACCTTCAGAGAGGGTAGTGTGCTTAAGATCTATAAGGCTATAAGGACAATAGCTAATGAGTAGTGGTTCTTGAAACAAAACTCAGTTCTTTTGATTTCTGGCAGTGTATGATTTCCACTACAGTTTTCCAGTTAGTATTGAACTATTTTTATGAGTGTTTTATTAATACTCAAGTTAAAAAAATTCTTCCAAAAGCAAACCACATTTTAACTAGAACCAAGAGGTGAACTATATTCATTAAATACGTAATGTTCTTTAGCAGCTGAAGTGACTGCCAGTTCTTTAGCAGCTAACAGACAAGTCACCTGCATTGCAACCCTACAAAACACATCCTTTTTATCTGAGAGCTGTATGCTTTATTTGTTAATTTCCTTTTCTTTCACATTGGCCATAAGGACATCCACAATAAGTAAAATGAATACAATTTATGGCAAATGGCAAAGGAAGCTCACAGTTCCTAGAGAATAATAAAACATTCTAAAGAGCAATTCAAGCCAATGAAACACTATGTTCTTCTTTTGTCCCTTAGGGATTGTAAGTATCCTGTCTTACAGAAATGCAGAATACTCTTATAGCATGTGGAAGGGTAGAGACGCCAGCACTTGGTAAATCAACATTTCTAATGCATTGATGTTTCCTACAGTAATTCATTCATTTTTAAAAATTTCTTAATTATGTCTATCTATTCAATGGGACTCTTTTTATTTTCATTTTTGTTTTTCCTTGAATTTTTGTATTTTATTGGTCTTTTTTTATTTGTTGCTTTTTAAAAGTTTTTTTTTCCCAGTTGCATGTTTAATTCATTGACCTGTTCTTTTTCTCTTTCATTGATATAAGCATTTAGAGAAATAAAATTTTCCCTAATGACTACTTTAGGTGTGTCCCCAAAGTTTCAGTATATTGTTTCATTGTTGTTTTTTCTTTGATAAAATTCTTTATTGCTTCCATGATTTGGTCTTTGGATTATATTATTTTGTCTGTAAGTTTAAATCCTTTTTTCAGTTGCTCTTTGCTGATTCTAAGTTTTATAGTGTTATAGTCAATAAAGGTTGTATTTACTGTATGTACATTTGCTTATGAGATTTTCTTATATACTAGTACATAATCAATTTTTGTCAAGGTGTCACATGCAACTGACAAATATTTGTACTCCATTAAATTCCAATTCAGGAACCACTAGAGATATATCATATCCATTAAAAAAATTTATTCAGGTCCTTAATTTCTTGCCTACTGTTTTTTAGATTTGTCTAATTCTGAAAAGTGCATTATGAAATCCCCAACTATTTTAGTTTTGCTGTTTATTTCTGCCTGAAATTTGATTAGCTTTTTCTTTACATTTATATTTAGATGTTACGTATGCCCCGAAGTTCATATATATTAAGCTTTGATATTTTATTGCCAGTGGTACCTTTAAACATAACATAGTTTCCTTGCTTATTTCTTTTTGTCTATTTTTACTGTTGCCTTGTCTGAAATTGTGGTTACTATCTTTGCTTTTCTTAATTAGTCTGAGGCATAATAAATTCTGTTTTGATATATCATTTTAATTCTCATTGAATGTTTATTTTAAGTATGTTTCTTATAAACAACATATTCTTGGATACTGTTTTCTAATCTATTCTTCTGCCCCCTCCATTTTGTGGGTGAATTCATTCCACTTGTAATCACATCTGTAATTGTTCTTTGTGTTTTCCCCTTCATCATACCCTTTTATAATTTTCCCCCTCTTTTCTCCATCCCACCCCTCTCTTTACAAAGAGAGAAAAGGATGATGAAAGAAAAGAGATGTGATTACCACTAACAATCAGTAACTGAAGTAGTCTGATCCTAGACCTTGATCACTGGTTCTTACACTTCTGTCCTTTTAATTCCCCTATTATATTCCACCCTCCAGTGCTTGAGTTTGTTTTGCTTGTGACTATTACTTCCCCAACTGTACTCTCCCTCTTAACCCTTCTTCTTTTCTGATCCCACATGTTTATCTATTGAATTTAATGTGTTTTTATGCCAAATTTTTTGTGTGTGTGTTTTTGACTTTGCTTAGTTCAGATAAGATTGAAGTCAATGAGGTACTCACTATCCCCACCCCTCTTCCATATTTGCATGCTTTTCTCATTATTAGAAATAGTAAATTCCTCCCTTTTCTTCCTCATTTTTTATCTACTGTATTTCTTTTCCCCCAACTTTTCTGTTTTGTTTGCTACTTGATCTTGTCTTCTTTCCTAATTCTTTGTTTCTTCATGCATGTGGGTGTTGGCCTCAGCTTTATTTCTGTCTCTTCCTCTTATATGCTTCATATTTATCTTTTTATGGCATCATTTATAGAATTCTACTACATTGCTCTATCACAATTTATTCTATCTGGTCATCAGACATATCAGTCATTTCCAATTTTTTGTACTTTTGTAAATAGAGAAATTATGAATAGTTTGGTATGGATCACACATTTTCCTTTATATGATATTTTTAGGATAAAATTCTACGAGATGAAATTCTTTAGTTAAAAATGCTTTAACTCTTGCTTTCCAAAATGTTTGCGCCAATTTTCAGCCTTATGAATAATATATTAGATTGCCCATTTTCTATATCATTGACAACACTGAATTTCATCTTTGCTATATTTTTTACTTGACTTTATTTTTGACAGGTTTACAGCTCTTGCCTTAAGAATATTTGGACAAGTAAATAAATACATACCACAGGACAGAAATTCAATTTGCAATTCATTGTTGTGGTTGATTGAGAAATGTCAGTTGGAAAATGGATCTTTCAAGGATGATTCTGACTATAAGCCAATAAAATTACAGGTAAGGAAACTAAACATATGAGAAGCACTTATTTCTATTGACAACTCTGAGCCCAGTTCTCCAGCTCATGTTGGAGCATATGATAAGAAGAAAAAAGAAACACTTGGTCCTCTATAAACCTCTTCTGACTGAAGGAACAGGGGCTGTCAAAGGCTACCTTCTATAGCTATCTCTATAGAAGGGATAGTAGTGAGGGTGAAGGGGCACTGTCCCTTTCCCACCACAATTGCTATTCCTCACTTCAAGGCAGCCAGAGAGAGAAATCTCTTTGGTCTAATGTTAGTGCCTATTGTATGCACAATTAGTTCTGACTTAGCAGCCAATCAAAAGACTTTTTTTTTCCACCAGCAATAAGGGGACAAGAAATAGTGACAGAATGTCTACATTTACTCTAAAGAGGAGAGTTGGCCTCTTCCCATCAGGCCTGCACAGGAGCAAGCTCATAAATGTGCATGCTTCCAGCACTAGACCCTCATTGGCTTCTTGTAGAGCTAATCTATAATTCATGAACAAATTTCATAAATAGCAGAGTCCACAAATACTATAGTTTATCTGAGGTGAGTGATAAAACCAAACCATAGGATATTAGTTAACTAGAGATATGGGGCTTGTTTGGTGGCTAGAGCTCCAAAGTATGAACAAGGTCTGAATGACTACTATTGAGTTTAATAGCTCATATTTATATAACCCTTCATAGTTCATATAATACTTTCCATACCCTGGAAGGTAGTTAAAGTAAAATATTGTCATCTTCCTTTTACAGAGGAGGAAATTAAGATTCAGAGGGGAAACTGAGGCTCAAAGAAATTAGATGACTTAATAACAAACACATAGCTAAACAATGGCAGATCTAAGACTCAAACCAGGTCTTTGGATTTCAAATCCAGTGCTCCTCCTACTCCATTCATTACTTAGCAATCTATAGCGTTGACCCTGCATACTTTGGATATTCAAAATTGAAACTTTCTAAACTATAAATCACAGAGGTCTCCTAAATAAAGATAAGGATTAGACCTTTGATTTTACTGCCATACAGAACTCTCTCTAGCAATGCAGGTCTGCACCTTTTCTACAATTTATAATCTTAGAAGTTTGCCTAGAGATTAAGTGATTTGCTCAGGATTACAAAAACAGTGCATGTTATAGACAGAACTTGAATCCAGGCTTTCTTGACTCCGAGGTCCCTCCCACTATACCTGGCTTCTTCTCTCCAAATCAGCTAAGAAGGGGATGTGGTCTGTGCTAGTGGAGGGAGTGTTCACACCTGATAGAATGACAAATATTTTGATATTTTTAAAATTTATCTTATTCTGACCTTAAGAAATAAAACAAGTATTTTCAAAATATAGTAGAATAGAAAAAGATGATTGCACATGAAACTGCAAATTTATTATGGATAACTTGCTATTTTTAAATATATGATAAAGTGATCATGTAACTCCTCCCCCATGGCTACATTAGATACAAATATATATGTATATGTATGTGTGTGAATATACACATTAATATACATATACATATCTCTATGTAAAACCATACTATATATACTTCTATTTATTAGTTCTTTCTCCAGATTCAGATAGTATCTTCCTTCACAGATCCTTTGTAGTTAATTTGGGTATTTAGAATAGTCAAAATGCTTAGTCACTCAAAATTGTTCTCCAAACAATATTGCCGTTACCGTATACAACATTCTCCTGGCTCTGTTCGTTTCATTCTTCATTATTTCATGCAAATCTTTCTATATTTTTCTAAAATCATCAAGCTCATTATCTCTTATAGCATAATTGCATTTTATCAAGGTCATACATCACAACTTGCTTAGCCATTCTCCAACTGATAGGCATCCCCACAACTTCTAGCTCCTTACCACCACAAAAAGAGCTGCCATAAACATTTTAGAACATATAAATTCTTATCCTTTGGCAATAGACTAAGATGTGGTATTTCCAAGTCAAAGGGCAGTTCAATAACTCCTTAGGCATAATTCTTAATTGTGCTCCGAAATGACCAGGGTCAGTTCTCAGTTGCACCAACAGTGAATTAGTGTCCCAATTTTTCTATATCCTCGTGTTGCTTTTCTATTCAATCATTTTAGCCAATCTGCTAGGTGTAAAATTGGCATTTATCTAATCAATAATGATTTAGAGTGTTTTTATATGACTATAAATTGTTTTGATTTCTTCATTGGGAAACTGTTCATACCCTTTGACCATTTATGAACTGGGGAATGATTTATATTCTTATAGATTTGACAAAGTTCTTTATATATTTGAAATATGAGACCCTAATCTGAGAAACTGTAAAAACTTTCCCCCACTTTTCTGCTTTCCTTCTGATATTGGCTATATTTGTGTTATTTGTACAAACATTTAAAATTTAATATAATCAAAATTATGCATTTTACATAGCACACTGCTCTCTATGTTTTGTTTATTCATAAACTGTTCACCTATTTATAAGTCTTATAAGTAAGATGTTCTTCAAATTTTCTTGTAACATCCCCTTATATCTAGATCATGTATCCATTGGTAAATGCAGTAATATATTTTGATATATTGAAGAAGCATTCTATTTCAGTTATTTGTTCTTGTTTTTCAGGGTACCTTGCCTGAAAATGCAAATGAAAAGGCTATTTATCTCACAGCCTTTACTCTTATTGGAATGAGAAAATCATTTGAAATATGTCCAACTGAGGTAAGTGGTTTTAAAATGTGTTCAAGATATATATGCCCATCATCCAAAGTTATTCCATGTATCTAGCCACCAAAAGACCACTATCACATTTATGTATATACTGCAGGGCTCTGTCCTTGGTTCAGTTCCATTTACCATTCTTTTTTTTTTCTATAACATAATGCTTATCAAATCTGAGGGTCATGGGAAGCTAAGTGGGAAAGTAAATTCATTGTATGATGGATATAAGATCCCAAAAGATCTAGATGTCCCAGAGTCCCAGATGGACTGAGACTAATAAACTCAATTTTTTCTTCTATACCTCAAAGATCTATCATGTCATAGGTCTGAATGGTGCTTCCACCAATCCCAGCCCCTCTCTAACTTATTAGGCTGGTCTTCATGTACTATTGTTACTAAAATATTCATCATACTGAGGCCAAGCTGGTGCCAGGTTCATACTCAAACACCTTTCCAGCTTGATAGGAAAACCTGCCAGGAAGTTATTAGCTAATCCATTCTAATCACACGAGCATCTATTAGGGTTTGCTATGTTCTAAGTCCTAGAGATACAAAGACAAAATGAAAAATGGTTCCTGCTTTCAAGAAGTTTATATTCTACTCAAGAAACAATATGTAAACAGACAGATATATGCAATTATTTAAGAAGTGAAAATACTAACAGCTGGGGGATCATGAAAGTCTCCCATAGGGCTTAGAACTAATGGAAGTCAGAGATTCTAAGATATGGAAACAAAGAAAGAATGCATTCCAAGCATGGGAAATAGCCTGGGCAAAAGTCTAGAGAAGGGAAATGGGAAATCGTGTCTAAGAAGCAGAAAATACACCAGATTGGCTAAAACATAGAACATGTGCAAGGAGACTAACATGAAACAATGCTATGAAGCCAGATTGGAATTAAGTAGAGGAGAACCCTAATTGGCAAGTTATGGAGTTTGTATTTTATCCTAGAGACTAGAGGATGTTTAACTGCTTTCCCCCCTTTCTTTCTTCTTTTTCTATTTTATTCTTTGTTGTAATAAGAGTTCCTGTGTAGGGGTGGCAAGGAGGCGGGAAGGGAAGATAGGTTGGAAAGTGAAAGTAATTTCAAAACAAAAAATTTCAACAAAAATGTCAATGGTAATAATAAAAGGATTTCTGTGGAATGGTGAAGGCTTCCTGGAGAATAGATAAATAAATTTGTAATGGATCTAATAAGGATGACTAGGTAATTTTCTCTAACAGCATTCAGCAACTTGCGTGTAGGAATAGAAAAGGTGCATGGTGCATGGGAAGTATGAGATTTGGTAAAACATGCATGGCAGTAAGACAAGAATATAAGGAATTCAAGAACAGAGGACCAAGGATAGGGTAATGAATAACTGGTTAGGGAGCAGAGCCAAGATGGCGGAGTAAAAGCGGGGACTTGCCTGAGCTCTCCCCCAAACCCCTCCAAATACTTGTAAAAATGACTCTAAGCAAATTCTAGAGCAGCAGAAACCACAGAATAACAGAGAGATACACATTTCCAGCCCAAGGTGACCTGGAAGGTCGACAGGAAAGGTCTCTTGCTGGGAGAGGAGTACAGTATGCGCCAAGACAGACTGGACCCCAGCAAACCTGGAGCAGGCCTCAGGGGACTGAATCACCGGCAGCTGGGGTGGTTTCCAAATTTCTCAACCCACAAACACCAAAGACAACTTAGAAGGTCAATAGGAAAGGTGTGTCAAACCTTCTAAGGTTTGAGGATGAAAGGAGAAATGAGTGTGGTCTGGCCCCAACTCTGGGGCTGTGGAGGTAGTGGCTGTGGCAGCAGGTGATTCTGGAGCTCTCAACCTACATTTGGTGAGGGGATCCAGCGGCTGGTCAGAAGGGGATTGCACAGATCTCTTTGCTGGTGCGGAGGCAGGATTCTCTTGCTTTTCCCTGCTTGGATATAGCTTGTGGTCCTGGGTGGCAGTCCTGAAGTGAGGATGAATGCTGGTGTCACAGAGTTTGTGACTACAGTGGAGAGGGAATCCTCCTCACAGCTCTAAGGCAGAAAATAGTGCTTGTTGTCACTCATAGACCAGAGCACAGGCCAGGAAAGGAGAAAACACTTCTTCTTTGATCATACCACCTTGGAAGAACTGAAAAGTTATAGGCCGCTAGAAGCATCTCTGAAAAGACCTGCACAAAATCCCTGAAGTACACCCTCCACACTGGAAGCAGAGTCCTACCTTCACCAAGAGTCTAAAAGTCAAGTACCTGACTGGGAAAATGTGCAAACAATATAAAAAACTCAGGCTATAGAATCTTACTTTGGAGATAAAGATCAAAACATACAACCAGAAGAAGACAACAAAGTCAAAACTCTTACATCAAAAGCCTCCAAGAAAAATATGAATTGGTCTCAGGTCATGTAAGAGTTCAAAAAGGATTTTGAAAATCAAGTAAAAGAAGTACAGGAAAAATTGTGAAGAGAAATGAAAATGATGCAAGAAAGTAATGAAAAACAAATCAAGAACTTGCTAAAGGAGACCCCCCAAAATAAAAATACTGAAGAAAATAACACCTTAAAAATAGACTAACCCCAATGACAAAAGAGATCCAAAAAGTCAATTAGGAAAATTGGCCAAATGGAAAAGAAAGTCCAAAAGCTCACTGATGAAAATAATTCCTTCAAAATTAGAATGGATTAAATGGAAGCTAATGTCTCTATGAAGAATCAAGAAACTATAAAACAGAACCAAAGAATGAAAAAAAAAAGAAGACTGTGAAATATCTCATTGGAAAAATAACTAACCTAGAAAATAGATCCGGAGAGATAATTTTAAAATTGTTGGACTACTTGAAAGTCAGGATAAAAAAAAGAGCCTTGCCATCATCTTCCAAGAAATTATCAAGGAAAACTGCCCTGATATTCTAGAACCAGTGAGTAAAATAGAAGTTGAAAGAATCCACTGATCACCTCCTGAGAGAGAGCCCAAAAGGAAAACTCCTAAAAATATTGTAACCAAATTCCAGAGTTCTCAGGTCAAGGAGAAAATATTACAAGCAGCCTGAAAGAAACAATTTGAGGATTGTGGAAACACAATCAGGATAACACAAGATTTAGCAGCTTCTACATTAAAGGACTGGAGGGCTTGGAATATGATATTCTGGAGGTCAAAGGAGCTAGGATTAAAACCAAGAATCACCTACCTAGCAAATCTGAGTATAATCCTTCAGGGGAAAAATGGATATTCAATGAAATAGAAGATTTTGAAATATTCTTGATAAAAAGACCAGAGATGAATAGAAAAATAAACTTTCAAATACAAGAGTCAAGAGAAGCAAGAAAAGGTAAACAGGAAAGAGAAATCATGAGGGACTTATTAACACTGTTTACATTCCTACATGGAAAGATGATATCTGTAACTCGTGGAAAGATGATATTTGTAACTCATGTAACATTCTCAGTATTAAGAGAGAGAGACAGACAGACAGAGAGACAGAGACAGAGAAAGAGAGACAGAGAGAGAGAGAGAGACAAGAAAGCATAGAGTGAGTTGAATATGAAGGGATAATATCTAAAAAACTAAAATTAAGAGGTGAGAGAGGAACGTACCAGGAGAAGGAGAAAGGGAGAGGTAGAATGGGGTAAATTATCTCACATCAAAGAGGCAAGAAAAAGTTTTTTCAGTGGAGGGGAAGAGGGGGAATATGAGAGGGAATGAGTGAACCTTACTCTCATTGAATTTGATTTAAGGTGGGAACAACACACACTCAATTGGGTATGGAAATCTATCTTACCCTACAGGAGAGTAAAGGGGAAGGTGATAAAAGGTGGGGGGGGGGGAGGTGATAGAAGGGAGAGTATATTGGGGGAGGGAGTAATCAGAAGCAAAAACTTTCGAGGAGGGACAGAGTCAAAAGGGAGACTAGAATAAATGGGGAGTGGGATAGGATGAAGGGAAATATAGTTAGTCTTTCACAACAAGACTATTATAGAAGTACTTTTCGTGACTACACATGTATAGCCTATATCAAATGAGGGTGGGTGGGGAAAGAGGAAGGGAGATAATTTGGAATTTAAAGTTTTAAAAACAAATGTTAAAAATTGTTTTTACATGCAACTGGGAAATAAGATATATAGGCAATGAGGTATGGAAAGCTATCTTGCCCTATAGGAAAATAGAAAGGAGGAGGATAAGGAAGGGGGTGATAGAAGGGAGGGCAGATTGGGGGAAGGAGTAATCGGAATACACACTGTCATAGGGTGGGAGAGGTGAGAGATAGGGAAAAAATTTGGAACTCAAAATCTTGTGGAAGTAAATGTTGAAAACTAGAAATTAGCAAAAAGAAAAATTAAACTGGTTATCAATAGAATCAAGACTTTCAAGTGAGGCCTTAATAGGTATGATATATTGTGAGAGGATAGAGGGATAGAATAATGGGGGGGGTCACAACAGATTTAGGAGGAGAAAAACTGAGAAATGGAAGTTTTTGGTGTAATTATGGTGTAATCAAGGAATTTTAATATTTGGTGTATATGATTAAGATGGAATAAAGTTGAAGATCATGGGAACTGAGAAGTTTAATGAATTGTGAAACAATTTGAGAAGACATCAATACATATATTAAAACCCATGAATATAAGGGCAGGGGATGGGTGGAAAGGAAGACTAGAAACCAGAATTCTAGAAAACTAGAATCTTTGATAAAGGAGGGAGAAAAGCTGTGGGGCTTATAGATGACAGTAATCAGGATTGGGATAGAGTAGCACAGACATATGGAATGACCTCAAAAGAGGAAACTGCTGAATGGTGACAGCAGGAGAGTCTTCTGGAATTGGCAATGAGGAGCAAGAAGTATTCATTTCTACTTTTCTCTGCACCCAGATTTCAGAGGTAGCGAGGGAAGGGGTGTGATAGAAGAAGGATTCAATACTGGAAAGGGTTACCAGGGACTTGGTGTTTTCTGGGGAGAGCCAGTGTAGGAGTGTCCAAAGTCAATGGAAAAGGTCTAAGCTGAAGGAAAGTTTGTTGATGATAGAATGAAGGTTGCAGAAGGCACAGTGGAAAGGGAGGGCAGAGCAGAATAGAGACTCAGGAGGGGAGTGCTAAGGTGGATGAGGATGAAGGAGGGAGGAGCAAGGTCAGGAGAAGGGAGCCAATGACTGCAACCTGGGCATTAGGAGAGAAAATGGTAGGAGTATGGGAGCCAAAGAAGTGAAATATAGATCATTTGATGATACTCTGACCTCCAAGGGTTCAGTATCTACAGAGGATGGTGCCAGTTCTACAAAGTATCAAGGGAAAATAAAGGAATCTGGGTCAGTAAATATTGGTCATTAGGTTTCTTGGGACCTGACTAAAATTTACATTTAGGACCAGTTCCTTTATCTCACACTAAGATGCTGGGGGATGATACTGAAGAACCATGTTGAAAAGATTCTTTGAATGTAGACCCATATGTTGAACTGGGTGCCAGTGACCCTACTTCTAGATGAAGTCCTAATAATAAGAGATATGATATTCTAGGCTCTGGTCTCAATCAAAGTCCTGGTGGAAAGAAACCTGGTGTCTGAGGTGATTGGTGTCTTTGGTTCTGGGTGAGGTCCAATTTAGCAAAGGCCTATCCTCCTCTTCCCAGTTCAGTCATCATGGAAAACTGTAGCATTTTTACATGGAATCAAGGCATTACAACAGTACACCACAATTTTGGTGGTAGGATTCAGAAGGCCTCTAAACCCAAACTCTGAACAGAGTTGGTGGTAGTGCATACCAACTTGGTTCCCATGATAGTGGCTGGAGAAGTAGTTTTCCTCATGTTGTTTTATTATGCTGTTTACTCCCTGAAACCCTGAAGATGTTTTTACCTCTGTATTCTGTCTTCTGTCCTCATCGTTCAATGAAAACTGTTCCTTCCAAAGTTACCAGTGATCTCTGAAAGGCCAAATCTAAAGTCTCCATGTTTCTTTAACATAAAGTTATAAAGCAGGTGATGTCAGTTGCCAGGACAATGCTGGGCAATATGAACAATGTGTCTTCCTCACTTGTTTTCAGAAAATCAATGAGGGGATCATCAAGGCTGAGTCCTACCTCCTGGAAAATGCTCCAAATGCTCAGAGCACTTTTACTTTAGCCATCAGTTCTTATGCTTTGGCCCTTGGGATTCCATCTCACCCTAGTTTTCGTGTCATCTTTTCAAAGCTGAAGAAAGAAGCTTTTGTTAATGGTATGGCAATTAATTTCTATATTCCACAATTATTTATTGATTATTTCCTATGCCTGAGATCTTTTACTAGGCACAGAGAAGAATACAGTGACAGTGAGGATGGTAATGGCTCGAAGTCAGGAGATCTGGGTTCATGTTCTAGTTCTATAACTCACTAACTACATCACCTTGAACAAGTCACTTAACCTCTCTAAGACTTATTGTCCTTCTTCTGGAAGACAACAGTCACAGCTTAGGGTCCCCACATCCCCAAATCTCTAGAATCTCTTAGACCAAGTTCAGTCTTGGAGGTTTACCCTGATGGGTGTCTGTTTTGTTTTATTGTCCCCCATCTGAAGTTAATGCAGTAAAATGTGTAATATACTTGTAACAGAGCTCATGGCAAAGCTTCCCCAAATATAGCAAAAGGGACCCCCAGCTCCTAAAAGAAGTCTAGTTAGCATAAACAAATTGAGAGTGGCATAGCCTTTATTTCACTGCACCAAAAATTCAGAAGATGCAAACATTTCATAGATATCATAAACAGATATATAAAACACATAAGCTTCTCAATAGCCTATGAGCTCTTCCATGAAGTAAACTGAGTGTGGATTTGCTATCAGGACAAACCTTTGGCATTCCCACAAGTCCCATTTTCCCACAGAGTCCCACACAGCAATCTCCCCACAAAACCTATAGAGCTACCCTGTTGTTAGGATTTCCCCCAGAAGGCAAATATACAATGGGGACAGCTGAACAAACAATTCCTGTCCTACTGAACTAGCACTGTTCATATAACTTACTGATTTTACTCTCTAAGAAGAATACTGTGCAGGAGCTATGTGGATTCTTGTCTGCTTTTTTAAAGGACTATTCTATATGAGAAAGTCTCTATATAATCCAACTGCCTAACTCCCAAACTTGGGGCTACCTGTGAGGCAACCCCCCAAAACTGGTACTACTCAGATATTATTCTTTTTTGCCTAGAAAGCTAGATTCCGGGACACTCCTGCCTAGGGCATCCAAAACCTCCCCTCCTCTCCTCAGGAGGTATGACTTCAACACATGCCTCTTTTCGCCATATGCTTCTGCTGCAAGTCACCATCAGCTGCTCCAGTGGGCTGTGGGATCTGTACATGGCCATAGGTTCACTTCCCCAACCCATCTCCCAAATGCTGCTCCATTGATGTTGTCTGTCTTCTCAAAGTACAAGAGTACAAGAAAGAGGAAATTGGTTTCCCAAGTTGTTTTTATAGGCCACAGATAGGAATAACTGCTCTGATAAAAATCTGTTCCTCAGAGTCTCAGCAAGACAGTCAATAAGAGTTCCTTATGTTCTATCAGCAAGTCATATACTCATGGATCACTCCAGATGACCTCTGGGATTCCCCTTAGTTCTAAGTCGATTATCCTATGATCCTACTAATCACACACACACACACGTACACACACAACTTTGATAGAGGAGTGGTTAAATAAATTATAATACATTAATGCAATGAAATAATACCATCTTTTGTAACCATATGCATTTTATTTTATGTATTTAAAAACATTCTGAGAAGGGATTCATAGGTTTCACCATGATGCCAAGAAGGTTAAGAACCCTTTGTCTACACAGAGAGCAGACTTAAGTCCCTGAAGAGGTAGGGGAATCCCTTGTGTCGATGTAGGTTGCTAGGAAACCCCTTGGTCTCACCAGCACTGGAATGTCAGTAGCAGCAGAGTTTCTGTTTCAAGTGGAAGCATATGGAGAACAAGCAGAGGAGAGCCAAGGACCAAACGAGAGAGTTTATTGGCTTCGTGTGAGTTGGAGCCAAGAAACAGGAAGTAAAAAGCCAAAGTATGGATGCAACTATTGTACACTGCCTTCTTTCCATTAAATTTTTATGTGTGATAAATTTCATCTACAAATTAGAATGTAACCGTTATGAGGACAAGGATCTATGCATTCTTACTATTTCCACAATAATGCACATTTTATGATAATTTATGAGTTACTTTGGAACAACTTTGGAAAATAGATTATAAATGGATTTGATCAGTGGGATTGATGAATTTGATCTGATGTGACTTGATTAGGTCACAGGGTATATAGACCTTTGTCTGAAAGCACCTGAGAAGTTTCTTTTTTTTTTTTTTTTTA
>CM053595.1:73563888-73593992 GCA_028646575.1 Pseudocheirus occidentalis | reverse complement strand
CTCTGGATTTGTGTGAGTCTGAGAGTCCTAGACTTTCCTAGACTTTGTCTGGGCTCGTATTTTCTGGGTGTTTAGGGTGGCGGTGTGGGAGCTGCGGGACCTTGCTGCTTCTACGCCGCCATCTTGGCTCCGCCCCCCCAGGTCAATCCACCTGAGAAGTTTCAATACAGATGATAAGTGACTTATCCAAGGTCACTAAGTAGTAAATACAAAGCCAGGACTTGAATCCAAGCACTAGATGAGTAATACAAACATTAAGTAGCATTTGTCTATCTAAACAAGAGATGTTAGGAATTTATATTCTATATAATTTCTGCAAATTTATTTTCCATTCATTTTTTTTAGGGAATCCACCCACTTATCGTTTTTGGAAAAATGATTTCAAAAATAAAGATGCCACTGTTCCCAGGGTTGCTACAGCCCAGATGATAGAAACCACTGCATATGCTTTACTTTGCAGTATACTTTTGAACAACATAGATTATGCTACCCCCATTATCAAATGGCTGTCTGAAGAACAAAGATATGGAGGCGGGTTTTATTCCACCCAGGTAATATTTCTTAATGCTGTTTCCTCATCTCTTATTTATTTTCATGGTCCTCTGCATACCATGTGTATTCCTTTCCCATGTCTTTTCTCCCACCAGTTCTAACAGAAACAAAAATATGTTATTTCAATAAACCTTTGGATAATAGGGTTTTAGAGTCAGAAGGGACCTTACGAATCACCTAGTCCAATTTGTTCATTTTACAGGTTAGGAAGCTGAGGTCCAGAGAGGATTAGTGCCTTACCCAAGGTCACAAGGGGGTAGAGTAAGCGTTCTGGTATTCAAACCCACCTCTTCTGACCAAGATCGATAAAATTCCTTACATAGTTAACCTGGGGATCAGAACTGGATCTCTTAGTGTATTTGCATTGAGTTTGATCTTGGGGGCACCACAGGGACCATATTCTCTTTGACTAGTGTCCTACCCAGACTTTCTTCTGGGAACATCAGATGGAGCTTATCTAAATTTCCAAAATAAAGGGTGAAAGTCTTGATTTCTATACAAGCCCTCCAATTGACAGTTCAACTCAATTAAACAAGCATTTATTTTTCCATCTATACTTAAAATATGTAAGTATATGTGTATTATATATATATTTAATATATACACATGGATGTACTTGTATGTTATCTCCCTTGTTAGGATGCTTGATAAATGTCTATTATTTCTCCGATTGATTCTATGTAAATAATACAATGAGCACAATGTGGGTTTTGTTTAGCTTTTATTGTGTATTATTCAATCATTTCATTCATGTCTGACTCTTCATGACCCCATTTAGGGTTTTCTTGGCAATGATACTGGAATGGTTTGCCATTTCCTTCTCCAGCTCATTTTACAGTTGAGGAAAGTGAGGCAAACAGGGTTAAGTGACTTGCCCAGGGTCACACAACTAGTAAGTGTCTGAGGCCAGATTTGAACTCAGGAAGATGAGTCTTCCTGACCCCAGGCTTGGCACTCTATGCACTGCCCCTTTGTTTAGCTAGACAAACATAAAATGCAAAACACTCATATCTGAGTTAGTTAACAGTCAAGACAACTCTCCTACCTGCTCTGGTGGGCCTCCATCTCCCCCAGGGACCTGTCTAATGTTTCTTGCTTATGATATTACACAAGGCTTAGATGTCCTTTTACAAGGGCAAAGCACTCAGGGTCACTAAAGACCTGACCCTTTCTCAGTGGTTTATTCAAATGTACTGAAATGTACTGAAACACTTCTAGTACTACCCCAGTTTCTTCTCTCCCTGAGCATCTGAAAGGCCTCAGGGTTGGTAGAGCCTGAAGCAACTTTTCCTTTTGGAGAACTCCACCTTTCTAAGGACCATCCACATAGTCATATAATCGTAGACTTAAAGCTAGGAGGGGCCTTAAAGCCCAACTTCCTCATTTTACAGATGAGGAAACTGAGGCTCAGAGAAATCACACAGCTAGTAAATACCTGAGGCAAGATTCAAACTTAGATCTTTTTTTTTTACTCTAACACCCTATCCATTGTACCATGCTATCTTTGAGTAGCCCACACTTCTCACAGCCCCGTTTGAACAACAAAGATCAAGGTTGCACCTTTATATCATAGCTATTACTCCTTGGCTCCGACTCTGAATTAGTCCCCAAACTCCTTTGTTTGGTCCCTAAATCCTGCCTAGTCTCCAAACTCTTCTGCTTGGGCCAGGAGCTGCCATTCCAGTGTTGCTATTGAGACCAAGATGTTTCCTGGGGACCTGCATGCATGTAAAGGATTTCACTCACCGAGAGGCAATGTGCTGATAAATATTTAACAACTGAATCTCTGAAAAAATATATACAGGACACAACTTGATGTTTAATCTGCATTATTAAAAATTTCTCCATCACTCTCTTAAGTTTGGATAATCAAGAAAGCAATAAATTAACCCTAGATTTGTAGTGTTTGCCCATTTCCAAAGAATGAATGATCACACTGAAAATTTAACAATCAACTCTGAGCTGAGCCATATGAGCTAACTCCAATACACCCTTCCCCCTATCCCTCCAGGGACCCTAGACTGCTCTCTGAGTAGGCCAGAAATTCTTAACTTAGTTTGTTTTACCTACTCCTTTTGTCAGCCCAGTGCAATCTTATGGTCCTCTTCTCAGAATAATGTGTTTAAATGCAAAAAAAAATACATAGAATTACAAAGAAAACTGATTATATTGAGATATAATTGTCAAAATATTTTAAAAACAAAACCCAAGATCATAGATCCTAGTTGAAGAATCCCTAGTACAAGCCTTCTTTTTTCTATCCTCTGTCTCTCCAGCTGCTCTCTAGGCCACTAGGCACACCTTCTATGTTTATATAGAACCCTAACTATACTAGTGCCACTGTCTAAAGGCTAGGTTGGTTATATTTCACCCCTTCTCCGGGGTTCTTCAGTACCCTCAAGGTACGTAGAGATGTGTAGGTTCTCTGCAAAGACTTGAGCCCCCACCAGTAGTGTCCCTTCAAGTGTAGGTTTGGTCCCCTGTATGCTGCTCCATTTAACCATGAACAGATTAACTTTAAAAAGGAATTTACTTTAAAAGGTATAATCATGAATGTACAAACTTATTTCACAACACATAGGAAGCATAATCTTCCCACCCCCACACACTTATACCACCTCAATCTCTGGAGAGACAAAGGGGATGAGGTTAATAGCTTAGTTTAGTTCCCATAGAGCACAGTTCCACTTCCAAATCCAAAACCCTCCTAGGACTCAAGACCCAGACATCCTTGCTTTTCAGGGCATTCCTGCTGAGTTGAATGGCCCTAAGATCCTACCTAGAATCGTGGCCCCAAGACTTCTCATGCTCAAACTCCCAGATCCAGTGGGTCAGGTGGGAACTACTGCTTGACACTTGAAACTGAGAAACTAAGAAAAACCCCATCAGGGTGCCTACAGATTAGGTGATCTGAACATGATCCAAAGGTCCCTTACCTATATATGATGTAATCTGAGCACCATAGTCTTCCTTTGAGGTTGTTACTACAGATTATATTATCTACATTTTGCAGATAATGTTCAGAGAGGTTAAATGACTTGTCCACAAGGACACAGCACATGCCAAAGCAGTATATGAACTCAGGTTTCTCCTAACTACAAAACCAGTGACTTCTCCCATATGCTAATCCATTTCTCATTGTTTCTGTTCCTATGATTTTGGATGAGTCATTTAACCTCTTGGTGTCTTACTTTCTTTCCACCTTTTTAAAAATTACCGAGTTGCCATGTGACTGGAGAGAAATCACAAACTCTCTGGTCCTCAGTTCCTCGTATGTAAAACAAGGGGGTTGGATTGATTTATAAGATTCCTTCCAGTTCTGATAGTCTGTGATTTTATAATTGTAAGAAGTCAGTCAGAAGGCATTTATTAAGCACCTATTGTATGCTAGGCACTGTTCTAAGCAAAAGACAGTCCTTGCCATCAAGGGGCTTACAGTCTGATGGATTGTAGAATTGTAGGACTGGATTAGGGTGACCAAGATTGTGAAGTCTCTGGAGGCCATGCCATGACCTATAAAACTAAAGGAACTAGTGATGTACAGCCTGGAAAAGAGACGAACAGAGGGAGGAAGGAGGAATATGAAATTGCCTTCAAATATTTAATGGGCCCTCAAGTGAAAGAATATTAGACTTATTTTACTTGCCTTCAAAAGGAAAAGCAGGGAGCAAGAATTGACTCCTGTAGAGAGGAAAGGAACAGCTAGCTAAAGGTGAAAACTTCCTAATAATTTGCATTGAATCTATAGTTTTATGAAATATGACTTATTGTGGCTGTAGCCTATGCATAGTTAAAATACTAATAATAGATAGTTTTTATATGGTGCTTTTGGGGCAGCTAGGTGGTACAGTGGATAGAACACCAGGCTTGGAGTCAGGAAGACTGCTCTTCCTGAGTTCAAATCCAGCCTCAGACACTTACTAGTTGTGTGTCCCTGGGCAAAGTCATTTAAGCTTTTTTGCCTCAGTTTCCTCGTGTAAAATGAGCTGGAGAAGGAAATGGCAAACTGCTCCAATATCTTTGCCAAGAAAACCCCAAATAGGGTCACAAAGAAATGGACGCAACTGGAAAACAACACAACAAAAATATGGTACTTAAGGTTTTCAAAGCACTTTACAAATCATTATCTCATTTTACCTTACAATGATGCTTGGAAGTAGGTATTATAATTAACTACAGAAGAGGAAACTGAGGCAAACAGAGGCTAAGTGACTTACCAAGGGTCATACAGCTGATAAGTGTATGGATTTTAACCCAGGTCTTCCTGACTCCAAGTCTAGTTCTCCACAAACTGCCATCTAGCTACTATTTCTCATTGAAACAAATTATAAACCACAAACAGATGTTTTGTGGTATATAAAGGGTTAAGCTAACCTAAGCAATTATTGCTGTTGGTCATCATATATATCTCTTCACTGATTTTTTCCCAGGATACAATTAATGCCATCGAGGCCCTGACTGAGTATGCACTCCTGCTTAAGAAACTTCAGTTGAATATGGACATCAAGATTTTTTACAAAACCAAAGGTGACTTCCTCCGCTACAAAATGACAGACCAGAATTCCCTGGAGAGACCAGTGGAGGTAACACAAAAAAAGAATTTAGAAATTAAGGGCAGCTAGGTGGTACAGTGAATAGAACACTGGCCTCAGAGTCAGGAGGACCTGAGTTCAAATGCGGCCTCAGACACTTAACCAAAAAAACAGCCCTGTGACTTTGGGCAAGTGACTTAACTCCAATTGCCCTACCTTCCCCCCTCCAAAAAAAAAGAGCAATAAATAAATAAACATAAAAAAGAATTTAGAAATTAAATTTGAACTCCATAATGGTTTCTAAGTTGACTTTAAAAATGACATTTTTAAAAAAAGATTATAAATCTGGAATCATAGAATCTCAGAGTTGGAAAAGACCTCAGAGGCTTCATTTAGTCCAAATCACACCTAAAGGAGACTCTCCACTATACAACATCCTTGGTTATTGTTCCTCAAGCTTTGACTCAAAGAAGGCAAAGGAGAAATTCACTTATGCCCATGACAGCCCATACCATCTCTGTATAGCTCTAGGTGTATGTTAGCTTTTCCTTACATCAAACCCAAATCTGCTTCTCTATAATTTGCAGGCACTGCTCCTAGTAACCCTGGGGCCAACCTGGCCTTTTTTTCTCTCCAGGTAATAGTCTTTCAAATATTTGAACAAAGGTATCAGTTCCTTCACTGTCTCTCTCAGACCTAACCATTCTCATTGGTTTCAATCAGTCTTCCAGTGACATGATTTCAGTATCTATCACCCTCACTTAGATGGTCATCCTCTCTCCAGTTTCTCTGTTTCCTCCCTAAAATATAGCTCTCAGAACTGAACACAATACTCCCCATGTGCTCTAAGCAGGGCAGAGCAAGGAGGACTGTCTATCACCTTCCTTATTCTGGACACTAAGCTTATCAATGAGGCCTGTGATCATATTAAATTTTTTGACTTCTGTATCAAAATGTTGACTCAGTTTTATCCTATAATCCACAAAACTCACCTCCATCCCCCTACGCCTCGACAGATCTTTTCCACAAGAACTGTCATTTAGCTTCCCCTGACTCTGCTTGGGGAATTGGCTTTTTTAATCCAGACATGAGACTTTACCTGTATTAGGGAGGCAGTTGCCAGATCAACATAACATCTATGCCCTTTATTCAAGTCACTGATAAAAACATAAAACACTCTTGTAGGCAAGATAGATGGCTATTGTTAATTAATGATCTTCTAGATATAAAATTATTTAAAGTTCAAATACGAATATTAAGAAAACAAGGGAAACTTTTCACTGCTTGGTTCTCACTATGAGAAGCAATGCCATGCAGTGGAAAGAACATTAATCTTGAAATCAGAAGACATAGGATACTAGTCCCCCACCTGCCTCCACCCTGCCATGTGACCTTCCTTCTAGAGCCAATGCCAATGTTAATCTTGTGTAAGTCATTCACACCTGGTTACTTTGTTCATATTAGCTAGTTGCTGTCCAGGAAGTGGGCTCAGCTACATTTCAAAAAGAGAGTTTAACTTCTGGGTCTTTCCTCATGCCACATCTGAATACTGATTATTGAATATAAAAAAAAATTTTAATTTTGAAAGAAAAGAAAAATTGGTCAGAGATAGATTTCAAAAGGCGTGGGGAGATTTAAAAAATTATAGATTTCTAACTGGAAGGGGTCTCAGAGGACATCTAGTCTAAACCCCTCATTTTACAGGTGAGGAAAATGAGGTTTAGAAACATTAAATGACTTTCCCAGAGTCCCACACCTACTGAGTATCAAAACTAGGATTTGAACTCAGTTGTACTTGATTCAAAGGGAAGCTCTTTAGCCCTTACACCATATTGCCCTTTACCCATTTTGGAGTTTTATCCTGTGCCCCTGGTAATGGCAGTAATTAGGGCCACTGAAAACCATGACACTGCTATGGATTGTGAAGCCTCTACAAAACACACACACACAAATGGATGTTTAAAAATGAAAATTTGTGATTATGAACATTGATTTTGGTTATTCTTTCAAACAGAATGAGTTAACTATGTAGGAATGCCAATGTAACCATAAGGAAGTATTTGGCTATCAGCACATTTTCATTTTTCTGGCATATTCAGCACATCAACCCCAAATAAATGTCACTATTTTCAATGCAATCATAATCATCCTGGTATTCCCTCCACCAGTGCAGATATCCCCCATCTGTGCCCTCTCATCCTAGGTGACTTTTATATTTATCTTCACATAAATACTTCAAAAAAGAGTCACAAATCAGACTTAAAGCCTTCCCCTGGCTCTTTGTAATAGTCCATCAACATCATTGCTAACAATCTGTCATCCATCACACTTATTCTGTGTCTGGCCAACCTCCTGTTCTAATCATATGTGACTTCAGTGATACTGTTTTATGACACTTTTTTCTTTTCTTTTTTTTCTTTTTGGAGGGCAGTTGGGGTTAAGTGACTTGCCCAAGGTCACACGGCTAGTTTTTTGTGTGTGTTAAGTGTCTGAGGCCGGATTTGAACTCAGGTCCTCCTGACTCCAGGGCCAGTGCTCTATTCATTGCACCACCTAGCCGCCCCTGACACTTTTTAATGTGTAAGTCATCACAGGTAATTTGCTACAGCAAATTGCTTTTTCCCACCATGTCTTTATGTGGTGGTTGGGCCACTGCCATTGCATTTCTTCTGAGGTGGTGATATGATCTGAATCTGGAGCCATATTCAAGTACAATCCTGGAAGCAAACAGTGCTTCTTGTTTGAGCCCTAGCTTAGCAAAGTGCAGAGCAGCTAAGTGATGCAGTGGACAGAGTGCTGGGCCTGGAGTCAGGAAGACTCACTTTTCTGAGTTCAAATCCAGCCTCAGACATGTATTAGCTGTGTGACCCTGGGCACCCTGTTTGCTTCAGTCTCCTCATCTGTAAAATAAGTTGCAGAAGGAGATGACAAACTACTCCAGTATCTCTGCCAAGAAAACCCCAAATGGGCTCACAAAGAGGTGGACACGACTGAAATGGCCAAACAACAACAACAATGTAGCTACAGGCAGAGAGGCTCTTCATCCAAGCGGGTCCTTCAGGTATGGGGGTTACAGGAACCCGTGAGGCAGATTTTTAGTATGTGCCTTAAGTGTTGCATTTATTTTCAATGTCAAATAGTAAGAGCCATGTTTCTTTACCTTTTCAGGTACCTTTGAATGATGACCTAGTAGTCAGAGCTGGATTTGGTAAAGGCTTAGCCACTGTACATGTAAGTAAGCGCTTGTCTAGTAAATATCAGGGACTTAAATAAGCACTTCTGCCATTTCGCACCCATCCCATAAAGTAGTCGTTCACCCTGGGAATTCTGTCTCTTTTGCCATGGAAGCTTCTGTCCATAGGGCTAATGTTAGGCATGCGGTTAATTTTGTTTAGAACTATAATAGCTTCCTGCATAATTTTCCATTGAAGAAAATCATAGCATATAGAGAATAGTATACAGAGGTTCTACCCAAATTTTGAATATTTGTAGAAATACATAGATCAGTTTTTGTACATTTTTTCCAATGCTCTAAGCAACCCTGGTTTCATGTAAGGTTTCATTAAATAGTAGAGAAAGTTTCTCTAATTCCAGATCTGGAATTAGAGCACTAAGGTTTGCATGCTGACTGTGTTATTTGTTCCCTGTATAACCTCAAGAACGTCTCTTGGCTTTTCTGGGCCTTAGTTTACCCATCTATAAAATTAGAGGGTTGGACTAGACCCCTGAGGTTCTTTCTAGTTTTAGGGCTATTATCTTACAATCATATTTTCAATGTGGAAACTCCCTTCACAAAGAGTGATTACTTCCCAAGTTCTGGGTCTGCAAAAATGTTTATTTTATGGTGGTCAACCTTCTAAGGATGAGCCTTCTCTGAACTTAGCTAAATTGGTCTTTTAGATTACAAACAATTAATTGCCAGGCCTTTAATTAAGACTGTAGCTTTGAAAGAGTTTGTGCTACCCTGGCTCAGGCTTGGAGGATCCAAAATGATTTTCATTCCATCTTGAAGTGATGGAGTGTGACTTCAGTAGAGGTTTTTGTCTATTTTGGCATGTTGAATAGAGGAAGTACAGTGGGTACAGAACTGACTTCAGAATCAAGAATACTTGACTATGAGACCCTGGGCAAGTCTCATTTACCTTCTCAATGCCTCAGGCAACTCTCTAAGACTGTAAGTTGCAAAGAAAATACTGATCTTCATTGGCAGAATAAGTTCCTCACCTGGAGATCCTTTCACTAATGAAATCGTGGATCTAGCAAAAAAAAAAAAAAGAATACAGTAACACCATGTCTTATTTTCAGGAAATGAAGTTTTTTGACACAAGCACTTTTCTTATCTAAACCAATTTTGCTGGAGATTTTTTTCTCAAATACGCTACACATACGCCTATTTCATTGAGTAGAATACACCAAAAAAATTTAACTTTTCTTATTTGCTCATAGTCATCATTCAAAATACTAAATCTCCTCAGAACTGGACTAAAACAAGGTGTTCAGGGATGCTTGAGATAAAAAGGCCTATTTCTCCTTTCACTAAATGACCATAGATTGTTGAACTTTTGGAGTTATTATTATATCTGCTTTTTTTTTTCATCTTACAAAAAGTTTATTTTCAAAAAGTTAAACAAAGAATATACAATGACTAATTTTATGTGTCAAAAGAAAAAAAAAAGAGGCTCTTGGGAATGTAAAGTGGAGACCCAGGGCATCAACGGTGCTTCATTCCTTATACTCGTTCCAAGGCTTCTAACATGATGATACTGTTTCCTCTGATCACCACCATTCCAATATTGTTCTGTTGCCCACCTGGTGCCATCCCTACACATTCATCAATCACAAGATTCATAAATGGATCAAACCCCCGCAATATTCCTTGGACGTGCCTCCCACCATTTAATTTCAATGATAGCTTCTTGTCCATAAATTTTTTTAGCTTGGGCGGGTGTGCTTTGCTCATTTTGTTTCAGTTGCGGCCCTTGGTCTCTTCCCAGTGCTATACTCGGCTTCTCTCACGCTCCCCTTGCCGCTATTATATCTGCTTTTAATTGTTGTTGTCAAATTGTCAGAAGTCATTTTTCATCATTAATGTTCTTGTTTCACACCCCTCCCCACCCCTCAAACTCTTTACTCACTTGCTGGTTCTAATCAGCTCTGAGCGGACCAATTTCATCTTTCACTCTGATATTTTGCCTTAGATTCTCTTGTGTTTCACTATTCTATGCAGAGATTATTGAGGGGGGGGGAAAGAATTGTGCCATTCAAGTATGCCACATCTGACAGGGCTCTTCATCACTGTCCCCAGAAATAGAATTGCTCAGTGGGAAAAAAAGAATCTCAGGCCTGCTGAGTCTCATCAATTGGACACACAAGCTGGGCATATCTGCTTGCTCATGTTACCTTAATTCTCCACTGTCCCAAAAATATATACTGCCTTGGTATTACTCCCAGGGTAAACCTAGTCCTCCAGAGATCCAGAAAGGGACGCTTCCAAAACATTTACATTGATTCACATTCTCTTGGCTTCAAATAGTTCAATTACTCTCTAACCATCTGTGGTCTGACTCATTCAATTGCTTGTTCTATATATAAGTCTTATCCTTTGCCTGCACACTATTCTGTGTTCTCTCTTCTCTCCATCCCAAGGGGCCATTTTTCGATTCATGCCTACTCAACTGATTGACCAGCAAGAATAAAGAAAAGCATTGTGTTAAGTTCTAAGGATAAAAATTTTAAAAAGCAAAGACAATCCTTGCCTCAAGTTGCTTATATTCCAATAGGGGTGGAGACTTCAAATATAAGGGAAGCAGTGGCTTAGGAAAGGTATTCTAGGTTGGAAAGTAACAGAGATGGTAAATGGAGCTATAGAAGAGTAGACTGGCACATCTTTCCAAGGAGGTGAATTGATTGAGGCAGCTAGGTAGTGTCTTGGATAGAGTTCCAGGCCTAGAGTCAGGAAGACAGACCTGAATTCAAATTTAGACATTTGCTAACTAGGTGACCCTGGTCAAGTCACTTACCCTCCATTGGGCTCAATTTCCTCACTTATAAAATGGAGAGAATAATAGCACCTACCTCCCAGAGTGGTTGTAGGATCAAATGAGATAATATTTGTAAAAAGCATTTAGTACAATACCTGGCACTGTAGGTGCTTTATTAGGAGCTTTTATAGTAGATTGCTATATAAATAGTAGGTGCTATAGAAATGCTTGTTCTCCTCCCCTCCCCTTTCCCACTCTTGGTTGGATGAATGTCACAGTACTGGAAAGGGGGTGGACATAGGGAGTACACAGAGGGTGCATAACCAAGGTGGCAGAGTAGAGGGAGCATTCTAGCCAGACTCTTCCAATATTCACCTCCGAACAACTTTAAAATAATAATTGAATTCTGGAATAGCATAGTCAACAAAACGCTGGGGTAAGACATTTTTCCAGGTCGAGATGACTTAGGAGGTCAGAAGGAGAGGGCTGTCATACTGGGGTTGGTGCTGGCCTTGAATACAGGCTTCTGGAAACACATGCTCACAGGCCATGGAGGCTGCAGATAATAGCAGTTTAGGAAGTCCACAGAAGAGGTCTGTAACAGTGGGGTGGGTGCAAGACTGGAGTGGGGCAGGAACAACAGTGGTGGGCCTTGAGTTCTCCTTAACAGCTGCAGCAGTGTCTTTGGGAGCTCTCAGTCCAGAGAAAGTCAGGGGTTTAGGAAACAGTTTAGTAAGTTCTCACTGCCAAAAGAGGGGAAGGGATTTGGACAATTAGTCAAAAAGAAATTACAGAGGACTCATGTTGGCACTAGGCACAGGACAGGGTACTGTTTGGCAATTCCATTGCCCATTACCCAGGTCCAGGTCACAGTTTCAGAGCAGAGAGGAACACGAGTCCTTGCAGTTACAAGGGAGCAAGGCCCTTACCTGGCATCCAATTAGCATTTTTTCTTTGAGATTTTGCTAATAGCTGTTTTCACATTGTTGTCTTCTAAATTTATGCCTTGGTCTTCCCTACCACTGTAATAACTTTTTATGGTCAAGTTACATTTTTGTTTGCTCATTTTCCAGCCTTTTTCTTGACTTTGAACTTTATGTTAAAGTTGGGCTGTGCTCACCTGGAGGTGGGAAGCACTGTGCCAAGCTTTAGGCTTTTCATGCTGCCGCTTTCAGGGCTAGTTCTGGGGATCTGCAAGTTTTCAGTACTTCCTCGGTGGTATGATCTGGAGAGAGATGTAGTGACTGCTCTCATGGTCTGCACTCTGCTTTTTACCCAAGAAAGACCCCTGCTCTTCTGCAGCCACAAGTGCTAGTCCTCTTCTTGGCCTTTAAACTGTGATCAAGGCTCTTCCTCCCTTGTGACTGATCACAAATGCCTTCTCTCTGACCTGGAGCTGCAACCCAAAACTATTTGTGGGCAATAGAGCACCCAATTAGCATCAGCTGCACCCTGTGTCATCAAATGGTCTTCTGTAATGTCTTTCTGACCAGGTGTCCAACCCCCTTACTGTCTCTGGGCTGAGAGCCCCCAAAGGTGCTGCTGCAGCTGTTGAAGAGGCCTTCAAGGCCCACTGCTGTTCCTGCCCCACTCTAGGCCTACACTCACTCCATTTTTACAGAGCCCTTCTGCAGACATCCTAAATTGTCTCAGGCTAGAAAAATGTCTCCCTCTGATCTTTCTTTGACTCTGCCATTCCAGAATTTGATTTGAGGAATTATTTTAAAGTTATTTGGAGGGAAATATTAGGAGAGTTCAGCTAGATCCTGACATGTCCTCTCTTCCATTTTCTCTTGGTTCTGTCCTGTCTTCCCTTTCTTCCCTTTTAAATCCAATCTCTCTCTCTCTTTATTTTTCTCTCTGTAGGTAAAGACTGTTTTTTATAATATTGGTACTTCTAAGGAGATCTGTAACTTTGAGTTGAGAATTGACACCCAGGAGATGGAAGGTAAGTTAGTCATGTTTTAACTTCAACTATGTTTTGAATTAAGCACAAGATCACATCTGCGAAAATCTTCCTTCGATAAAAAAAAAGTTACTCCAAAGTTAAACTTTCTCAGGTCCATTCTCCAGCATGTAGGATTATAGGTTGAGATTCCAAGTGAGCACTTCTCCTACAGATAGACGAATTATTTCCAGTAATCAGGAAATAATTCTGACCAATCTATTTGGTATTTTGATGGCTCAGTCAGCAATCTCAATGGTATTGTTACTTCCATTATTGCAAATTGGAATCTCTTCATACCTTCTCATACTATTTAATCTTTCCACAAGTCATCCTCCACTGGAGATTTACAATACCCCCCAAGGAGCTGACAGTCTTGTAGGACAGTGAGACAGCAACACAGAAAGCTGCTATAATTCATAGTATTACATGACAAGTCCCTTAGAGAATTACAAAACAAAATACAAGGTCTGAGAGGTAAATTGTTACCAATAAAGGCAGAGGTGGGGAGAAGCAAGGAAGGCTTCCTGAAGGAGGTGCCACAACCTGGGTTTTGATGGGTGGGTAGAATTCAGCAGGTGAAGGTGGAAAACAAGAGCATTCCAGGCTTAGGGAATGGCCTAAACAGAAGAAACATGAGTATTATGAGTATTCTTGGAGAGCAGTGAGCTGTTCAACTTAGTGGTAATGATGCCTTCCACTTATTGTTTTAATGACTTGAATGAACCCCCAAATAATCAATTAATAAGCATTTATTAAGCACTTATTATATGCTAAACACTATGCTAAGTGCAGAAGCTACAAATAGGAAAAAGAAAAATAGTCCTGGCTTCCAGGAGCTTCCAGTCGAATGGAGGAAGACAGCAGACAAATAAAGCTGAAAAGGGGTGGGGGGAGGAGAAGGATGATACTCTCCGTCTGTCCTCT
Organism: Pseudocheirus occidentalis; assembly: GCA_028646575.1. Taxonomy (NCBI): domain Eukaryota; kingdom Metazoa; phylum Chordata; class Mammalia; order Diprotodontia; family Pseudocheiridae; genus Pseudocheirus; species Pseudocheirus occidentalis. The sequence goes on along the minus strand of CM053595.1, from coordinate 73,580,055 downwards.
CTGCTCTTCCCTGTCTGATCACACATGGAGGTCATGTGATGTGGGAATTTTGTGGACTGGCCTGGCACAAGGATAAATAAGAGTCATTTTGCCCTTGTGGGGTTTATACTCTTGAAGGAAGAATTTGACAGATATTTAAATCTTACAATGGGCTTTACACAGGTGCAAAATTCTATAAAGGTCAAATGGTAGAAAAATTATCGGCCTTATCTTTGACCTCCCCCATTTGCTTCAGGCCTTCTGATTATTTCCCATGTGTCTATTGCCACAGCCTCCCAATCAGTCTTCCTGCTTCACTTCTCCCACTTCTCCAACTATTCTCCACACAGTTGCCAAAATTACTTTGTGAGGCACGGGTGACCGTGTCACTCCCCTGCTCACAAATCTTTAGTGGTGACCATTTGCCTGTAGGATAAAAAATACCAACTCCTCAGCTTGGTATCTAAAGTACTTCCCCCTCTGCCTCCATTTCCAGCTCATTTCACTTTACCAGCCCTTCACATTTTGTACATTCCAAACAAGCTGGCCTGCTTGCCACTCGTGCACAGCCCTCTATCTTCCACCTCCAGGCCTTTGTACAGACTGTCCACTGTCCCTGGGACACACTTCTCCTTACCTTCATCTCTCCCACCTCCTTCCTCCTGCAGGAAGCGTTCTGTAATCCACTTAGTTGTTCACGCACTCTCCCTTGTCAAATTATATCATATTTACATACCTGTTTACATGTTATATTTTCCCAGTATACTGTAAACTCTTTCAGAGCTTATATTGTTTTGTTTTTTGTATCTTCAGTGCTTGCACATAGTATTCACTTTAGGCTTAGAACTTAAAGGTCATCTAATCCAACCTACTCATTATATAGAAGAACCTGAGACCCCAAAAGACTAAGTGACTTGGTCGAGGTCACATAGGTGGCAAAGTACAGAGTCCAAATTTGAATTCAGACCTGACTTTAAATCTATCAATCTTACCATAAAAGCTTGTTGAACTCAACTGAATTTTTTTCAGGAAAAGTAACTTATCTAATGAGTTAAAATTGTTTTGAGTATTTAGTCTGGTGCCATGTAGGGTCATATGATCATAGATTTCAAGCTAAGGACTGAGGCCACCCAGTTTAATCCCATCATTTTACAACTGAGAAAACTGGGTCCTAGGGAGGTTACTACTTGTCCAAATTCACAAAGCTTTGAGTATCAGGGGTGGGATTTGAGCCCAGATGCTCTGACTCCAGAGCTAGTATTCATAATTGATCAAAGTCATTCAGTAGACAAGCGCATATTAATCTTTTATGTACAATGTTCTGTGTGCTATGTGCTGGGGACACATTCCCATTGTAGTTATGGAGGCAAACATAACTGATTGTGTACAATATATCTGAGAAATATTATCAGTGGTAGAGATCCTAGCAGCTGGAGAGATTAGGAAAGGCTTCCGATTGAAGGTGAGATTTGAACCAAGTTTTCAAGGAAGCCTGGGAAAGAAGAGGAAGAGAGGTGAGGGGGGAGAGCCTTCCAGAGCTGGGAGACTGCCAGGGCAGAGGTGTAGAGGTAGGAAATGGAGCGTTGGGAGGGGTTAAGGTAGGGGAAAAAGGAGGGTATAACCAGTGTAGGATTAATATCCTGGGAAAGACGTGAGGGATGGAGGAATTGGAGGTCACAGTGAGGATAACAAGGTTAAGTATTGAAAGGCAGAGGGAAAGATGGAATGCAAAGAGATGATGATTTGAAAATAGAATTGCAGAGGGATGGCTAGATGGTGTGGTGAATAGAGCACTGGCCCTGAGGTCAGGAGGACCTGACTTCAAATCCGGTCTGAGACACTTAACATTTACTAGCCATGTGACCTTGGGCAAGTCACTTAACCCCAATTGGCCATGGATAGCTAAGATAGATAAATGTATCTATAATATATAACGCATGTACATATCTACACGCACACATGTATATACATATTTATGTAAATATCCCACACATGTAAGTATACACAAATAATCTATATATAGATATATACACACATATAGATATCTATACATACATGTGTATATATACACATATATAGATATCTATACATACATGTGTATATATACACATATAGATATACATTATTCATGTTAATAATAAATTAATATTATATATTCCCTAGCATGAGGGCAAGAGCTGTGGTAAAAAAGAAAGACTGAACTATCAGGACAGGACAATGTCCCGTAGCTCAATAGATAACGAATATCCACTAGGATCTGACTAGAGTTATAAAAATAGAATGAAGCTCGAAGAAGAGGTTTCTAAGCCATAGTGGTTGTCAGAGTCTGGAAGTAGCATTGGAGAACAAAGAGTATTCCAAATCTCCCCTAAGAGTGAGTCAGGAGATATGTACTAGAAAGGAAGTGGAGGGAAACAGTATGATCAGGAGGAGTTCAGGTGTCAGTGAATGACAGAGGATGGACAAAGTGAGAAGAGTTTTAAAGTAAAAAAAGTTAAGCAAGAATAAAACAAGCATTCCAAAAGGCGCCATGGAAGGCATAGGCATAGCTGAAGTGGGACATTGGGAGAGGAAGGGTGAGGTCAATATGAGTAAATTGGAAATGGGGACTGGAGTTTGTACACTGGAGCTGAGAATGGGGGATCATTGATTTAGGGAGACCATTAGGGGGATGGGAATGAGCTAAGCATTGAGAATTGAGTTCAAGAAGATTATAAGGGGTTGGAGAGTGGTCCATTGAGGGATACGGGTGACTAGATTGCAAAAGGACCTTCCTCCGGGGCCTGGCTTAAATTTAATTCTTGTGGCTGAGGCGAAGCCAAGAGGTGGGTGATAAGCAGAGTCTAATCCCAGGTGTGGTCATAAGGGCTTGGCTGAGACCCCGGGGAAATACAATATTATATTCAGATATAAAGGAGGGAGGGGAAGGGATAGCTAAAGTTCTTATTCTTCTAGAACCCATGAATTTCTATTAAACTTTACTATCCATTTCTAAAAGACATATTAAGTTTTATATAATACAATATTTATTAAGGAGCATGCATATTAAATGTAACTCAATTCAGCAAAACTTTATTAAGTACTTGCTATGTAAATGACCCTGTTTACTTTTTATGTTTCCTAAATAACTAAGAAAATGATGTTTATATAACTCTTGTTTTTTGTATTAGTTGACAGATATGGAAGAGTTAGCGAATCAGGAGATAAACTCTTAGTAGCTTGTGCCAGGTAAGTTCAATTCCTTTCCTATAAATAGAAGTTACAGGGTTGAATTTCTCCTTTAGACAACAATGTTCTCTTCTCTATAAAAGTACTTGGAATCATGAAGTACTTGAACTACAAGGGAAGGGAACACATGTTTATTAAGGACTTACTATGTTCCAGGTGTTATACTAAGTGCTTTACAGATAATATATCATTTTATCCATACGACCACCCTAGGAAGTAGACTCTATTATGATCAGCTCCATTTTACAGTTGAGCAAACTGAAGCAGACAAAAGGTACCACACAGCTAGTAAGTATCTGAGGCCAGATTTCAGGTCGGGGCTTCCTAACCCCAGGCCCAGTGCTCTGGTCACCGGGCCACCTAACTACTATAGAAAGGAGCCATGAACGTAGAATATTAGAAAAAAGAACATTGAATATTAAAGCTAAGAAGCATCTTAGAAGATCATTGTAAGAGTATAGATTACCACAATGAAAGCTTGCTTAGACGTCATCTAGTCCAACCGCCTACATTTATAAATGGGGAACTGAGGATTATGATGGGGAAGTGGCCTCTTGAAGGTCACTTGAAAGTAGAAAATAAACAATAACAAATCAAATAAGAATCCAGGACTCCGGACTCTCAGTCCAGGGCATGTACCCTGTAACTACCCTCTTTCTGAGGAGACAAATGACTGAAGAGGTTGGGAATGACATAAAAAGTAGAAATCAATGCCTCTTAAATCTGCTATTCAATATATCTAAGTTGTCTTCATAGGTGATGTGTGGAATGTTAGATCCAAGAGAGCAGAGACAGGTTTTTTTATTTGTTTTTATTGCTGGTTCCTTACACATTTTTTTGTGCGTCTCAAGCTATGAGTCCGTTAGAATGAGGAATTCCTGGTATAGAATTTAATTCAATCCATCAAACAAGTATACATCGAGGGCTTACTCTCTGGGGATAAAAGACAAAAACGAGAACATTCCTGCACATAGAAACATACATCTATTAAAGGAATGAATGGTGATAGGGAAAAGGGTCAAGGGAGTCACAAGTAGAGCAGAATGTAATGCTGAATGAGAGGGTCAAGATTGGGAAGGGAGGCAAAGGCAGCCAAAAGATGGTCTATATAGGCTATATAGGCTATACTAAGAAAGCATGAAAGGAGGAGAGACTGGAGGCCACAATATGGATCAAGTTGGTGGAGTTAAGAGGAAAGAGTTGTGGGGAGAAGTAGAATGATAGGGGGCTATGGTCAGAGAGAGAAGTTTCATAATTCTTAATCCTTGGACCGTTCTAGGTGATCTTGGGCCCCACCCATCCTCTAATCCCTACCCCTATGCAGATCAGTAACTGCCTAATTTACAGTTTTAGATACTGCCTAAGGATTCTGGGAGTTTCAGTACTTTGTTATTGGTAACAAAGCTAGTGGGGCAGAGAGGTGGCACAGTAGATAGAGAACCAGGCCTGGAGTCAGGAAGATCTGAGTTCAAGTTCAGCCTCAGACATTTACTAGCTGTGTCACCCAAGGCAAGTCACTTAACCCTATTTGCCTCAGTTTCTTCATCTGTAAAATGAGCTAGAGAAGGAAATGGCAAACCACTTCAGGATTTTTGCCAAGAAAACCACAAATGGGGTCATGAAGAGTCAGAAACAACTGAACAACAACAACAACAAAAAACCCACCTAGTGTATGTTCTTCAGAAAAGAACTGAACCTAGGCCTTCCTGATTCCAAGGCTAACCCCGATCCAGTATGACGCAGTGTCTGTGCATAATAGTTGTTTAATAAATGTTTTTTGAATTGAATTATAGCTTCCTTTCATTGTCTTGAGACTGTTCATAAGAAGTGGGAAAATTATACTTTTTCATGTTTAACCCAACAAACATGTTACAATAGAATATTTATAAATAGGACCTATATAAATCATATAAACTATGTGACCTTAAACAAATCCTCTCTTACTCTTTGTCTGAGCCTCCATTTGTTCATCTGTTAAATGAGAGAAAAATCCTTGCACTACCTACCTCACAGAGCTTTCATGAGGAAAGTAGTTTGCTAAGGGACTTGATTACCAAATAAGTTCAATTGCCTATTGTGAAAATGAGGAAAGGGAGCCAATAAAAATGTGATTCTTCATTATTTTAAAGTGGTAGCTTTTCATTTTTTTGACTTTGGGACAATGTATTCAATGAAGGCTGAGTGAATATGGTTTTGGCTCAGACACAAAAGTTGGGTCGAGTAAATTCCAAGAGTAGCTGAACTATTCATGTTAGAAACTCTCTCCTCGAGTTTTCTGCTGATCTTTCTCCAGATTAAAAACATTGTCACACAATCAATATGTCCAGGAGGACTTCTTCGGTCATTTTGTTTCTGTAGCTCCTCTGGCAAGTTCATAAGGAAAGAAAAGCAGCTCTCCCCACCACCCCCCTTCCTACTCCTTCTCCCTAAACAAAATTGCCCTGAGGGAGGAGTCCGGCCATCTTTGGCACCAGCCCTGAAAGCTTTGAAAAGAAGGCTCCTTTTCCACAGTTTAAACATTCTCCATGGAAACCAGTCATAAGGGCTCCAGCAACCTTTTCATAGAAACTCTGCCCACAACTCCGGGGCCCGTTTTGGGTATGGCTAACAGGAGGGTTTGCATCTGCAAACTGGAACTAACTGACTGTTCCACAGATACTTCACTCCAGCTAGGAAAGGCTGAGGTGCCCTACAGGTGTGCATTTAAATTGCTAACTGGGTAAGGAATAGGGCTGAATATCATTAGTCAGAGAATTAACAGTCTAAAATAAAATCTTTACCTTAGCAAGACCATCTCAACTGTCAGAGAAAGCATGGTGTGATTTAAAGGTCAACAACCTTGCCCTTTGACTCTGACACTAGGCATATAATTCTTGGTCTAGGAACCAGGTTCAGCTTTCAGATCTGCTGCCAAGTAATTGTGTGGTACCTGAGAAAAGTCATTTTGCCTCTCTGACCCTCGGTCTTCTCATCTGTGAAATGAATTGCTAATTAACGAACTCTAAAGTTCTTTCTCACTCTAACAGGTTTACCTTCTAACACTTGGAATCAGTTCCAAATCTTACATCCTATGATACATGCTTTAATATTCTATACTCTAAGTCTTAGAGCCCAGCACAGCAGCTCCCAACCTGTGAACCACGAATCCCCGGGAGCCTGCAGTTACTACAATGGATTCATCTCAGGAAATGATTAAAACAAATAAGCAAATAAATATATTCTCTGTAAACTGTCTAAAAAATGCCTCATATCTTCTGTCGACTGAATAATGTCTCATATATATAAAACTTTTAAACATATAGTGATGGGATTTATAAACTATACATTAATTAAAAAATATTACTCAATTAATAGTCCTTTTATTTAATCATATATTTTCATAATCAGAGATTTAACAGTGGAAAAGAACCTTAGCTGTCATCTTGTCCAACCTTCTGATTTCACATTGAGGAAAATGAGGCCTAAAGACTTGTCTAAGGTTGAACAGGTATACTAGATAGATGGTATAGTAGATAGAAAAACCAGGAGTTGAATGCAGGTCCCTGCCTCCAAATTCACTTCTCTTTCCAACTGCATCATATTGCCTCCTAACTCAACAGATGACAGTAGTTCAACTAGTACCCCGTGGGGATCTGCCAGATTTAGTTTGACATGAAAAAGAGACCTCGTACCCCAAAATAGCACTAATCGCTGTTCTAAGATTCTTCTCAACCATAAATATCAGATGTTCCTATTGTCACTTCCACATTTAACATTCAAATTAAAGTCCCTTCTTGCTTTATTACTATTCTATAGTCTGATAACAATGAATCAAAATTCATTCTTCCTCATAATGAAGTAGCTTTATTAACTACTAGGTTTAAAGAAAAATTTCCCTTTAATTTAATTTTTCCTTTATAATACTAGTTTACATTTATGCAATGCTTTTAAGTTATCAAAGTCTTTCACATGCATCAACACATTAGGTTCTCACAACAAGAACATGAAGTAGACCATACATAAATTATTACTCCAATTTTACAGATGAGGGAACTGAGGCACATAAAAGTGAAATTACTTTCCAAGATTCACAGGGCTATAAGCCAAAATCAGGTCTTCTGACTGCAATTCCCATTTAATTTTGCCACATCAGGCTATACTTTATGAAGAATGAAGGTGAGTTTAAAAGTTCATAGTCAAAAGGAGAGGAAGATCTTTAGTTTTCCTAAGGTATCCCATCTACTAAAATATTTACTTTCTTATCCAATTTAGCTACAAGCCCAAAGAGGAAGAATCATCATCTGGGTCTTCCCATGCTGTGATGGACATAGCTTTGCCTACTGGAATTGGTGCAAATACAGAAGACTTATCTACTGTAAATATTTACAAAGCTTTCAGTTAAATATTTTTATGAGCCCTAACCTTTATAATGTATCAGATTTAATCTTTTTTAAAATTCAACTGTAAGTTTTGAGTTTTCTTACTCTACCCTTTTCTTCCACTTCTCATTGAAAAGGCAAGAAAAGCGAAACCCATTACAAATGTGTGGTTATGCAAAATATATTTCTGTGTTAGCAGAACAGACACAAAAAGAAAGAAAAAGAAAACTGAATATACTTCAATTTGCACTGTTAGTGTTCTCTATCAGTAGGTAGATAGTAAGTTTCATTTTAGGCCTTTGGAACTGTGGTTGGTTCATGAGTAGATCAGAGTTACCAAGTCTTTCAAAACTGATTATCTTTATAATGTTGCTGCTATTTTATAAATTGTTTTCCTATTTTATAAATTGTTCTGTTCTTCACTTGGGATCAACACAAGTCTTTTCAGTTTTTTCTGAAACCATCACCTTCATAATTTGTTACAGCACAATATTATTCCTTGAAATTCATATGCAAGTACCTGTTCAGCTATTCCAACTTATGGTTTCTAATGCATTCTCCTATCCATTTCCATTTAATAGGTGAGTTCATCCCATTCACATTCACAGTTATGATCCCTAACTGTATTTCTTTCCCTTATCCTTCTCTTTTCCCTTTGTCTCTCCTTTAAGAGTTTAGTAGCTTCTTGGGGTGGCTAGGTGCACAGTGAACAGATCACTGGCCCTGGAGTCAAGAGGACCTGAGTTCAAATCCAACCTCAGACACTTAACACGTTCTAACCCTGTGACCTTGGGCAAGTCACTTAAACCCAATTGCCCTGCCTTCCCACCCCCCCAAAAAGAGTTTAGTAGCTTCTGACTAATGTCTCCCCTAATTTACCCTCTCTCTTACCTCTCTTCCCTTCCCTTCTTTCCTATTTCCTTGTTGGGTAAGATGTATTTCTCTTCTCTATGTTTATATGCATTTCTTCTTCCTTTAATCAGTTCAGATGAGAATGAAGTTTAAGTGTTATCCACTATATCCCAGTGACCCCTCTTTTTTATATAATTATCTCTTTCCTCACCCCACTTATGTGAGATATTTCCCTCAATTTTCTTTTCTCTTCAAACTTCTCCCAGTTCTTTCCTCTTCTTTACCCATTCTTTTCCTTTTTGAGATCATCCAAACTACAACAGAATCGCAGCCACACACTTTGTCTAATTAGACATCATCTATGACCCCTTGTTGATTATGAAGTTCTGAGTATCACTTTCCCATGTAAGATGTACACAGTTTAATCTTCTTTAATCCCTTATGATTTCTCATGCATGTTTACTTTTTTATACTTCTCTTGATGCCTGTGTTTGTATGTCAGATTTTCTACTCGGCTCTGGTCTTTTTATCAGGAATGCTTGTTAAGTCCTCTATTTTGTTAAAAATCCATTTTTTTTCCTCATAGCACTACACTCAGTTTTGCTGAATAGGTTATTCTTGCTTGTAAGCCTAGCTCCTTTGCCTGCTAGAATATCATATTTCAAGTTCTCTGCTCCTTTATTGTAGTAGCTACTAAATCTCCTATGATCCTGATTGTGGCTCCTTGGTACTTCAGTTCTTATTTTCTGACTGCTTGCAATATTTTTTTCCTTAACCTGGGAGCCCTTGATTTTGACTGAGAGTTAATTATATTGTATATATTATTTCTGAGAGTTTTCATTTGGGAGATTCTTTCTGGAGGTGGCTGATAGAGTTCTTCATTTTATACTTTTCTCTCTAATTCTAAGATACCTGAACAGTTTTCTTTTATGATTTCCTGAAATATGATGACTAGGCTCTTTTTTTTTTTTTTTTTGGTCCATGGCTCCATAGTCCAATTAACTACTAAATTATTTCTCTTCAATCTGTTTTCTGGACAGTTGCTTTTCCTACATTTCATACTTTTCTATTTCTTTAGTATTTTGACTTTTATTATTTCATGATGTCTCATAATCATTACCTTCCATTTGACCAATTCTAATTTTCAGAGTTGTTTTCTTCAGTAAAACTGAATACGTATTTTTCTAAGCTATTCTCTTTTCATGCCTTTCTTCCCTAATTCTTGCCTCTTTTCTCATACTTTACTCTACTGATCTCTTTTGGTGTTTAAAATAACTTTTAGCTCCTTCTTTTATCTTTGCTTTAAATCTTCTAGGAATTCTTGTTCAACTTGTGTCCAAGCTGCAACAATCTCTGAGAATTTGCTTTAGATTTTTTCCAAGTCATTCTTTTCTTCTTAATTTGTGTCTTGAGCTTCCCTGTCACCAAAATAGCTCTTTATATTTGTGGGGTTTTTTTTAGTTGGCTCATTTTTGTAGCCTACAGTTTGACTTAGGACTTTGTTAATTCTGGGCTCTGCTCACTTATGGATGATAAGGGATGTCTGGTTTGTGTACTCTTCTAAAGCTTTCACAGCTCTGGTTGGGGGCTTGCAAGATTTCAGTGCTCCAGGGGCAGAGCCAAGATGGCAGAGTGTAAGCATGAATATGGGTGAGCTCCCATACCAACCACATCTAATACCTGTAAAATATGACTCTAAATAACTTTTAGAGTTACAGAACCCACAAAATGACAGAGAGAAACAAATCTCCTGCTGAAGCCAACTTGGCAAGCAACAAGGAAGGGTGTGTCACACCAGGCTGGGGGCTGAGCAGTCCCATATGAGCTGCACAGGCCCAGACCCAGAGCAGCCCCGACCAATGGCATAGACTGGCCAGAGCAGACTTCAGGAGAGTAAATCACCAGCAGCTGTGTTGGTTTCTAGACCTTTTCAACCCATAAACACCAAAGAGAAAGTAAAAGGTCAATGGGGAAATCTCTTGGAACAGGGTGAGGGAAGAGTGTGGTCCAGCTCCTGCCTCTGGGGTGAGAGGTGGCCAAGGTGCAGCTGCAGCAGCTGCTGCCATGTGGCTGCCTCTGGAGCTCCTGACCTGCAGATTGTAGGGGGACCAAGTGACCATTCAGAGGGTAATTTCTCTTGCTTTGACCTGCTTGGATCTGGGTCGCAGTCCGGGGCAATGGTCCTGGGGTTAGGAATGCTAGCTGCCAGAGCTTGTGGTGGCTGTAGAGAGGGCACCCTCCTCATAGCTCTGGCAACTGTGAAAACCCCAGCAATTTGGGACACAGCTCTCTCCACTATGGAAGCAGAGTTTTGCCATGGCAAAGTCAAGTAATTGGCTGGCAAGATGAGCAAGCAGAGGAAACACAATGAGACCATAGAATTCTTTTTTGTGGACAAAAAGGATCAAAACATGGAACCAGAATAAGACAACAAAGTCAAAACTCCTGCATCAAAAATTTCCAAGAAAAATATGAATTGCTTACCAGCCGTAGAGGAACTCAAGAAGGATTTTGAAAATCAAGTAAGAGAAGTGGAGGAAAAATTGGGAGGAGAAATGACAATGATGCAAGAAAATCATGAAAAGTGAGTCAACGGCCTGCTAAAGGAGACCCAAAAATACACTGAAGAGAATAACACCTTAAAAATAGATTAACTCATATGGCAAAAGAGGTCCAAAAAGCCTATGAGGAGAAGAATACTTTCAAAAGCCAAATTGGCCAGATGGAAAAGGAATTTCAAAAGATCACTGAAGAGAATAATTCCTTCAAAATTAGATTGGAGCAAATGGAAGTTGTTTTGATTTGCATTCTAAATCAATAGTAATTTAGAACATTTTTCGTATTACTATACATAACTTTAATTTCTTCCTGTGAAAGATGTTTATATCCTTTGACCACTTATCAGTTGGGGAATGACTTGTATTCTTATAAATTTGACTCAATTCTCTATAAATTTTAGAAATGAGACCTTTGTCAGAGATACTGGGTATAAAAATTGTTTACCAGCTTTCTACTTCCCTTCTAATCTTGGTTGCATTGGCTTTGTTTGTGCAAAACCTTTTCAATTTAATGTAATCAAAATCATCCATTTTGCATTTCAAAATGTTATCTATCTCTTGTTTGCTCATAAATTCTTCCCTTCTCCATAGATTTGACAAGTGAACTATTTCTTACTCTCTTACTTTGTTTATAGTATGTTTATAGTATGTTTATATCTAAATCATATACCCATTTTGACTTTATCTTGGTATAGGATGTAAGATATTGGTCTATGCCTAGTTTCTGCCATACTATTTTACAGTCTTCTGAGCAATTTTTGTTAAATAGTGAGTTCTTATCCCAGAAACCAGAGTCTTTGGATTTATCAAACAGTAGATTACTATAGTCATTGACTATTGTGTCTTGCATACCTAACCTATTCCACCAACCCACCATTCTGTTTCTCAGCCAGTACCAAGTAGCTTTGATGACTGCTGCTTTGTAGTACAGATTAAAATCTGGCATGGCTAGGCCACCTTACCTTGCATTTCCTTTCATTAATTCCCTTGATATTCTGGAGCTTTTCTTCTTCCAGATGAATTTTGTTATTTTTTTCTAGCTCTATAAAATACTTTTTGGTAGTTTGATTGGTATGGCACTGAATAAGCAAATTAATTTAGGTAGAATTGTCATATTTATTATAGTAGCTCAGCCTATGCATGAGCAACTGATATTTTCCCAATTATTTAGGTCTGACTTTATTTGTGTGAAGTGTTTTGTAATTGTGTTCATAAAGTTCCTGGGTTTGTTTTGTCAGGTAGACTCCCAAATATTTTATAATGTCCATACATGGAATTTCTCTTTCTATTTCTTGCTGTTGGACTTTGTTAGTAGTATAGAGAGATGCCTATGATTTGTGTCCATCATTCTTTAAATCTTTATTGAGGAGGTATAAAGGGAGAACTAGATTCTAATGCTGCCTCTCACTCCAGCATCTTGGCTCCACCTTTTAAACTGTTTTTAAAGATGCTTGTTCTTTCTTAGAATTTCATTAGTTGCATGTAGCCCCATATAAAATTGCCCTGACCAACATTATTTCACAATAATTGTTAATATATTACAACCCAAACTTCACTGTAAAGTTGCAATACACCTTTGGTGATATCAGTTGGGCCAATCACCCTTTTATAATGTTGCTCATGTGGAAATAGATTGTCTCACAAAATTGTTTCACCTTGTTTTTCTGGAACCAATTAAAGATGAGAGCTCTGTTCCATAAAACTGGTTGAAATTTGCTATCCAGGGCAGAATTCCATCTTAAATAGGATTGTTTTTGTGGACAATCTGCATGCCTAGCATGTAAAGATCTGTGGATTGATTGCATGTGTAAATATAATGGAACTTTTTCAAAATCCGTAAGGAAAAGATATGTAGCTCTCCATTTCCTTTAAAAGGTAGATTCTATAGTACTTTAAGGTTTATGAATACTTTACAGATGTCCTCTTTGTTCCTCACAACGACCCAGGTAGGAAAATGCTATTATTGTCCTTGTATAAATGGCTTGCCCAGGGCTACACAACTGTCTAAGGCAGGATTTCAACTAAGGTCTTCCTAACTTCAAATCCAGTACTCTATCCACTGCATCATATTGTTGAGCTATAATTATTGTACCATAGTTGTTTGAAGAAGTAAAAGCAAGATAAAATTAAATTTGTCGCTTTCCTTCCTCCCTTAGCTCACTAATGGGGTTGATCGACTATTAACAAATTACCAAATCAAAGATGGGCATGTAATTCTGCAGCTGAATTCAGTAAGTCCTTCATTTATTTTTCATTGCTGTGATTAAAATATATTCAGCCTGAAAAAGATATTTGATGAAGCTCAATTGTCTATGTGGTTTCCTTAAATTTTTAAACTTGTTAAACAGATTCCTTCTGATACGTTCCTTTGTGCTCGATTCCGGATCTTTGAGCTTTTTTGGGTTGGACTTCGTAGTCCTGCTACGTTCTCAGTATATGAATACCACAGACCAGGTATCTGCTTCTACTAAAAGTTTAACATTTATTCAAAGGTATCATTTGTAGTAACAGAATATAGACTATGACAACTAAAGAAATCATTAGAACAGAAAATGTGAGATCAAATAGGGATTCTCAAGAGCCATCCATCTCTCAACCTTATATAACAGAAAGGGCAATTGAAGACAAAAGAGGGTACATGACTTATCCAAGGTTTCATGATGAGCCAGGGGAAGTGCTAACATCAATGCCCTTATCTCCTCCTAGTCTCTTGTTCTGTCCACTATATGACACGAATTCTCTTCAAATCTTCTCTTCAAATCAACCATCACTAAGAGTATGAAGCTGATTACATTTGTTTTGGGCACTACCCCTACTGAGAAGCCCTTTCTCCACATTAGGATTTCATTTTTCCTCTCTGCACCAGGATTCCCCCACTACTAGGCCCCTCTTAAGCCTTCTCATTCCAAGTTGTGTGCTAGACTTGGCACCTGTTTTTCTATACTTTCCACCAACTCATCCCAATTTCCCTTATGTATCATTCCTCTAGCAATTATAGTTGGAAATTGATACAACAAGCTAAGCCCGTGCTAATGTGTTAATAGCTAGTAAAGATGGAATACTTTACTCCTCTGGGAAGGTATCTGCATTTTTTAAGGCAAGTTCTGGGGGAAAAAAAACAAATAAAGGAATAAATCTTTAATAATGTAACTGTAGGCGCTGAGCCAACCTGATAAGGGATATATTTAGGGGCAAGAGAGGCCTTCTTAGCATCCTCAAGAAATGTTTGTTGATATCTACCCAATCTTTCATAGTGCCTAAAATTCTTTCTCCCCACTCATACATTCAAGTCATTACATTCCAACAAACATCTCAATACCTAGCATTCTCTAGCATAGGAATGGTCAAGAAGTGGAAAGGGTTCTCTCATATGTCTATTCTAGGGCTCCTTCTTGATGGACTTGGAAACAGCCATGGTCTAATGGCAAAACGGGAAGGATCATGCTTCCTTTCACCCCATGACAAACAATGATGCATTTCCTAGCCCATTCCATTTACTCCAACCTCAAAACATTGTCATTCAGTACCCTCAGAGGCCTTGTCTCCAAGTCTATCACCATGCTAAGACATTTGGGGATTGTGCCTATAGAACGCCCAAATCCTAATTGTAACCTGCCAACTTTCTACCTCCTCCACTCCTCCCTCATCCCTACTCAGTTTCTTATTTTTTATTTACAGGGGGAAAAGCACCATAGGATTCCACCAAATCTAGAATAACTTTGGGGATTTGGGTCACATATAACTCTGGTTCTCATGGGCCAAAGGGACTTTCTGATTGCCCTCCTTTAATTCTAAATATTTGATCAACCCTGTTTAGTCTGACTCCCAGTCTCATTCTCCTCCTTGTAATATCCTCTCATTTATACATTGTGACCTTAAATATCAATCTGCTTGGACTTTCAATGCCTCTTACCCCTTCCAGATCCAAGACAACATCATAAGTTTTTTATAAGATGGTAAAAATAAAAAAATCAGAATCCTTAACAGTTAACTGAACAATAGAATGAGTTGGTTCTAAACTTCCTAATCTAAGATAGCCTCATCTCAAATGCTGCTGCACTCTTCTTCCAAGCCTCATGCCATATACCTCCTTCTTTCTGAGAGAGTCCCCAGTTTCCTTAGCTTTGCCCTTTTTCTTTGAGAAGACAACGGCACACTCATTAGTACACTCGTCCCACTCATCATAGTTAGAATAATTGTTCACATTTCTATAGTGTTTTAAGATTTGCGAAGCACTTTCTTCACACTAATCCAGGAAGATGGTATCAGTATTTTTATCCCCATTTTGCTGATGAAGAATTTGAGGTTCAAAAAGGTTAAGTGACTTGCCCAAGATCACACAGCTAATGCTGGAACCAGTATTCAAACCAAAATCTTTTGGCCTCCAAAGCTAAGGCTCTTTACATCCTGCTTCCAGCAAGGTTTCAATATGCGTGTTCCAGGGGATAAAAATGGCAAATGCCTTTCATCTGTGTTTGTACAACTTCCTAGGAATATGCTGGAACCAGCTTGTAATGGTTTACAGAGACAGTTGTTAAATTTTCATTGTGAGCATTTGTACTTCAAAAATCAGCAAATGCTACAAATCAGAGCTTGATTTGTTGTTTTGATTGTTTTGATTTCAAAAACTGATGGGAAAAATGTTAACATTACAAATTAAACTTAAAAGTGTGTAATACATAATTTTTTAATGATACCTGGTTTTTAAACATTTGCCAGCATGCCACTGAGGAAAATCATGTTATGATAGGAACTCCTACTATTTACTGGACCCACAAATTACAAAAGCCCTCTTTGTACCCCTATCCTTCCCTATGATTTGTTAGGAAGAAACTCAGACAGGTAACTATGTTAAACATTTGAAATCCTTTCCTTATTATCTTCTCAATTCTTTCTTTGCTTCAGATAAACAATGCACCACATTTTATAGCCTTTTCCCGAGCAAACTGGAAAAAGTATGTGAAGGATCAACCTGTGGTTGTGTGGAAGGTAAATTCTACTTAACATGCTTATTTTTGTGCATATTAAGGAAGAGCAAGGGAAGGAAATAAGCATTTATATAGGGCCTACTATGTGCCAAGTACTATTCTAAACACTTTTTTTCTGCATGTATGTATTTATTTGTTTTAAAATTTATTTTATTTTTTATTTGTGGAATAAAACAAGCATTTCCATAACACAGCATAAAAAAA